>CM057098.1:26567500-27167500 GCA_029959045.1 Taenioides sp. WSHXM2023
ACATTTATTCAATTGCAGGTGGTTTTATATTTTAAAAATACCTATAAAAACAGGCATTCTAACTGTGAGTGGGGCTGCCTCTCCACAGATCTGATCTGTAACTTGGTCTGGTTTAGTCTCCATGAAGATAGAAAGGTTTAATGCCATAGTGAGAAACATTCCAGGCAAAGCAAAAACATCTCCATCAAGAAAAACATTTGACAAAGCCTCCACCAGAAAAGTTGCACCTTTAAAGGGGCGCTACTTGATTTTTTTTTTTTTTTGCTCTGTTTTTCATGTTTTTGAGTATCATATTTAGTCCTAGTTAAGTTCTGGTTTAGTCCTGGCTTGGTCCTTATTTAGTCCCGATTTAGTCCTGGTTTGGTCCTTATTTAGTCCCGATTTAGTCCTGGTTTGGTCCTTATTTAGTCCTTATTTTGTCCCGATTTACTCCCGATTTAAACTCATTTCAAAATAAATGTATATTGTCTTTATAATCTTAAGGTTTCCCTGAAGGGTCAAAAATGGTGTGCAAATTCAAAAGCAGATCTTGTGACTTTGCATTGAACTTTTATCAGTAAAAATATTATGATAAATCAGTTTGTGGATATTTTTGACGACATTACTGAGAATGTGACGCTCGTTCACACTGAAAACAGCACCGCTCTGTTTTGGGTTACAAGTCAAAACCAAATGACGCGAATCTAATGAGGCGTTAATTTAAGTTAAGTTCCTGAGATGAGCAAAATGTACAATTATTGACACTTTGCAGCTGATGCCGTGAACATTCCCTGGGGGTGTGAAGCTAACTGAAAGCACTGCTCTGTCTGAAGCTCTGTTACTCAAGTTAGACATTAATCTGAGTTTTATTTTAACACAATCTGACCATAAAACGCTGACTCCTGATGATGTGTTGCTTAAATCCATTTTGCATTTTTAATTGAATTTTCAGATGATTTTTAAGCTTTTTTTTGCCAGTTTTTGCTAATGTGTGCATTGTGTCACTAAAACGAATTTAAATTTACAGTAATTATAACCCTACCAAATTGTATGGTGAAGTACATAAATCTCCTTTGTGCAGTACTTTTCCTGGGGCAGTGTTGAGTATTTTCTGTGTGGATGGTATTGTGAGAGGGACTGAAGCTTGTTAAGGTCTAAATCATGGGATTAAACAATAAATCAAAAGTGTTTGTAACATGGGCTGAGGAGAGATCAATGAAATGTTTTAGTCTTTAGTATTTTGTCCTTAAAATACACCGAGAGTGAAAATGAACCAAGAACCATGTCACCCCAGGATTAAATGAGAACTGAACCAGGTTTAAAGTCCGTATGATTTTTATGAGGGTCCGTCAAATGCTTTTCTCCATGGAGATGTTAATGCTTTGCCTGGAATGTTTCACAGTATGGCATTAAACCTTTCTATCTTCATGGAGACCAAACCAGACCAAGTTACAAGTCAAATCTGTAGAGAGGCGACCCCACTCACAGTCAGAACGCCTGTTTTTCTAGGTATTTTTGAGCTATAAAACCACCTGTAATTGAATAAATGTGAGGTAGAACTGTTTAATGTCACACTGTGGAACATTCCAGGCAGAGCAATGACATCTCCATAGAAACAAGCAGGTGACGGACACTCTTAAGGTATTTTAAGGACAAAATACTAAAGACTAAAACATTTCACTGATCTCCCCTCAGCCCATGTTACAAACACTTTTGATTCACTGTTTAAAGGTGCAATTTGTAACTTTTTGGTTTCGGGGTCTGTCACCTTCTTGTTTCCATGGAGATGTCACTGCTCTGCCTGGAATGTTCCACAGTATGACATTAAACAGATCTACCTTACATTTATTCAATTACAGATGGTTTTACTGCTCAAAAATAGCTAGAAAAACAGGCGTTATGACTGTGAGCGGGGTTGCCTCTCCACAGATCTGACCTGTAACTTGGTCTGGTTTGGTCTCCATGACGATAGAAAGGTTTAAAAGGTGTGAATCCTTTTGATTTATTGTTTAATCCCATGATTTAGACCTTAACAAGCTTCAGTCCCTCTCACAATACCATCCACACAGAAAATACTCAACACTGCCCCAGGAAAAGTACTTCACAAAGGAGATTAATGTACTTCACAAAAACGGCCCTTTGTAGTACAAGTACATGGTAGTATTTCTGACACTCACCTCACCGAAGCCTCCTTTACCCAAAACTCTGTACTGTCGGAACGTGTTCTTTGTCACAGGTTGTCTGAAGAAAGATAAAAAATACAGTTTAGTTTAAAGAGCCAATATTACGCTATTTTCTAAATCTGTTATAATGTTGTTTCCTCATCACAAACAAAACGAAGCTGTTAACTTGAAAACTACCACTACATGACATCACAAAGTGGAACAGAGCCTTTTGAGTTTTGGAGATGGAGACAGACTAATAAGAAAGGATTACTAAAACGTGTGAATGAAACAAAACACAACTCCAGGTGTGTTTTTGAGGAAGAAACAACATTATAACATGACTTAAAGCTCACAAGATTTTGCATAATGTAGAAATAAATGAGAAGAAAAAATGCAGCAATTATTATTTAATCGTAAAACGCTTGTACAAGGTCTAAAAATATCGGGGTGAAAACAGAGATGCAACTGGTTAAGTATTTGCCCCCCACAGCCAGATGCATGGGTTTCAAAATGATGAAAAACTGTGACCATTGCCGTAGCGGTTTACAATGAAAAAACAAAATATTATATCTTTTGAACGGGAAAAGGTCCTCAAAATTCACTGCTAAATATTTACAGATTTATTGAACCTTTTCAGCAGGACATTCTCTCAGATGGTCTTTTTCTCCTGGTAAAGTGAAGGTAAATGGGTCAGACTCCAGTGCTCATATTTAAGGTCAGATCGTAAATATTAAACCGGAGCGCTCCAGGCAAACTACCGCATACATAAATAAACACTTCATCTGGGCTGCTTCCAGAGGGACCAGTCCAGAGACACACAGAGTTAACGAGAGTAAAAAAAAAAATATATTTAAAATCTGTATTAATACTTTCTCTGGGTGTCTGATGCTAACTGAAGGTACTGCTCCATCTGAAAGCTCTGTAACTCAAGTTAGACTTCAATCTGAGTTTTGCACTATGTAACTTTTTGGTTTCGGGGTCTGTCACCTTCTTGTTTCTATGGAGATGTCATTGCTCTGCCTGGAATGTTCCACAGTATGACATTAAACGCCTAAACTACCTTACATTTATTCAATTACAGGTGGTTTTACTGCTGAAAAATACCTAGAAAAACAGGCATTCTCGCCTCTCCACAGATCTGACCTGTAACTTGGTCTGGTTTGGTCTCCATGAAGATAGAAAGGCTTAATGCCATACTGTGAAACATTCCAGACAAAGCAATAACATCTCCACAGAGCAAAGCATTTGACGGAACCTCCAACAGAAAAGTTACACAATGCACCTTTAACACAGTTTGACCATAAAGAACTGACTGAGCTGGAAATCCATTTTGTATTATTTTCTTGAGTTTTCGGACACTCTTAAAACTTTTTGGTGGTTATTGCTAACGTGTGCATTGTGTCTCCGTGGTAACCTGATGTCACCGCAGAGTATCAGTCTGAATTCGGTTTCCTGTTCAGATCAGAGCGTTGGGACTCACCTCTCGAGCCACTTCCACTGCAGGAAACGATTGAAGAACATGCTGTCGAGGTAGTCTGCGAACGGGGCCATGGACAGGAAGTCATGGATCAGTCTGAAAGAGACGGAAAATACAGAAACGTGAGATTTAAAAGTGCACTGTGGAACTTTTCTGCCCATGGATCAGTCTGAAAGAGGCAAACTCAGCAAAGTGAGATTTAAAGGTGCATTGTGGAACTTTTTGGTTGGGGGTCTGTCACCGGCTTGTCTCTATCTTGTCTCTGGTTTGGTCTCCATGACGATAGAAAGGTTTAATGCCATACTGTGAAACATTCCAGACGAAGCAAAAACATCTCCATGAAGAAAAGCATCTGACGGACCCTCCACCAGAAAATTTACACGATGCACCTTTAAAGACCAGATTTTGTGATACCTTTCAGCAGATGTCATCTACATTTCTTGGGGAGGTAAAGCTAACTAGAGGCACTGCTCTGTCTGAAGCTCTGTAAGACTTTACTCTGTGATTGGTTTTAAAGCAATCTGACCATAAAGAACTGACTTAGCTGGAACTACAACAGGTGAGCTGATTTGTGCTGTTAAACCAGCCCCTCGCAAATAAAATGACTGTCACAAGCTAGCTAGCATTAGCTAATCATTCTCACCTTTTTGTTGAAAGTCAAACTATAGAAGATAATTTGTTTAATCAGATTTTGAATTTTGCCATTGAATTTCTCACTTTGAAGTTTTTAACTCTGAAAAAAACATGTTTGACTTATCTTTATTCTGAATGTGAGTTAATGAAGTTATATGTGTACATTTTTTAAGTGTTTTCAATTCAATATAAAAAAATAACCTTTTAAATATTCAGCACAAACATTTTCAAACCCTCAAATTCAACAGTCAAAATTCAGAGTGTAAAATTTGCAGTGAAAAAATTTCACAGCAAAGAGCCAAGATGCCAAGGCCTAAGGAATCGATCCAAAGTGATTCGATCTAATTTAGTAACAAACAGGAAATGGTGCAGTGAAGCGATCTGATTGGTCAGAATGAGCCTCATCAAAACCTCATCTCTTTTATTTGTTAAGCGTAAACCCCGCCCACAGATGAGAACCATTAGGAAACAGCCTCTGTCCTCCTCACTCACACAGGATCGATTGCTTCTGCCTTGGTATCTTGGATCTTTATTGTGAAATTTTCCACTCTGAATTTTGACTGTTGAATTTGAGGGCTTAAAAATATTTGTGCTGAATATTTAAAAGGTGAAATTTTTATTTTGAATTTGAAGCATATTGAAAAAATTCTGAATAAAAATAATTCAAACATCTTAAAGTTAAAAAATTTAAAGTGAAAAATTTTGCAGTATTTAAAATTCAAAATCTAATGGGACAAATTATCTTCCATAAACGCTCGTGTTGATCACAGGCTCCTGAAGATTTGTTGTTTCAAAGGCCCATATTATACTACTACTATACTGATCTGTAGTAAAATGTCATTTCCTCATCACAAACAGACCTGGAGTTGTGTTTTGTTTCATTCGCACATGTTTAACGCACAAGTCCTGCATATTTAGTTCTTCAAATACCTTCACTGGAATCAATTGATCTAAAGGAGCTGTTAACTTAAAAACTACCACTATATGACATCACAAGGGGGAACAGAGAATTTTGAGCTTTGGAGAAGTGGACAGACTAATAATGCAGGATGTGAAGCAAAAAAACAACTCCAGTTATGTTTTTGAGCAGGTAACATTAAAACAGCATAAGAGTTTACTCTTAATATAGACTGTAGGGAAGTTACACTATGACTTTTCCTTTTTTGGAAGATGATTTGATGATTTCTTTTCCTCCTGAGTCCTTTCACCGGGTTCACACGCCTGTGTCTGCACGGCTCAGCCTCCTCCAGCAGCAGAGACAGACAGTAGCTCCTCCCACACTGCCCTGCTCTTTTTACACATACTGCGCTCTACCATCCTCTTTCTGGACACTCAAACTATGTTACAGAAATGTCTCAACAAAGGAAAACTTAGGAGACACCCGCGTCGCAGGTGCGTATACAAGCACATTTGATTAAACCCAATATAAAGATAAAAGCGATTCTAAAGTATTTAAAAGTTAATATCTTTGTCATTCCTGGGCCTATCAATGTAAAATAAAAAGTGACTGAAAGATTATCTAACCTCTGTTAGATATAATAGCTGTTTTCTTGAGGAGGACGCTGCAATAACAACAGCTTTAAAAAGTTATAAAAGGTTTTAACCAGTCTAAATATCCAGGATACTCTGAAGTCGCATGTGCACAGGGACATGAGTCTCCTGGTTTCTCTGAGCGCAGGTAAACCATATCCAGAACTGTCATAACTGGGATACTTGTGAGCATGTAAACGCATTCAGTGAGAGTCTCCGGGTTTCTTATAACCGGGATACTGGCAGATCCAGGATACTGAAATCAGGATACTGCATCTACATGGACACTCACACAACCAGGATACTCACAAACTCAATCATACCCGGGATACTCGAGCGCATGTGTACGCACTCAATGACAAAAACAATGAAATCTGAACTGACAAACTATTACAAGAATCACATTCCAGAACATGTTTTTTATGCAGAATGAGACTGGAGATATTGTTTTTGTGAAGGAAATGATGTTACTTCAAAATTGCAGCCTTGTGTCCATTTAAATTTCAATTTGATTGTGAATTATCTTGCAGCCGTAATTTCACTGTTGCTTTCTGATCATTAACAGTGCCTATGTGTAAAAGTTTGGATTTCCACCATCAACAAGTAAAGCATTCAGTCACACTTAAAGGTGCACTGTGTAACTTTTTGGTTGGACATCTGTCACGTGCTTGTTTCTATGGATATGTCATTGCTCTGCCTGGAATGTTCCACAGTATGACATTAAACAGACCTACCTTATATTTATTCAGTTACAGATGATTTTATAGCTCAAAAATATGTAGAAAAACAGGCATTCTGACTGTGAGCGGGGTCGCCTCTCCACAGATCTAACAAAGCAAAAACATCTCCATGGAGACAAGTAGGTGGCAGATCCTTCACCAGAAAAGTTGCACAGTGCACCTTTAAGTGTCAGCGTCTGTTAGCGCCGCACTGCTTCTGTCTTGGGTTTTGGTGTTGCATAAATCTGTCGTAATGAAATTAAACAATAGTGGATACACTCGTGATTTCACTTTCCTGGTTCTTGTGACCTTAAAGGGCCTGTCCCTTATTCACTTATTTTTGACCAACCCGGAACATTCACTAAGAATCATGGGAAACCACCTGCCTGACACTATACCAGACACTTGGGTGTGTCCGAATGTCCACCCTAACTGGCTGACACATGGAATAACAATAACCACACAAACTTTTGTCACGCTAGATCTCTTTTTGTCTGTCTGATGTGGAAATTATTGCTCTTTTAACAGCTGGAGCTAAGGTAAGGGTCTCACACTTGCACCGCTCCCATTACATGACGCTTTATTTAAGAGTGTTTATTCAGAATCAGGATCTACAATGCCATAAACCTGAGCTTCATTCTGCTTCATTCACAAGTGTTATGTCCAGTTAAAGACCTGTCTCTAAACACAGTTGTTTTTCCGACACTTGCAATGCATTGTGGTCTATATTGACTGGTTTAGTGACCACAAGACACCACTGAAAATGGCATGACCTCTAAATAGTGCTCTAAGTAGGGAATAGTGTGGACATTCGGACACAGCATTCATTCTCTGTCATGGTGCAGAGTGACAGAGAAGCAAATGAAAAAAGTAGCAGCAGCAACAGTACCAGAGCTTTAATGGCTGTTGTGGACAAAGAATGTGTGTGTATGTAATAAGAAGGAGGTCTCACTTGGTGCAGTCTTTGAACAGTTCTTTGGAGGCATTTTCCTGAAGTCTCTCTGAGCACTGGATCATCATAGACTCCTCCAGCTCCGAGACGTACTCTTCAGACTGAAACACAAATGAAGGCTTCAATTATGCACCAGGATTTAACTGGGACTAAACCAGGACTAAAGCAGGTCTCACCAAACAAGGAATTAACAGTCTTAAACAGAACTAAACCAGATCTAAACCAGGACTCTACTAGAACTGAAAGTAGTTTAACCCAAAACTAAGCTGGGTCTTAAAATGAACGAGTTTAAAGGGTCCGCCATTTTCTGATCTGTTATAATATTGTTTCCTGGAGCTGTGTTTTGTTTCATTCACACATGTTTAACACACAAACAGAAAACACTCTGTTCCACCTTATGATGTCATCTGGTACTACAAGAAGTGCTCCACTGTGTTTTTAAACCCCATACACCTTCACTAGAATCATTTGCATCATTTCAGCCCTGAAATTGCCCATCTCTACTGAATTAAAGTTAAAAGGTAGCTGTTAACTTGAAAACTAGCATTACATGACATCACAAAGTGGAACAGAGCATTTTCAGCTTTGGAGATGGACAGACTAATAATGCAGGATTACTCAAACATGTGTGAATGAAACAAAACACAATTCCAGGTATGTTTTTGAGGAGGTAACAACATTATAACATGGATTAAAGCTCACAAGAGTCAATTTTGTGTAATATAGGACCTTTAAGTCTAAGGGCCAGGCAAGGACTACACCAGAAGTAAACCAGGTCTTAAGTAACTAAGACTTAAACCAACCCAAGAAAGAAGAAGCACTAAGATTAAAGCATTCAAATGAAGCTGTTTTTTCTATCACATTTTATAAACAAATCAAGTTTGCAAATGGAATAAAACAGGACCTGAGTGTTCTACTGAAACAGAGCTTTCATTCATTGGTTAATGGGCCTATATTTAACTTTTTTCCCATCTATGTTATAATGTCGTTTCCTCCTAACAAACATACCCGGAGTTGTGTTTTGTATCATTCACACATGTTTAACACACAAACTCTGCATATTTAGGCTTTCTTCTCAAACAGAAAACACCCTGTTCCACCTTGTGATGTCATGTGGTAATGCAGGAAGTGCTCCACTGCATTTTTAAACTCCACACACCTTCACTAGAATCATTTGGATGATTTCAGCCCTGGAATTGCCAATCTCTACTGAACTAAAGGGGAAAAGTAGCTGTTAATTACGGCTTCGTGACATCATAAGGTGGAACGGAGCACTCTGAACTTTGGAGATGTAGAGAGATTAATAAAAAAGGATTACTGTGAATGAAACAAAATACAACTCCAGGTATGTTTGTGATAAGGAAACAACATTATAACATGGTTTAAAGCTCACAAGAGTCACTTTTGTGTAATTGTCTTAATTTGGCTGCACCAAATCTAAATCCAGTTCATTCTGGTTAATTTAGGCCTAACCCAGGTCTAAAATTAGATTATACCAGGTCTAAAGTGAGGCTAAATCTTGGATGAGGTAGTTTTAAATGATGATTAACCAAAAGGAGGATAGAAAAATTAAAGGTACATTGTGTAACTTTTCTGGTGGAGGGACCATCAAATACTTTTGTCCATGGAGATGTTATTGCTTTTTCTGGAATGTTTCACAGTATGGCATTAAACCTTTCTATCTTCATGTAGAACAAACCAGACCAAGTTACAGGTCAGATTTGTGGAGAGGCGACCCCGCTCACAGTCAGAATGTTCGTTTTTAGGGGTATTTTTAGCAATAAAACCACCTGTAATTTAATAAATGAAAGGTAGAACTGTTTAATGTCATACTGTGGAACATTCCAGGCAGAGCAAAGCCATATCCACAGGAACAAGAAGGTGATGGACCCTCAACCAAAAAGTTACATAGTGCACCTTTAATAGGCTTGTCTCTGATTGAAAATGGTCAAAATCTAAATCTGCACCAAACCAAAAGAGGAAACTAAAGGAAAAAGCAAATCCATACGAAGCAAAATAATGAGGACACACTATGAGCAGAAGAGGAGGTCTGGAGCCAGCAGATCATGTTCAGACACGTTCAGTGACTCAAAAGATAAATAAGAATTAGACTGCCTCAAGTTAAAGGCGCAAACCACAACTGTCCTCGCGGTTCCCACAGAGGCTAAAGGTTCGGCTGAAAATGCTTTTGGGGTTTTAAAAAAATGTTGTGAGGCAATTTTGAGAAATCCAGTTTTTTTTTTTGTATGTCTCCCTCTCCTGGGCTCAGACTGTTGTCCGCATTTGGTCCATCTCCACTGAACTAAAGGTAAAAGGAGCTGTTAACTTGAAAACTATCACTACATGACATCACAAGGGGGAACAGAGCATTTTGAGCTTTGGAGATGAATTACTCAAACGTATGCCCATGAAACAAAAAACAAATTCCAAGTTCTGTATGTTTTTGAGGAGAGTCAATTTTGCGTAATACGGGACCTTTAAGCCATAAGCAAGAGATAGGCAAGGACTAAACCAGAACTAAACCAGGTCTAAGCGTACATCGACTTAAACTAAGGCTAAACCATGTCAGATAGCGGCAATCCAGGAATTGCTTTTGTAGGTGCACTTTGTAACTACTGCCTGAAATGTTCCCCAGTATGGCAATGAACATTAATGGAGTTTAATGCCATGCTGCGGAACATTTTAGGCAATAACATATCGTGGAGACAAGCAGAAAACGTTACATAGTGCTCAAATAAAACTTTATTCATATTTTTAAATACAACATGTTGTTCTTATGTCTGCTTTTAGTTATAATCTATGACAGCCGTGGCTCATTATGTTATAATTTGGACATTTTAAAGGTGCACTGCGTAACTTTTCTGGTGGAGGGTCCACCATGATCTGTGTCCATGGAGATGTTGTTGCTTTGTCTGGAATGTCCTGGTATGGCGTTAAACGTATCCATCTTGCATTTACTCAATAACATGGATTTTTATTGACTTAAAAACTTAAAAGCATTCTTACTGTGAGTGGGCTCGCCTCTCCACAGATCTGACAAGTAATTATGGTGTCACCTGCCGTCTCCTTAGATATAATTAAGTTTAATGGACCCTCCACCAAAAGTTACACAGTGCATCTTCAAATCGCAATATTGACCTAAAACAACTTAAAAATATAAATAAAAGATATAAAAGAAACAACCGTCCATTTCCCTCCGCGTTAGAAAACAATGGGAGCTGACGTCAACATAAACGTGACGGGGCCAAGTCCTATGTCTATCACAGATTAAGAAAATAAAATGGAGAACACAGGAAGTACTGGACAGTGGGTGTGTACCGGCGGCGGTGAAAACGGGTAGATCAGCAAAATGGTGTCTTGAAAATAAGCGATTAAAGATTACTCAAACATGCACGAATCAGTCCAAAATATTAGTCTATTTCTATTGACGAGACTTGAGCTGGTCCAGTGCTCAAATGGCTCAAATAAACACATCTCTTGGTAAGAAAGAGCGCTTTATGCGTCATGTGGTCCAGTGTTTTAGTCTGCTTCACTCCTCCATGCGCACCAATGCCCCCTAGTGTTTGTTTTGATATTGCAGTCTTACCTTTGGGTTCAGGAATTTGTTTATCAGCTCCTCTCCGCATTCTTTCCTCTTCTCGTCTGGAGTCACCTCGTAATCTAACTGAAAACAGGATCAGAAAAGAAACAAGGCGTTACAAGGTGCATTGTGTAACTTTTCAGGTGGAGAGTCCGTCAAATGCTTTTCTCCATAGAGATGTTATTGCTTTGTCTGGAATGCTTCACAATATGGCATTAAAAGTTTCTATCTTCATGGAGACCAAACCAGACCAAGTTACGTGTCAGCTCAGTCAGAACACCGGTTTTTCTTGGTATTTTTGAGCTGTAAAACCATCTGTAATTGAATAAATGTAAAGTAGAGCTGTTTAATGTCATACTGTGGAATATTCCAGGCAGAGCAACGACATATCCATAGAAACAAGCAGGTGATTGACCAAAAACCAAAAAGTAAATTAACTTTGTAAATGATGACTTTGTACTAAAAGACAGAGGAGGCTTTGGTAACAAACATAGAGAAGAAAAAGATGGAGGGGGAGAGAGGGATGTGTTGATACTTTGCAGTGATTTCACGATGGGGGTGTTGTACATGTATGTGTTTGGTGGATTGTTCATCGCACAAGGCACACATTTGCAAACACCGCCAAAAAAGTTTTACGATTGCCTGAAAACACGAGAAAAACATACTAAATGGATTTAAACAGCACATTTTCAGGAGCCTGTGATCAATACGAGTGTTCATGGTCTTGTTTAGTTTGATTTTCAACAAAAAGGTGAGCGCGACTAACTGAAAAACGGTTGGCTAATGCTAGAGGGTTTGAGACTTTAATTTTATGTGTGAGAGATTTGTTTAACAGCACAAATCAGCTCACCTGTTGTAGTTCTTTATGGTCAAACTGTGTTAAAAATAAAACTATAAGTCTAATTTGATTAACAGAACTTCAGAGAGAGCAGTGCCTCCAGTTAGCAGCACACCCCCAGGGGAATGTTGGTGACATCAGCTGATAGAAAAAAGAGGGAAAGAAAAAGTCTGAGAGAGAGAAGAGAGAGAGGAGGAAGAGAAGAGGAGCTGTGTAATGGACCAGTGCAGTCTGACTGGAGCCGCACTCGTGTCTGTTTAACTCAGTGCAGTGCAGCGGCTTTGGTGTACTGTCAAAGTAAAGTAGTAGTAGTTGTAGTAGTAGTAGAAGTAGTTGCAGTAGTAGTAGTTGTACTAGTGTTAAAATCTGAAATCTGATTGTGAGTACGTTCTGTGAATTCTGACTGCAATCTGAAGACTGAAACATGAATATGGCAGATATAACCGTTGACTGTTTATATAAATGGACATCGCTAACCCGCTAGCCGCCGCGTTCTAAGCAGGAAGTGAGCATGGGGGCGCTTCCAGCTCCATTGACTCTGGCTCCAATTGACTTTACATTGAAAAACTGTCGCCCCTCTCTCTGTATCTGCTGCTGTGAGTCGCTCGATAGGATCCTGGTGTTTTTATTTCGCAGTTTTATCCGTAAATAAATAATAAAATATGGAACTTGTGAGCTTCATTTGACTGGAGCTGGATGCTTTGGGTGACGTCCTCTTCTTTATACAGTTTATGGGCTGTTCGCACTATCTACTCTATGCAAAATTTTGTCCTAACATAACTTATCCTTCTCACTCTACCCAGCTTTTTGTCAGACATGCTCCTGCCAAAGTCCCTGCTCCTGTCTGCTCCTGTTAGGTCCTGTCTGCTCCTGTGCATTATTAGTTTATGGTTTGATTCAGACTTGGGAAGATCGGATCAGATGTGGATGTAACGTGACCCAAAGGAAGTGGACTTACTAAGTGTTTAATCAAATCTCCTCTGCTCCATCTGATCCTCTCCTCGGCTCCATCTGATCCTCTCCTCAACTCTTCTGCGCCATCTGATCCTCTCCTCTGCTCCATCTGACCCTCTCCTGTGCTCCTCAGCTCCATCTGATCCTCTCCTCTGCTCCATCTGATCCTCTCCTCAACTCTTCTGCGCCATCTAACTCTCTCCTCTGCTCCATCTGACCCTCTCCTCTGCTCCTCAGCTCCATCTGATCCTCTCCTCTGCTCCATCTGACCCTCTCCTCTGCTCCATCTGACCCTCTCCTCTGCTCCTCTGCTCCATCTGATCCTCTCCTCTGCTCCATCTGATCCTCTCCTCGGCTCCATCTGATCCTCTCTTCTGCTCCTCAGCTCCATCTGATCCTCTCCTCAACTCTTCTGCGCCATCTGATCCTCTCCTCTGCTCCATCTGACCCTCTCCTCTGCTCCTCAGCTCCATCTGATCCTCTCCTCTTCTCCATCTGATCCTCTCCTCTGCTCCATCTGATCCTCTCCTCGGCTCCATCTGATCCTCTCTTCTGCTCCTCAGCTCCATCTGATCCTCTCCTCAACTCTTCTGCGCCATCTGATCCTCTCCTCTGCTCCATCTGATCCTCTCCTCTGCTCCTCAGCTCCATCTGATCCTCTCCTCTGCTCCATCTGATCCTCTCCTCAACTCTTCTGCGCCATCTAACTCTCTCCTCTGCTCCATCTGACCCTCTCCTCTGCTCCTCAGCTCCATCTGATCCTCTCCTCTGCTCCATCTGACCCTCTCCTCTGCTCCATCTGACCCTCTCCTGTGCTCCTCTGCTCCATCTGACCCTCCCCTCTGCTCCAGCTGACCCTCTCTTCTGCTCCTCAGCTCCATCTGATCCTCTCCTCTGCTCCATCTAACCCTCTCCTCTGCTCCATCTGATCCTCTCCTCTGCTCCATCTGACCCTCTCTGCTCCATCTGATCCTCCCCTCTGCTCCATCTGACCCTCTCCTCTGCTCCTCAGCTCCATCTGATCCTCCCTTCTGCTCCATCTGACCCTCTCCTCTGCTCCTCTGCTCCATCTGACCCTCTCCTCTGCTCCATCTAACCCTCTCCTCTGCTCCATCTGATCCTCTCCTCTGCTCCATCTGACCCTCTCTGCTCCATCTGATCCTCCCCTCTGCTCCATCTGATCCTCTCCTCGGCTCCATCTGATCCTCTCTTCTGCTCCTCAGCTCCATCTGATCCTCTCCTCAACTCTTCTGCGCCATCTGATCCTCTCCTCAACTCTTCTGCGCCATCTGATCCTCTCCTCTGCTCCATCTGACCCTCTCCTCTGCTCCTCAGCTCCATCTGATCCTCTCCTCTTCTCCATCTGATCCTCTCCTCTGCTCCATCTGATCCTCTCCTCGGCTCCATCTGATCCTCTCTTCTGCTCCTCAGCTCCATCTGATCCTCTCCTCAACTCTTCTGCGCCATCTGATCCTCTCCTCTGCTCCATCTGATCCTCTCCTCTGCTCCTCAGCTCCATCTGATCCTCTCCTCTGCTCCATCTGATCCTCTCCTCAACTCTTCTGCGCCATCTAACTCTCTCCTCTGCTCCATCTGACCCTCTCCTCTGCTCCTCAGCTCCATCTGATCCTCTCCTCTGCTCCATCTGACCCTCTCCTGTGCTCCTCTGCTCCATCTGACCCTCCCCTCTGCTCCATCTGATCCTCTCCTCGGCTCCATCTGATCCTCTCTTCTGCTCCTCAGCTCCATCTGATCCTCTCCTCAACTCTTCTGCGCCATCTGATCCTCTCCTCTGCTCCATCTGACCCTCTCCTCTGCTCCTCAGCTCCATCTGATCCTCTCCTCTTCTCCATCTGATCCTCTCCTCTGCTCCATCTGATCCTCTCCTCGGCTCCATCTGATCCTCTCTTCTGCTCCTCAGCTCCATCTGATCCTCTCCTCAACTCTTCTGCGCCATCTGATCCTCTCCTCTGCTCCATCTGATCCTCTCCTCTGCTCCTCAGCTCCATCTGATCCTCTCCTCTGCTCCATCTGATCCTCTCCTCAACTCTTCTGCGCCATCTAACTCTCTCCTCTGCTCCATCTGACCCTCTCCTCTGCTCCTCAGCTCCATCTGATCCTCTCCTCTGCTCCATCTGATCCTCTCCTGTGCTCCTCTGCTCCATCTGACCCTCCCCTCTGCTCCAGCTGACCCTCTCTTCTGCTCCTCAGCTCCATCTGATCCTCTCCTCTGCTCCATCTGACCCTCTCCTCTGCTCCTCTGCTCCATCTAACCCTCTCCTCTGCTCCATCTGATCCTCTCCTCTGCTCCATCTGACCCTCTCTGCTCCATCTGATCCTCCCCTCTGCTCCAGCTGACCCTCTCCTCTGCTCCTCAGCTCCATCTGATCCTCCCCTCTGCTCCATCTGACCCTCTCCTCTGCTCCTCAGCTCCATCTGATCCTCTCCTCAGCTCCATCTGATCCTCTCCTCAGCTCCATCTGATCCTCTCCTCTGCTCCATCTGACCCTCTCCTCTGCATTCTCAGCTCATTTTTTTTTCATAAAGAAATCTATCTATCTAATATTTGGCTTTCCAAATATGTATCTGTATCTAAATCCGGACTTTATTCGGCCTAATTCCAGGCTAACCCAGGTCTAAAATGAGATTATCCCAAGTCTAAAGACTAAATCATGGATAATGGAATTCTAATTAACCAAAAGCTCTTTTTTGAAGAAATGTTTCATATCATGAGATTGAGACAGATTTGAGCAGAAGATAAAGATGCACTTCTGGGTTCTTCTCACCACGGCATCGAGGAACTTGACACATCTCTTGAGCTCTGGGCGAGTCTCACAGAACTGTCTGAAGAGGAGACGCCCGATCGGCTGCTTCTCACACAGGCTGATGTAGTCCTTCTCTGAAAAACAGTACAAAGATACATTTTTCTTATAATCGAAAATGTTCAGTATGGGTCTAATTAATCAAGTCAGTCAATTCCCACCATAAAAATGTTGGTTTGTTCAAGGTGCATTGTGTAACTTTTCTGGTGGAGGGTCCGTCAAATGCTTTTCTCCATAGAGATGTTATTGCTTTGTCTGGAATGTTACACAGTATGGCTTTAAACCTTTTTATCTTCATGGAGACCAAACCAGACCAAGTTACAGGTCAGATCTGTGGAGAGGCGAACCTGCTCACAGTCAGAATGCCGTTTTTCTAGGTATTTTTGAGTTAAAAAACCACCTCTAATTGAATAAATGTAAGGTAGAGCTGTTTAATGTCACACTGTGGAACATTTCAGGCAGAGCAAAGCCATATTTATAGAAACAAGCAGGTGAAGGACTCTCCACCAGGAAAGTTACACAATGCAGCTTTAAAGAAGACCCATTGTGCTTGAGTCTGCTATATACAGTAGTTCTAACTATGTGGATTATTATTATGTTATAATTTTGACATTTTAAATTGAATATTGATCTAAAACGACTTAATAAAAGAAACAAGTCCATTGATTTCCACGTTAGAAAACTGTGGCGCCAAATGGGAGCTGACGTCGCCATGAACATCACAACAAAGAGTCAGCCCCTCCGACTCTTTGCGAGTAGATTTTTTTCATTTGTACCAAAATGACTACACAACACTGCCGAATCCTACACGTGGTATCACAGATTAAGAACATAAAACTGGAGAACAAAGTAAGTCCAGAGCAGTGAGCGTTTTGATTGGCAATATTGTGTCTTGAAAATAAGCAATTAAAGGTCCATCACCTGCTTGTTTCTATGGATATGTCATTGCTCTGCCTGGAATGTTCCACAGTGTGACATTAAACAGCTCTGCTTTATAGTTATTCAATTACAGGTGGTTTTATAGCTCAAAAATACCTAGAAAAACAGGCGTTCTGACTGTGAGCGGGGTTGGTTCTCCACAGATCTGACCTGTAACTTGGTCTGGTTTGGTCTGATGATAGAAAGGTTTAATGCCATACTGTGAAACATTCCAGACAAAGCAATAACATCTCCAGAGCATTTGACGGACTCTCCACCAGAAAAGTTACACAATGCACCTTTAAGTAGATTTATGTGTGTTTGTTACCATATGCGTTACTAAATAAATAAATGCCGTTCAGAGCAGCTTATTTGCCTGCAACAAAACTTTACAACTTTATGAACTTTTACACAACCCTCATGTTCATCTGAACTCAAAAAACTCCTACAAAAATAATAATTTAAAGGGTAAATAACAACTATTTTCTGATCTCTGTTATAATGTTTCCTCATCACAAACAGACCTGGAGTTGTGTTTTGTTTCATTCACACGTTTAACACACAAACCCTGCAGATTTAGGCCGAGTTCTTCTCAAACAGGAAACACTCTGTTCCACCTTGTGATGTCATGGAAGTGACAGGAAGTGCTCCACTGCGTTTTTAAACTCCATACTTCCATCACTAGAATCATAAGGATAATTTCAGCCGATCTCTATAGTAAACAAAAGGTAAAAGGAGCTGTTAACTTGAAAATTCCCAGTTCATGACATCACAAGGTGGAACAGAGCATTTTGAGCTTTAGAGATGTAGACAGACTGATAATAAAGGGTTAATAAAGGGTGTGTGAATGAAACAAAACATCCAGGTAGGTTTTTGATGAGGTAACAACATTTAATTGTGCCTAATATAGGAACTTTAAAGGGCCTGTACCCCATTTTTGTTCCAAGTATTTGTGCAAAATTTGTCTTGCCCCAGTACAGATATAATGTATAAGCAGCTCTTAAGGCTATGTTCTGCATCTAAATATAAAGCATTTACTGTCAGATAATCAGGAAGTGTGCACACTAGTTGTTAGCATTGAACCATGACAGGGACAGGGCCTTCAAGAGTTTATGAGGGTTAGGGAGGAGTTCAAGAAGATTCAAATAGCTACTTCCTCCTTCCACAGTGTCAGTTAATATTAATCATCTGTTTTTGTGGAGTTTACATGTTCTCCCTGTGACTGGGTGGCATGTTTCCGGTGGTGTGGTATGTAAATTAATGTAGACAGGCTAATAAACCAAGTTCACTCAAACATGTGTGAATGAAACAAAACACAACTCCAGATATGTTTGTGACGAGGTAACAACATTCTAAAATGGCATAAAGCTCAAAACAAAGAGTCAATTTTGTGTAATATCGAACCTTTAAAAAAAACAAAAAAAACCCCCATCTGTACAGATATATTGTAAAAGCAGCTCTTAGGATCAAAATGAGCCCGCTGTGTGCTGTCTGGATCTAATTACCGGTGAAGTAGTAGCATGCTAGTTGTTGTGTAAAATTAACTAGTTCTGTTTTCACGTAGAATACCTTTAACTTCAATTTAAATGATACTAAAGTTCATTCAAGCTGTACTGTAAATTAGAAAAATACTTAAAGGTCCTATATTACGCAAAATAGACTATTAAAATTGTGCTTATCATTTGTTAGCTTGGCTGTTGATGTAAAGTTTAAATATGATCAAAGTCATAAAAGTTTAACATCAGTCGCTGCTGCGTCTGTGACAAAGAAACGTAAGTGTCCATTTGCATGTGATGCAAAGCGAGAAACGAGCACAAGCAAATAGAATTCAGAAAAGACACGTGGAGAAGACAGGAAAGAGACGAAGAGAGGAGAGAGAGAGACAGAGAAAAGAGAGGAAAGAAGGGTAGGGTAAGGTAAGCGACATATACTGTACTTTACATGAAAAGAGAATTCAAAACATTGTCGTTAAAAGTATTGAAAATCAGATACGAATTGATACACAAACTAGTATCGAAACTATACTCATTTCAGACTGATATGGGTTTTTCATGGCCGATGTGATACCGATTGTTTAGAGTCCAGAGCAATCGATGGCTGACCAGCTCTGCCAATGTTTTTGGGCCGATGTTTAGAGTTGATTTTGATTATTTCCTCCAAATTCTGTAATTCAGATTTACTACAAACTCACCCACAGCCCTTTTTACCATAAACCTTCAAGAGAAGTGCGTTGTGAAATATCAATATATCGTATCGTCTAATGTGATGATACAGTATCGATATCGTGGGCTGCTGTATCGATATATTGCCAGTATTTTTTGGTATATTTTACTAAATAATTTTGTTACAGTGCTACAGTTTTATTGCTTGTTTAGTGGAAGGAAACTCGTTTATGCAACACATTTGACATTTTCACTGTTTTGATGATTAAAATGTTTGTGTGTCATATGAACTTTGCACAAGAAGTGGTTTAATAAAGACTTTTAGTACAGCTACGATTTATCCATTATTTTTTATTGAACTGTATGGAATCAAATTAAAATATATCGTATCGAACCGAAAGTGCACTATATGAAGATAGTTTGTATCGTATAGTGGCCTATGTATCGAGGTATGTATCGTAGAGGCAACTTCTTAATAATACCCTGCCCTAGTCTCCAGCCTGTAGCTCGGAAGCTTCCAGTATCTCTCCACCCTCTTCCAAGTAGCTCATCACGGGATTTCTGAATTATTGTGCTGAATAACTCAAATTTGGTTAATTAAATGTGTATTACCATTGTGAATGTATCGTTTGATGCCTAACTTGCTGCACTAATGAAGACAGATAATAAGCATCTAACTGGTCCCATTTAAAGCCATGGCTCTTATATACTGTATCCTGCTCTCTGGCATTTTGTTTTGTAAAGGTAGCTCACCGGAGGAAAAAGGTCAGAGACTCACTGCACTGTGTTCAAATAGATAGGCAATACGCTAAAAAGTGCAAAAACGCTCCAATATATCGGCCAAGGTTTTGATACTAAAATCTCTAGTATCAAAAGGGAGAGGGGGAAAGGAGAGAGACATCAGGAGGAGAGCAAAGAGAGAGAACGAGAGTATAGAGAGATAGGAGGATGTGAGAGAGGGAGAAAGGAAGGTGAGAGGGATGGAGAGACAGAGGAGAGAAGGAAGATGTAGGGAGAGAGAGAGAGAGAGAGGGAGCAGACACTGAGGAGCAGAGAGAGAGAGGAGGGCAAAGCGGGAGTTGAAACAGAAGGGAAAGAGAGTGGGAGAAAGAGGGGGAGAGAGAGAAAAATAGGTGGAGAAAGGGAGAAACAGAGATATAGAGAGAGAGAAAGCGAGAGGGAGTACAGAAACCGAGGAGGAGGGAGGGGGCAGAGGAGAGAAAGAAGACAGAGGAAGAGAGGGGGCCAAAGAGATGTACAAAAGAAGAAAAACAAAAAGGGAGAGAGAGAGAGCGAGCGCACTATCTCTCCTCTGCACATGCCCTGACATCTCAAAGTGGTAAGTTTATCTCTTAAACATCTCACATGAGCTGTACAAATCGTGACCTCACACCAGCTCAACCGGTCCAACAGGCAAATAATCTCATCTAAAAAGTCCTAAAAATATCAACAACAGCCAATTTTTAATCACACTCAAACTCATGACACAGATTCTATTTTGTATTACAATGTCATGAGATTAAAAGACAAATATAGCCCGTATTTTAATCATTTATTCAAACTTCTTGGAGTAAAAAAGTCACTTCTAGCAACCCACTCCAATCCACTTTGCATAAACAAAGACTATTTGCATGTCTATAGCACATTGCATAAACAAAAACTATTTAAAACGAAATTAACACTGTTTTATGACATTTTGCAATAATACCAATCTTAGTGAGGTCAGCTAGCTACATAGCATTGTCCAGTGCTTCATATGCTCCATGTGTTCAAGTGGAGTTAATATGATTAACTTAGAGTCAGGAGCTGGACCACGCCTCAACCTCCTCACCGGCCAACCACAGCTCATTTCAACCGCGCCTTCAATTACCCAGAAGCCCTATTTATTTCCTTCAGCCTGAAGACATTATCTTTAAGGAGGGGGGGTTCCAAATCAGCTGGGTGACCATTTTGGATTGTAGATAGAGCCCCCACCCTGAGTCTCCCCCCAGCCATCACATCCACCCACCGTCAATAAATATCTTTATCGTATTTCACTGTTGTGGTGTGGTCCTTGCTAGTGAATTAGTAATTACATCAAAGTTTGTTAGAATATTTAATAGGGTTGTATTCCTTAAATTGTTTAATTGATTAATTGGTCAATGGATTGGCAGTTGATGAATCATTTTAATTAGATTATAAGGATTTACATAAAACAACAGCAGTAAGTAGAAATTTGTGAGTGAGTGAGCTGAAGATTTGGCATTTTTTGGTATTTCTATGTAAAAAGTCAGATTCACAAATTTAATAAAATAAAGTCTTCGTATAAATGCATTGCTTCCAAGTACTTTTTTCCATAAATAGTTGTTTTTGCATGAACTCCCCCTGCAGGTGTAGTCTTGTGAGTGCAGTTTGGGTCAGATATACAGAGTTATGGAATAGTTTTGAGAGCTTTTGCCATGCCCCCTTTGTAGTCGACCAATCAATCGGCAGGACATGTCTTTAGTCACCCAATAATTTCTTTTATCGACAGTTATAGGTTTGTAGTCGACTAATCTACCTACATAACTATATAACTAATGAACTGTCAAGCATCTCTTAGTAAAGCACTTTAAAGAATTACGTTGATAATATGGTTGACAATGGTTGCAGACAGGGTTGTCCAGTTACCCCCTTTCTATTTCCAGGAACAGCAGCCCCTTTTTGAATAATTTGACGAAAAAGTTGAAACTTAACTGGTTTCTGATATTTTGCAATAATTCCAATATTAGTGAGGCGAGGGCAGTGTGGTCAGCCAGTTACATAGCATTGTCGAGTGCTTCATATGCTCCATGTGTTCCCATGCGTTCAGTGAATAATTACATCAAAGTTCTTATGTAACATGGAGGCTGAGTAGATTAGTATGAGGCGCCCCCTAGGACATATATCAGGAATAGGTCACACATATGCACTAAAAGCTTACACATGTACTACTATTTCTTGCACATGCACATGAAAAGCTTGCGCATACACTACATTTTCTTGCACATGCTAATGAATAGCTTGCACATTAACCATTTTTGTCATTAGCATGTCTGTCGCACACAAGCTACATTTACGTCGCACATACACCACTTTTGTCTTGCACATCCACGTCAAAAGCTAGCACACAAGCTACATTTACGTCGCACATACACCACTTTTGTCTTGTACATCCACGTCAAAAGCTAGCACACAAGCTACATTTACGTCGCACATACACCACTTCTGTCTTGTGCATCCAAGTCAAAAGCTCGCACACATACTACTTTTACTTTGCACACACACCACTTTTGTCTTGCACATCTACGTCAAAAACCACACACACACACCACTTCTATCTTACGCACACTACATGTGATGTGAGACGTGAATGGTAAATGTTGGGTGTGGAAGGGAAAATGGTATGTGTGCAAGCTAACATTTGTAAATGTTGTGTGTGCAAGGGAAAATTGCATGTGTGCAACATTAAGGTTCACGCTAGCCACACTAGCAGCAGGGTTATAGCTGGTCCTTCTCCTAAACAGCGAATTAACTTCTTGCTCCGTATTAACGTTGCCGGTAAAAACAGCCGGTTGAGTTGACAGCACTGGTGGAAATGCCATTATACTGTTTATTAAGTTTACTGCCTGATTTAGAGCTTCATCTCGAGTGGTACCAGCCATTTTCAAAAAACGCGCTTTCCCTCTAGAGCCGTTCACAAGGTCGAGGTCGATCTGGGCGGAGACTCTGCTCGGTCCTCATTTAAATTTTAGCTCCCACACACACCACTTTCCCTCGTACATACAACATTTACTGAGCACATATCAAATCACAGTTTTGTATGGTCGTGCACTATGTGTAAGAGAAAAGTGGTATATGTGTGTGGTTTTTGAATGTGCATGTGCAAGACAAAAGTGATGCATGTGCCAAGTAAAAGTAATGTGTGTGCGAGTTTTTGAAGTGGATGTGCGAGACAGAAGTGGTGTATGTGTGATGTAAATGTAGTTTGTGTGCGAGCTTTTGACAGACATGCTAATGACAAAAATGGTTTATGTGCAAGCTATTCATTAGCATGTGCAAGAAAATGTGGTGTATGCGCAAGCTTTTCACGTGCATGTGTAAGGAAAAGTAGTACATGTGTAAGCTTTTAGTGCATATGTGTGACTTATTCCTGATATATGTCCTAGGGGGCGCCTCACAGATTAGAGTTAAACTGTATGATCTCTGCAGAAATCAGCCTCAACCATATTTATTTTAATTGTCAACTGTCATTAACCTTTCACAGTAAGATGGATTCCTGCGATATCTGTGACTTCACCAGTTTATTCAAGCCTTTTTCCCCCTCTTTACATTTCAGGAGGTGGGACTTAAAGGTGCATTGTGTAACTTTTTGTCTGTCACCTGCTTGTGTTCCAAAATATGGCATTAAACATCTCCATAGAGACAAGCAGGGGACGCCACTAGGCCAATTTACAGGTGAGATCTATGATGTGAAGCGGTGACGCCACAGTAAGAATGCTTTTAAAGGCAATAAAAACACACGTAACTGAAAAAATGCATCTTATACAAGTTTCATACCATATTGTGGACAATTACAGGCAAACCAATAGCATCTCCATGGTGGCAGATCCTCAACCTGAAAAGTTACACAATGCACCTTTAAAGGAGACTCCATGTTGACTGAACATAATCCCCCACAGACCGTACACAGCCTCTCTCGCTCCTGTTACGTCTGTGTGAATGAGCTCCAAGTGCACGGGGAGTCCCAGGCCATACTGCTCTTATATTGTTCACTGGAGCAGGCACTAACCAACAGGACAACGTAATGAGTCTAATTTAGATCTGTGCATCGGGGCGTTACGTAAAGGGGACTATGGCAAGGGACATGATGCAGACATAAGGAAGAAGAGAAGAGGAAGAGCAGAAACAAGAGCAACTCAGAGAAGAGGAAGAGGAGAAACACAAGGACAGATGACTGAGGAGCAGAGGAGAGGACTGAGCACAGGGCTGCCACTAAAATCCACCGGTGGAACGTAACAAAGTAAAAATACTGCACTTATGTTCTTCATTACATTTGAGAGCATTTTTGAACTGGACTGAAAAGTAAAAGTATTTTTTTATATGATTGTTTGAGTCCTGCTGCAAAGCCTGAGGGTTTATTTTTTAACATGTTCATAGTTTGAGCAAACAAAAATGTACAAATAAAAACAGCTAGAAAAACAATATCAAGTCACACACAACCTAAATATATACCATTACCATTAATCTTGTGAGAAATCAAACTTTTTGAGTGAAGTGAAGTCAGTGTGACATCCAGATAAAAATGTAGGTTTACATTATGGTGTAGATAGATTAGAATAGATACTTGTTTTCAAAGTAAACATATGTAATACAGTGAAAAATATACACATACAGCAATTATTGGACTGTAAAAAGCCCCAAAACAAGTTAAAAGCCAAAGAAAACAAATGTGTTTTAAGAAGTGATTCAAAAGCAAGAAGTGGGTCAGCTTGTCTAATGTGAATGAGCAGCTCATTCCATAATTTAACAACAACAGAAAATGCTCCGTCTCCTCCAGGTTTGACTGAGAATCTATGAGCAGAGCCTGGTCAGCTGATCTGAGGGAACACGGCACCACCAGGTCAGAGAGGCCATTTGGGCATTTCGAGGTCCAATATTACACAAAATTGACTCTTGTGAGCTTTAAAACATGTTATAATGTTGTTACCTCCTAACAAACATACCTGAATTTGTGTTTTGTTTCATTCACACATGTTTGAGTAACTTTTTATTATTAGTCTGTACATCTCCAAAGCTCAATATGCTCTGTTCCACCTCGTGATGTCATGCAGTGGTAGTTTTCAAGTTAACAGGCTTTTACTTTTAGTTCAGTAGAAATGGGCAATTCCAAGGCTTAAATTAAATCCAAATGATTCTAGTGAAGGTGTATAGGGTTTAAAAACACAGTTGAGCGTTCCCTGTATCACCACATGACATCACAAGGAGGAACAGAGTGTTTTTAGTTTGAAAGAAGAAGTCAGCCTTAATATGTATGGTTTGCGTGTTAAACATGTGTACATGAGATTAAAAAAACAGCATAATATGGACCCTTTAAAGAAATAAAAATCCACTCTGAGGTGAACAGGGAGCCAGTTAAGGGCAGATAGGATTGGTTCATATTTCAGTGAACCAGTGAATACCAGCTGTGTTTTGTACGAGCTGTAAACGTACAAGGGAGGACTGTCTCATACCAGCGTAGAGGGCATTTCAGTAATCCAATCTTGTTGTGGCAAAAGCATGGATCAAAATCTCAAAATGGTGTCTCGAAAATGAAGACTTTATCTTTGGGCTCTAGGGCTGAATGATCTTTTATATTGTGAAAACGACATTATTACAATATTTGATTATACTTTTTGGCACAGTAATTTGAGTTATATTAAAAAATGCACATGCCTTCATTTACTCGTCAAACTGGGTCAAAATGAAAACTTGGCCAAGGTGGGTATCTTATTTTAGTGTGAGAAATAACATGATTTTACGATTCTCCTTTCTCTTTCATTCACATTGTCAGCATAATTAGGGATGTCCCTGATATATTCCCGATACCAGTCTGATATTATTCTCATCCTGATATTGATCTTCTAATTTTTTTTTATTTTATTTACACTATTTAGGCTGTGCTTTTATAAATAATTACGTATTCCATGGTGAATTTAGCTCCAGCTGAATAAAATTATAAAAAAAGGCCCACTTAAAAATAGCCTAATAATTTGTTATAATATAAAATAATGTCTTAAACTTCTCTACAGCAGCTTCAGAACATAATGACAGAGACATCTGATGATGTTTTAGCCTCTGGCAGTGTGTTTTCAGACAGAAGCCTGCCCAGAGCATATAGCCATAGACATGTATAAGTTAGCTCAGCTCAGCTCCTTGTCCAATTTGCCCAACATTTGTTTTTCACTCTTACGGCTCCATGAAGACATCACAGAAGTAAAACAAATACTATCCCTATCATTAATCATGTTTTTAGCAGCTTTAGAGCCTCCCCAGTCTGTGTTTAAGATGTTTTCTATACACTGTACTGCCTGATCTATTCAAACAGACACTGGCAGCAAAACCAATACCACTATTGGATCAGGACATGTCCAAAATATAATACCATTTATTTGTATGTGGCCAACTTTATGAGATCACACTTCCACAAGAGTATTTTACAGGATCATTGCACACTTATATCTTTAATCTGCAAATGTTTCACTGTTTCATGTTATGACTGATGTGTGAGTGTTTTCTGCTTGTGCTGTTTTATATTTTGTCTCTTGGCCAGGTTCTCATTGCAAATGAGAAGGTGTTCTCAGTTGACTTACCTGGTAAAATATTGAATAAATAAATTAAGTTAAAGGTGCATTTTTTTCTGGTGGTTAAATGCTTTTCTTCATGCTTTGTCTGGAATGTTTCATAATATGGTATTAAACCTTTCTATCTTCATGGAGACCAAACCAGACCAAGTTACAGGTCAAATCTGTGGAGAGGCAACCCCCTCACAGTCAGAATGCCTGTTTTACTAGATATTCTTTTCTGTAATTGGATAAATACATGGTAGAGCTGTTTAATGCCGTACTGTGAAACATTCCAGGCAAACAAGCAGGTGATGGACCCTCCACCAGAGTTAGGATTTTTTAGTTTTTTTGTTTTTCAAGCAGCTTGCACCATATGTGTATTTCTCCATTTGTCCCTGTGCCCCAAAAAGCCTCATGTTTGAACAGATCTGCAGCAGGCCTTGCATAAGATCTGTGTTGAAATTGGGAAAAACGTTTGTGTGTCATTTTAATATGACATAAGATTTGAACCAGGAAGTGAACTAGCTTCCTGGAGTTACTCAAGAGCCCCGCCCTCCACTTCCTCCTCAAAATGATCCACTTTCCTTGGACACAATTGGCTGTTTATTTTGTGCATTTGTAATTTATTTTAGTATTATTGGCAGATACTTAGAGGCATAGGTTAATACTGGTAATGACAAAAGTTGGGTCACCGTAACTTTTCTGGTGGAAGGTCAGCCAAATGCTTTTCTCCATGGAGATGTTATTCCTTTGTCTGGAATGTTTCACAGTATGGCATTAAACATTTGTATCTTCACAGAGATCAAACCAGATCAAGTGGCAGGTCAGATCTGTGGAGAGGCAACCCTGCTCACAGTCAGAGAGCCTGTTTTTCAAGGTATTTTTGAGCTATAAAACCACCTGTAATTGAATAAATGTAAGGTAGAGCTGTTTAATGCCATACTGTGGAACATTCTAGGCAGAGTAATGACATATAATTGAAAATACGCAGGTGACTGATCCCAAACTAAAAGGTTACAGAGTGCAACTTTAAATGTCACATGAAACCAATGAGCATTTTCCATTATATTGTAACATGGTTAAAACTGGAAAAATGCCAGCAGGGATGTAAATACAACCTTTAATCTGGATCATAAGGTTCAGAAATTCCCGTTTAATCTTTGCTTTCTGTGTTCAGTTTCATATCAGTGGAGCATGCAGGTTGTCTCCATCCTAAAAATGATACTAAACCAGGACTTGACTGGAAATAAACCAAGACTAAGTCAGATCTGAACGAAAATTCTCAATTTTGTCTTGATCCTAATCTCTATCCATAGCTATATTCTACTTTAAAGGTGCATTGTGTAACTTTTCTGTTGAGGGGTCCGTCACCTGCTTGTTTCTATGGATATGTATGCCTGAAATGTTCCACAGTATGACATTAAACAGCTCTACCTCGCATTTATTAAGTTACAGTTGGTTTTATAGCCCGAAGATACGTAGAAAAACAGGTATTCTGACTGTGAGCGGGATCGCCTCTCCACAGATCTGACCTGTAACTTGGTCTGGTTTGGTCTCTGTGAAGATAGAAAGGTTTAATACCATACTGCGAAACATTCCAGGCAAAGCAGAAAAGCGTTTTACGGACCCTCCACCAGAAAAGTTACACAATGCACCTTTATTTATCTACCCTTCTGTTGTAGTACATACTGTATGTAGCTGTAGTTCTGGTTTAGTTCTGGTTCAGTCCTGCTGTGTCATCCCTCATCTCTTCAGTGGGCGAGTGCGTATCATAAATAAACATGATAAACTTCTCAGTGAATTTTCTAAGAAGTGTCTCTGGACAATGGAGCTTTCAGTGCAGTGTAATCAGCGACCATCTTTTAACTCCACACAGAGCTGTTTATGCCTGCACGTTGTGACATCTCTGATCAACAAGTTCAAAAATTAAACCTTAACTTAACGAGGTACAACAAAATATCTGATAAAAGTTTTAAAGACGCTCTACTTGATTTTATAATTTCATCAGCATTTTAAAGTTTTTGGGTAATGGTTCAAACTTGTTCCTCATTTTCCTCAAACATTCCTGTATTCTAATTATTCACCATGATGAGTTTCTAATAATTTTTCACAACTTTCAGAGACCAGAGCAGAGTTCTGCCATCATACTCTTTACGTCTTTTCATCATATTCTCATCTTTCCCTCAGGTTTTTACAAGACTATTGACGCCCATGCAGTACTTTGGTAAACAAAATAATAATAAAGTTTTTGGAGTGTCACTTTGGACTGATTAAAGATTAAACAAAGTAGCTTGTATATATTTAATATAATACAAAAGTTTAACTTCTTGGGTTCTTTTTTAAGCCAATACAGTAATGTGTATTTACCTTGTTCGACATGTTTCGGCTGCTGCAAACCATCGGCAGAACTGTCACCGGTGCTGGTGGTGACGTGTCGTATATCAGCTGTTGTTACTTCCTGTAGGTGTGGTCAGGTAGGCGTGGTCAGCTGTTGTTACTTCCTGTAGGCGTGGTCAGGTAGGCGTGGTCAGCTGTTGTTACTTCCTGTAGGCGTGGTCAGGTAGGCGTGGTCAGCTGTTGTTACTTCCTGTAGGCGTGGTCAGTCTGAGCGACCTGCCAGGTCCATCAGGCTGACCACGTCGCCCGGTGCTCTCTGGAGGAGGTTGTCCCAGGTGTGTGAAAGGAGGAACGCTCCGTCATCACGGTTAATGCTGTCCGCGCCTCATTTCCTGATTTCAATGGCCTCCCTGATCCAGCGTTTGAACTTGTTGTTTTCCGATCCAATGACCCGTGCCCCGTCCCAATCCATAAGGTCGTTATTTCTTTTACAGTGGTCTTATATGGCGGATTTTAGGTTTTCCGACCAACACCGGTGACAGTCCTGAAGATGCAGCAGCAGCCGAAACATGACAACAAGGTAAATACACGTTACTGTATTGTCTTTAAAAAGAACCGAAGAAGTTAAAGTACATAAGAAGACATAATGAACATCTTCGGTTTAATACAAAAGTGTTATTTTTATTACCAATTTATTGCTCAGTTTGATTTAGACCAGGGGTTTAAATCAAGACCGACTCCGGCCCGCCACGCCCCTATGAGCCAATACTCAAAAATTGTTATGGCCTATTATTTTTTTTTTTTATTACATTTGGCAAATAATAACATGCATCTTGTATTTTGTTGATTTTTTCAATTAAAAAATTATATTTATATGAAGTATTTATATTTAAATAATAATGACATATTTACATTTTTTATGTATTTATATTATAGGCCTATATTTTATTAAGTGCTGCACACAATTATTATTAATACAATTGTTATTAATATTATTATTGTTAATATCAACAAGCCTACCTAAAATGTGTAATTTTTCACTCTCCAGAGTCAATCACCAGATGTTTCTTACCTTGATAGTTTCTTACCTTTGATGTTATTGTTATTAGAAAATAAATAAATGGAATATCTGTGGTATTTCAAATTAAAACAAAGTGTGAAATACTTGCTACTTTTGCAAACCACTAGTAACGATAAACAAATATGTGTCAGGAATTATGTGTTGATGTAGTATTGTGGATAGCTGTGCCAGACTAGCCATTTCTACTCCACAATGAGGCCTGCTGGTCATTTTGGTCTGGGTCATACAATTCTGTTATACGGCTTAATTGCTTTAAAAAGAGAAAACACTATGCCTTAATGTAATATGATTTAACAGGTCAGAAAGAGTCTAAATGGACTTAAAAACAGTTTTACCTGTGACTTCACAAATCGGGAAAATTTCAAATAGAGTCAAATCTGAGGCTCAGAGCCAGTAAAATGGCTTAATGGTGATAATGAGCTTGGACGAACTCCAGGTTTGTTTTTGATGATGCTCAAAAAGGTACATTTTGCAGAATATGTCTTTTAATACTAATTAAAAACAAGACAAGACAATATTACTTTCCTTTTCTGCAGGTCATAGACAGTATATAAATGCACATAGCTAACGCGCTAACCACCGCATTGAAAAACTGTCACTCCCCTCTTTGTAACAGCTTTTTTATTTCACTATTTTGTGTGTAAGTAGATTCCTATTCCTTATATGGAACGGGTAATATGTGGTAAGCAAGGAATAGACAAAGCTATAAATGTTAAATAAGGAATAAACCAAATCACAACGTAGCCTCTCTGTTCATTGAAATATCCTGAAGGTGAAACTGAAACTTCCTTAGATTTTAAAAGCACTCGGACACAATAGCTTCAGTCTTCTATTCAGGTCAGGAGTTTGGGTTACGATTTATCAACACACCACAAATTTTTTATCTCAAATCTTCCCAAAAATAGCACTATAAATAAAAAAAGCTGACAGGAGCAGAGCCAGAGGAGCGGACAGGAGCAGAGCCAGAGGAGCAGGCAGGGGCAGACAGTAGCAGACAGGTGCAAAGCCACATGAGCAGAGTCAGGGGAGCAGACAGGAGCAGAGCCAGAGGAGCAGACAGGAGCAGAGCCAGAGGAGCAGACAGGAGCAGAGCCAGAGGAGCAGACAGGAGCAGAGCCAGAGGAGCAGACAGGAGCAGAGCCAGAGGAGCAGACAGGAGCAGAGCCAGAGGAGCGGACAGGAGCAGAGCCAGAGATACAGACAGGAGCAGAGCCAGAGGAGCAGACAGGAGCAGAGCCAGAGGAGCGGACAGGAGCAGAGCCAGAGGAGCGGACAGGAGCAGAGCCAGAGGAGCGGACAGGAGCAGAGCCAGAGGAGCGGACAGGAGCAGAGCCAGAGGAGCGGACAGGAGCAGAGCCAGAGGAGCAGGCAGGAGCAGAGCCAGAGGAGCGGACAGGGGCAGAGCCAGAGGAGCGGACAGGAGCAGAGCCAGAGGAGCGGACAGGAGCAGAGCCAGAGGAGCGGACAGGAGCAGAGCCAGAGGAGCGGACAGGAGCAGAGCCAGAGGAGTGGACAGGAGCAGAGCCAGAGGAGCAGGCAGGGGCAGACAGTAGCAGACAGGTGCAAAGCCACATGAGCAGAGTCAGGGGAGCAGACAGGAGCAGAGCCAGAGGAGCGGACAGGAGCAGAGCCAGAGGAGTGGACAGGAGCAGAGCCAGAGGAGCAGGCAGAGGCAGACAGTAGCAGACAGGTGCAAAGCCACATGAGCAGAGTCAGGGGAGCAGACAGGAGCAGAGCCAGAGGAGCGGACAGGAGCAGAGCCAGAGGAGTGGACAGGAGCAGAGCCAGAGGAGCAGGCAGAGGCAGACAGTAGCAGACAGGTGCAAAGCCACATGAGCAGAGTCAGGGGAGCAGACAGGAGCAGAGCCAGAGGAGCGGACAGGAGCAGAGCCAGAGGAGTGGACAGGAGCAGAGCCAGAGGAGCAGGCAGAGGCAGACAGTAGCAGACAGGTGCAAAGCCACATGAGCAGAGTCAGGGGAGCAGACAGGAGCAGAGCCAGAGGAGCGGACAGGAGCAGAGCCAGAGGAGTGGACAGGAGCAGAGCCAGAGGAGCAGGCAGAGGCAGACAGTAGCAGACAGGTGCAAAGCCACATGAGCAGAGTCAGGGGAGCAGACAGGTGCAGAGCCAGAGGAGCAGACAGGAGCAGAGCCAGAGGAGCAGACAGGTGCAAAGCCACATGAGCAGAGTCAGGGGAGCAGACAGGAGCAGAGCCAGAGGAGCGGACAGGAGCAGAGCCAGAGGAGCGGACAGGAGCAGAGCCAGAGGAGCAGACAGGAGCAGAGCCAAAGGAGCAGACAGGAGCAGAGCCAGAGGAGCAGGCAGGAGCAGAGCCAGAGGAGCAGAGCCAGAGATACAGACAGGAGGAGAGCCAGAGGAGCAGACAGGAGCAGAGCCAGAGGAGCAGACAGGAGCAGAGCCAGAGGAGCAGGCAGGAGCAGAGCCAGAGGAGCAGACAGGAGCAGAGCCAGAGGAGCAGACAGGAGCAGAGCCAGAGGAGCAGACAGGAGCAGAGCTGAAGATGTTTCTCTCTTTATTAATAATGACGATATACAGGATTCATCATTGAGACAGCGCCAGATGTTTTGGAGCTAAAGTCAGATTTATTCAGACTCAGAACCTGTTATGGAAGAGAGTGAGTAAAGGAGAGAAGGATGCTGACTCATCACTACCCTGTGGAAACTGAAACAGCCTGCGACTGTTGTTTTTCACTATTGCGAGATAGGGACAATGTCTTGAGTCCAAAACTAAAACTAGTATCAAAACTAGATATGGTATGGGTATGGAAGACATATCAAGCACAGCAAGTACGTCATAAATTAAAGCTATTAAAATGAGATGGAGTGATAGAGTAAGGGGATACTTCTGGCCTTTTGTGGTTAATTTTACGCTCCATTCTTCTTTTGGGTGATACTTGAGTCTCAGCCAGGACATTTACAAACACATTTAAGCAAGTTTCTGACGCACTGTTATAGTATTGCCTGCATTTTGTTAAAGAAAATACAAATAAATAATGAGTTAACATCCTATAACGCCATTATTTTATGTTCAAAATTGTCTTCATGCATTATTAAGTCTAATTAAAAGAGCTGTACCTGATTTTTACCGTCTTAAAAACGTGAAAAACAGAACTAGTTCAATTTGCAGTGGTCCAGTGTTATTCTTCACTTATCTTATGCATTCTGAGCATCTTAATTACACCAGAGTTTAGAGTCCAGAGTTAATAACTTGCATGCTAACTGTGCACTTTCTGATGTTTGGACAGTAAAACGCTATTTAGTTAGATGCAGATAGTACACAATGGACTTGTTTTGACCTCAAGAGCTGCTTATACAATAAATCTGTACTGGGGCAAGACACATTTTTCTCAAATACATTGGATATCGGCCCTTAAAGGTCCTATATTACACAAAATGGACTCTTTTGAGCTTTAAGCCATGTTATAATGCTGTTTCCTCCTCAAAAACATACCTTAAGTTGTGTTTTGTTTCATTCACACATGTTTGAGTAACACTTTATTATTGGTCTGTCTATATCTCCAGAGCTCAAAATGCTCTGCTCCACCTTGTGATGTCATGAAGTGCCAGTTTTCAAGTTAGCAGCTACATTTAACCTTAAGTTCAGTAGAGATCTGCAATTCCAGGGCAAATTATATTATCCAAATGATCCTAGTGAAGTTGTATGGAGTTTAAAAACAAAACAGAGCACAAAACAGAGTATTTCCACATGACATCATAAGGTGGAACACAGTGTTTCCTGTTTGAGAGAAGAACTCAGCCTAAATATGCAGGGTTTGTGTGTTAAACATGTGTGATTGAAACAAAACACAACCCCGGATATGTTTGTGATGAGGAAACTAGGTTATAGCATAGATCAGTAAATAGCGTAATAAGCCCCCTTTAAAGCTGAGTATTATTTCGTTATGTTATCGAAATCTCTACCTTTTTTCCCCTTTGTATCGAAATAGTTTGAAATTTGAGCACTGCGTGACTACAAAACAAGTCCAGATAAAATGCTTTTGTCCTTGCACTTGCTGGAGCCATGTGAGTTGGAACTGAAAGCCAGTAACGTGCGCTCTACAGCAGATCAGACTTCCTCTTTGAGTCCACGCCACAGTTTCCGGAGACTTGAGCAACAATCTCCTCTCTCTCCTTTCTGAGCCCAATGCACTCACGCTGTGGCCAAAAACACGAATTAGACAAACTTTAATTATCCACAAGGGAAATAATTTGGACACAGTAGCTCACACATCACAATATAACATGGTAACAAAGAGAAAAAATATAAATTGTAATAATAAATTCTAGATAAGCAGCAATAAAAACAAGACGCAGCGAGATTCAGGATTGTTGACACAAGAGTTATGGAGTAAAGGCTAGTGGCTCAGCGGTTGGAGAGTTCGCCCACAAACCCAAAGTTCTCCAATTCTATACAAGTTCTGTTACAAGAAAGACACTTGATGCTGAGAACTCAAACTCTCCGAAATCTAGTTAAAGGTGCATTGTGTAACTTTTCGGTTGGGGGTTCGTCACCTTCTAGTTTCTATGGAGATGTCATTGCTTTGCTTAGAATGTTCCACAGTATGACATTAAATAGCTCTACCTTACGTTTATTCAATTACAGGTGGTTTTATAGCTTAAAAATACCTAGAAAAACAGGCATTCTGAATGTGAGCGGGGTTGCCTTTCCACAGATCTGACCTGTAACGTGGTCTGGTTTGGACTCCATGAGGTTTTAATATCGGTATCTGGAAATATCGGTTATTATCGCCACAAAAGCAAGACAAACAGTGAATATCGGTTTAAAGGGCCGATATTACTCTATTTTCTGATCTCTGTTTTAATGTTATTTCCTCATCACAAACGGAATTTAACGAAATTACCACATGATCCACCTTGTGATGTCATGTGGTAATCCAGGAAGTGCTCCACTGTTTTTTTTAAACTCAATACACCTTCACTAGAATAATTTTGTTCATCTCTACTCAACAAAATGTAGCCGTTAACTTGAAAACTACTGCTTCATGACATCACAAGGTGGAACGGAGCATTTTGGGCATTGGAGATGTAGACTGACTAATAATAAAGGGTTACTCAAACACGTGTGAATGAAACAAAACACAACCCTGGGTATGTTTTTGATGAAGTAACAACATTATGACATGACTAAAAGCTCACATGAGTCAATTTGCACAATATGGGACCTTAAAAAACAACACAAGATCAGAATAAAACACCTTCACTTGAGTACAGCGTCTCATCTCGTGGCTCAGTGTGATGTGAGAGCCCACAGCAAATACGTTATAAAAACATTTTATTAGCAGCAGATACTGGCTTCTTTGTCAGGACTAGCTATGAGCCCCGGACAACATGGATGCCCAAGTGCAGAGATATGCCAGTACTTTTGATCACACAAAGGACAGTATTGAAATGGTAGTAGGAAATGCAGTAAAGAAAAATATGACTTCTAGTAATAACCACTTTATTACATGGAAAAACCCCAATGACTGTAAAGGCAATGTGTGAACGACTATTGATGAGAAGAATATATTTACTGTTGAGGAATATAGTTTAAATGATGGATGGGGCTGTTTTCTTGAGACTTCCTGTTTACTTCCTCATCACAGTTCTGGTTTTCATGTAATTTATGATTACCAAAATGCTATTAAAAGCACGTATCACAAACAGTACTGACGTTTTGAAAAATTTCATATTAAAGGGCCCATATGCTTTCTGATTTATGTTATAATGTCGTTTCCTCTTCACAAACAGACCTGGAGTTGTGTTTTGTTTCATTTACACATGTTTGATACACGCAAACCTGCATATTTAGGCTGTGGTCTTTACTCAAACAGAAAACACTCTGTTCCACCTTGTGATGTCATGTGGCAATACAGGAAGTGCTCCACTGTGTTTCTAAACTCCATACACCAACTCACTAGACTCATTTGGATAATTTCAACCCTGGAATTGCCGATCTCGACTGAGCAAAAGGCAAAAGGTAGCTGTTAACCTGATTTTTGCTGATATTTTTGGGTCGATATGTGGCAAGTTCTGATTTTCTCCCCCAAATAATGCAATATAAATTTACTCACTCACAGCCGTTTTTTCATCGCAAACCTTTAAGAGAGCTCTAGTCACCATTCCAGCAGTTATCTCTTTGCAAAGACGTGTTCAAATAAAGCTTTATGAGTGTTTTTAAGCAGCAGGTCACCCAAAACAAAATATCGGCCTGTGTTGGTGGTTTAAGACCGACAGCTGATATACCAAATATCGGCTTTATATATCGGTCAACTGATATATCGGTCTATCTCTAGTAACAAATAAATGAAGAGCAAAACCTTTAAGTGAGTTTAAACCACAGTCACAGGAGACATGAGGTTTACTGTGGAGGATTACATTAGGAATGCACTGATCTAGCTTTTTCAATTCCAATATCAATACCGATACTTTGACTTTAAGCATCTGCCGATACCCGATATTAAACAATACCAGTGTAGGGACGGAAAATGGCAGTTATTTCCTTAAAACACAGTTAACTTATTACACAAGAGCTTCAGTTGTGTAATGCAAATGCTGTTTATCCTTCAAAACACCACTGGACAGTTTTATAGAGATGGGACAAGATACGGAGATTGGATCCACGAGAACAAGACAAGACGAGATTTTAACATAATTCATAATAAATAAATGTTGCGATTCAGTTCATAAGTTTGGCCTCAACATTTATGATTTATTTTTGATTTTATTGTAGCACTATTTTTGGTACAACAGCTTCTCAAGAAATGTCACGGGCCAGCACATAATCCTTTTTTTGTCCAGTCCAAATGTAAAAACATGGGAAAACAGGCTGATGAGATCATTTTTCACATATACGCACGCTCTTGTGGCGGTTTTGTCTCGTGAGATCTTGTGGTACGAGATCTTGTCCCATCCCTAGTTTCTTATGAATTAAAGTTCAAAGATTATACTCGGAAATACTCTTATTATTACGGCCCGACTAGAATATCTGCTCAATCGATATAATGGAACCGACACCCGATATTCGAGACCAGCATGTGTATTGGTGCATCCCTAATTACAATGTTGTTACTATAGAAGAGTAGAAATGATCCTCACCGATGGCCTGACGAAGCTCTGCACACTGACTGATGTGGGGGAACTGTAGCATCTGCTTCCACTTCTTACTCTTTCCTTTTCTGTTCCCTCCACCTCCTGGAAAACAACAGCAGCATTCACAGGTCAGAGGCTCAGACCACACCATGTTACTGTTACAAATAATTTCCCTTGTGGATCAATAAAGTTTGTCTAAGTCTTATCATTTCACTATCAAATATATTTATAGAGACCAGGTTGGTGTTGTAAATGAGAAATGGTTTGCAGTCCACCTACCTGGATGAATCAAGATAAAAAAATAAAATAAATAAAGCCACAAAACACACAGCTTATTAGAATGGGAGTACACCAGTGGTAGAAGAAGTGATTTTCTTAACTTTTTGGTTGGGGGTCCTTCACTTGCTTGTTTCTATGGATACGTCATTGCTCTGCCTGGAATGTTCCACAGTATGACATTAAACAGCTCTACTTTATATTTATTAAATTACAGGTGGTTTTACTGCTCAAAAATACCAAGAAAAACAGAAATTCTGACTGTGAGCGGGGTCGCCTCTCCACAGATCTGAACTGTAACTTGTTCTGGTTTGGTCTCCATGAAGATAGAAAGGTTTAATGCCATACTGTGAAACCTTCCACACAAAGCAATAACATCTCCATGGTGATGAGCGTTTGACAGACCCTCGTCCAGAAAAGTTACACAGCGCACCTTTAAGTAAAAGTATTAAAGTACCTGTTTAAAAATGTACTTAAAGAGTAAAAAGTAAAAGTGCAGCAATAAAGCTTTAAATGTAAAAGTACAGATATCTGCTCTCAAATGTAGTGAAGTAAAAGTAAAAAGTACTTTAAAATGTACCTAAGTACCTGTACCTGTATTTATACTTAAAGATACACCGTGTAACTTTTTTTTGAGGAGGGTACGTCACATACTAGTCTCCATGTAGCTGTACTTAACTGTTCAGCATGTAATGTGTCCCAGTATGGCATTAAACTTCTCCATGGAGACAAGCAGGCCAAGGTACAGATCAATTCAGCGGAGAGGCAAGTCCACTCACATAGGAATGCATGTTTTTAAAGGTATTTCTGAAAAATAAAATCACCTCTAATGAAACAAAGGCTGAATAGACACTGTGGAACTTACCAAGCAAAGCAATGACATCTCCCTGAAGACAAAAATGTGGCATACCCTCCACCAGAAAAGTTACACAATGCACCTTTAACACAGTACTTTACTACTTTTGCCACACATTATTAGGTACCTTGATAAATTATAATGTTGAAACTCATTTATTTCAGTAATTTCTAATGCAGAACAATCCCATTTTCTATTGGAAAGAATCCGTGCTGCAACAAATAAGAATGAAACGCTTTAGTAGCTGTTTAATAGCTATAATTAGAGAAGTTATTCAACGCTCTACAGATTTATTTGAATTAAAGCAACCATCTGTTTATCCAATGTACACCATCAGTCGAAAGTTTGGACACAACTTCTCATTCAGTGTTTTTCTTTCGTAATTTTTTTTTAATACTTTCTACATTTTATATGCATACAAGGCATCAAATATATGAAGTAAAATATATGGAATTATGTAGCAAAGAAAAATATTTCAAATCCTCAAAGTGGCCACCCTTTACTTTGTCAAAAAATATTATCTTACTTCATATATTTGATGTCTGTATTTATATAAATGTAGAAGGTAGTAAAAATAAAAAAAATGTATATGGGTGAATTTGGAGCCGAGTTCCATATTAGGAATAGGACAAAAAATAGTGAAACAAAAAGGATCATGTAGAGCGGGTTAATACGGACATTTTAAGACCAATGAGGAGCCTGACAGCAGCAGTTACAGAGAAAGGGGCAGCAGTTTTTCAATTCAAAGTGAATTGGAGCCAGAGTCGATGGAGCTGGAAGTGCGCCCAATGACCACTTCCTATTTGGAACTTGGCAGCTAGCAGGTTAGCTATGTCCATTTATATATACAGTCTATGTTGTTGACAGTAGAGGTGTGGGGGTGTATTATCTTTTTGTGTCTTTTTATTTGTGTTTGAATGTTAGCCGCCGCCGCGTTCCAAAGAGGAAGTGCGCCAGGCGGCTCTTCCGGCTCCTCCTGACCCTGGCTCCAACTGACTTACATTGGGATCTTGTTGCCCCTCTCTCTTCAACTGCTGCTGTGAACCTCGTCATTTTGGTCTTAAAATGTTCCTGAATGTTTCGTTTCGCTATTTTGTTCCTAAATCAAGATATGAACATAAATAACGGATCAATCAGATGCTAGCGTTAGCAACAGGTTTGATTGACAGCTAGTGCGTTTCGTTGCTACGTAAGCCCCCTTCCCGTTTTCCGGTGAGAAGAGCGGGCATATTTAACGACCTCAATCATGATTGGCTCTTGTTGTTGCTATGATACTCGCGGTCAGATTTCCAAATATGGAGCCTGTCTCCACATTCGCTCCTTTAACCGTTAGCATCGGGAGCTTCATTTGAGTGGAGCTGAACGCTATGGGTGACGTCACACTCACTTAGTCCACTTTTTTATACAGTCAATGGAATGAACACTTCCTATTTGGAAGGCAGAGGATAGTGTGTTAGCTACATAGACTTTTATAGAGTCTATGTTGTTGACAGTGTGGGGGTGTATCATCTCTTCATGTCTTTATGATCTATACAGTGCTCTTTTTGTTTGGATTTGAACGTTTGGACTTTTTCATGTCTTTAGGTTCTACACAGTGCTCTTTTTGTTTGTAGGTGACAAAAACAACGCAAAAAAAAAAAAAAAAGATTTGCATAGTTGCCATTAGGCCTGTTACGATAACAAACTTTGAAGCACAATGTATTCCTATAAAGAAATATTGTGATAAACAATAACACTGAAACTACTTTATGCTACCGATACAATAACAATAAAGTGGGATAATACCAGTACACCGATTTTCAAATATATTGTGTAATTAAAAGGCCTGAGCTCCAACAAATAAATAGCAAAATGAACTGATAATTAGCCATAGAAGTCACTTATTCAACCCTCTACAGCTCAATTCTTTATATTACAACAAAAATAACAAAAATCTCCCCATTATTAAGGCCAAATTGTTCCCTCTTTCATATATTGAGCAGTAAGTCAATATAGTAATTATTGTGACAGGCCTAGTTGCCATAGCACTTAAAAAACAACAAAATAAAAAAACAAAATGGTGAAAAGTCCTCCAAATGTCGCCTGTATAAACCGTCCAAACAAGTCCACTCCAAAATCCACATACTTCTAGCGCCCTTGGACTCCTCTCAATGCATCTGTTCATGACTAATTATTCACCCATCACTTCTCATTTCCCATGATTCCCGGCAGTTCTTCTTAGTTAAAGCTGAAATTACATTGGCTTTGACCTTATCTGTGGTTCATCAGAGGGTTAATATAATGGGAAGGAGGATGATAGGATCTTCATGCGTTCCGGATGCAAAACAAATGTGTTTGCATCAAGGCTCCATTCATTTTGTATCATGAGGATTTGAATGGCAAATCAGGAGAGTTCCTTCAGCTTCTGTCCAGGAGCGTGTGGTCTCAAAGGCAGTATTTTAAAGTATAAATCAACACAAAAACTACTTTAAAAGGTCCGATATTACACAAAATTGACTCTTGTGAGCGTTTAGAATTTTAGAATGTTATTACCTCCTCAAAAACATACCTGGAGTTGTGCTTTGTTTCATTCATGTTTGAGTAGTCCGTCTACATCTCCAAAGATCAAAATGCTCTGTTCTGTCTTGTGATGTCATGGAGTGTTAGTTTTCAAGTTAAAATCTACCTTTTACCTTTAGTTCATTAGAGATTGGTAATTCCAGGTCTGAAATCATCCAAATGATTCTAGTGAAGGTGTGTGGAGTTTAAAAACAAAATGGAGCACTTCCTGTATTACCACATGACATCACAGGGTATGAGAGAAGCCTACATATGCAGTGTTTGTGTGTTAAACATGTGTGAATGAAACAAAACACAACTCCGGGTGCGTGTTTGATGAGAAAACAACATTATAACATAGATCAAAATAGCATAATATGTACCGTTTAAAGCCGCTGTATCTTAAAACAGTGAAAAACAGAACTAGCTCATTCTAAATGGTTTGCAGTGGTCCAAAGTTATTCCTCTGTTTTGATAAATGTTGAGCTGTTGGCGTGTGAGCTGAATTTAAACGAAGGGTACGGTGTAAAATGGGGGTGAAGAGAAGGGACGGACATTCAGTGTGCTCTGACCAAATCACGGTAACACTAATCACAACTAGCATGATAACAGTGCACTTCCTGATTCTCGGACTGGAAAACGATTTTAGATTTAGATGCGGACAGTACACAGAGGACATATACAGACCTCAAGAGCTGCTTATACAATACATCTGTACTGGGGCAAGACATCCCAGTGCTCAAATACCTGAAAAAAGTTAAATAAGAACAAAATAAGCATCTGGAAAATGATTCAGTAAATAAAGTATTTTTTCTGAATGTAGTTAAAGGGCCCATATTACACTATTTTCTGATCTGTTATAATGTTGTTTCCTCATCACAAACATACCTGGAGTTTTGTTTCTTTCACTCATGTTTAACAAACAAACCCTGCATATTTTAGGCTGACTCTACTGAGGTAAAAGTAGCCGTTAACTTGAAAACTACACGTTCATGACATCACAAGGTGGAACAGAGCATTCCAGGTATGTTTTTGATGAGGTAAAACCTTAAAGGACCTTAAAAGTGGCAAAAAATATGTCATCACCAGTGCTCTGAAGTGCAGATGAAAAAATAGGAAGTGAGTATGGAGTATGAAGTGGTTTCTTTGAGCTCTGGTTGTAATTGACTTCTATAGAAAAAATGTCGCCCTTCTCTCTGTAACTGCTGCTGTCAGACTCGTCATTTTGGTCTTAAAATGTTCGTATTAACCCGCTCTATGTGATCCCGATCTATGTTTTTATTTCGCAATTTTACCCGTAAATCAAGACATGAAAATTAACAAGAGACAAATCAGGCGCCTGCTTTCTCCGAGGTCGCTCCCTCTACCGTTAGCAACAGGTTTGATTGGCTATTTGGTTTCACGTTCGGATTTCTAAATAAGGTTGCAGATTAGATGTAACTGCCAGCCTCGATGAGCTTCATTTGACTGGAGCCGACCACTATGGGTGACGTCACACTCCCTTAGTCCACTTCTTTAGACAGTCCATGGCTAAAAATCAATTATTTAGTACAAGGAAAGTGGAAGTAGGTAAATAAATCTGAAAAATCTAGAAAAAAAATGTTCACTCACTTAGCACAGCCTAGCATTTAAAAAAAACAATACCTAGATTTTTATATTAAACTAGCATTGCAACTCATCTGAGCTGATACTTTGCAGCTGATGATTTGGCTATTTCCTGGGGGTGGGAAGCTAACTGAAGCACTACTCTGTTAGAAGCTCTTTTACTCAAATTAGACATTAATCTGAGCTTTGTTTTAACACAAATCTGATCAGAAAGAACTGTCTTGGTTGGAACTACAACAGGTAAAATCATTAAACAAGTCACAGTCACAAGCTAGCTAGCATTAGCCAACAGTTTTTCAGTTAGTCGCTCTCACCTTTTTTGTTTAAAAATCAAACACCTAAACGGGACCATGAATATTCTTATCCATTTTGTGGGTTGTTGTTTTTTTTCAAGCTTTTCTTGAGATCTTAAAACTTTTTTTGTCTGGGTTTGCTAATGTGTGAATTGTGTCTCCATGGTAACTACTGACCATTCGACCAATAAGGAAACACGTAGAACACCCCCAGTGTGATGTCACTGCTAAATATCAATACTGGCAAAATATACATGAAGTTGGGCATTATGGACATGGCATAACTCTTATCGATCTACATGGAGAATGTTCCAAATTTTTAACTTTCTATTTCCATGGAATCTTTTTTTTTTTTTATCCTTTATTATCCCTGTAGGGAAATTATCCTCTGTATTTCACCCATCCTTTTCGGGAGCAGTGGGCAGCACATGAAGGCGCCCGGGGACCCATCTCCATGATCTTATTTCAGCTGGAGGAATCATGCAGGTTTCATGCCATTGTACAGTTTTTAGCATGCTAGTTGTAGTTATTGGCAAAGGAGAAATTCAATGTGTCAACTGGACAAAAGTTTATTTTGGTTGAATACGTTTCGAAGCTCATCATTCAGGGCCATAATGGTGCTTCCACACCTCTGGACCTGATCCGACCATCCCTATTGTTTTCTTTGTTTTGAATTTAGGTCTGAGGATGGAGTTGTCAATGTCTGAGGCCTCCATTTCTGTTCAAGGATGGATTGTCTTTCCTAACAAAAATAGCCTCTTTAACTCCCCTCTCAAACCAATTCTTTTCTCTGACTAAGACCTCACTATCCTCAAAGGAGTGGCCCGTGGTTTTTAGGTCCACTTTTGCTCTCTCGTCTGTGTTGGTACATCCTCTCAGAACTGAATGTCCCTCCCTACTCTTCACCCTCATTTTACACTTTACCGTCCCATTTAAATAGAGTTTGCAGACCAACATTTACACAACCTTTATCAAAACAGTGACACCAAATGTTTAATTTAATGTTATGACAAACGATGTAGCAGTTTGTGTAGTAAGTGTCACTGTGTACAGAGATGGTCCATAAATGGCTTCTCTGAGCTCGCTGTTATTTTCATCACAAACAGAAGAGAGGCTGAAGCTTTGGAATTAAAGATGTACTATGAAACCTTTCTGGTAGAAGCTAATTCACCTGCTTGTCTCCATGGTGAATCAAGCTGGACACTGATAAGATTATTGAAATAATATTGTGAACATTGCTGATTTAAACAAAAAAAATATTCAAATATCAATTTTTGTGAAATGCTTTTTAGAGGTAGATTCTATTGCTTTGCCTAGAATGTTCCATAGTATATCATTAAACACATCTAACTCCACAGAGAGCAAGAGTTACAGGTTAGAGCTCTGGAGAGGCGAGCCCACCACAGTAAGAATACGCGTTTTTGAAGATATTTTACCTGTAATTGAGTAAGACAAGATACTGGTGGAAAGTGTTCAGCCTATATTAGCCATGAGGGAAGGGGGCGCTGTAGGGAACACTTCACCAAAAGCTCACCGAGTGTAAACAGGAAGTATGTACGAGTTAGCACAGCATGCTACTAATGCTAACATCTTTCTCAATATCATATCAAATATGCTTAAAAGTGCATTGTGTAACTTTTCTGGTGGAGGGTCCGTCACCTGCTTGTCTCCATGGAGATGTTATTGATTTGTCTGGAATGTTTCATAGTACGGTGGCTGAGTGGCAACACTCATGCCTCACAGCAAGAAGGTTACAGGTTCGATCCCCGGGTCGCCCGGGCCTTTCTGTGTGGAGTTTGCATGTTTCCTCCCCGTGTCTGGATGGGTTTCCTCCGGGTACTCCGGTTTCCCCCCATCAACCAAAAACATGTAACACCCCTATGAACAGTATACGATCAAGGACCGTCAAGGAATTCCTCCCTCCTGTGGGCTCACCACCTGCAGAGGGGTTCATAGGGGTCTATGGTGCACAGAGTAATGGGCAGCGTGCTGCCCCCGCGACCCAGCCGGATTAAGCGGGAGAAAATGGATGGATGGATGTTTCATAGTATGGTATTAAACCTTTTTATCTTCATGGAGACCAAACCAGACCAAGTTACACGTCAGATCTGTGGAGAGGCGACCCCGCTCACAGTCAGAATGTTTGTTTTTCTAGATATTTTTGAGTTATGGACCCACCTGTAATTGAATAAATGCAAAGCAGAGCTGTTTCATGTCATACTGTGGAACATTCGAAGCAGAGCAATGACATATCCATAAAAACAAGAAGGTAACAAACCCCCAACCAAAAAGTTACACAATGCACCTTTAAATAATGGAGAGTTTATGAACAGATATCTGGGCCATTGGCATCCAAAAAGTCTACCACAACAATATTTTATTTATAAAACTTAAAACTGCATGTGACAATGCCTTTAACATCGGAGCAAAGAATACGTCAGAATTCACTTTTAACTGATTTGTTGACCTGGTTATTAATGTCTTTGTAATTACTGGGTTTATCCATTTAAAATAAAAGCTAGCGCAGATTTCAATGAATTCTTGTTAGCATTTACAAAAGCGATACAGTTTACATAATAGCTTCAGAAATTAGTGCCATTATTCAACCCCAAAGAAATCAGATGAAAAGACTTAAAAATATATGTTTAAAGGGCCCATATTACACTAGTTTCTGATCTATGTTATAATGTTGTTTCCTCATCACAAACACACCTGGAGTTGTGTTTTGTTTTATTCACACGTTTAACACACAAACCCTGCGTATTTAGGCTGAGTTGTTCTCACAAACAGAAAATATCCTGTTCCACCTTGTGATGTCACTGTGTTCTGAAACTCCATAAACCTTCACTAGAATCATTTGGATGATTTCGGTCCAGGAATTGCCAATTTCTACTGAACTAAAGACAAAAAGGAGCTGTTAACTTGAAAACTACCGCTTCATGACATCATAAGGTGGAGCAGAGCATTTTGAGCTTTGGAGATGTACAGACTAATAATAAAGGATTACGCAAACATGTGTGAATGAAACAAAACACAACTCCAGGTATGTTTTTGAGGAGGTAACAACATTATAACATGGTTAAGAGTCAATTTTTTGTAATATAGAACCTTTAATACGGCAAGTTTGTGGTGCCAGGCCTCTTTCAAAAAACTTCAATAACCTTCAAAAACCTTCGTTTCAAAAAATCTTCAATATAGCTATATAGACCCCTTACCTCCATCTGAAATCATGGCATCATCAAATTCTAACCACTTGGTACTTACTTCCAATTTACTTCACGTTGGAAAATTGTCACCCCTCGCTCTGTAACTGCTGCAGTAAGCCTGGTCATTTTGGTCTTAAAATGTTTGTATTAACCCACTCTACATGATCCTGGTGTTTTTATTTCGCTATTTTGTCCGTAAATTAATTCCTATTTTAGGGATGCTCTGATCCAGCTTTTTCTGTCTTCTCTCAATACTTTGGATTCAAGTATTTGCCGATAATAGGGCAGAGACTGAATATATTATTTATTTCCTGGTGTGGTTAAATATTACCTAAATGTGTTTTCTAATTGTTAATTATCATTGAAAGTAACTACAGAACAACTTCGTAAAAATACAAGTTCAATAATACCAGGTGTTTTAGGCCAACACTGGATCATCAATCATTTTATTACACCAGTTTATAGTCCAAAATGAGATACTGACAGAACCGATGCCAGATTCATCAAACTGTTCAATATCGGTGGCATTATCGGATACCAGTATTGTATCGGTCCATCCCTATTTCTAATTCCTATAACCACAAGTAGGCATGGGACAAAATCTGACCCAATCTTGTGCACACATGAGAAAAAATATCTTCTGAGATTATTTTTCCCTTCTGTTTAGTTTGAGATTTGACAAAAAAGGGTTAAAAGTACATTTTATGAGATGCTGTAGTTCCAAAAAGCAGTGCTACAGTGACAGCAAAATGAAATAAAGTGAACCCAATGGGCTGCACCATTTCTTTATCTAGTCTCGTTCTTGTGGACCAAATCTCAGGTCTCATTTCGTCTTGTGGAAATTGTGTCTCTAACTGCAAGCCTCGTGAGCTTCGTTTGACTGGAGCTGAACGCTGTAGGTGACGTCACACTCCCTTAGTCCACTTCTTTATACATTCTATGGTTCACCTTGTCTTTTAGGTTAGATTAGATAACTTTGAGATGGCAAGGTACAATGCGAGTTTATCTACAGTGTCCACATCCTCTTTCACAAACCAAAGTAATGCTGCAACATCAGCGAGGGAAAGCCACACGTACACCCACTGAAGGAGGCAAACGGCATCCGGTGAGGCAAAACGTGAGAGAAAACGGCTATGAAGTACGCAAAACACTTGGTTTAGAGGTGCATTGTGTAACTTTTCTCGTTGAAGGTCCGTCACCTGCTTGTTTCTATGGATATGTCATTGCTCTGCCTGGAATGTTCCACAGTATATTAAATTACGGTGGTTTTAAAGGTCAAAAATACCTAGAAAAACAAGCATTCTGACTGTGAGCAGGGTTGCCTCTCCACAGATCTGACCTGTAACTTGGTCTGGTTTGGTCTCCATGCAGATAGAGAGGTTTAAAGCCATACTGTGAAACATTCCAGACAAAGTAATAACATCTCCATGGAGAAAAGCATTTGACCAAAATTACAGTAAACTAGGTGTAATTACATTTGCCTGATTTAGTCTTGTCTTAGACCAGACTTAATCCTGGTTTAGTTCTGTCTTAGTCCTGGTTTAGACTTAATTTGTGGTTTGATCTTTTAATAGCCAACTGCAGACGCGGAACACCCCATAAGAGCTGGACTAAACAAGGACTAAACGAGGTCTGAAGCAGGACTAAATCAGGTCTAAACCAGGAGTAAACCAAGTCTGAACCAGGACTAAACCAGGTCTGAACCAGGACTGAACTAAGACTAAAATAAGACTAAAATCAGGACTGAACGAGGACTGAACCAGGACTGAACTAGGACTGAACTAAGGCTGAACCAAGACTAAACTAGGACTAAACCAGGACTAAACCAGGACAGAACCAGGATGGAACCAAGACTGAACTAGGGCTGAACCAGGACCAAACCAGGGACAGAACCAGGACAAAACTAAGACTAAATAAGGACTAAACCAAGACTGAACCAGGACTAAACTAGGACTAAACCAGGACTGAAACTGGACTAAAACAGATGCATTTTTCATGTTTTTTATAAGCTACAATTATTCTGCTTGTCTTGTCTGATTGAGTCATGAGCAGCGCTGTTCACATGGGACTGTGCACCTTTGGCAACACTAATTTAAGTAACGAGGTCCACATTAGGCGGGATAAACTATTAAATAACATGGATTTAAATACGATCTCAAATCGCAAATCTACCTTACAAGGCTAAAAACATTATTATTATTATTATTATTATTATTATTATTATTATTATTATTATTATTATTATATTTAACGCTATTGCATATTCATCAGTCGCTTCTATTGCTCCGTGCACTATAGGAAGTTAATATCCAGTTAGTTTGGTTAGTTTGGGTTAATTTCTTCAATCAAATGGGTTTAGTTTATTTCTAAACGCATGCCGAATTAAATGTAGGTTCCTAAAGTTTCTACTGGTGTATATAAATTGTGTAATAATGTGGTAAAAGTCGAGGTATTACGAAGATGTTTCGGTAAATGTTGTATTTCCAAAGGGAGTTCGCGTCTCGGTGCGTTTGAGGGAAATGACGGCTGGTAATTTAAGTGTTGTCAGTACGAAAACAAGAGATTAAAATGAGTAAAATTATGAGAAATATGGCAATGAAATCAAACTAACAGCGACTACTATGACAAATGTCCCGGAAACACCTCTACTCCATGACCCCACCGAGAGACCGCGGCTGTCACACCGATCTCCCGCTCACCTTCGCGGGCTTTGAGCAGCACGGTGTTCGCCACGATGTTCTCCAGCTCCATGGCGCTGATGTCCGGGCTCACCGCAGCAGAAAGCCCGCTCCCTCGTCCCCCTCTCCCGGCTCTCCAGGTCTACCTCCAGCCCCGTGGGTATCCTCCTGAGAGCTGTCCGTGCAAAGCGAGCGGCCGGCGGAGGAGGAAACTCGGCTGTGTGCCTGTGTGTCTCTCGGGTCTCGGCTGGTCCCTGGGTCCCTCCCCGGCTGACAGAGCGCTTCCTCCCCGCCTCGCAGCGCCTCTTCCCCGCCCTGATTCTGCCTGAGCGCCGCTGTCAGACCTCCCACTCTCTGACGCAGAAGGGATGTCCTCCACCATTGTCCACATAATACGGTAATAACGCACAACCATGTCATGTGTTCTTCTGTTTGTCCAAAATCATTTAAAATCCTCTATTTGACGTAGGCAGCATAATTACAGCTGTGAAATGTCTCTGTCTCGTTCATTGAGATGTTTTTTATATAACTGTCTTATATAATCTTTTCTTATATCCTAAAAAAAAGATTAGCAAAGTTAATAAGGTCAGGTTATGTCTACTTTATCATTTAATTTCCATTGTGGTTTTGTTGATAGACTTACATGCTGTGGTGGAAGGTGACCAAGTATAAAAGTAAAAGTGCAATACTTAAATATATATATATAATATATTTTTATTTTTTTTGAGCAAGGTACATTACAAACATAAGGATATGCACGTGTACATATTTAAGACCATTTTCTGGTGCTCAAAAGGAGTAGGATGAAGTTTTAAAAAACTTATCGTGTCAATTTGAGGTATTTGTACTTTACTTAAGCACATTTTACAGTGGATACTTTTTACTTCTACTTCACTACATTTGAGAGCAGGTATCTGTACTTTCTACTCCGTTACATTTTAGATCTGGACTGAAAAGTAAAAAGTACTTTTCTTTATGGTTTTAGACCTGCTGAAATGGTTGTGATTTATTTTTAGCTCATTTATTTTGAGTTAACATAGGGTGACTAGATGTCCCTATTTACCCGGGACAGTCCCAGTTTGGAGCTCCGTGTCTCCTGTCCCAGCAGAGTTATCCAAAACCAGTGATACAAATCACCCCCACCCAGTTTTATACAAGAAATGTCCCAGGTGTTCCTTTGTTGACCAATTTGATATGAGTAAATAGTAAAGAGGGCAATATATTGTAATTTGTTAAGCTAAAATACAGAAAAGTGCTTGAAAATGAGCACAAGGCGAAAACAGAAGTGTCTCAGATAATATACTGACCCACAAGTGAGTAGAGAATGGACAATATTACGTGTTCTTTTCACAGTTTTATTTATACCAACCATCCCAACCCAGGTGTGTCCCAGTTTTGAATTTTGAAAATCTAGTCACCCTAAGTCAACGTCACAACTTTGAGCAAATGAAATACACAAAAACAGCTAGAAAAATGACGAAATCAGTTGAATCACTACAAATCAGCTAAATTCTGTATTAAAATCACTACATTTGATGCTTTAATTGTTCCAAAAACATCTGCAAAATACTTTTACCTTTTACTCTTAAAGTACATTTCAGGTGCGTCGTAGTTTTTCTTAAGTAGATTTTTTCATGTGATACTTTTACTTTTTCTTGAGTAATCTTTTGCCTTTGTATCTGTACTTTTACTTCAGTAACAAAAGTGAGTGTATTTCTTGCTTAAATACTGTGGACGTTCTGATTAAGCGTTATTCATTTGCTTTTTAGGAGGTTTATTTTGATCCATACAGTGTACTCTTTCATTTCTACTCATTATGCCCATTTTTTGTTTGTTTGTTTTTTCAGTCCCATAAACTGAAGATAAGTTAATAGTAAAGTTCATGAAAATGTCCGTAAAGGTTCATAGATAAAAAATAAATAACATAACTTATTTTGGAGGAGTGATGTTTTTAACCTGTCTGAGATCAGAAGGATGCAGTTCCAGCCCTATGTGACTTTGTACATTTTTCTGTGGTCAGTGTTGGATGAAGTACTCAATTTTGTAGTAAAAGTACAGATACAGGGGCAAAATATTACTCAAGTAAACCTAAAAGTATCACATAAAAAAATTTACTTAAAGAGTAAGAAGCAAAAGTATTTAGAACAATTAAAGGATGAAATGTAGTGATTTTGATAATGTGTTTAGTGGATTTTAAGTGATTCAGTTTCTTAATTTTTGTAGCTGTTTTGTGTTTTTGTGTATTTGGTTTGCTCAAAGTTGGGACAGAAACTCAAATTACATATGACGTGCCTGGAACACCTCCCGAGGGAGGCATCCAGGAGGCAGCCGGAACAGATGCCCGAGCCACCTCAGCTGACTCCTCTCGACGTGGAGGAGTAGCAGCTCTACTCCGAGCTCCTCCCGTGTGACTGAGCTCCTCACTCTATCTCTGAGGGAGCGCCCAGCCACTCTGCGGAGGAAACTAATTTTGGCCACTTGTATCCGCGTCCTTGTCCTTTCGGTCATTTCGGTTTCACACTATGGCATTAAACCTTTCTATCTTTATGGAGACCAAACCAGACCAAGTTACAGGTCAGCTCTGTGGAGAGGTGAGCCCGCTCACAGTCAGAATGCCTGTATTTCTAGGTATTTTTGAGCTATAAACCCACCTGTAATTGAATAAATGTAAAGTAGAGCTGTTTAATGTCATACTGTGGAACATTCCAGACAGAGCAGTGATATCGCCATAGAAACAAGCAGGTGACAGACCCTCAACCAAAAAGTTACACAGTGCACCTTTAAGATGCACTTTGAACTGTAATGTCAGTGGCACATACACAGACACACACACATAGACACTCACACACACACTACATACAAACCAATGTGAGTTATTCAGCAGATCAATGGTGCAACATTAAAAACGCATTAAACCCAGTTGTTTTGAGTCTTGGGCGCGGCCTCTTCAAACAGGCCCGTGTATCGATTCTCCTTCAGATCAGCTTCCTGTGTCAGTGCCATTACAAATAAGCAGCACGCACCAATAAACAGCCCTAATCGACGCTAATGGAGAAGTTAGCGGAGAGATGCAGAATCCTCGTGTTTGGTTTCCTGATGAGGTTAAGAGCAGGTTAACGGGATGGGGCGGTGGTGTGTAAAATGTGGGATGCTTTGCTGATATTGCGGTGGTGCTGTGGTGGAGTCGGTTGCGCTTTCGTTCCGGGCGTGTCATTTCTGAGTGGGCTGCTTTCTTCCAGACTAGACATCGTTTTGACCGTGATTTTAAAGTGGGACTAAACCACAGAGCGCATAAGGAAGTGGACGGAGGGAGTGTGACGTCACCTGTCGCGTTCGCCTGCAGTCAAACGAAGCTCAACGATGGGCGAATTTTGAGCCGACGTCCATATTTGTATTTGTATTTATTTATTCATATTAAAAGAGAAGATAATGCAAAAGACAAACATGTACTTAAATATGTAAATATGCAGGATTGTAAAGATAATTTCCGTCCTTAGTCGCCTGCTGGACCAAGACCAGCCACAAAACCCACACAATCCATAAAACATGACAAAAGATAACAGCTCCCACATGCATCTTTCTCTCACACACTATAAAACACACTCAAACATTTCAAAAACAGACGCACAAACTTTACTTTAGTATTAAAACGTACAGCTCAGACATACGTATATTCTCATTATATGGAATGGGCTTCTTTTTATTTCCTGACACTTTTTTCTGTGCAAAATTAAACCAAAATAGATGTTTAAATAAATGTGAGACAATGCCTAAAGTGCATCTTAAAGGTGCACTGTGTAACTTTTTGGTTGGAGGTCTGTCGCCTGCTTGTTTCTATGGAGATGTCATTGCTCTGCCTGGAATGTTCCACAGTGTAAACAGGTTTACCTTACATTTATTCAATTACATGTGGTTTTGTAGCTCAAAAATACCTAGAAAAACAGGCATTCTGACTGTGAACGGGGTCGCCTCTCCACAGAACTGACCTGCAACTGTAATTGGTTTCAGTTCCTTTTGTTTGGTTTTCTATATTTGATTTTGATGTTTCAGTGTTTATAGTTTATGTTAAACACTTTAATTTAAAGGGGACTTAGGCCGTTGTAGTAAATCGACGGTTTAACTTTAGACTGAAGTGAAGTTGCCTTATATCCAACCTGGTAAGAGATCGTGGACTTACCTGGAGGGAAATATAAAACCAGTTCAGCTCAGCCTCTCAGGAGGGTCACATCAGTGCACCCGGGTACACGTGGGTTTTCTTAGTTTCATTAATTTCTGTTGTTTATGCCTAAGTTTGAGTACAGTTATTTTTGGTAAATATGTTTTTTTTTTTTTGCCACAATACCACAGTGAAATTCTGAATAAATCTTTGGGACAAATGGAGTATTTTCAGAGTCTGCCTCCTGCTTAAGACCACGTTGGCCGGCTTCCCCACACTGCCACAGACTTCTTTTGTTTCATGTTTGTTGAATGGTCATGTGTTGTTAAGTCATCGCTAATTTGTACCTTTTGTGTCATTTCTTTTGTTACCTTAGACCACACCCCATTTTGGAAAAACCCTGTGCCTCCCTCTGTCGCACACTGAACTGGGGATGTTGTTTCGAATCTCAGACTTATACACTGCCTTTAAGGTGTGGAAATCTGTTTTTACTTTCTTTGATAAATCGTTAACATCTGTCAGCTCTTGATGGCTTTATTTATTTTCTATTCTGTCTATATTTCAATCTTTGTATGTCCATCTGTTGTTTGGGCTTTGTGTATTTTAATTTGCAGTGCAGTTAATTTGTATTCTACACTGGTGACAGCAGGGGTGGGTTTTTTGCCCTTTTTCTGTGTGTGGCATTTTTTCTGTATTATATTGTGAAATGAATAAATATATTTAAACACGAGACCACACCCCAGTTTACTGTAGCGTATAAAATGTGATTAATTCTGTCTGTTGTCGCGTACGGGCAGGAGAGTCGGAGCTCTGGATTATTTATTCAACATAAACCTACATAAAACCATTCATATAATACGTCCATGTCCATGTCATATAACACGTCTATGTCCATGTCCATGTCATATAACATGTCCATGTCCATACCATGTCATATACCACGTCCATGTCTATGTCCATGTCATATAACACGTCCATGTCTATGTCCATGTCATATAACATGTCCATGTCCATACCATGTCATATAATACGTCCATGTCCATGTCATATAACACGTCCATGTCCATGTCATATAACACGTCCATGTCCATGTCAATGTCATATAACACGTCCATGTCCATGTCCATGTCATATAACATGTCCATGTCCATGTCATATAACATGTCCATGTCCATGTCATATAACACGTCCATGTCCATGTCATATAACATGTCCATGTCATATAACACGTCCATGTCCATGTCATATAACACGTCTATGTCCATGTCCATGTCATATAACATGTCCATGTCCATACCATGTCATATACCACGTCCATGTCTATGTCCATGTCATATAACACGTCCATGTCTATGTCCATGTCATATAACACGTCCATGTCCATGTCATATAACATGTCCATGTCATATAACACGTCCATGTCCATGTCATATAACACGTCTATGTCCATGTCCATGTCATATAACACGTCCATGTCCATGTCATATAACACGTCTATGTCCATGTCCATGTCATATAACATGTCCATGTCCATGTCATATAACACGTCTATGTCCATGTCCATGTCATATAACATGTCCATGTCCATGTCCATGTCATATAACATGTCCATGTCCATACCATGTCATATACCACGTCCATGTCCATGTCCATGTCATATAACACGTCCATGTCCATGTCCATGTCATATAACACGTCCATGTCCATGTCATATAACACGTCTATGTCCATGTCCATGTCATATAACATGTCCATGTCCATGTCATATAACACGTCTATGTCCATGTCCATGTCATATAACATGTCCATGTCCATACCATGTCATATACCACGTCCATGTCCATGTCATATAACACGTCCATGTCCATGTCATATAACATGTCCATGTCATATAACACGTCCATGTCCATGTCATATAACATGTCCATGTCCATACCATGTCATATACCACGTCCATGTCCATGTCATATAACACGTCCATGTCCATGTCATATAACATGTCCATGTCATATAACACGTCCATGTCCATGTCATATAACACGTCCATGTCCGTGTCATATAACGTCTCCATGGAGAAAAGCAGATGGCGCACTCTCCACCAGAAAAGTTACACAGTGCACAAGATCCTACATCCTAAAATGTAGTGGGGAAAAAAGTCAAAACATGATGCTTTTTCTTCAAATATCACTAAGGCAAACTTAATAATTAGTTTTCTTTTAATTGGTCAGAAATGAAGTCAATATCAACTTGGACACAGTAGCTCAAACGTCACAATATATTATAAAAACAAGGAGAAAAAGTATAAACGGTAATAAAACATTGTGAATAAGTAGGCTAGCAAAAAATAGAAAGATACTGATGTCAAATCTGTACAAGTAAAAATAAAATAAAATTAAATATAGAAATAAAGAAATAAAAATATATCCCAGCTATACAAGAGGTCATAAGGAAAAAGATGATATGATTGACAGGAGGGTTTTCTGTTACATAAAGGTGAGTTGTACAGTTGTAGGGAGTATTATCTGTTACATAAGGGTGAGTTGTTGTACTGTTGTAGGGAGTATTATCTGTTATTATTTTATTATGAAAGGTATAACATTCAATAGGGGGCAGTGATGTAAATTGTTTGGAAACTGCACAGAAGAAGAAGCCGTTCTCACTCCACGTGCTTCCGGTTTACTTCCTGTTTTTCCCCACGTTGTTTCTCCTCCGTGAAATCATCGGATCGTTCATTTATTTTTAAGTGTTTCCAGCAGCATTTAAAATACCAACATGCCAAAGGTCAAACAGTCGAAAAAGAGGAAGAAGTTCGATTACAACAAAAACAGGAAGAAACTAAAAAAGAAGACTTTGAAGAAATACAACCCGAGGATCGAAAAGTGAGCGTTAGCATTAGCTTGTTAGCAGCTCTGCAGATTCCAGTAAAGATGTGCGTTCAAAAATGTCAAACATGGTGGCATTACATCGTGAAGCTGTGAGCTGTACAATATTTTATTTATCCTTTACATTATTCTACAGTATTAATCTTTAGAAATCAGTATATCCTAAAAAAGTTATGGAGCAGATGAATGGTTGGAGCTTTAAGCCGTGTGAGAATGTTATTTCCCCATCAAAAACACACCTGGAGTTTTTGTTTTTGTTTAATTCACACATGTCTGAATCACCCTTTATTAATTCTAAAGCGCAAAATGCTCTATTCCACCTTGTGATGTCATGAAGCTGTAGTTTTCAAGTTCACATCTACTTTTTGTTCAGTAGAGATCGGCAATTCCAGAGCTGAAATAATCCAAATGATTCTAGTGAAGGTGTGTGGAGTTTAGAAACACAGTGGAGCACTTCCTGTATGACATAACAAAACCCAGCCTAAATATGAAGATTTGTGTGTTAACCGTGTGAATGAAACAAAACACAACTCCAGGTGTGTTTGTGATGAGGAAACAACATTAGAACATAGATTAGAACAGCACACCTCCTGATCTTCTCCGTGGAGATGGTATTGATTTGCCTGGAATGTTTCTCAATAAGGCATTAAGTAGTGAGGTACCCCCAAGATGAAAAGTTCTGTACTGCCCCTTTTGGACACTTTTTGAACCACTGTATTTTTCATGTTGTGATTATTGTACTTTGTTTCTTTTACAGTGATCAGATTCGAAATGCGTGGGACAAACATAAGTCGATGGCGAGGAATCTTCAGGAGATGGGTTTGACCTTTGACCCAAACAGGAGTCTGCCCATAAAGAAACCGAAGGCAAGAAAACATTACTGCAGATGTACTGGTAAAATGTATCCTGCGATAGATATTCAGATGATGTTTGATCAGACAAACGCAAAAATAATTTTAGAAACGTTAAAATAGAGAACCCTCCCCCTTTTTGTTCATATTCATCCATTTCATAGTTTTATTTATTTTTAACTGTTCTTCAGATAAATGTGGCACTGACATTTAGTCAGTGGATTTAAAGTTTTAAACATTTTGGCTACAATGATGAAAAATCATGATTTCATTTGTTTTTAGTTTTTGAAAATCACTATTACTAAAGCACTTTAACATGTAATTGCAGTTTTGTTCCAGAAGATGGAAGTGGTGTTTTATTTACTTCAGTGACTGCAGTCTTTTTTGAAAATGATCTTTACTAATATTTCTGCTCTTCAGGGAATCTCTGTGATTTATCAGCTCATCTTCATTTTGGCTCACGTTCCATGTGAGCACCTACATAAAACGTCAGATTTTTTTCCCATAGAATTTAGTAATAAATATGGACACAGTTAATTAGTGGAGGTTAGTCCGAAGGCCTGATACAGCAGTAAAAATCGAGCGACCCCCTGTCACCCATACACCTCAGGGGTTTCCCAGGATCCTCGGCTTCCAAACCACTTTGGAAAGATCCACGTCATCAGAGCTCCGCCCAAAGCCCTCACGTCTGCGCTCGACTCTTCTGTTTGGCTCATTTACGCAGCATGCCTGTGGATCCTTCACACCTCTGAACACTTTTCATTTGTAGAAGCATTGATGTTTATTAAAACTGAGATTTTTGTCACGTTTGACCTGGTCACGTGACACAGAGAGTCACTCCAGAGTCTGTTCCACACACACTCCAGGCCCTGTGAGTTTTAGCTTAGACACTTGGCTCTGCTTCGGAGGAGCCGACTCTGGAGGAAGAGTCCTGGGATGTGAGAAACATCCCTTGTATACTGGCACCTGTGCGTTCATATAGACTTGACTCCACCCTGCCCCCTCTTGGTCAAACCAAATATAGGCTACCTGGTGCTCAGTGACCCAAAAGACACAAAAATGGCTCCTACACTATCCTCTTTGGTTGAATAACTATTTCTGCTTCCTTTATTTCCAGCTCACTGGTAAAGACTCGGGGACCAAGGCTCCAGTCGTCATTAAACCCTATGTCCTCAAAGGTTAGTCACGTGACCTCCGCCTGCTACAGTTTTGGAAATGTCTTACTGTGATTAGATTTGAGATGTATGCTGTAAAGTCAGATTTGTTTTTAGAAATAATAATTAAATATGAACTGACAAGAATCCCAACACAGTCCCATGCATTTCAGAACATGTTTGTAGAAGTCTAAAGGACAGGGTTTCAAGTATCATGAGAGTTTGTTTTTAGAATTGATGTTACTGCAATTATTTCAGTATTTGAGTCGCAAATTCTGATTCGATTGTGATTAAAGAGCTCATATTACACTATTTTCTGATCTGTTATAATGTTGTTTCCTCATTACAAACAAACAGTTGTGTTTTGTTCTAACATGGCTTAAAGCTCACAAGAATCAGTTTTATGTAATATAGGACCTTTAATCTTACAAACCCTACCGCCGCTGTTTTTACATTAATTAAAAGCAAACGTGCAAGATGGTCTTTTGAAATACACAGTTAATTACGGTGGATTGATGAGCTGTTAGTGGATTTTCAAAGAAGCGCTGTCAGAATGGCTCACTAATGGGTGAATGAACAGCAATGAAACCCAAGATCATTATCAGATCTTCTTAAAAAGAATGAAATAGAAAGAAAAAAATCACTCGCGCTTTCAAAATGTCTCCTGTCCTTGCTACATAAATGTAATTAAAATCAAAACAATAATTTGTGTCATACAGATAAAAGGAAAAGGGGATGGGCCATTTGCCAAAATGTCATATGACATTTTTGTTGGCGCTTGGATCTTAATTTTTTCACTATTCATAAAGGTCCTGTATCATAATATTGTTTCCTCATCAAAAACAGACCTGGAGTTGTTTTGTTTCATTCACACATGTTTGAGTAACACTTTATTATTAATCTGTACATCTCCAAAGCTCAAAATGCTCTGTTCCACCTTGTGATGTCATGAAGCGGTAGTTTTCAAGTCAACAGCTACCTTTGACCTTTTTTTTTGAGTAGAGATTGGCTGAAATTATCCAAATGATTCTAGTGAAGGTGTATGGAGTTTAAAAACGCAGTGGAGCACTTTTTGTATTACCACATAAGATCACAAATATGCAGGGAAACAACATTGTAACACAGATGAGGAAATGGCATAATATGGATGCTTTAACAGCCATTTTTTAATCAGATTTGTAACTGGTGGCACGTGCTAGGTTTTGGATTGGACGTTTAGTCATGTTTTATTATTTGCACTGTATTTTAATCTGTAATAACTGTAAAATTGTTGTGTAATATTCTTGTGTATATTTGCTGTTCAGAGTTGGAGGAGGAGGCCAGTCTTCCGGAGAAGGACACCAAAACACTGTCTTCAGACCTGATCGAGTATGTTCAGTACATGATCCGAGAGCACAAGGACAACTACAAGGTAAAATAAGAGAAACCACAAAACCTTCCACTTACAAGCACTAGGGGGCACTGTTAACCATTGTGTTTAATGGTTCAGTGTTACACAAAACGGACTCTTGGTGAGCTTAAACCATGTTACAGCGTTGTTACCTCATCTAAAACTAAAACATACTTAGATTTGTGTTTTGTTTCATTCACACATGTTTGAGTAACCCTTTATTTTTAGTCTATCTACATCTCCAAAGCTCAAAATGCTCTGTTCCACCTTGTGATGTCATGAAGCTGTAGTTTTCTTCAGGTTAACAGCTCCTTTTATCTTTAGTTCAGTAAAGATTGGCAATTCCAGAGCTGAAATTATCCAAATGATTCTAGTGAAGGTGTGTGGAGGTTAAAAACACTGTGGATTTTAGTTTGAGAGAAGAACTCAGCCTAAATATACAGCGTTTTTTGTGTTAAACATGTGTGAATGAAACAAAACACAACTCCAGGTCTGTTTGTGATGAGGAAACATTATAACAGATCAGAAAAAAAGCGAAATATGAGCCCTGTAAGTGTGAAAATAATGCTCTACTTTTTATAAGAACACGTTAACGTCACTACTTCCTGTCCAGTTCTATTTATTCATTTTAGCGTGACTAGACAAAACGTATAAAGATTAGGCAGTGGATCGGGAGTTCCGTTGGATGTCACTGACACCGTGTTTAAAGCTGCATTGTGTAACTTTTCTGGTGGAGGGTCCGTCAAATGCTTTTCTCCGTGAAGATGTTATTGCTTCGTCTGGAATGTTTCACAGTATGGCATTAAACATTTCTATCTTCATGGAGACCAAACCAGACCAGGTTACAAGTCAGATCTGTGGAGAGGCGACCCCGCTCACAGTCAGAATGCCTGTTTTTCTAGGTATTTTTGAGCCATAAAACCTCCTGTAATTGAATAAATGTGAAATAGAGCCGTTTAATGTCATACTGTGGAACATTCCAGGCAGAGCAATGACATATCCATAGAAACAAGCAGGTGACGAACCCCCAACCAAAAAGTTACACACTGTACCTTTAAGATCAATTTAAAGAGGGGGTATTGTGCAAAATCATTACGTTTTTTGCATGTTTAATGTAAATTGAGAAGGACTTTTTAAACAGTGTGTTGAAATAAACGTCCAACAAAGCCTCAGACAAAGCAGAGCCTACAGTTAGCATCACACGCCCAGGGTATGTTGATGACATGAGCTGCACAGTATCAGTATTATATAATCTAACCAATCAAACATTTGTTCATTCAGTGTTTACGCCGGTGAATTTTTTATTTTTCTATTTCGTTTGTTCAAGGCAATGGCGAGAGATGAGAAGAACTACTACCAGGACACCCCCAAACAGATCAAGAGGAAGATAAACGAATACAAGCGCTGCCACCGGGACCATTTTAACGCCTTCATGAGCTCCCTCACAGACGCTCAGCCCATGGAACAGTGACCCCTAGTGTACAGGAGGGCTATGGACACAAGAGACACTGCGCTGCAAAAACAGCCAAACAATATCTGTCAGTAAAAGAGTGAAAACGCTTTAGTTCAGAATCTCGTTTTCTAGTGGTTTTGACCAGTTTGTGTGTTGCTCAGTTTTCAAGGTTTTGTTTATCCACCTTATTCCAGAAGTTGCTGTAGGGGCCGCCATCATCATTGTATTATTTTTAAGCCTGATAAAGCCGTTTTAAAGCCTCCAGCGAATAGATGCAGTGTTTTCTTGTTGGTGCACATGAAAATTTTACATTTTACACAAATGAACCGACTTTATGCCATATTTAAGATGCAAAACGTTTCCAAAATTCTCTGTTGACTTGAATGGGATTCCTGTTTAATCAGAAAGCGCGGTTTAGAGGCTAAAGTGGCGGGGTGAAATAAGGTGGATACTAGAAAAATAGAAATAAAAAAAAATCTCAAAAATCAAGCAAGCACATCCACCACTAATATATGACACAAAAGAACTTTGCAGTGAAGCAGTGTAAGACTGAACAACAATAAATTATGTAAAAATAACTGAAACTTCACATTATTATAACAAACCTCTGAAAACGGCAAACATCAAGTAAACAAGACCAAAAAAGGCAGTGACAGAGTTTCAAAATGGGAACTTTTGGAGCTTTAATTTTGAGTGAAGACCCTGAGAAAATAAAAAACTGATTTACATAGGTTCAGGTAAATTCTGTTGGAGTGTCCATTTACTACTTGTCTCCATGGAGATGTTGTTGCTTTGCTTAGAATGTTCCACAGCATGGCATTAAACTTGTCACAATAGAAGCAAGCAGGTGGCACTACGTCGGATCTGTGGAGAGGCGAACCCACTCACAGCAGTGAACAGGTGGCAGACCCTCCATCAAAAATGTGCTGCACCATTAGTGAATAAAAAAAAAAATCTGTCAAAACTACGTATATAAAATTATTATTCTGAAATAAATTGTTTTTTCCACTGATTTTTGCACAGACAGGAGCTTTTTGTTGTTCAGCATGAGTTTTTTTTTTTTGTTAAATCTTTCTGAAAAGCTGTATAATGTTTTAATAAATACCAAGATTTAAGGTCGTCTTTTGGGCTGTAGACAGAGGAGAGGGATGAAAGAGGAGAGGAAGGGCAGAGGTGAAGGAGGGTAAGGGTGAGAGAGGGTACAGAAAAGCAAAAGAAAAGGAGGACGGAGAAAAGGGGAGAGATAAGATAGGAGAGGGAGAAAAGGGGAGAGGAGGAACAGATGGGGTAGGAGGAGGAGAGAGAGAAAAGGGGCAGAAGGATAGAGGAGAGTACAGAAAAGCAAGATGTGAGGGGCACGGGGGTAGACAGGAGAGATAAGGTAAAAAGAGGAGAGGAGGAACAGATGTAGGTAGAGGAAAGGAAGAGGAGAGGGTACTGAAAAGACATGGGTAAAAAGAGGAGCAGATGGAGGTAGAAAGAGGAGAGAAAGGGAAGAGGAGAAGGAGAGAGTACAGACAAGCAAAAGATGTGAGGGGCAGGGGGGCAGACAGGAGAGAAGGTAGAAAAAAGAGGTGAGGGAGAAAAGGGGAGAGGAGGAACAGGTGGGGTTAAAAAGAGGAGAGGAAGGGTAGAGAGGAGACGAGATGAGGGTACAGAAAAGCAAAAGACATGAGGGGCAGGGGAGAGATAAGATAGAAGGAGAGGGAGAAAAGGGGAAAGGAGGAACAGATATGGTAGAAAGAGGATAAGGGTGAGAGTACAGAAAAGCAAAAGATGTGAGGAGCAGACAGAGGAGAGATAAAGTAGAGAGAGGAGAGAAAGGGTAGAGAGGAGACGAGTAGTTAGGAGGGGGAATGATGAGAAAGGAGAGAGGACAGAGGAGTGGAAGGAAGGGAGTGTTACTGAGACAGGATTATAGAGGAAACGTGGAGAGGAAGACAGGGAGGGTAAGGGTGAAAGGAAGATGTGAGGCGAGCGAGGAAGAAGAAGAGGGTGAGGGCGGAGAAAGAGAGGAGCGAAAAGGAGAAGCAGAGAGAGAATGAATCAGACTTTGTAATGACGGACCCACATGATCCATCTGCTGCAGGTTGAACTCACGACTCAGAAAAACATTAAAACAGATTCACATCGAGAAAGCAAAGTCACCACAGAATTATACAGTAAATTACACAAAAATGATTCTTGTGAGCTTTAAAGGTGCATTGTGTAACTTTTCTAGTGGAGGGTCCGTCACCTGCTTGTTTCTAGGGATACGTCATTGCTCTGCGTCTGTCCACAATAGACTTAGACTTAGACAAACTTTATTGATCCACAAGGGAAATTATTTGGACACAGCAGCTCACTCATCACAATATAATAACAGAGAGTAACAAAAATAGATGGTATAGCAAAAAGAAAGCAGAGACAGGTGTCAGATGAGACATAATTATAAAAATAAATGAAAAACAAGTAATAACCTATAAAATAAACTATAAAATCACAGCTATATACAGTATGACATTAAACAGCTCTACTTTACATTTATTCAATTACAGGTGGTTTTACTGCTCAGAATTACCTAGAAAAACAGACATTCTGACTGTGAGCGGGGTCGCCTCTCCACAGATCTGACATGTTACTTGGTCTGGTTTGGTCTCCATGAAGATAGAAAGGTTTAATGCCATACTGTGAAACATTCCAGACAAAACAATGACATCTACATGGAGAAAAGCTTTTGACGGACCCTCCACCAGAGAAGTTACACAATGAACCTCATCAAAAACAGACCTGGAGTTGTGTTTTGTTTCATTCACACATTTGAGTAACACTTTATTATTAGTCTGTCTACATCTCCAAAGCTCAAAACGCTCTGCTCCACCTTGTGATGTCATGAAGCGGTAGTTTTCAAGTTAACAGCTGCATTTTACCTTTAGTTCAGCAGAGATTGGCAATCCAGGGGTGAAATGATCCAAATGATTCTAGTGAAGGTGTGTGGAGGTTAAAAACACAGTGGAGCACTTCCTGTATTACCACATGACATCACAAGGTGGAACAGAGAAGAACTCAGCCTATATATACAGGGTTTGTGTGTTAAACATGTGTGAATGAAACAAAACACAACTCCAGGTGTGTTTGTGATGAAGAAACATTTCAGCATAAATCAGAAAAAAGCGTAATATGAGCCCTTTAAATAAAAAAATACCAGTTTTTTATCATTTTGTCAGTCAGTTTTTATTGTTGGATGTGGTTGTAATTAAATAGTAAAATACACTATGAGCTGAATATAGGATAATAAAATATATTGTTGGTGCATTTTCAGGAGACGTTGGTTTGAAAAAATAAAATTAAAACATGCACTGAAAAAATACGCAAATAAGACCAGTTCAAAACAAATCCAGCGACTCAGAAACATGTACATAAACTACTGTATATTTAACATTACACTGTACAAACTGCAGAAATGGACACAAGTTGAACTGACATAACAAAAATGTGCAAACATTTTATTCAACCTCAAAGTTTTCTAATCCACTAGTCGTCCTGTACAAGTTACATTAAAGGTCCTATGTTACGCAAAATAGACTCTTGTGAGCTTTAAGTCATGTTATAATGTTGTTACCTCATCAAAAACACGCCTGGAGTTGTGTTTTGTTTCATTCACACGCCTTTATTATTACTCTGTCTGCATCTCCAAAGCTCAAAATGCTCCGTTCCACCTTGTGATGTCATGAAGTGGTAGTTTTTTTCACGTAAACAGCTGCTTTTTCTTCTTTTGTTCAGCAGAGATTGGCAATTCTAGGGCTGAAATCATCCAAATGATTCCTTGCTTCCTGTATTACCACATTTTCTGTTTGAGAGAAGAACTAAGAGCCTAAATTGGCAGCGTTTGTGCGTTAAACGTGTGTAAATGAAACAAAACATAACTCCAGGTATTGGAATTGTATTTAATGACGCCTGTGTGCCCTGACGAAGACCATCTTGCTTCAAAAAGTCTTGTCGTCCCTTTTAATTTATTCAGTCGGTGTGCCTCGGGTTTGTACTTTGCCCATTTTTATATTTTAATAAGGACTACTTTCTGTTGAGACATAAACATTTTAACCCTCGTAAACCTGTACTGCTATTTTTTTTTTACTTTTTTATGACAGTGAAGCGTTCTACTTTTTTTCTTCATCTGACAACTCCAGGTCTGTTTGTGATGAGAAAACAACATTATAACATAAATCAGAAAATAGCGTAATACGGCCCTTCAAAAAAATTGTCTGGAAAGTTCCACAATCTTTATCTATCTCCATGGCGACAATCAAGTGAAGTTACAGGTCAGGTCTGTGAAGAGGCCCCCCCATACACACAGTGCACCTTTTAAACATTTTCACAGCACAACAGTATCAACAGTAAAAATGTACAAAACATATTTCTCTAAAAAACTACCATCGCTCTTTGACCCTGTAAGATCAAGTTATATTAAAATTACAATCACTTTTTGAAATATCAGGAACACTGCTTTCTACTGTAATGGCACCCTTGGCAAGCTTACAAACTAATAAAAAAAAACGTGAACTGTTTTATTAGCTCGGCACGGTGGCTGAGTGGAAACACTCATGCCTCACAGCAAGAAGGTTCGATCCCCGGGTCGCCCGGGCCTTTCTGTGTGGCGTTTGCATGTTTCCTCCCCGTGTCTGGATGGGTTTCCTCCGGGTACTCCGGTTTCCCCCCATCAACCAAAAACATGCAACACCCCTATGAGTGCATGTGGGCTCACCACCTGCAGAGGGGTTCAGGACTACACATGGAAATTAGCTATGAGCTACAATCTGGTACAAACATATCTGCCACTGTGCTTAATGTAATTGTACACTGTCCTAATAAACCAATAAACAAACAATAAACAAGCTGAACATGGATTAATCGGGTATTTTGATCTTTTGATGAAGAATAAAGTAGCTTCAGTAGTTTGGTTCCAGTTGCCAAAATCTCCATGAATGTGTTGGAGGACTGGACTTTACTGACTTTACTCATATTTGTCCTGGTTTTTGTCCCAGTTTAGTCCTGATGTAGACTTTTCCTGTTCTAGTCTTGGTTTAGTCCTGACCAAATCCATGTTTTTGTGTTGCCAGCAAAAAAAACAACAACATTTGATTAAAGCGGGGTTATTTTACTTCTATGGGGGTATTAGTAGCTAACACATAACATTTAGATCACCATGTTGTAATATTCATTGAAAACATCATATACAGTTTAGTTTTTAACCCCATGAGTCACTGCTCCCCACATTAAGTCACTCCCCCTTCAGAGTACCATCACATTACATGCATCAAACATGCATGGAAGACATAAAACCTCTTCAGGCCTGTTTTCGATGAGGGAACATCGCTATAACATGGTAAAAAAGCTCCGTAAAGTCATTGTATAACACCCCGTCTTTGTTAACAAGATCAAGCAAGACCAAAAGGTCATTATTTTATTACTCCAGCGTGTCAATTTTGTTTTCAATTTTTCAAGTTTTCAACCTGAGCCATTCCACATTGATACTACAAAGCTAACAGATGAGTGATGTGATGATTAGACCTTTTGCAATGTCGAAATCAGGACTAGACCAGGACCTAACCAAGTCTATAGAGGGTCTACATTCATTTTAAAGGTCCTATATTACGCAAAACTGACTCTTCTGGACTTTAAGCCATGTTATAATGTTGTTACCTCTTCAAAAACACACCTGGAGTTGTGTTTTGTTTCATTCACATGTTTGAGTAACACTTAATTATTAGTCTGTCTACATCTCCAAAGCTCAAAATGCTCTGTTCCACCTTGTGATGTCATGTCGTGGTAGCTTGCTAGTTAACAGCTACATTTTACCTTTAGTTCAGTAGAGATTGGAAATTCCAGAGCTGAAATCATCCAAATGATTCCAGTGAAGGTGTGCGGAGTTTAAAACACAGTGGAGCACTTCATTTATTACCGCATGACATCACAAGGTGGAACAGAGTGTTTTCAGTTTGAGAGAAGAACTCAGCCTAAATACATATGCAGGGTTTGTGAGTTAAACATGTGTGAATGAAACAAAACACAACTCCAGGTCTGTTTATGATGAGAAAACATAACATAGATCAGAAAATAACGTAATACGGGCCCTTTAAAACATGTAAATATAGTTTTCAGGATGCTTCATAAATTGATTTGATTTTGTGGTGTCTGTCAGGACCTGCGTCACACCAGTTGCAGCAGCAGGTCCTGGAAGGTCTCTAGTCCTCGTGTGGAGTTTTTAGGTTCAGGATCTGAGTTGAATTGAGCTGCTAAAAGGAAGAGTTTCCGTTCTTCAGACACAGGACCGAGACAAAGGGCCTCGTGGAGCTCGGAGATACTGGCGGCTCCGGGTTTGTCCTGGGAGAAGAAAAGAACAGAAAAAAGAAATTATGCTATATAATTATAATCCAAGACAAATGTGGATCATTATGTTGTATTTTGGACATTTTAAATCACAATATTGATCTATAACAACTTACAACTTAAAGGTGCACTGCAGAACTTTTTTTGGTGGAGGTTTCTGCTACCTACTTGTCTCCATGGAGATTATTGCTTTGCCTGGAATGTTCCATGGTATGACATTAAACATATACATCTAGCATTTATTCAATACGGGTGTTTGTCTCCCTTGTGATACATAGGTTTAATCTATACTGTGGAACATTCTAGACAAAGCACTAACATTTCCATGGAGACAAGCAGGTGGCGGACCCTCCACTAGAAATGTTACCTTTAATGGTACAAAAGTGACGTAATGCGCCTTTAACTAGGATAAACAGATTATCACATTCACATTCCAACCAATCCCAGCTACAACCATGGAGCATTGTGTCCTTGGGCAAGACACTTCACCCACCAATTGATATTTTTGCAGCTGATGTCAACAACATTCCCTGGGAGTGTGATGCTAACTGCAGGCACTGCTCTGTCTGAAGCTCGGTTACTCAAGTCAGACTTTAATCTGAGTTTTGTTTTCACACAATCTGACTCTGCTGGAAGTACAACAGATGACCCTCACCTTTTTGTTGAAAATCAAACTCCTAAACAGGACCGTGAACGCTCGTATTGATCACAAACTCCTGAAAATATGCCGTTTAAATCCATTTTGTATTTTTTCTTGAGTTTCCAGACTATCCACAACTTTTTGGCAGTGTTTGCTTGTGCATTCATGGTAACTAAATGCTGAACATTCCACCATAGAGATACATGTAGAACACTCTCAGCGTGACCAGTAGAAGTACCTTGCCACCTGCAGTGCATTGTGGGTAGCGGGTGAATATGACTAAATGTCCTACATGTTAGTCACAGGAGCTTCAAACTATCTCTGTGAATCAGACTCATACTTTGTGTGAATGAAACGTGACGAGTTCTGTCCCACGCACTGTTCAAAAATATAAACAGCCCCCTCGTTAAAACGCACGATCAAGATGCTGTAGAGGTGCATTGTGGGTAAAGCAAAAGAGACCTTCTGGAGTTTCTCATTACCACAACCACATGTTCTTAAAGCTGGTGGAGGCGAGGAGAGAAAAGAAAGAAAGAAACACCAGTGAGATTTGAAAATGATGAACAGATCTCAAAAACTCTTGTGTTTAAAAATACACTAGACTAGAGCAGGGGTCGACAGCCTTTTTCCTCTGGTGAGCTACTTTAACAAATCGAAAATGCCAGAGAGCTACTCATTTTAGTGTTTGGAAGAAATTTTGTACATGTAAGAGCCAAAGCGAGCCTTAGACGGCGTACAGTTCAATGTTTATAAAATATAAACCATTATCCATGTATTAGTGCACAAAGTCAGGCATCAAAATTACACATTTACAGTGGTAATGAATTTAATTTTAGTTTTTTATCCAAATACATATAAATCATAAATCATATAAATCATAAATCTACTTTGAAGGGGGAGGAGAGCTACAGGCTGGTGACCCCTGGACTACAGTAAAAATGACTTGAATTCAGAATAATCCGTTTTGAAATATGAATATAATACGAAAAAAAAATACTGAAATAAGAAAATTTATACTTTGCAGCTGATGTCATCAACATTCCCTAGGCTTGTGATGCTAACTGTAGGCTCTGCTCTGTCTGAGACTTTGTTAGACTTTCATCTGAGCTTTGTTTTAACACAATCTGTATCACGCAAATGCAACACAAAAGAATGCAGTCAAATGCAAAGGCCTTGGTTCAGTTCAGCAGAAAGCGTCCCACAATAGGAAAAGCTTAATATGACAAATCAGGCTGATAAACAACAAAGGAAGATATGATTATATTATGTGAATTAAAATATCCTCCAAAATTCTGTAATTAGAAAACAGGCAGGGAATAACTCAGGAACAGATTCTTCCAACAGGGAATAATGCAGAATCGAGCAAGAACTGACTGGGCAGAGGGAGTTTGTATAGACGACCCTGGGATGATTGGGGGAATGAGCTGCAGGAAAAACAGGGAGAAAGCGAAAGATGGACTGGATCAGGCTAAAAAATGGAGCTGGACTGGGGATAAACATGTAAACAATAGGCAAAACTGTGACAATCTGGAACTACAATAGATGAGCTGATTTGTGCTGTTTAACAAGTTCTAACCAACAGTTTTTCAGTTAGTCACTCTCACCTTTTTGTTGAAAATCAATCATCTCCATGAAGACAAGCATTTGACGGACACTCCACCAGAAAAGTTACACAATGCACCTTCAATAAAGCAAAAAACAATTGTACCTCCACCAAAATGCCACTGGGTGTCAAAGAAAGATGTATTCAGCGTTATCAGAAGCCAGCAGATTTGAGGTGATGGATTCTGCCCTGAGCTCTTTGTGTGAAATATGACTTTGAAATAAGAAATATGTGTTTATCCTGTGCAGGGGCATTGATCATCTCTGGAAAACAGCCGAGACGAGGGATGAGCCTGTCTCCAGCTCACAGGAGGAGTTTTGGTAAAGGACATTTTACACATATTTTCTTGTGACTTTAAAGGACCCATATTATGCTATTTTCTGATCTATCATAATGTTGTTTCCTCATCACAAACAAACCTGGATTTGTGTTTTGTTTCGTTCACACATGTTTAACACACAAACCCTGCAGATTTAGGCTGAGTTCTTTTGTCGAACAGTTCCACATTCTGATACAGGAAGCTCTCCACTGTCTTTTAAAATTCATGCACCTTCACTAAAATAATTTACATCAATCTCAAACCAATCTTTACTGAACTAAAGGTAAAAGGAGCTGTTAACTTGAAAACTATCACTACATGACATCACAAGGTGGAACAGAGCATTTTGAGCTTTGGAGATGTAGACAGACTAATAATAAAGTGTTACTCAAACATGTGAATGAACCAAAACACAGTTCTAGGTCTGTTTTTGATGAGGTAACAACATTCTAACATGACTTAAAGCTCACAAAAGTCAGTTTTGTGTAATATAGGACCTTTAAATTGGACTAGGACAGTTATCCGGTTTTCCTGGCGCGCAAATAAACGTTGTGAGTTTGTGTTTTTCACCTGTTTGTTTGCCAGGACCACGACTGGCAGCTGTGGCCCCGCCCTCAGGAGCCGGTGGAGCTCGGACTTTGCCACAGGGAGTCTGGTCCGGTCTGAGGAGTCCACGATAAAGACCAGAATGTGGGTCCTCCTGATGTACTCACTCCAGTATCCACGCAAGTCCTCCCCACCGCCAACTGGGAAACAACACAGTGAGACATTATTAGGACTTTAATTACCTTTAAAAGTCTGGGTTCACGTTAGGATTGCCCAAAGAATTCCACTTTCCACTTTATTTCTATAGCACATTCTACAAACAAAGCCGTTTCCAAAGTGCTGCACACAGAACATAAAATTAAGACAACAAAAGGTAAATTGCTAAAAATGTGATCATACCAGTCCTAAAACAATAAAACCAGTAATAATCAAGTAAAAGCAAAACCATAAAAATCAGAAAATAGCAATAAATAAATAAAATAAATAAAAGACACAGAGGACCACAGAACTCACTGGCTTCTAAAAATAATAAATCTAAAATAATGTTAAAACAGAGTCAAAAAATGTACTGATTGACAGGTTTAAATTGGAATGATATACAGTATATGCCAATGGTGGATTTGTCTGGATTTTTTTTTCGGAATATTCACCACAAAAACACTGCAGTGGTCAATATTTTATACAGAATAAATCTGTTTGTATTTACTTCATGCCAAATACTGTAAAAGAAGAGGATATTTTTTTTCCAAGCATGTTATTGGTGGTCATAGAGTTCATATTGATTACACTGTATTTGAAATATCGGAAAGGTAAATTCCCAAATATGGACCCTGATCATTTATATTATTGACTAGACCCAAGGCCATGCTGTATTACAACAAAAAACTGCAGTTGAACAATATTAATTTTAGCTGCACCAATCTGTATCAAAATCTGTATTAAATAATATCAGCCTATAGAATGTTTCTTTAACTGTGGCCCATACAGAAATAACCATCTACAAATGTTACTGCTGTGTGAATACATGAATCAAATCGTACAGTCACTTTGAATCTATAGATCATTATTATTGTTAATTAACAGTAGTAGTGGTTCACTTGAGTGTTAAGCCTCGTTTCCATAGAGCCGGCACGGGACGGGACAGGACGGCGCGGATCCTGAGTGTTTCCACTGTGTAAAGCGATCCGTACAGTCCCCCTTTAGTGGACTGCTGAAGGTACTACCTTCCAAAGCGGTCTGGAAGGTTTGGGATCATGGACCGGCTCATGGTGGTGGTGCTGGTCACGCCCCCATGCAACAGCACATGTAACTGTTATTTAACAACGGCGTAGATTCTCACTTGCCGGTAAAACAGAAGAGCTGAAGAAACAGCGTGCAGCGTGAAACTTATATCCACCTGAAAACACGTCCATTGGGTGTGTCTTATTAGACCTGTGTAACGCCCAAATCGGCCTGAGCCCATTGTAATGGAAACACTCCCTGGGTGAGGGTGGCCCCCTCTTAACTGTTGTGCTAAGGCGGCCCCAAGTGAACCATGCCAGTGGAAACGAGACTTTAGTTTGCAGTTGTATATTTGGTAAAAGAACATATTTATAACAGAAACAGGACGTGAGAGCCTTGAGACCATAAGGCCATAGTGCTGTAATCACAGACCATCTGCTGAAAGTAAACACACCTTTAGTTGATTATTGCATTTTTTAAGGTGGTACTTTTAATTCCCATATGTAAGTTTCTTTATTTTGAATTCTACACTAATTTTCTTAAAGGTGCATTGCGCAACTTTTCTAGTGGAGGGTCTGTCACCTGCTTGTCTCCATGGAGATGCTATTTACCTGGAATGTTCCATGGTATGCCATTAAATACATCTATCTAGCATTTATTCACTAAGGGTATTTCTATTGTTTAAAAAAAATCTGTGAATAGGGGTGCCTCTCCACAGATCTTACCTGTAATTCTATAGTTGTCTCCTTGAGATAGATAGGTTTAATCTCTACAGTGGAACTTTCTAGACAAAGCAAAAACAAGTGACGGACCTTCCACCAGAAAAGTTCCGCAATGCACCTTTAAATATTTTGTTTTTGGCTGTGTCCTCACTAATGTTTCTCATTAAAAAAAAAAAAATAAATAAATAAATAATAATAATAATAATGAAGTGAAAATTTGACTCTTTTATTATCCTTAAGACCTGTATCCCAAATGACCTCCTAAAATAAGTCCTGTTTGAGTCATTCATGAGATGAGAGAATCACAGCACTCATCACCCTTTTACTGCAGCTGACGTTTCCATGGTAACCACCTGTGCAAACAAAACGTGAAAATCAAATGAAGCTAACATCACAGGTTAAAACTGAGCGGACATTTCTTTGGACAGACCTGGTTTAGACCTGGTTTAGACCAAGCTACTGATACTTTGAAGTGACATCACGCTGGGGGTGTTCTACGTGTATCTCTAATGGTGTTATGTTTAGGAGTTGCCATGGCGACACAATACACACATTAGCAATAATTGTCAAAAAGTTTTAAGATACAAAATGGATTCAAACAGCAGATTTTCAGGAGCGTTCATGGTCCTGTTTAGGACCACAAATATTACGCTGTTTTCTAGCTCAGTTCTTCTCTCAAACAGAAAACACTCTGTTCCACCTTGTGATGTCATGTGGTGATACAGAAAGTGCTCCACTGTGTTTTTAAACTCCACACACCTTCATTAGAATCATTTGGATAATTTCAGACCTGGAATTACCAATCGCTACTGAACTAAAGGTAAAAGGAGCTGTTAACGTGAAAACTCCTGCTTCATGACATCACAAGGTGGAGCAGAGTATTTTGAGCTTTGGCGATGTAGACAGACTAATAATAAAGGGTTACTCAAAGATGTGTGAATGAAACAAAACACAACTCCAGGTCTGTTTTTGATAACAGCAATTGCAACGTGGATTAAATCTCACAAGAGTCAATTTTGTGTAATATAAAACCTTTAAGTCCAATCATTTATTCTGGTTTAACTCGTAGCTGTTTTGCTCTGCTGGAGTCTGGACTTCTCTTTTGCCCCGTAAGCATTAACGTGAAGGAGGTCAATAAATCTATAGAGCAGAGTTTACATTTGGGTTCTATGGCCCCAACTCCCCACACAGCCTTATGTAACCCAAACAACCTATACTTTTCATTTTTACCCTGTTGGCTTAAGCAATAGTGTGTCCTTGTGCCTCATAGCAAGAACATTCTGGGTGTGAGTTTGCAGGTTCTCTCTATGACATCAATCAGTGCTTAGAGTAGCCTCTGCAGCTCCATGAATTCACAATTTTGGAAGAAAAAAATATACTTATTATGCAGTGCTGGCAAACAGTTGGTTTCTTTAAAGGTCCTATGTTAGACAAACCTCCAAACCCCGTTGCCAAAGCCTGATCCCGGCCTGGGCAGGACTTGGATGGGAGACTGTTGGGAATTCCAGGTGTCACAGTGGGGCGCCAATAGCAAAAACTGTCATTGTGTCCTTAGGCAAGACACTTCACCCACATTACCTAGTAAGAGAGTGGAGTATGCGTGAGGGGCAGACTGGCAGCCTCCCTTCTGTCAGTCTGTCCCATGGCAGCTGTGCCTACAATAGAATCTTACCATCACCAAGTGTGGAGTGGATGAATAATGCACCAAACTGTAAAGCGACTTTGAGTGTCCAGAAAAGCGCTATATAAGATTAATGCATTATTATTTTTATTATTACAAAATTGACTCTTGTGAGCTTTGAGACATGTTTTATTGTTGTTACCGCCTCAAAAACAGACCTGGAGTTGTGTATCCTTTCGTTCACACGTTTGAGTCACCTTTATTATTAGTCTGTCGGCTCGAAATGCTCTGTTCCACTTTGTGATGTCATGAAGTGGTAGTGTTATACAACTTGGGCCAATCAGGAGATGCTGTTATGTGTGTTTGTGGGTTTAGAAGAGACATTTGACAGAGACATTTGACATTGACAATACAGTACAGAAATCTACTGTTACTTATAGGATTTAAAATCTAGCTAATTATATAATATGGCTAGAATTATACTCCAAATAAAAAAATCTACTCAAAAATCTACTTTTATCACAAAAATTTACTCAGTTACAGTAACGTGAGTATTTGTAATTAGTTACTTTTACCCGTGATAACTAGACAAAAATGAAAAGCTGGAATACTTACTCTCCAGGAAGTCTATCTGGCAGCGTGGGACTCGAAGGCTGATGAAGTTAAATCCTCGGGTGGGTCTGGGTGGTCTAGATCCTGGGTCAGCCCTGGGTCCAGACTTGGATCCGGTCTTTGGTTCAGACCTGGAGAGACACTGTAGAACACTGCTCTTCCCCGCGCCGTCCAAACCGAGAACCAGAACCTGCCGTCTCACACTCTCCTCCTCCTCCTGGAATAACAATAAATACAAGTATTTTATATTAGATACAGACAGTAGACAGCTGACTTAAAGGTGCACTGTGTAACTTTTTGGTTGGGGGTCCCTCACCTGCTTGTTTCTATGGATATGTCATTGCTCTGCTTGGAATGTTCCACAGTGTGACATTAAAAAGCTCTGCCTTACATTTATTCAATTACAGATGGTTTTAAAGCTAAAAAATACCTAGAAAAACAGGCATTCTGTCTGTGAGCGGGGTTGCCTCTCCACAGATCTGACCTGTACCTTGGTCTAGTTTGATCTCCACGAAGATAGATGGCTGTTATGGAATCGGTAGAAAACTTATCTACAGCAATTAACTAAAAAAAATACAGTGTGGGTATCTTTGTTGACCTTTTGAAACCCTCGAGCATAATATTTTATTGCAAAAATCAGAAAGGTGAATTGTGAGGACCTGTGCATGTGTGGTTACAAAGCTACCTACAAAACAAACACCAGTATGTTGAAACAAATAATGAAAAATCTGTAATGTTGAAAGTAAATTGTGGAATTGCACAGGGTTTGCGTGTATCAAGAACATGTCGTTACAGTTAAAATGTTCTATTGACAATAAATGTACTTTTTATTATGATTGTATTGAAAATTCTAAATCAATATTGACTATCATGGACTAGTGGATCAAAATCAACCAACGACTCCAGTGTACTTTCATTTGACCATTTATTCTGAGTAAACACGCACCACCAAAGTGCTTTTTTAACTCACTCTCCGCTGTCACAAGCCTCATCATTACAGACTGCTCATTAGCTGATGCTGTTTCTGTATTTGCATTTGCATTCTTCTCATCTTTTTAAAGAAACTGCAGTCGGCCTCGTTACTGTCTGCGTCTGTGGAGAAAAGGTTTAAAGCTGGTGGTTTTGCTGTTTTCGGTTTTATTCACTTAAAGAAAGGAGCTCTGCCTCGTTATACCTCAACTCTGTTCATTTGAAACAGTTTTAGCCACAGTTATTCCTCACTTTCTTAACTTTTAACATTTTGAAATACAACATAACAAAAAAACAAATCCCTCCCACACACCGCGAAAAATCTCTTGCAACTTTTCTGGTGGAGGATCTGTCACTTGCTTGTCGCCATGGAGATGTTATTGCGTTGCCTGTAATGTCCCATGGTATGACATTAAACACATCTAGCGGTTTATTCGTCACAGGTGTTTCTATTGCTCAAAAATACAATAATTCTCTCTGTGAATAAGGGCGACTCTCCACAGATCTGACCTGTAATGTAGTCTCCCTGGAGATAGACAGGTTTAATCTCTAGACAAAGCAACCACAAGAAAAGTTGCACAATGCACCTTTAACAGTGCAAGGGCCTTACTTCCTGGTTTACAGACAATAAAAACTCTTTATAATTAGATGTTAGAAGAGCCTGTTGTGTGTTTTGTTGGGAAAGCTAACCACTAGCATGCTAACACACACTTCCTGATTATCAGACAGTAAAACTCTTTCTAATTAGATGTTTTGTCAGTTCATATGACACTTGAACTTGTTATAATGTTGTTCCCTCATCGCAAACAGACCCGGAGTTGTGTTTTGTTTCATGTTTAACACATTTCTCTCAAAAAGAAAACTCTGTTCCACCTTGTGATGTCATGTGGTAATACAGGAAGTGCTCCACTGTGTTTTTAAACTCCACACACCTTCACTAGAATCATTTGGATGATTTCAGGCCCGGAACTGCCAATCTCTACTGAACTAAAGGTAAAAGGAGCTGTTAACTTGAAAACTACCACTGCATGACATCACAACGCGGAACGGAGCATTTTGAGCTTTGGAGATGTAGACAGATTAATACTAAAGGTGTGTTTTTGATGACTAACAGCATTTTGACATGGCTTAAAGCTCACCAGAGTCAATTTTGCATAATATAGGACTTTTAAAACATAAATCGCACATGTAATCACAATCACAATGCTCGTCAGAAAAATTACAATTCAGTATTTCCCTCAAATTGTTCAGCTGTTTTTAGACCTGATTTATAACCGATGCAGTCCTCCTCTAGACTGTGAGCTGTGTTTTACTATAGTGTTATTTCTCTTGTTGACGGTTTTTAATGAATGCAGAAGCTCAAGCCTCAAAGTCCCTCAGCGTCTCCAGTCTGGTTTTAATTAAGTGTCAAAGAAAACACAGTCTGGAATCTGGATAATAAAATATATCAGATAAGATGGAGGTCTCAACAGAAAATATTAGTCAGTACTAGTCAAGACCTAGTTTAGGTTTGGTTTAGTCCTGATTTGCTCCTGGTTTACTCCTGTTTTAAGGAAGTTTTGGTGTGGTCCTTGGATGTGGTGCCAGTGTGGTCTTTATAGTCCCTAGTCTGTCCTGATTTAGAGCCACGAGAAAACACAGAACTAAACCAGGACTAAACTAGGTCTAAACCAGGAGTAACCCAGGTCTAAACCAGGACTAAAAAGGGCTAAACCAGGTCTAAACCACAATTAAACCAGGACTAAACCAGGTCTAAACTATGTCTAACCCAGGACTAAACCAGCACTAAATCAGGACTAAACCTGATCTAAACCAGGTCTAAATCAGGTCTAAACCAAGTCTAAACCAGGAGTAAAATAGGTCTAAACCAGGACTAAACCAGCTCTCAACCACAATTAAACCAAGACTAAATCAGGTCTAAACTAGGTCTAACCCAAGACTAAACCTGGCCTAAACTAGGTCTAACCCAAGACTAAACCTGGCCTAAACTAGGTCTAACCCAGGTCTAAACCAGGACTAAACCAGCTCTCAACCACAATTAAACCAGGACTAAACCAGGACTAAACCAGGTCTAAACTAGATCTAACCCAGGTCTAAACCAGGATTAAACCAGTACTAAACCAGGACTAAACCAGTACTAAACCAGGACTAAACCAGTACTAATCCAGGTCTAAACCAGGACTAAACCAGTACTACTCCAGGTCTAAACCAGGACTAAACCAGTACTAAACCAGGTCTAAACCAGTACTAAACCAGGACTAAACCAGTACTAATCCAGGTCTAAACCAGGACTAAACCAGTACTACTCCAGGTCTAAACCAGGACTAAACCAGTACTAAACCAGGTCTAAACCAGGACTAAACCAGTACTAATCCAGGTCTAAACCAGGTCTAAATCAGGACTAAAACAGGTCTAAACCAGGACTAAACCAGCTCTCAACCACAATTAAACCTGGACTAAACCAGGTCTAAATTATAAAATAAAATAATATTATACTAAATTAAACTTATACTAAATTAATTATATATATTATAATTCTATTTCAGAATTAGTGGTAGATGGTTTTGGCACTGCAGTTTTTAATCTGGGTGAATGGGATTATTGCCTGTTTATTACATGCTCAGATATGTCCCACATAAATGTTAGTGTATATTTATGGGTTTAATTATGCAAGAATGTTTGTTTGTGAGGTTCAAAATTAGCCAAAGCATAAATGAGCTGAAAGAGAGAGGCGGAATGAAATCTGTGCATTATTTATACGGAGAGATGTCAGTCTGGTCCTCCCTCTGTCACAGCTCGAGCTCAAACACATCTGAGCAGATCTGTTTATTTCACTGGTCCTCCAACATTTAGAATAAAACGTATCTCCCCTCAGATTTACAGTTTTCGTGATATTTTTCGCCTTTTAAGCAGCCGTGTTTGTTTTGATACCATAGACTGTATAAAAAAGTGAACTAAGGCCATAGCGTTCGGCTCCAGTCAAATGAAGTTCACCGAGACTAGCAGTTATGGGGTGAATTTGGAGCAGAGTTCCATATTAGGAATAGGAATAGACTAGTATTTCTGGACAAAATGGCGAAATAAAAAAAACAGGATCATGTAGAGCGGGTTAATATGAACATTTTAAGACCAAAATAACGAGGTTAGAGAGAAAGGGGAGGTTTTTTTTTTAATACAAAGTTAACTGAAGTCGATGGAGCTGGAAGCGCGCTCATGCACACTTCCTGTTTGGAATGCAGCAGCTAGCGGAATAGCTATATCCATTTATATATACAGACTATTTCCAGCTCGGGAAGATTCAAAATTGGCCAGACTCACATCTTGGTAAAGTATTGGGGAAGTGTGTATTCTGAATCCCAGAATTTTTCAACAGTTTTTCAGTCACTCTCACCTTTTACGTTGAAAATCAAACTCTTAAACAGGACCATGAACACTCGGATTGATCACAGACTCCTGAAAATGTGCAGTTTGAATCCATTTTTGTATCAAAACTGTATTCAATTTAAAGGTGCATGGTGTAACTTTTCTGGTGGAGTGTCTGTCAAATGCTTTTCTTCACGGAGATGTTTTTGCTTTATCTGGAATGTTCCTCAGTACAGTATTAAACCTTTCTATCTTCATGGAGACCAAACCAGACCAAATTACAGGTCAGATCTGTGGAGAGGCGACCCCGCTCACAGTCAGAATGTCTGTTTTTCGCTGTATTTTTGAGCTGTAAAACCACCTGTAATTGAATAAATGTGAGGTAGAGCCGTTTAATGCCATACTGTGGAACATTCTAAGTATCCGTATGTAGCGGGGGGTACCACGGGGTGTCGCTGCTGGGTCACAGACAAGCAGAATTTAAGGGGAAGTTGGCTGAGTGCCCGCGAGGTGTCAGTTTCCGTGGGAGGCCAGGTGGATTGCTGGACCACGCGTGCACGTTTGGCCAAGAATATCTTTTTAGGCTTTTTAAATAGTTTGTGTGGTGAATGTGAATGAGAGTGCGCATTTTTAATTACCTGTTGTGTTGTTAGGGCGGCCACGTTGTTTTGAAAGCCGAGCTGCACGACGGGGGAGCTGTGTGCGGGGCTCACGACGCACAGGTAGTCTATACTTTTAAACTTTTTTAAGTTTATTAAAATTTATCCAACCTGTTTACGTGTTTTTTCTAATGTTGAATTTTTGTGTTTACAGTTACGGCCATTGTCCCTGCTGTCCTTTAGTTGGTTTTGTTTCCTTTTCCTTTTTGTTTTTGGTCACTTCCCCCCTCTAAAAACTACTGATGTCCATTCGTATTGAATAAATAACCTCAACTGCATCCTCGGCTCCATATTCTTACTGGTCGCAGCGGTAACATAGAAACAAGAAGGTGACGGACTCCGAAACGAAAAGTTACACACCTTTAAGCAAATATTAAAAATTTAACTACTTATATTTGGTGATTATTAAGCAGTGGATTAAACAAGTAAAGATCTGCAGCCCTGAGTATTTCATTGCTGTATCTTTACTATAAATGCAGATTAGAGATCGATGAAATTTGCTAACCTGTTTCATACTACACTGCTCTTGTACAGTACACCTTATATTCTGCACCGGCGTTACCTGTCAAAAGCTTTAAAATGTGACAGTTTTAGCTCTAGCTCTAATCTCAGGAGCTTGAGCACAACTGAAGCGTGAGGCGTTTGAGTGATGCAGACAGTCCGTATACTCCCAGGAGCAGCGAGCAGTTACCTGAGTCAGAACAACGTCTCCTGGTCCTGGAAAGGCTCAAGATCGTTCTAAAGCTATTCAGGAAAGGCTCATTTCCGTCCTGTGAATGAAACCTTTTTTAGTATCGATATCTGCTCAAATGAGTATCTAGTTTTAGTATTGATCCAAGTGCAGTCTGGTAGTTCAGTAGTATTTTTTTTTGCCTAAATGAAAATCTTCTATCAAAGTTTTTGATAGAAGATTTTTTTTTTTTTTAGTAATTTGGCTTTGTTATTTTGGGGGTTGGATAGTTTGGGAATCTTTCTATTATACTTTCTTTTTTTTTATTTTTATTTCAGTATCAGAAGGCTAGTATTTTAACTTTTTTTTTGTATTGTGGGCCTCTGGTGGTCTTAAAAAGTACCCAGCCATACCTGTGTTTATTTATTCATTCAATAACTTCACCAGGGACGCCATCGAAAAAACATTCTCATTTCCAATAATGACAAAGGGAACAATTGAAGAAGAGCTAAATTGGCTCTGTGGTTCAGTCCTGGTTTTGGGTCTAAATTCTGATGTAATAGACGACAATTTAATCATTCTTTTAGTTTAAACAACTTCTGTTAGAGCAGTGGTTCTCAAACTTTTCACATCAAGTACCACCAAAGAAAAGATTTGTCTTTCCGAGTACCACCAGATCTAAACCAGGCCTATAACAGGACTATTCCAGGTCTAATCTAAAACTAAACCAGGTCTAAAAGTGGACTACATCATTTCCACTGTAATTCTCAACCAGAAATTTTCCAACGTAGGACAAAAAACTGGATAAATAAACTCTAAAGTATGCAAACGCACAAACTGAAGAGCTTGTGTACGCGTACCACAGTTTGAGAAACACTGAGTTAGACGATCCTGGTTTAGTCAGACTGTTTTAAAGGTGCATTGTGTAACTTTTCTGCTGGAGAGTCTGGCAAATGCTTTTCTCTATGGAGATGTTATTGTTTTGTCTGGAATGTTTCACAATATTAAACCTTTCTACTTTTCTTTCATGGAGACCAAAACAGACCAAGTTACAGGTCAGATCTGTGGAGAGGCGACCCCGCTCACAGTCAGAATGCCTGTTTTTCAAGGTTTTTTTAGCTATAAAACCACTTGTGATTGAATAAATGTAAGATAGAGCTGTTTAATGTCATACTGTGGAACATTCTCAGCAGAGCAATAACATATCCATAGATCGCAACCGAAAAGTTACACAGTGCACCTTTAAGCTATAGATATATATGTAATTCCGTGAGAAAGTCAGTGTAATAAGCCTGTATCACTTATTATTTATTTACTTTTAGGCTAGAAATAGTTTTATATAAGCTATTCTATGTACCTTCCTGGTTTCGCTACATCAAATTACACCACCTTCCTCAGTTGTACAGCCAAATTGTTTACGCACACGTTTTCCACGCCAAATATATACACGAAACCAGTATTTGCAAAGATTGAACCCGCTCCGAGCCTGCTCCGGTGATCCTCGGCCCCTCTCCCAGTCTCTCACCTCGCGTATGGTGCAGTATTCCCGCTGAGGAGCCCACACACGCCGCTGGTAGAAATAGTTCAACGCGATGAACAAGGCTGATCCAAGCGCGGCCACGGCGGCGGAGAGCGCGACGTGAACGTGCCTCAACAGGACCATCTCCGGATCAGGACCAGGATCGAGACCAGGACTGGAGTTTTTTTGGACCGGAATGAGGCGCGAGGAGAGACCGGGTTTGGACCAGGTTTGGACCAGGTGAAGACCGCGGTATCGACCAAGACGCGACTACACGTGAGCGAGACGGACGCTTGTTTTTGTTTCGGGAGAAGCCAATGGAGAGAAAGGGGCGTTCCGTGAGGCTGGAGGTGAGGCTGGTCTATGACACTGTAATTAAGGTTAAAAATAGCGCACGATTTAACTTCATTTACAATTTAACACTGACACAAGTTTTCATCTTAAAGCCTATGGGGAATTAATTATTTTACTACACTGGACAAACTGCTGTTCATCATGGACACTGCTGCTCACCCACTGCACCAGACTATAGAGGGACAGAGGAGATAATACTCCCTACAACTGTAAAACAACTCACCCACTGCACCAGACTATAGAGGGACAGAGATAATACTCCCTACAACTGTAAAACAACTCACCCACTGCACCAGACTATAGAGGGACAGAGATAATACTCCCTACAACTGTAAAACAACTCACCCACTGCACCAGACTATAGAGGGACAGAGATAATACTCCCTACAACTGTAAAACAACTCACCCACTGCACCAGACTATAGAGGGACAGAGGAGATAATACTCCCTACAACTGTAAAACAACTCACCCACTGCACCAGACTATAGAGGGACAGAGGAGATAATACTCCTTACAACTGTACAACAACTCACCCACCGCACCAGACTATAGAGGGACAGAGATAATACTCCCTACAACTGTACGACAACTCACCCACTGCACCAGACTATAGAGAGACAGAGGAGATAATACTCCCTACAACTGTACAACAACTCACCCACCGCACCAGACTATAGAGGGACAGAGATAATACTCCCTACAACTGTACGACAACTCACCCACTGCACCAGACTATAGAGGGACAGAGGAGATAATACTCCCTACAACTCACCCACTGTACCAGACTATAGAGGGACAGAGGAGATAATACTCCCTACAACTGTACAATCTCTCACCCTTATGTAAGAGATAATACTCCCTACAACTGTACAATCTCTCCCCCTTATGTAAGAGATAATAGTCCCTACAACTGTACAACAACTCAAGCTTGTGTAACGGATAACCTTATGTCCTTTCAATCTTGTATATAGCTGTGATTTTATATTTTGTTACTTATTTTTCTATTTTATTTTGATTTGTACATATACATTTATATAATTATGCCTTATTGGACATCAGTGTCTTGCTATCTTTTTTGCTACTTATCTAGAATGTATTATTACCATTTATTTTTTACTCTTTGTTATTATATTATATTGTGATGCGGGAGCTACTGTGTCCAAATAATTTTCCTTGTGGATCAGTAAAGTTTGTCTAAGTCTAAGTCTAAGTCTAAGTCTAAGAAGTCTAGGCTGTTTTTACAGGCATATAGCCTATATATTTTACAACAGTAATCCAATGTCTCTCATCTTTCAGTGTTAGTCCCAGCCCTATAGACAAGGCAAAATGCACAGAAGAGCAGTGCTGGGAAGTATCTGAATGGCCTACATGTACACAGAATATGTATTCAGAATACTCATTTTCAGTACGAGGATACAGTTACTTACTAAAATCACAGGAATACATGGCGGTACTTGATCGCACAGTTTAGGCTTCAAACTGCACAGAATATAATGAGAAAAATATAAAACAAAATATGTTTTAATGCAGGTATTCAGTATTCTGTAAAGTATTCTTCCCATCACTGCAGAGGAGCTAGAATCGAGCAAGGGACATACAGTTTGTCCTTGTTCTAAATCGTTGTATAGGCCTATATTCCACATACATTTTTATTTATTTATTTTTTATAATAAGAGTAAATAGTTTAATTTACTAGAGATTCGCGGTGTTCTGCATTTTGAAGGTACACACTGCCTTGAATGTTCCGCAGTAGTATAACACTGAACTTATCTGTTGTCTCTGCAGATCTGAATTATAACTTGGCCTGCAGTTACCGGCTGGTTGCCCCCTGCAGAGTTTTAATGGCACACTATGTAACATTCTAAGAAAAACAAGACAAGCAGAGGGCAAATTGTCCACCAGAAAGGTTAACTGTGCAGGCTGTTTCCAGTTCCCAGCTACCACTTTTTTACTTTGAACCTTAAGGTAGATGTTTATATTGTGTTCAAATATGTAAATCACATATTAATTTTTGTTGTTATTCCTGTCTGCCTCGACAAACCGATTTACTGTAAAATGCTAGTTGGTGTGTACTTTTAGTAACTATTTCCCATCCTCAATATCTTGCATTGTCCACCAGAGGGTGCTGTGGAATGAACATTTGCTCCTTTACATTGTAAAGATGCAGGGTATCGAACATAACATATATCCCACAACATTCTAATCTATTTTATATAAAAAGTTAAAGACATTTTTAAGATGATCATTTTTGCTTCTATGTCTTTGTTATTTGTAACCAAGTCTATACCAGTTCTATTCTTTAGTATGATTTCATGAGTCGCTCACTTGTTTATTGAATATTTTGTGATTTTATTTATTTTACAGAAATTTTACATTGTTTACTTAGATCCAGCATGCAATATTTTTCACATCTGCGCAGGTTACTTTTTGTGCTCGCCAAATGGCCAACAACAATATGTCCTCTGTCTCTGCAAAATAGACTAATGAAAAAAGTATCTATAAGAAATTGGTCACTACATCCACAATATTTTTTGTTAATGAAATTGTAATAAAGCGTTAAATTTATAACCGGAAGTCATAAAATGTATCTTTCGGATTCCCGCTTTTATTGTGAAAGGACTTCCGGTTGCTGTATTATTGATGGGGGCTTGATGGCGGCCGGAGGATTGAAGTGTGACTGGAGCACTCTGTGGAATAAGACCGACTTTACCGCCGCAATCGCAGTATTTTCCCCCGCAATTCCACCACGGACATTAACCGGATAAACTTACCAAAGCCTGGGCCAAGTTTTTACCCGTTTTAACCGTAATTAAGGGACTGTTCTGGCAGGTGTTTCATCGCTGTCTCCCCCGGCGTTGAGTGCTCGTTTGCCCGCTGCTGTTAACTGCTGCTCTACTCAACATGGAGGTAGCCTGTTCCCCGCAAGAAGAGCCCCTTTTGGGTCATTTTTGATCTTTTAATCTGAATTTCACCACATTTTAACATATCAACTCTCATGATCGGTGCTTTTAAATTGATTTACGTTTAATTTATCGCTTTTGGTGGCCGTTTTCATCGCTAAAACAAGACATCTGTTGAAAGAACGCACTGCAACGCTCATGTTTTGTGGACCGTGGATAATTTACGAGAAGTAGTCCCGCTTTTAAAAGTTTTTCTTTGAGTTTGGGACGATCGCGGTGAAGTTACTAAACATTTGCATACAACTTCGAAAATATCCAGCCATTGACTTGTATGTATGACTGTTGCGTTTGCGTTTATCGGATCTCATTCTAAAAAAAAAAGGAATGCATTGAGTCATTGAGAATCACCACCAGTCGTTGGATTTTACGTATTTGCGGATTATTATGGATTTTTCGGATTATGCGCAAGACTGTATGCCCAAAACGAAGCAGTGTTTTTGTCACTGAAGGCGATGATGACCGAGAAAAGCGATGGTTTCTGAATAAGTGGGCTTTGCATTTTACATGGGGACTGGCTGGACATGCCACGGAGCGAGCTGCCACTGCCCGAAGGCTGGGAGGAAGCCCGAGACTACGATGGAAAAGTGTATTATATTGACCACATCAACCAGTGCACGAGCTGGATCGACCCGCGAGACAGGTGAGGAGGTACCCCAGGATGTGCCATGGTGGTGGCAGAGTGGTTAGCCTGAGCTGCCTCCTGTGAAGATGCTGTGAAACTTAAAGGTGGATTGTGTAACTTTTCTGGTGGATGGTAAGGTCACTAGCTGTCTCCATGATGTTATTGCTTTGCCTGGAATGTGCCACAGTATGGTGTTAGACCCAACCATGTGAAAGTCTATTCAAGCTATATTACAAGCCAGATCTATGGAGAGGTGACCCCACTCACAGTAAGAATGCACATATTACAAGGTATTTCTGAGTAATAAAAACAACTATAATTGAACGAATGCAAGATGGAAACATTTAATGACGTACTGTGGAATATTCCAGACAAAGCAATAATATCATCATGGAAACAAGCAGGTGGCAGACACTACACCCGGAAAGTTACACAGTGCACCTTTTAAGATGGATTTCATAAATTGGCTCCATGATAATTGTTTTATGGCCAAAATTGAATAAAGTTAGTTAAAGTTAAAAAATTGAAACAGACTTTCATCTAGTAAATTTAAGGTTATGCTTTTTTTTTTTGACAATTGTTATTCCTCAATTAGAACAATGAATACTTCTTTCAAACACAATTTCAACTTAAAATGCCTTATAGTTTGTCAATTTTTCAAAATAGTGTAAAGTAGTTATTACATAGTGCATAGTAAGAACTAGTCTGTCACCTGCTTGTCTCCATGGAGATGTTGTTACTTTTCCTAGAATGTTACACAGTATAGCATTGAACTAATCTCCATGAAGACAAAGTAGGTTCCCAGGTACAGGTCAGATCTGTGGAGAGACTGCGCCAGTCACAGAGAGAATGTATGTTTTATAGGGTATTTTGTATTAATAAAACATCTATAAATTGAGTAACGACAAAATATACGTTTAAAGGTCCTATAGAGCTTTAAGTTAAGTTTGAGTAATCCTTTATTATTTGTCTGTCTACATATCCAAAGCTCAAAATGCTCTGTTCCACCTTATGATGTCATGAAGTGGTAGTTTTCAAGTTATCAGCTGCCTTTTTATTTTTTGTTTAGTAGAGATTGGCCAGTCCAGAGCTGAAATGATCCAAATGATTCTAGTGACGGTGTATGGAGTTTAAAACCACAGTGGAGCACTTCCTGTATTACCACATGACATCACAAGGTGGAACAGAGTGTTTTCCGTTTGAGAGAAGAGCTCAGCCTAAATATGCAGGGTTTGTGTGTTAAACATGTGAATGAAACAAAACCAAACTCCAGGTATGTTTTGATGAAGAAACAACATAACATATATCAGAAAATAGCATCTCCATGGAGACAAACACTCCACTGAAAAAGTTACACAGTGCATCTTTAACTCCCTGTCTATTCCTGTAACTCATACCTTCTATAATATCTACTTAATACCTTTTGATAGTTTCCAGCGGGCATTGTAATTGTGTGGTTCAAACGTAGTCTTCTTGTTGTTGTTGCGGTTGAGTTGGCTCATTTATTAGTAATGGCAGTAAGGAATGCTGCTGTTGTCATGAAAACACGGAGTAGAGTGACAGTGAAAGTGAGCGGTGCAGTTTTCAAAAGCCCCAAGACACAACTGCAGATCTGTAAAACTAACAACTAAACCTGGATTATTTCTGTTTAAGGCCCTATATTACGCAAAATTGACTCTTGTGAGCTTTAAGACAAGTTACAATGTCATTCCCTCCTCGAAAACATATCCTGAGTTTTGTTTCATTTCATTCACACATGTTTAGGTAATTCTTTATTATTAGTCTGTCTACATCTCCAAAGCTCAAAAGGTTCTGTTCCACTTTGTGATGTCATGTAGTCAAGTTAACAACTACTTTTTACCTTTTGTTTAGTAGAGATTGGCAATTCCAGAGCTGAAATTATCCAAATGATTCTAGAGAAGGTGTATGGAGTTTAAAAACACAGAGTTTCCATAGATTTTGTTGAGATTATGGCAGCATGAATTTTTTTCATTTGAATTTTTTTAATTTTATGGGGTATTAACGTCACTTGCTGCCTATATTTAATCTTTCACCTGCCATGTTTCACCAGTGTAATTGCTTTTATAAGTTTGTGATAAAACAATGGGCAACAGTCAAATTTTGTTAAGCCAGAGACTATGGGGGAGACAATGCACATGACATCACAAGGTGGAACAGTGTATTTTCTGTTTGAGAGAAAAACTCAGCCTAAATATGCAGGGTTTGTGTGTTAAACGTGTGAATGAAACAAAACACAACTCCAGGTCTGTTTGTGATGAGGAAACAACATTATAACAGATCAGAAAATAGCCTAATATGAGCTCTTTTAATTTTTTAGTGTTTTTTTTTACTCCTGATCTCTGAGTGGAGTCTCCCTGTGTTACTATGGCAGAGTGGTTAGCCTCTCTTCTGTCTCCCACTTAAAGGGCCCATATTACGCAAGAATCATGTCGATAATTTCAGACCTGGAATAGGTTCAATTCACGCTTGCGTCACAAACAGGAAGACATTTGGAAACATGCGATGACAACTTCCAGCATGCTCTGTTCGTGGTAGTCTGACAAAATCTAGGAAAAATTTGAAAATGGCCCAGTTTTCTTCATCTGTGTGTCATTGTAGCGTTCCGTTATGTTTGGCGAATCAACAAGTACAACCATTCCTCAGTTTTCATAATTTCCCCACTGATGCACAACTCCAAGCGTACTGAGAACGTGCAATTAGAAGAGATGAGGACGCCAAATTCAAGATTATTCCAAACAGCACATACGTATGCAGTCTCCATTTTACCTCTGATCACAGAGTTTTATCACAGTCGGTTGGCGAGCCCAGTGTCGGTAACTACACCGGAAGTCGTCTTCACACGTTTCCAAACGTCTTCCTGGTTTGTGACGTAAGCGTGAATGAATCGCCACTGATCAGCTACCTTTTACCTTTTGTTAATTTGAAAACTACCACTTCATGACATCACAAGGCGGAACAGAGCATTTTGAGCTTTGGAGATGTAGACAGACTAATAATAATAATAAAAGATTACTCAGACATGTGTGAATGAAACAAAACACAACTCCAGGTCTGTTTTTGAACAACATTATATCATGGCTTAAAGCTCACAAGTGTAAATTTTGTGTAATGTAGGACCTTTTAAGGATAAATGTTATAATTTTCTGTATTTGACAAGCCAAACTCAAAACAGACTGTTGAAATAAGTGGTGCATTCCTGAATCTGCACTCACTGATGTGTGGTGTGGTTTGATGGTTGTGACTATGATGGAAAAAATGTAGTGCGGTGCAATATTCTTGCTTCATAGACATTTTTCAGTGTTTTGCCATGTTTCATCTGCTGTCCACTCATAATCACGTAGACTGTACAAAATTATCAGTCCGTTGTATTTTCTAGACTAAAAGTAAAAAAGATAGTGAACTAATTATAACTTTTAAAACTCTGTAGTTAAAGTCTGTAGTAGGTCACTTGTGTTGTAGTATAGACCTCAAAACTTTCATGAAGATGTTTGACCTGGTATTAAAGCTGTGCAATTAATACAGTTTTGCAATTACTAGAGCTGTATGCCTTTAGTCATTTAGTCAAGTAATCAGTTGGTATTTTAAGATGAAAGTTGTATTAGTTGACCAATCCTTGTATTTAGATTTAACTTGTACTTTTGTCTGCAGAAATAGTGTTTGCATCGTACAATATTCAAATTTGGTGTCAAGATTATCATGGATAAAATAACTGCGATTTACGGTTTTATTACGATAATTGTTAAAGCTGCTTTGACAGTTTCAAAATGTTATGGATGTGAATAATTATACTTTTAATATTACGAGTAAGTTCCATATTTTAAACAACTGATATCAAAATATCAGTTGAGTGAAAACAACAATGATCTAGAAGAAAACATGGATAAGTCACTTTTTTTCTGCACATTCTAATGATAAAATAGCGATTATCTTTGTTGGCGATTCTCACGATTATATAAAATGTCCCACGAACACGAATTATTGCCTACCCTTTTTATCACGATAAACGATATTATTGTTTATTTTCCCATCCCTACTTGTGAGTGTGGTTTGTGTCAGATACATAGAGAAATGTAATAGTTTTGAGAACTTTTGTCACGCTCCCTTTTTGGTATCTGATATGATATTGGTATCTGATATTGTTTGGAAATTGTCCAGGTGGTCCGCACAACAGTCAGTTACAATATATACTATTTGTTATTAGGGATGGGACAATAAACAATAATATGGCAGTAATCGTTGGTGGGACATTTTATATAATCGTGATAATCGGCAACAAAAAGAATCACCAATGTATCACTAAAATGTGTAGAAAAAAGCTACCTATCCATCAGGACCTCCACTAGATCAAAGTACAATTGTAAGTTGTTTAAACATGGAACTTATTCAAAACATTAAAATTGTAATTATTCATATCCATAACATTTTTACACTGTCTTTAACTTTAACTTCTTTAACTTCTAACTTTAATAATTATTGCGATATAATTGTTAATCGCAGTTATCTTGGCCAAATAATCGTGACACCAAATTTCAGTATCGTCCCATGCCTATTTGTTATGCTTTTTTGTAATATTTTGATTCCCTGAGCCAGTACTGGACAGCTGTGTTGCGTTCACTGCCTTCTGGTAATAATAACGTAATAACGTTGCGTCTTCATCTGGGGCAGTGGCTTTAGGCTCTTCTGAGATTAATGCCCCCAATCCCTCCAATCATCCCCGTGTAAAAGCAGGGACATTGTCTTTATGTAACTCTGTCGAACTTCAAATGTCAAATAACAGATTACAGATACATTGGTGCTTCATAATTAGGGATCGAACAATAAACAATAATATCGTATCAATAACATGATAAAATCGTGAGAATCGCCAACAAAAATAACCGCCATTTCATCATTAGAATGTGCAGAAAAAAGATCCATCGCAGTCTCTTCTAGATCATTGTTTTTTTCACTTATACTATAACAGCTGTCAAATGCTTTTCTTCATGGAGATGTCACTGCTTTGTCTGGAATGTTTCGCAGTATGGCTTTAAACCTTGTTCATGGAGACCAAACGCGACCAAGTTACAGGTCAGATCTGTGGAGAGGCGACCCCGCTCACAGTTATTTTTGAGCTATAAAACCACCTGTAATTGAATAAATGTGAGATGGAGCTGTTTAATGCCATACTGTGGAACATTCCAGGCAGCGCAGTGATACTTTCGCAATTATTTTGGCCATGATAATCGAGACACCGAATTTCAGTATCGTCCCATGCCTATTCATAATGTTGCAGCATTTTTAGATATTGTTAAAGGTGCACTGTGTAACTTTTCTGGTGGAGGATCCGCCTTCTGCTTGTCTCCATGGTGATGTTGTTGCGTTGTCTGGAATGTCCCACAGTACGGCACTAAACAAATACATCTTGCATTTATTCAATTATTGGAGTTTTTATTTCTCAAAACCACCACAAAACATGCCCTATTACTGTAAGTGAGCCCACTTCTCCACAGATCTGACCTGTAACTTGGCCTGGTGATGTGGCTGCTTGTCTGTCTCCATGGAGATAGTTAAATTAAATTAAATTAAACATCTACATGGAGTAAAGCAGGTGGCGGACCCTCTACCAGAAAAGTTACACAGTGAACCTTTAAACTAGTGTTGTCACAATACTAACATTTCAAACTCTATTTCGGCTTGTCTTCATGGAGATGTTATTGCTTTGTCTGGAATGTTTCACAGTATGGCATCAAACATTAAGCCCGCAATGCCTCCAGGTCAAGTTACAGGTCAGATCTGTGGAGACGTGAACACACTCACTGTAGGAATATATGTTTTTTGTAGTATTTTTGAGCAGTAAAAAACCTGTAATGGAATAAATGCAACATAGGTGAGTTTAATGCCATACTGTGAAACCTTCCAGGCAAAGCAAAAATATCTCCATGGAAACAAGGTTGTGTCAGACTCCCTACCAGAAAAGTTATACAGTGCACCTTTTAAATTAATATCTAATTTCGATTCTAGTTTTAGTATCGATTTGTATCTGAATTTTTGTACTTTTGACAACCCTATTAGAGACAAGCAAGTATTTCTGTAGTTCACAATGGTTGGACTCTCAGTAAGGAGGTTGTGGGTTAGATTCCTGAATTTTCTGATTACCTTAAAGGTGCACGATGTAACATTTTGATTGGGGGTCCGCCACCTGCTTGTTTCTATGGATATGCCACTGCTCTGCCTGGAATGTTCCACAGTGTGACATTAAACAGCTCTACCTTACATTTATTCAATTACAGGTGGTTTTATGGCTCAAAAATATGTAAGAAAAACAGGCATTCTGACTGTGAGTGGGGTTGCCTCTCTACAGATCTGACGTGTAAGTTAGTCTGGTTTGGGCTCCATGAAGATAAAAAGGTTTAATGCCATACTGTGAAACATTCCAGACAAAGCAATAAGAAAAACATGAGAAAAACATGCATTCTGACTGTGAGCGGGTTTGCCTTTTCCATGCGTTTAAATCCATTTTGTAATTTTTCTTGACATTCCAGCTGTTTAAAAACTTTCTGGTGTGCATTCATTGTGTCACCATGGTAACAGCTGAACATTCTACCAAATATACGTAGACCCTCCCCAGCATGATGTCACATGATGTATAAATACATACTGTTTTCTAATCTCAATTGAGCTGCGAGTCTTTCCTTGAGCTGTTCAGAAGTACATTCTTCACCTCCTCTGGACTTTGACTCCAAATCCCTTTAATGGTTTATGTGTGGAGTCCAGCAGCTTACATGTTTTTAATCTTTCTCCTGCGTGTGTGTGGAAATACAAAGATGGACCCTGGCTCAGCGCTAGCCTTGGACCTCCCTACAATGCGCTGTAATGACAAATCGAGTATTTGATATTGACTTGCTGCTTTTGTCCAGAATGAAACACTAGGGTTATGTTCCAAGGTTTTTCAGAGTACGGCCAATACCGATTCAAAAGTTGTGAATGTAGTGGTTTTTTTTAGTAGCTTTCAGTGTGAGATTTTCGGATGAAGATCGAGGGAAGACAGCGAGGGGCCCATATTACGCTATTTTCTGATCTGTCAATGTTGTTTTTATCGCACACATACCTGGAGTTGTGTTTCGTTACATTCACACTGCATATTTAGGCTCTGAGTTCTTCTCTCAAACGGAAAACACGCTGTTCCACCTTGTGATGTCATGTGGTAATACAGAAAGTGCTCCAGTCTGTTTTTAAAATCCATACATCTCCACTAGAATCATTTAAGTATCATTAATGAGTAATTTCAGCCCTGGACTTGCCAATATTTACTGAATTAAAGGTTAAAGGTGTTAGGTGTTAACTTGAAAACTACTGCTTCATGACTAACATGGCTTAAAGTTCACAAGAGTCAAGTTTGTGTAATATAGAACCTTTAATGCTCATTTCGAAACACAATAGCTGGGTTCTGTTCAAGGATACCAGTGCAGTACTAAATAAAAGGTTAATGTACTTATGGTACTGGGAAAAAAAAAGTACAGAAAGAATTATTTTTCTTTTGTTTTTATGCCTGGTGAGTTCTGGAAGGACACTACAGAAAGTTATGATTAAGCCTCAAATGAATAATAAAAACTAGAATTTTTATTAAGTAGCTCGGTCATAAAGTGATAGGCTTCAAGGTAACAGCTAACTTTTACATTTTTTTTTCACTAAAGATGGACAATTCCTGGGGTGAAATCATCCAGCTGATTCAAGTGAAGGTGTATGGAGTTTAAAAACACAGTGAGGCCCTTCCTTTTTTTTTTTACCACATGACATCACAAGGTGCTTTGAGTCTAAGAGAAGAACTCGGCCTAAATATGCAGGGTTTGTGTGATAAACGTGTGTGAATGAAACAAAACACAACTCCAGGTTTGTGACAATGAAAAAGATCACTCAAACATTCACAAATCACTCCAAATGCAGCAGAAACAACTATAAAATGATTTTGTGTTTTGACGTGTTTTAATAACAGATTTGCTTCAGTTATCATTGTATAAATAGTTACCCAAAGGAGTAGGGAGATTTGGCGCCACATTCATCACGTGAAAGCCACTGTAATTACGATCTTGTTTTTAGGAATGAGGTTTGACTGCAATCTTTGACCTGAGACACGTCACTTTTGTGGAATTTATTTACTAAAGAAACTTCACCTGTATTCACCTGTCATCACCTGAGATGGCAGGGAGAACAGACGTTTTATTGTATCAGTACAAGCCGCTGATAACATTTCTGACCCCCAAGAAGCTAAAAATGAACTTAATGCGTTTAAAGGTCCTATATTACGCAAAACTGACTCTTGTGAGCTTTGTTATGTTATAATGTTGTTACCTCTTAAAAACACACCCGGAGTTGTGTTTTGTTTCATTCAAAATGCTCTGTTCCACCTTGTGATGTCATGAAGCGGTAGTTTTCATATTAGCAGCTATTTTTTACCTTTAGTTCAGTAGAGATTGGTAATTCTAGGGCTGAAATTAGGGCTGTATGGAGTTTAAAAACACAGTGTAGCACTTCCTGTATTACCACATGACATCACTAGGTGGAACAGAGTGTTTTCAGTTTAAGAGAAGAACTAAATACGCAGGCTTTGTGTGTTAAACATGTGTGAATGAAACAAAACAGAACTCCAGGTGTGTTTGTGATGAGTGAACAACATAACATAGATCAGAAAATAGTGCAAATACGGGCCCTTTAATCCTACCACAGGGGTTGGCGATACTTAGAAAAATGTCCCCCCAAATCCGATGATATTAGTTCAGTTAAACAGAAATGTGCTAAAATGTGGGGCTGAACTATTTTGGAAACATACACTGTCGGTCTCAAAAGTTTGGACAGACCCTCTCATTCATTTTTTTTTTTTTTTATTATTTTTAAATCACTTTTTACATTGTAGATAGATACAGAAGACATTAAATGTATGAAGCAATATGTATTGAATTACGTAGCAAAGAAGCAAGTAAGTAAAGTAGCAAAGAAAAAGGCACACTATGTAACTTTTTGGTTGAGGGTCTGTCACCTGCTTGTTTCTATGGATATGTCATTGCTCTGCCTGGAATGTTCCACAGTATGACATTAAACAGCTCTACCTTACATTTATTCAATTACAAGTGGTTTTATAGCTCAAAAATGCCTTAAAAAAATCTGACTGAGTGGGGTTGGCTCTCCACAGATCTGACCTGTAACTTGATCTGGTTTGGGCTCCATGAAGATAGAAAGGTTTAATACCATACTGTGAAATAACAAAATAACATCTCCAGAAAAGTTACACAGTGCACCTTTAAAGAAAGACCATTAGATCAAAATGCTTTTAGTGTCATCCTGATACTAAATGTTTTTAATACAATGGAAATGGGCTTGATACTCAATCTTTATTTCTTAGTACTACTTCTGACGAATCAAATCCATTCTAAAACTATCCAAATGTTCAAATGTTTCCTGTTCATGTCATTTATTTTTCGTACTGATAGAAGAATCAACACTATAACTAGTACCAAAACTAGCTCTATTTGTAGTCGCTGTGTTAATCTCTTAAATGATTTTTCAGCAGTCTGTGGGCGTATGTTTGTAGAGTCTGCTCATACAGCGCAGGTACATAAAGACTGATTATGTGAGTGAGTGTCCAGTGTGTTTCCATGTTCTTATCAGAGTGCTGACATTCCTTTCACCTGACCACACTTGGGTCATAAACTCAAGTATTTACAAGCCCAGTGAAAAGCTGCAGATGAATCACAAATGAACTGAAATTTTAATGGTAGTAATTGGCAGCTCCATTATTCGAACTGCCTCACTGCACATTTACTCTGTCCAAAAGTAGTTGAAGTGTCCTTCCTACGATGACAACAGGTATGCTATCCAGCTATCCAGATAATTAGCTTCTCTCCCGATAAAAATAATAATGTTGGCCACGTAGCACAGCAGATGATAGAACATATATACCAACAGATGCCGCTATTCATCTGTATAATAAAATAATTTTTTTTCTGAGTGACGTAGTCAAGGCGGCCGCTCTAACTATAAAGCGCTGCAGGAAACACTGGTGATGGTTTTAGGTTGAGGAAACCCGCCCAGACATTGGGAGAACATGCAAACTCCACACAGAAAGGGCGAACCTCGTATCTAACCCAGAAGCTTCTTGCTGTGAAGTGTCAGTGCTAGCCACTCAGCCACCGAGCTGTGTTCCTCTCTTTCCTACATTTATAAACTAATTAGATTTTTCCTTTAAATGAAAACAAATCAAATATGCTTTTTATTAATCGTCTTGAACCCTAACCCTAACCCTTTTATTTCTCCAAAGTCTGTACTGTGCTTTAAACCACATGTTTTTACTGACCGCTGTAGACCTCTTCATTTAAAAAGACCCAAATATATAATCGACCATTTGAAATGACTGAATCTCTTTCAGTTGAACAGCCCGACCGGAGGCTGAATCTGACATGTGGCGTTCTCCTCTTTCCCCCTTGTAGTCATAGTGGTAGTAAAAATAGTGTTATGTTCAGTCATAGTAACCTGTTGATTTGGGCATGTGACTGGTGCGAACCAATGGCGAAGCTGGTTTTGGTGCGAGTGGATGTAATTTGAGGTGCTCCGTGTTTCAAGTGAAAACGCGTCCCGTGGATCAGGTGACGGTGTCTGTTTCCCCCGGTAACCCCATCCTCGATGTCTCTGTGAGCTGGAGGTGCATAGGAGCCACTCAAATGAACCACTGATACGGAGCAGGCATGGGAGGATATAAAAATTTGGTGTCACTATTATCACCGCCAAGATAATTGTGATTAATGATTATATCACGATAATTATGAAAGTTGCTGACAGTTTAAAAATTTCATTGATATGAAGAATAATAATTTTAATATTATTAATAGGTTCCATATTTAAACAACTACTAGAGTGTTGTACTTCATTAGTGAAAGTGAAAACAGTAATGATCTGAGAATTTGCCCGATTTTGGCTGCCTTTTGCTTCTCCCCGAGTTCGGAGAGGTGTGACCCGACTTTGTGTCTTTGTGTGCGACTTTGAAGCTGCTGCGCTCCTCGTGTGTGGTGTCATTGTGACTCTGAGCTGCTCTGTCAGATCATAACCACCAAACACCAGCAACGCTACAGTAACAGCCAATAAAACAGAGCATCAGGGCAGACGGAGTGATGGACACAGAGGTGTAAGATACAAACTCGGGAAATAGCGAAAATAACTATTACTCACCTCTTGTGAAGTTGTAAATTTAAACTGCAGCATCTCATCCACATAGAATTTGTCCTCCAGAAATAATTTCACCAAGTCCACAAAACCGTGCTATTAATTTAGTTTGAAGCGTTCTTTAAAAGTAAAAAGGCGAGAGTAGCTCTTCACGTGTGTCCACGTGTGTGCTCTGATCTTTTGAACACTTAAGAGTCTCAAAGCGAGTCGTTTTACTGTAGACAGGAGACGGCAGAAGGTGCGCTCACAGCTTTGCAACCTGTGATATGCCATATTCTGCTGCAGTCTTTGCGATCAAAGATTTAAAATCTAATAAGATTCTCCTCGTGTCTGTAATGTGCACTTTTTGTTGCACGTTGACCAATAGGAGGAGTGGGTGGAGAAAAGTGTCTGTTTGACCATAGAACTGCATCTAACAGATACACACTCAATTTTGATTTAACAGTTTCACCAAAATGGCAGACTGACACAGAATTTGTTTCTCAGTTTCATGGAAATAAAAAAAAAGTTGCATACTACATCTTTTCTTCATTGCTATTTCATAAAATTTGTCACTTTTGTATTATATTGTAGCAGCTCCTGATGTCCAGCGCGTGTCTATATTTATCGTGACACTTAAGGGGCTCTCAGGCCTTCCATTATTCAGAAGATTCACTCCAGTTTCTCCCTGAAGCAACTGTCACACATCAGCAAAGAAGAGAGGCACTGCTTAAACCTGTTCAGAATAGAGTTTCTTTTAGTGTATTGTATTGTTACTCTTTGTTCATTCAATTTGATGAAGTGGCCATTGCTACGCACAATCCCGTGGCATCTCCAGCTACAAGTTCAGAACAACAAGATGAACAGTTGTGGAGGATCTGCATGGAGATGATACTGCTTTGTAGGGATGTACTGATAGCATCTTTTCCAAAACAGATAAGAATAATGCATTTTGAGTATGTGCTGATACAGTATACTGATACCAGACATTGCTTTGAGCTTTGAGTACCTTGAAGGTAGAGGTGGAAGGTAAATATGACCATTTATAATTTTACGAAGTTCTCAAACAGTAGTAGGGATGAGATAAGATCTCGTGCCACAAGATTTAGCGTTTTTTATTTAAACCGTTACAAGTACGAGTATAATCATTTCTGTACTTGCCGATACTGAGTACCAATATCGATACTTTAACCCCCACTCCCATGAACGTACATTGAGTGCGTTTACATACACATCAGTATCCCGGTTATTAGCCATATCCCGGTTATAGCAGTGTTCGGGATATGCTGTTTACATGCGCACTGAGAAACCAGGATACTCGTATCCCTGTGTACATGATCTAATGTAGTATTCCGGTTTCTTGACATAATCTTACAAATGCGCCAGCGTAAAAATATTTAATTTTTTTTACATATTTAATAAACAACCATGATATTATAATGTGTTTAATGCAGTTTTGCGCACATTTGTTTAGTTTTACAGAGATGAAACTTCATTAGCAAGGGCCACGCCACGACAATGAAATACGATAAAGACATTTATTGACGGTGGGTAGATGTGATGGTTGGGGGGAGACTCAGGGTGGGGGCTCCGTCTCCAATCCAAATGGTCACCCAGCTGATTCGGAATCCCCCGAACAAGTACGAGTACAAATATATTAAGGAAGTATTGGGCCGATACCAGTATCGTATTGGTGCATCCCTACTCGCGAGACAAAATTGCCATAAGATCGTGCACACATGAGAGATTTTTTCCCCCTGAATTTACCTTTACCTTAGACAAAAAAGAGTTAAGAGCTTGTGAGTTTACAATTTGAAAAGCTGTAGTTCCAAAAAGCATGCTGTACCACAATGACTGCCAAAGTGTTACATAAACTAAAGAAAAATAGTGAAGCCAAAATTGTAAAATGGATTGCACTACTTATTTATTACAGTTTATGTCAAAATCTCATCTCATTCTCGTGGATCTAATCTCGTGGTGTGTCTTGTCTTGTGAAAATTTTGTCTCGTCCTACCCCTAAGCAGTAGTAAATCTCATTCAGTTCAGTGTTTTTTTTTATATAATCTAGCCTACTTTTCACTTCAGAATACTTATTTGAGGGGTTATTTTACATTTCTCCTAAATCAACTATATTTATTCCATTATTATTAAGAAGAGCCTCATAGTGTTACTGTGTGTGTAACTTTTTCCATGGCCACACTTTCGCCAGCACCACTTAGCAACGTTAGCCTGCTACTAACGCAAACATTGGTGGTTTTCAGATTCTAGAAAACCCAGCAATTAGCACTTAGGAGTAATACGTGTTTTTTATCGTTCTTGTGACAGGCTTTTAAGTGATTTAGTTTAAGCTTAATGTGCAGAGCTGTTACTGTGCACTCTTTGTGGTCAACCCCTCATGGTTTCCTTATGGTCAGGTGAGAGGAAAGCCATAAGATGCAGTGAAATTAAATGGTATCAGTTCTTGGTATCTGCACCACATTGTTGAGTACAGTACAAGTACAAGCTCCTAGTATCAAGCTGATACTCAATACTGGTACTAAAAAATAAGTGTTTTAGGTCATGTAGTTTACCCTTAAAGGTCCTACATTACGCAAAATTGACTCTTTTGAGCTTTAAGCCATGTTAGAATGTTGTTTCCTCCTCAAAAACATACCTGGATTGTCTGTTTACAACTCTAAAGCTCAAAATGCTCTGTTCCACCTTGTGATGTCATGAAGCGGTAGCTTTCAAGTTAACAGTGACATTTTACCTTTAGTTCAGGAGACATTGGCAGTTCCAGGTCTGAAATTATCCAGATGATTCTAGTGAAGGTGTATGGAGTTTAAAAACACAGTGGAGCATTTCCTGTATTACCACATGACATCACAAGGTGGAATAGTGTTTTCTGTTTGAGAGAAGCCTAAATATCCTGGGATTGTGTGTTAAACATGTGAGTGAAACAAAACTCCAGGCATGTTTTTGATGAGGAAACAACATTATGACATAGATCATTATTTAACATTCCCAATTAAAATCATTGTTCATTTGAATTTTTTTTTTCTGTATTCAAATCCGAATATCTCCTGTGTCTTGGTCTAAAACATAGACTCTATATATAGATGGACATAGTTAACCTGCGTTCCTAATGAGAAGTGTTCATGGGGGTGATTCCGGCTCCATCGCCTCTGGCTCTAATTTACTGGAAAATTGTTGCGCCTCTCTCTGTAACTGCTGCTCTGAGCCTCGTCATTTTTGGTCTTAAAATGTTCGTATTAACCCGCTCTACGTGATCCTGGTGTTTTTATTTCCCTATTTTGTCCGTGAATGATTTCCTATTCGGCTCCAAATTCGCCCCTATAACTGCTAGCATCGTGAGCTTCAGTTGGAGGTGACGTCACACTCGTTTAGTCCACTTCTTTATACAGTCTAAGGTCCAAACGTGGGCCATCACCACCCCCCTCACCCTCCCTCCGCTCAGCCCACAGCGGAGCACCGTTCTGGGCTCGCCTCCTCTCTCTGTTGCCCCAGAAACCTCCGGGCTATGTCAGAGCGGCTTTGGAATGCCTGGGACACTCTGCTCCTATTGTCATGGCCTCCCCCTCCCTCTCAGCGCTCTCTCCTCTCTCTCTCATTGCCTGTCCTCAGTTATCTTTCTCTTCTCAGGAATGAGTCCCTGTCCTTGGTTATCTTTCTCTTCTTTCTTGTTCCCTCCCTTCATATCTCTCATTTCTCTCTCTCTCCCGCTGTCCTCAGTTATGTTTCTCTTCTTTCTTGCCCCCCCATTCCCTGTCATCAGTTATGTTTCTCTTCTTTCTTGTTCCCTTCCTTTCTCTCTCCTCTCTATCTCAGCTATTTCTTTCCCCTCTCTCTCTCATTCCCTTTCTCTCTCTCATTCCCTGTCATCAGTTATGTTTCTCTTCTTTCTTGTTCCCTCCCTTCCTTTCTCTCTCCCCGCTATCTCTCGGCTATCTCTTTCACCTCTCTCTCATTCCTTCTTTCTCTCATTCGCCTGTCCTCAGTTATGTTTCTCTCCTTTCTCTCTCCCTTCTATCTCTCAGCTATTTCTTTCCCCTTCTCTCTCATTCCCTGTGCTCAGTTATGTTTCTCTCTTTTCTTGTTCCCTCCCTTCTTTTCTCTCTCCCCCCTCTATCTCTCAGCTCTCTTTCACCTCTCTCTCATTCCCTCTCTCTTCTTTCTTGTTCCTTCCCTTCCCCTCTTTTCTCTGTCTCTCTTTCTGTCTCTCCGTCTTCAGTTATGTTTCTCTTCTTTCTTGTTCCCACCCTTCCTCTCTCTCCTCTCTCTCTTTCTCTCTCGCTTTCATTCCCTATACTCAGTTATATTTCTTTTCTTCGTCCCTCTCTTCGTCCCTCTCTTCCTCCCTCTCTTCGTTCTCTCCCTCCACCTCTCTCCACCGCTCCTCTGTACTTAGACCTGTCACAATAATAAACTTTGAAGTGTGATATATTGCTGTAGAAAACATAGACAGTAAAAGATGATATTGAGACTAATATATGCCACTGACAGAGATGTTTACGTACTCGGGTATTTTTAGAAGAAGATTCACATTATTAAAGATTTGATACTCAATAGGTAGTACGCAGTAGTTACCATGGTGACACAATGCACACATTAGCAAACACTACCAAAAGAGTTTCAAGATTGTCTGAAAACTCAAGAAAAAATACAAAATTGATGTAAACGGAACATTTTCAGGAGCCTGTGATCATTACGAGCGTTCATGGTCCTGTTTAGGAGTTTGAGTTTCAACAAAAACGTGAGAATGACTAACTGAAAAACTGTTGGCTAATGACTAATGGCACTTGAGAGGGACTTGTTTAAGAGTAAAAATCAGCTCACCTGCTGTAGTTCCAGCCAAGTCAGATCTTTATGGTCAGATTGTGTTAAAGCAAATTAAAGTGTAGCAAAGCCTCAGACGGAGCAGAGCCTACAGTTAGCATCACACCCCCAGGGAATGTTGATGACGTCAGCTGCAAAGTTTGAGTAATTTCTTTATTGGAAATTTAAATGAGTTATGAAAACAGATTCAAATAACTAAAACGGCGCCTCCATTTCATAGTTTTTTTCTTAATTTGCTCATTTTTTTAGTGTAATATGGAATGGGGCTGAATGAGTTGGGAAAAAGTAGATTTGAGTTTTTTGTTGTTTAATATTGTTTGTTAATATAGGATTCTGTGCAAGTGTTCATATTTCATTGCGTTCAGAAGAATTGACAAAAAGACTCATCTATATAAATATGAACTAACTAATATAAGATTCACATTGTACAGATGTAAAGTACAGGGTTAGCCGGTTTTATACAGAATAAGATGGGAGATTTAGTTTGTGGAAAAAAATATGGTACTTAAAAAGTGCGGCCTTTGTGTTTTAATAATTGTGTACATTCATATTGTAATTTCGATTCAGTTGACTGTTGTGAGCTTTTGGTCACATGATTATGTTGTTACCTCCTCAAAAACTTACCTGGAATTCTATTTTGTTTCATTCACACATTTTTGTTGACTAGTAATAACTGGTTACTCATTGTGTATGAACGAAACAAAACACAACTCCAGGTATGTTTTTGAAAAGGTAGCATTTTCACAGTATGGCATTACACCTTTCCATCTTCATGGAGACCAAACCAGACCAAGTTACAGGCCAGATCTGTGGAGAGGCAACCTCGCTCACAGTCAGAATGCCTGTTTTTGTAGGTATTTTTGAGCTATAAAACCACCTGTAATTTAATAAATGTAAAGCAGAGCTGTTTAATGTCATACTCTGGAACATTCCAGACAGAGCAGTGATATCGCCATAGAAACAAGCAGGTGATGGACCCCCAACCAAAAAGTTACATATTGCACTTTTAAATGAGAGTTAGTTTTGTGTAATATAGGATAATGTCTCTCTTTTTCAGACACACAAAACCTCTGACATTCGCTGACTGTATTGGAGATGAGCTGCCGGTGGGATGGGAGGAAGCGTATGACCCTGTGGTGGGGCCCTACTTCGTGGACCACAACACAAGTGAGTCACCTGTCTGCTCCATCTAACCCTCTCCTCTGCCCCATCTGACCCTCTTCTCTGCCCCATCTGACCCTCTCCTCTCCATCTTCTGCTCCACCTGACCCTCTCCTCTGCTTCATCTGACCCTCTCCTCTGCTCCATCTAACCCTCTCCTCTACTCCATCTGATCCTCTCTTCTCCTCCTCTGCTCCATCTGACCCTCTCCTCACGCCAGTAAGACAAATCCATATAGCATTCCTAATGTCCAGCTTCAATGCTTGTGTTTTTAGAGAGTACCCAGCTGGAGGACCCCCGTGCCCAGTGGCAGAGGGAGCAGGAGGCCATGCTGAAGGAGTACCTATCTGTGGCACGAGATGCTCTGAGTGCGCAGAGAGAGATCTACGAAGTAAAGGAGCAAAGACTAAGACTGGCTCAACAAGAATACAGACAGCTGAACGAGCAATGGAGAGACAAATCCTCCTCACACACCAGCTGTAAGTAAAAACACACTCACACACTCACTATGTTTACATGCAAATCAGCCTGTCACGATAATTACTATATCCACTAGGGATGGGACAAGATCTCGCGAGACAAAATTGCCACAAGATCGTGCACACATACTGAAAATGATCTTATCTGAGAGTTTATTGGATAAAAAGTTAAATAGTGATGAGATACATTTTTTGAGAAGCTGTAGTCACAAAAAGCAGTGCTACAGCAAAAATATGAAATCAAGTAAAATCAAAAACGGTGAGAATAAAATGGGAACTGGATTGCACAATTTATTTACAGTAAATCTCATCTTGTCTCATTCTCATAGATCCAGTCTCATGTTTCGTCTAATCTTGTGGAAATTGTATCTCATCCCACCCCTAATATCCACGAAAGCTGGAAATATCGTGAAAGCTGGAAAAATATATTTTAGACTTCGACTTAGAAGTCTAAAATAATTCTGTAGATCCGAACATCAAATTCACACGTGAAGATGCCAAGGACAACACATTGGCCTTCTTAGATTGTGCAGTAACGATAAGAGAAGACCGGCGACTCCAGGTAGAGGTCTTCAGGAAGCCCACACACACCGACCAATATCTGCTTTTTGATTCACACCACCCACTGCAGCACAAACTGGGAGTCATTCGGACATTACAACACAGGGCCCAAGTGGTTCCTACAAGCGCAGAGGGAAAGGAGAAAGAAGAACAACACGTGGAGAAAGCCCTCTCCGTTTGTGGATATCCTAAATGGGCTTTTAATAAAACGAAGAGAGCAAAGAAACAGGACAACAGAGAACCAGAGCCCAGGAGAAGGGGTGTAACTATTCCTTACCTGGCTGGTGTTTCTGAAAAACTACCGAGGATCTTCAGACAACATGAAATCCCAGTCTATTTCAAATCCACAAACACTTTAAGACAAAAACTGGTCCATCCTAAGGACAAAACACCGAGCCACAAACAAAGCAATGTGGTCTACTGCATTCAGTGTAGTGAAGACTGCAGTGAGCGCTACATTGGAGAAACAAAACAGCCACTTCACAAAAGTATGTATCAACACAGACGGGAAAACCAGGGTGGGCCGCAATCTGCCGTACATCTCCACCTAAAAGCCACAGGCCACTCCTTTGAGGACAGCGAGGTCCAGATCTTGGCCAGAGAAAAGAACTGGTTTGAGAGGGGAGTTAAAGAAGCTATTTTTGTCAAGAAAGAGAATCCTTCCTTGAACAGAAATGGAGGTCTCAGACATCATTTGTCTCCCATCTATAACTCTATCCTCAAACCTAAATCAAAACAAACTGGGAAAACAATGGGACTAGCCAGGACATGTCCAGAGGTGTGAAAACACCATCATGGCCCTGAATGGATATGCTAACTACTCCCCCACTCCCACTCCATATTGAATAGACACACCTAACTAACAGAAACTGTAAACAACTCCATATTGAATAGACACACCTAACTAACAGAAACTGTAAACAACTCCATATTGAATAGACTCACCTGACTAACAGAAACTGTAAATAAATATGTGTGTCTCAGAGTAATTTTCATTGTAATTAGCTCCTCCCTTCAAGCAGATATAAAGCAGTGTCCACCAGCATCTGACCAGAACTGAAGAAGCAGCTTGGATGAGCTGCGAAACGTATTCGACCATATAAACTCTGTCCAGTTGACAAATTAAATTTCTCCTTTTGCTACTTCGACTTAGATCTATTTAGTCAAACTTCATTGATCCACAAGGGAAATTACTCACACAGTAGCTCACACATCACTATATATTAGAATAACAAAGAGAAAAAATAGAGAGGTTCTTCTGTAGGGTGACTTTTAATTATTGTTTAATTTATTTGTTGCTGCTTGGTCCTTTCAGTGTTTACACATTTCCTAATTTTCACGTTAACAGATCTCTTTTACCTGAGAAATTAGAAATGAGAAATATCGAAGTGTTTTCAGTTTGAGAGAAAATCCCCGCCTAAATATGCAGGGTTTGTGTGTTAAAGGTGCACTATGTAACTTTTTGGTTGGGGGTCCGTCACCTGCTTGTTTCTATGAATATGTCATTACTCTGTCCGGAATGTTCCACAGTATGACATTAAACAGCTCTACATTACATTTTTTCAATTGCAGTCAGTTTTACAGCTCAAAAAACAGGCATTCTGACTGTGAGCGGGGTCGCCTCTCTGCAGATCTGACCTGTAACTTGGTCTGGTTTGGTCTCCATGATGATAGAAAAATTTAATTCCATACTGTGGAACATTCCAGTCAAAGCAATAACATCTCCATGGAGAAAAGCGTTTGACGGACCCTCTACCAGAAAAGTTAAACAATGGACCTTTTAAACATGTAAATGAAACTCAACTTAACTCCAGCCATGTTTGTGATGACGAAAGAACATTATAACATAGATTAGAAAATAGCGTAATATGGGCCCTTTAAATTGCCTGAAACGTTCAGTACAAATAATATTAAAGCCATCATTAAGCAGCCATGGGTTTATCCATTAATTCCATAAATCAAATAGTTATTCCAAATTTTCTCTTTCTCTTTATATTGTGCTCAAATTTTTAAGCCACATTGCCTTTCCCTAACAGGGGCTTGTATTTGTGTATGCAGCCTGTCTGGAAAATCTGCAGAAACTACCTGATTATGTCCCTGGAGATGTTATTGTTTTGCCTGGAATATTCCACAGGATTTTTCTATTTTGCATTTATTTAAAGCTGCATTGTGTAACTTTTCTGGTGGAGGGTCCGTCAAATGCTTTTCTCCACGGAGATTCACACTTTGTCTGGAATGTTTCACACTATGGCATTAAACCTGCCTGTTCTGTCTTCATGGAGACCAAACCAGACCAAGTTACAGGTCAGGTCTGTGGAGAGCCGACCCCGCTCAGTCAGAATGCCTGTTTTTCTAAGTATTTTTGAACTCTAAAACCACCTGTAATTGAATAAATGTGAGGTAGATCTGTTTAATATCACACTGTGGAACATTCATAGCAGAGCAATGACATCTCCATAGAAACAAGAAGGTGACGGACCCCCAGCCGAAAAGTTACACAGTGCACCTTTAATTATCAGTTTGTTGTGGACATTAATTTGTACACAATTTTAGTACCATACTGTAGGACAAAGCAAAAACATCTCGATGGAGACAAGCAGGTGGCAGAACTTCCACCAGAAAAGTTACATATTGCACCTTTACATATCTAGAGAAAGAAGACTAATGCATTATTGTCATTTTTTTCCTCACAGTAAACTCCAGATCTTCCACTTCGAGTAAATATGACCCTGACATCCTCAAAGCTGAAATCGCCACAGCCAAAAGTCGAGTGAGTCATTGTTTCTTCACACGTTATCAGATGTGTAAAAATGACACCTAATGACTCAGTATCACATTTTAATTCTGTATTTGCTGCCACTTTGGCGTTTTGAGAGCTTATGGTTTAAGGGTGGGAAAAATTATTGTTTTTAGTAGGGTTGTTCAGATATCGATATCGGCAAAAGCTCCGATACCACACATTTTTCAGGTCTCGGTATCGGTGAGTACTCAGCCTAAATCACTGATCTGATGCCACTCTGTATTTTCCACAATGAGGACCGCTGACGCCCAGAGCAGGTTAAATACAGACTGTGGAGGCTCTGCAGACACTTAAACCACACTGATAATAACCGAAAAGACATTTGTGTTACCTCTTTGGTACCTTCATTTAGCCTTTGGGATGGACGCTTAATAGAAAAACTGCGCTATGAAGAAACTATGGAGGAGCCTGTCGACAACTGCAGCAACAGCGTTAATTCAGACTTAGTTTACTCTGCATAATTAGCCGTGTGTTCCGAGGACAGGCATCTTTTTACAGGCCTCACTGTTGGTTTTATCCATGCACTGCGATAGAAAGTAACGAATTAGAAAAGTATAAGTGCTTAAATCAGCACTTCATATGGTCGGGATCATTATATATTATCGGTAACAGATCGGATCCCCAAAAAATTGTATCAGAACTGCACAAGTTTTTTAGATACATTGTCAATTCTAAATCAATGCAGACAATAGGCATAGACTGTACAGACCTCCGCTGTCCTGTCCTCAGACCTGTCCACTGTCAAACAGAGACCCACGGGGATATCGCCGTGTTCAGGATTTGTTTGAGGCTTTATTTCATTCACGTTTAAGATTTCAGGAAAAGTTGGCTAGGGATGTAACAATAGTATCGCCAAAAGTGTCTCATTAATATCGTGGGCCATCACAATATATCGAATCACAAGTCTCTTTGCTGAGATTCATTGTTATGGTGCAGCAACATCTAAAAACAGAGAGAACTACATATACCATGATGCTTTGCTCTGTTTCACGCCAGTCTACATGATGAAGTAACTGTTATTAAGCACTTTTAAATTTTAATTATTTTATTACGAAGTGTGAATCCTTTTGGTGTTTTTAATTATATGTTTAGTAATGTATTTGTGTGTTTAGGTGAATAAGCTGAAGCGGGACCTGGCCTGTATGAAGCAGGAGCTACAGTTTAAAGAACAAGGTGTCGAGACCCTCAAAGAGTAAGTCCTAATCATGTACACTTAATGATTTTGGAGTATTTTAATTACAGTTGGTGTAAGACTGCAGTTAGATTTGTATGTTGTATGTTTTTCAGTTTTCATAATTCAGCTCAAATTTCCTCTGGGAGCCTTAAAACTTAAATTATAATAATCATATAATAAAGCTCTGTCTCACCACAGTCAGAGCTTGGTCCTGCAGGGGAGGGATAGGTGCAGACAGGAGCAGGGGAGGGATTCATAAAACTATGAAATTTTATAAATGTAAGGTAGGTATTTAATGTCATACTGTGGAACATTCTAGGCACAGCAATAACATGTCCATAGAAACAAGCAGGTGACGGAGCCTCCACCAGCAAAGTTACAGCACTGTGTTGTGCCCGCTGTGGTCTTCTGTCTGGTCCTGATTCAGTTTGATCAGTGGACCAGGGAGGCTCTGCTCTGCATCACAAAACACCGTCTGACCTTCACACGCTTTGTTCTCACCTGCAGCTCAAAGACGAGCAGCAGAAAAAAGTTGTTTAGCTCCACAAAATTCAGCTGTACAAGAAGTGGACGATGGGACCCATAGCACTCCCCGAGGCTAACGGTTATAGGAGCGAATTTAGAGCCAGTTCCATATCAGGAATAGGAATTGATTAACAGATAAAATTGTGAAATAAAAACACCAGGATCATATAGCGGGTAAATGCGAACATTCGAAGACCAAAATGAGGAGTCTGACAGCAGCAGTTAAAGAGAGAGGTGTGACGTTTTCTCAATACAAACTAAATTTGAGTGGGGATCGATGCAACCAGAAGAGCACCCATGTTCACTTCCTATATGGAACGCGGGGGCTAGCGGGTTAGCTTTTATATACACAGTCTATGGTTGTAATTGTGGAACAAGGGTGACCATCAAGTTAATATTCAATGCAAAACTTAAGATGTCAACAGGGAGGGATTAAAATTCTATAAACATGACCTAACTGTGTCCCAGATATGAGGTAAACATGTTCAAATCAAATATAGCTTTTACAGGTCACAATTGTAATGCTGTTTTATAGGGATGGTACAAGATCGTGCACACGTGAGAAAAATTATCTTGTGAGATTTTTTTTCAAGCGTTTACATTTGAATTGAAAAAGGCTTACATGTTTGTGAGTTATATCTCTAACACTTCCAAAAGGCAGTACTAGTAGAATGGAAACAAAAATATGAAATAAAGTAAAAAACTGTGAGGCCAAATTTGGAAAATGAATCGGAAATGTATATATTAGGAATTAAGTTAAAATCTCATCTTATCTCGTTCTCATGGACCCAATCTCGTATCTTGTCTTGTGGAAATTGTGTCTCGTCCCAGCCCTACTGATTTATTATTAACAATGCTGAAATCCAGTAGTTTTAAATCTTCTCTGATCTGAGTTCTCCCTGCCTGAACACCAGCACCCGCAGCCAGTCATTAATCAGTGCCTTTGCTGCTGCAGTATATCCTGTCCATAGACTAAGAATGAGAAAACCTTGTTGTGTCCTCTGTCTGCAGGTTAAGGCACAGGCAGCCCAGGCTCAGTTGTGTTTGTAGTACCCGTTTTAAAACTGTAAGAGTGCAGACTACATACAATTCCTTTAAAGGTGCGCTCTGTAACTTTTCTGGTCGAGGATCCGTCAAATGTTTTTCTTCATGGAGATGTTACTGCTTTGTTTGGCGTTTTTTTTGGCGTTTTTTTTGTTTGAAATTGTCAATGATAGCATTATAGAGATGCAGCAGCCTTGTAATTATGATGACCAAAAAAAAAAAAATGAATGAAAATCCATCAACTGTGGACATTATAAACATTAGCCAATAGATAACGAGGCTTCCTCCCTAAACTCCCTACGTTTCAAGCGTAACTGACTTGCCGGCGCACTGGGATTACGTGGTTTACGTTCGCCCCTCACATATTCTACAGCTGTTTACTCGACCAACGCAGCGGTTCTTAATGGCTTTTTCCAAATGTAACTTCCCCGCAGTTAGCACAAAGTTTGTTGTGATGGCAGACAAGAATCCTCTACGAGTTAGCCGCAAAAGAAAGTCAGTTTTCGAGGTCGCTGAAAGAAGAAGAGGAGAAAAGGAGCGAAGGTGATTCTCGGAGATTCCTCTCAGCGATGGCATGCACTGAAGCAGAGGGTCTAAAGACTGATGTGATGGTCGCTAAATTACTTCTGGGCAGGAAACTTCTGCTTATCATTTGAAAATGTACAGTATGGGGGGGAACAGGTCAGATCTGTGGAGAGGCAAGTGCTAGAATGCCTGTTTTTCTGAATCTTTTTGAGCTATAAAACCACCTGGAATTGAATAAATATAAGGTAGAACTGTTTAATGTCATATTGTAGAACATTCTATTTACATTTAAGACGGTAAAAATCAGGAACAGTACCTCTTCACTCACGGAAAACACCATGAACAGTAAAGGAACAGTGTTGCTTGTGATTGCTGGTCCCAGTGGAGCGTATTATGGAGATGGATGGGCACTCACAGAGATGGAGTAAGTTCAAATCAATACAGGAAGTTTAGTAATGGCCTTCAGAGCTTCGAGTGTCTCCACAGCGCCTCTTTAGCCTCCGTGTTAGCCCCGTCCTCGAGAAAACAGTACAGTATTTACAAACTTTTAAGGGGTCTGTACAATTCTCAATGGAAAAACTGTCTCCTACTGCAATCTTGGCAGTGTGTTTGTAGTTGTGGAGAAAGGACCACGTGGTGCTCTACATGCAGTCCTTTCAGGGCTCCAGACTAACTTTTTTGGGGACCTTCCCTGAAACAGTCCTGAACTCCAGATCGAATTGTCCCGAATATTTCCTTCTGATATAATGAAGTTTAAAGTGTAAATCAATATTAAGATTTTAGTATTTTCAGTACATTCTGTAACATATTCTACTACACATATATATACATTAGTATTTAACACATTATTTGTTAGTTTTTTATTAGTTAATTATTTATTTTACCCACTTATACTTTAATTTCCTTTAGTATAATTTATTTATTATTATAAACTGTGGTCTTGACCTCTAGACCCTTGCTTAGAAGTGTTTGAGTTGTCTGTGACTGCAGCAGTGATATTGGGGGTTTTATCAGTGCACTGTGAGTTTGGTTTAATGCAGCTGAAACAGAACAGCAGCTCCTGTCCAGCTTAGCTCTTTGTTAGCAGTGCTACATGCTATTAACTCCTGAACAAACTTAATGAGGGGAAAAGCCCCTGTGCCTCTGTCCTCTGTGTGGATACAGCATGAACTTTGCTTAAAGGGGTTTTGGAGTATTTTGCACTCCAAAACCCAAAACCTCCAAGTATTTTGCAGATGAGCAGTCTGCAGGACTCTGCAGGCATCCACTGCATGTGTATGTCGCCCTACGTGAGCATAAAAACTGCACGTTCTGGACGCGTATTTTTTAGAATTAAAAGTGAATGAGAAAATAGAATCCAACCTATTGCTGTATTAGTTCTTCGGGCAGTTATGTTGTGTGAAAGAGCCCAGGCCCAGAAAAACTGTCAATTTGTGCTTTGAAATTTACCTTTGTAATCCTGGGGTTTGCTGTAGTCAGCCTGTACAGACAGTAAATACAAGGCTATTCAGTCAATTGTTTTCACTGTGGACCTGTTACAAGTGGCTCATCGTCTTTCCCATTGAGGAACACAGAGCCGGTGCCTCACGCATACGTCTTGCTTACGCACATAAACGCCTACATGTACAGTGTGTTTAGGGCCTAATGGAGCTCCGCAACTCACGCTGTCGTGTGTGAACGTCTTTTACTTGAAACACAAATGTGAAAGAAATTAGGCCAACGATAGGTCCGAGATAAATAAATATTCCAGTTGGCCGATCTGCATGTGAACAGCAGAGAACAGGCACAATGTGCAGACGTAACAGCAGCGTGCCCTGTGTCCCCCTGATCTGCTCAGAGGTGAGTGCGGCGAGGAGGAGGCAAGAGGAGGGAGGGACAGACACAGGCTGACGGTTACAGGCAGAAACGCGTCGCTCTCATTAACACCGCGCTATAGTGATATTTGCTCTGTGGCAGTTTAAAGCTCTTTAAAATTATAGGGACGGTGAGACGGCTTAGGCTTAGGACACACTGCACGTGTATGTCGCCTTACAGTAGCGTAAAAACGGCACGTTTTGGACGCATATTTTTTAGAATGCATCAAAAGTGACTGAGGACAACCACACTGCCCGCACTAGACATGCGTATGGAGCAGCACGTCCTGCCTGCATATTTCAGAAAATGGAACCCAACATATTTTTTTATGCTGTACACGAGCGTAGGCGCATATCCTCATCAAAATACATAGAGAGCAGGCATCTGTTGTTTTTGTGCATTTACCATCAGCACAGTGTGTTCCTGAGGCTTGTTCCTTATGTATTGTTTGAAACAACCCAGGTTCAGAAAGACTGTCAATTAATGCTTTGAAATTTACTTTTGAAATCCTGACGTTTGCTGTAGTCAGCCTGTACAGACAATAAATACAAGCCTATTCAGTCAGTTGTTTTCACTGTGGAGCTTTTGGTGGACCTATATTCCTATGGTAGAATGATGTGTCCTGTCCCAATATTCCATCGGAACGCATTTCATAGACTTAGAACAGTGGCCTTCTATGTATTTCTATGATCGATAGGGCTATGACGTCATTCTAGAATCTGAAAGCAACCAATTTAAAAAAAAAATAGAGAATTATTTTGGAGCCTTAGAAGCCTTAGCAACGTGATGCTTTATATAATTCGAGCTATATATATTCAATTCTTTTTAAATATAATTCAAGCTATGACAACACGCCCCTGGATCTTCATGGTGACGTGCTGTTTGGAGTTGAATTGTGCTTGTGATGACGCTGCACCCATTTCAATTAAACAAGAGACAGCGAATGAGACACTACAGCTACAGACTACTGCTACTGCTGTGCATAAGACTGTGACAAAGAGGGCCTTTGTCCCTGTATACTCACCTTAATTTCATTTAATATTTGGTAATTTCTCCATTCTATACTATAAAACCAGGTCAGCTCAGCCTCTCAGGAGGGTCACATAAGTGTAGCCGGGTACATGTGGGTTTTCTTAGTTTCATTCATTTCTGTTGCTTATGCCTAATTTTGAGCACAGTTATTTTTTGAAATATGTTATTATTTTTTGTTGCCACGATACCACGATGAATTTTGAATAAACCTTTAGGTCAAATGGAATATTTTTAGAGTCTGCCTCCTGCTTCTCCACAAAGACCTATTATCACTCACTCTACTTAACACCTAAGACCGCCTACAAAAGGTTAAAAAGCATGGAAAACGCTAAAGTTGAGACTAACTATCAAGAAATCTACAATCTCCTCCAAGAACTTTACTTTAAGGATCAGGAAAATGCTCAGTTGAAAGAGCAGTTGGATCAAATGCACCAGGAAAGGTCCAGTTTGACAATTCGAGTAGGGAACATGACAGAGGAGATGAGATGTCTTCAAAAACTCCAAATCAGAGCTTCTCAAAGAAACTTTGAAGACAGAAGTTTGTTCTTCTGGCCCTCTTGAAATGCTTTTGGAATCTTATAAGATGGCTTAAGTGTATGTTCTAAGCTTTGAAAGCAGCTCATGCTGTTCTAGAGAGCATTAAGGACACTTTATTCGAGGGGCACAAAGAGACGAAGAAACAAAAACTGAAAAATGACGAACTGCAAGAGATGGAGATTCTGCATGATGAGGACATGCAGGCGTTAAGAAGAAATAGAATTTCTTGAAAACCTTCTAAGACTCGGCAAGAAAAAATTAATTTACAAAAACAACTACAAACAATGATTGGGGAGCAAACCGAAAACATATCTGAAGACCTGCATAAAGCCAATAGCAAGCTGGAGAGCTGGAGGCAGATGTTAGCAGAGAAGCAGAGGATCAAAGCATTTCTCATAGAGATACGGCCTCATTTCACTTCTACATTCTGCCCATTTACATAGATGTAGGCCTACACATATTTTTCCACTGTAATTATACGAGGCTTACCAGATCATTGCTTCTCGGTCTTTTTGAGCAATAAAACCACCTGCAATTGAATAAATGTAAGGTAGAGCGGTTCAATGTCACACTGTGGAACATTCCAGGCAGACCAATGACATATCTGTAGAAACAAGCAGGTGATGGACCCCCAACCAAAAAGTTACATAGTGCACCTTTAACTGTGTTTTAAAGAAATAAGAACCATTTTCTGTCCCTATACTGGTATCGGTTAATATCGGGTATTGGCAGATGCTTAAAGTCAAAGTATCGATATTGGAACTGAAAAAGCTGGATCCCTATTTACTATTAATCTTGTAAAGTCTGAACTAAATAAACCAGATCACCTCATTGATTTAGTGGCACTACAGTCGTGTTGTAATCCTGAGGCACATTCCAGTCTAAGCCTTTTCGTATTTGTGCAAACGGTCGTGTGATGTGTGAAACAGGAGAAGCGCACGCAGCAAGAATGTGACCCAACTGCTCCAGCGCCACTCTAATCCACCTTTCACTCTCCACGGAAACTCCCCAGAACACGCTCCCACTGCATTCAGCTTTAATACCGTCATTTACACAGAAAAAGTGCCCGGGACTTCACTGTCAACTGCCTGGACAGCACGCTATTGGTGGTTTTCACATTCTAAAATGTGGGGCAAGAGACAGATTCCCTTATTATAATAACATTGTACTTTGTCATGAAATATTCCGAAAGTTTACTCACAAATCTTTAATGTAATCTTTTCTATTGACGACTAAACCCATTAACTTGCTATAGTACAACAAAAATCTACATTTTGACTGTATTTATTTTAACTGTCCCCGTCTGTATTAAATATTATTGGGCTATAGAATGCTGTGATGTCATCTGAAACCCAGCAATTATGAGAAAAGAAGCCTGTGAAAATGTAAAAAAAAAAAGTCAAATAACTTTCTAGAACACTGTAAAAGTATATATATATATATATATATATATATATATATATATATATAAAGCATTAGCTATTGACACCATGAATGAAACATAGACTTAAAATATTTCAAATGTTTTCTATTGATTTCTTATTGCTTTCTTAAAGGTCCTATACGGTCCTAATGTTCCCTCCTCAAAAACAGACCTAGTGTTTTGTTTCATTCACACATGTTTGAGTAATCCTGCATTATTAGCTTGTCTACACCTCCAAAGCTCAAAATGCTCTGTTCCACCTTGTGATGTCATGAAGTGGTAGTTTCAAAGTTTACAGAACTAAGCCTAAATATGCAGGGTTGTTTTTTTTTTAGTAAAATCTTTCATTTGTAAGTTTTTTCTCTTTATTTTTATTACTTTCTACATTTTATATACATACAGAAGACATCAAATATATGAAATAAGATTTATGGAATTATGTAGTTAAAAAAAAAAAGTTAAATGACTCGACAGAGTGGGTGGGTGGGTGGCTAATTTGAGGATTTAGTTGTTGTTATATCTTCTGTCTCATAGAAAATAGTTTAAAAAAAAAAGTATTGAATGAGATGTTGTGCCTAACCTAGTGAATATAAATGAGACAAAAATAAAGTTTTAAAGGTGCATAGTGTAACTTTTCCTAGTGGAGGGTACGTCAAATACTTTTCTCCATGGGGATATTATTTCACAGTATGGTATTACACAGTATTTTTTTTTTTCATCATGAAGGCCAAATCAGACCATGTTACAGGTCAGATCTGTGCAGAGGCAACCCCGCTCACAGTCAGAATGCCTGATTTTTTAGTTATTTTTGAGCTTTAAAACCACCCGTGTTTTACTAAATGCAACACTGTGGAACATTCCAGGCAGACCAATGATATATTCGCAGAAACAAGCAGGTGACGGACCCCCAACCTAAAAGTTACACAGTGCACCTTTACATATATCACACTCGTACTCAAACCTGCCTCTTAAGAAAACACCTCAACATTCCTGCTGTCTTAGTCCATTGCATTTTTGCCTTGAAAGTAAATACAGTGCTGCCTGGTTATCAGATATTACCCCACACACCGGTGAAAAGCGCAGGCTTGTTTTGTAAATGGGTCACATGACAGCAGCTGTTTCTCTGAAGGTGTTTAACAATAACTAACAATAACTCTGAGCCGTTACACAAGACAAGCAACGCTGCGTGAAGAGAAAGAAAAGATCATATACTGTGGTTAACTTGGCTGTTTACTGGCTTGAGTTGGATTTTTTGTTGTCACAGTTGACAAGCTATCATAAATCATAATGCCAGTTTACAGGAACTCATTGGCAGTCAGTTTATTTTAATTACATTTTCAGTCTTAAAAGGCCTGTACCTGAATTTTGTTTTCATGCATTTTGACTTAGACTTAGACAAACTTTACTGATCCACAAGGAAAATTATTTGGACACAGTAGCTCACACATCACACTATATTATAATAACAAAGAATAAAAAATTATAAATGGTAATAATAAATTCTAAATAAGTAGCAAAAATGGAAAGAGACTGGTGTTTGACACCAGTCTCTTGTTATTTGAGCAAAATGTTCCTTCCCTCAGTACAGATATATTTTATATAAGCAGTTCTTCAGGTCATCCAATTATAAAGTTTTATTTTTTTGTGTACAAGAATCAGGAAGTGCACTATTGATGCTATTTTTTTCCATTACCGAGACGGCAAACTCCACTTTGGCCTCTGAAAGTTGTGAAAAGTGCTTATAAACTCTTGTGGTTAATAATTAGGATGCTCGGAATGCATAAAGTTCTTGTTTAATCCTGTTTTCATGTATTGAATAAAGCTCAATAATTATGAACCACAACATTATTACTTTAGTTTATTTATGCTGATTATTTTACACAAAAATGACTCTCGTGAGCCTTAAGCCCTGTCAGAATGTTATTCCCTCCTCAAAAATATACCTGGAGTTGTGTTTTGTTTCCTTCACATATATTTGAGGAGCCCTTTATTATGAGTCTGTCTACATCTCCAAAGCTCAAAATGCTCTGTTCCACCTTGTGATGTCATGTAGTGGTAGTTTTCAAGTTAACAACTACCTTTTACCCATTGTTCAGTAGAAATTGGCAATTTCAGGGCTGAAATCATCCAAATTACTCTAGTGATGGTGTGTGGAGTTTAAAAACACAGTGGAGCACTTCCTGTATTACCACATGACATCACAAGTTGGAACAGTGTGTTTGAGAGAAGAACTTAGCCCAGGGGTCTCCAACCTTTTTCTTCCAGTGAGCTACTTTTACAAAAAGAAAATGCCAAAGAACTACTTATTTTAGCGGCCACAAGAAATTGAGTGTAGGAAAGCCTTAGATGGGAAACAGTTAGATAAAACATAAACCTTTATCCATTTATTAGTGCACACAAATTTGAGCCACTCAGCACCATATGTATAATTCAGAAATCCTTTGGCGACCTACTTGGAAGGGGGTGAAGAGCTACTGGTAACTCCCAAGCCTAAATATGTTGGGTTTGTGTGTTAAACATGTGTGAATGGGGGAAAAAACAACAACTCCAGGTATGTTTATGACAAGGAAACAACATTATAACATTAAATAAACACTAAATAAGACTTTTTCATAATCAAACTTGCCAAAAATCTATCACCCATTAACTAGACTTCAACATTCTCTACAGGATTCCTACCTACTTCCATCTCCTTTTTCAACTACAGTATTGTCATTTCGGATTATCATGACATCACGTGAAGCCAGCCTGTTCCTCATTCCATGTTGTTTTGAGTTTAGTTTTGACTCCGCCCCCTTCGCTTGAGCCCCGCCCCCTCCTCCTGTGCCCCGGCCGGAGGAATGCTGTGTTACCGGTTTACACAGAGAAGCGTGACTGTATGATGATAGTATAATAGACTGAGCGCTGGAGCCTCTTGTGGCTAAATAATGGACATCACAGCATTCTATTGGACAGTAATATTTAATAGAAATAGGGGCAGCTAAAATGTATATTGTTATAGGACCTATATTACACAAAATTGACTTTTGTGAGCTTTTAGTCAGGTTATAATGTTGTTACCTCCTCAGAAACATACGTTGAGTTGTGTTTTGTTTAAGTGTTATTCACCTCTCTCATTTTTTTACTGTGTTTTAGAATTGACCATAAAGTGTCCAGTAGTTCCTACGGGTACAAGCCGAACGAGGCTCAGGCCATTCTGAGTGAAGTCCGCTCCATCCGAGACGCCATCAACTCCGGAGAGAAGGAAAAACAGGAGCTCATGCAGGTAAAGCAAACTTATATTTCTATCTTTATCTGTCTCTCCATCATGTTATAAGTAAAAGGTGCACTGCGTAACTTTTATGGCACTGGGGTCCACTGTTGATACTTGGCAGTGACATCACGCTGGGGGGTTCTACATGTATGTGTACTGGCGGAAGGTTCACCAGTTGGAGACACAAGGCACACATTTGCTAACACTCTTTAAATAATTTTTAAGAACAATACGAAATGGATTTAAACAGTACATTTTCTGTGATCAATACGAGCGTTCATGGTCCTGAAAAACTGTTGGCTAATGTTGGCTAGCTACTGCCTGTCATATTTGTGAGAGGGACTTGTTTAACGTCTCTGCGCAGATCTGGCCTGTAACCTGGTAGAGTCACCTGTTTTTCTCAATTAGTAACATAAATATGTTTAATGCCATACTGTAAAACATTCTAGGCAAAGGATTTACATCTCCATGGCGACAAGCAGGTAGTGCAAGTTATATTGCATGTTTTGTACTTTTTACATCGTTACTAATAAATCTTTTTTGTTTTTTTCGATAACTATTTCTTCTAACAAAATGAAAATCCCCTTGAGGAAACAGTTCTGAAATGTTGTCTTCTGTTTAAAGGTGCACTGTGCAATTTTTTGGCCACGGGTATGCTACCTGCTTGTTTCCAAGAAAATGCTGCTGCTTTGCTTGGAATATTCCGCAGTATGGCATTAGGCTTGTGTATCTTGCATTTATTTAATTGCAGATGTTTTTATGGCTATAATATACCTTGAAAGGCATGCATTCATACATTCGAGTGTGCTCATTTCTTCACAGATCTTACTTGTAACTTGGCCTGGTGGTGTCATATGCTTGTCTCCATGGAGATAGATAAGTTTAATGCAATACTGTGGAACATTCTAGGCATAATAACATTCTCATGGAGATAAGCAGGTGCCATCTATCAGAAAGGTTGCATAGTACATATTTAAATCAGTGAGTTTTGATAATATAATATGAACTGAATCAGATTTAATTGGCAGCTACACCTTAATAAATGGAAGTTTGAAAACTTTCTCAAATCACTTTCATACCATACAGTCCCTTCATTTTGGTGCTCTAAATATTCATTGGTATGTTTTTAATAATCTTGTACTTGTTGGAGCCTAGTGGGCATTAATGTTGCATGATGGGAGTTGGAGTTTGTTCATTCGCTGCAGGTGAGAGGCACAGAATAATAAAGGCTGCCTCATGAATGTTTAAAACGTCTGATGCAAAGGGGTGAAATCACGAAATTCACTTGTGTCTCTGTACATTTCACATTACAGAAATACCCTTTAAAATCATTACTAGGCCCGTCACGATAATTACTATACTGACTTATCGTTCAATATATGAAAGCTGGATTAATATATTTTGGGACTCAATATTTATCATTAGGGATGGGACAAGATCTTGTGTCTAAAGATCTCACGAAACAAAATTGCCACCAGATCGTACACACATGAAAAAAATAAATAAAAATAGTGAAGCCAAAATTGTGAAATGGATCGCACTACGTTGTTATTATTATTTATTACAAATTATGTCAAAAATTTCGTCTTGTCTCGTGAAAATTGTGTCCCTATTTATCGTGTGTACAATTTCTTTGCAGTAGTGTGGAGATTTTTGTTATTTTTATGTAATACAGTAAGACTTGAGCTGTAGAGAATAATTTTCAACATTAAATAATAGTACTTTTCTTTATATTCCCGTGCTTTCTTATATCTGTAATCCCTCAGTGGCGTATACTAGTCTATGTGCTCTTATACTTGTTCTGATTCAGCTCAAGCTCATTCTAAAACTATTCAGAAAAGGTTCATTTCTGTCCTGTGAATGTGACTTTTTTAGTATCAATACCTGCAAAAAATGAGTATCTATTTTCAGTACTAGTTTCAGTCTCAATTAGTGACTGATTTTTTTTATATATTTTTTTGACAACCCTAGCTGTAAAAAGATATAAGAAGACATGGTTTTCAAGGTATTCTTTGTTATTAATAAAAATACCTGCACGTGGATAAAGGCAGAGTTCAATAGTGTCATAAAGAACATTGTTTAGATAAGATGTGGGGATTTCACTTTCACACCGGTTTGACCTGAATGCCTTATCGCTCAAATCAAATGAAACTATTGTACAAATAATTAACACGGGACAGCTGTAAAAGTTGGAGGAATGCAAACGTGCAGTAAAGTAATGGTCATTAAAATGAAGTTAGCCAATGCACAGGTTTCAGAGTGATGAAAACTGCAATTACTTTTCTGGTACAAGTCACAGGACCTGGTTGTGTCCATGGAGATACAGTATGCTAGGGAGGTTGCTTTACCTGGAATGTACCACAGTATAGCATTAAACGGGCTTATTATTAAATTATACACGGAAAAAAAAAAGTTGCTAGATTTGCTTAAAAAAAAAAAAAAGGAAAGTGGTTGCAGGCAATAAAATTATGTTTAGGCTTTGAAACTTCCTTCGATCCCCTCTACACATATTTTTCTCAGAACATGAACGTCACTTTTTCATCAAGCTGAATATGTATATTTATCTTATGTTACCTTATCTCGAAAATTTGCCTTTTTTATTTATTTATTTTTTATGTATAATTTAATTCTGTCTACACAATTATTATAACATGCAACGTTAAATGTCCTTAAAGGGTTTTAAAGTAAAATAATACAAAAACAGTCTTTAGTTTTTCACAGTTCTGTATTGTCTTAAACAGAATCAAACACACAGAGATCACAGGTACAGAGACACATTTTGGAGTTGGACAGTGTGAGGACTTATTCCAGTGAAGACACAGGAATAACACATGATTACATTATGATTGTACACATTTAAATATACTTAAAGCACTTATTACTCTCTAATACAATACTGGACCAGAACAGAATCACCAAAGCAATAACATCTCCATGAAGAAAAGCATTTGACAGACCGTCCAACAGAAAAGTTACACAATGCACCTTTAAACTCCATAGATTTCAGTTTTTGTTTTCTTTTCTTCCTCAGAAACTGGCCGTGCTGAAGGATGGGTTCAGGCTGGACTCTGGTTCTCAGCAGGAGCTCTGGGGCAGCTCTCCGTCTCTCTCCAACTCTGAGCTGTCCATCAACCGCCTCTTCTCTGACGCTGGATCACAGACCGACGCTCCGGCCGAGGTCAGGGCTGCTTCCAACATTTTAGCCGGAAAATCACTCTGAATTACCAGGGATGTAACTTTATCCAAATCTCTCTGTACGATATTTTCACAATATTTATTGCGATATTTTGTGGAGGCAAAACAAAACTGTGAATATGCTACTTTTATCCTCCTAAAATGACTTAACAAGACTTAAACCAAAGAACTAAGATTTAAAAGTGCTTAGAACAGTTATTTCTTCATGTAGTCTGCACTGATATGGAGCAAAGGATCATGGTCTATGTAGTTCCTTCTGTTTTTTTAGCTTGTGCTGCACCATGACTTTTGATTTAGGCTAAGAGACTTGTAATTCGATATATTGTGATGGTCCACGATATTTGACGATACGATATTGCGATATTTCAGTTATTGTTGCATCACTATGAATTACAGCATCACTCGCCCTCTTTCAGTGTTTTGTTAATGTTTTCTTACCACTTTCTACATTTTATATACTGACAGAAGACATGAAATACGTATATGAAGTAAGAAGTCTGAAATTATGTAGTAAAGAAAAAAATGTTTTAGGGTTACTTTATTTGAACACTTAATACTTAATGTTGTGCTTTCTTACGTTTTTTAAGTATTCTGCATACTTGTTAAACATTCAAAATGTGTACAAAGAAAAAGTAAAAAATATATATTTTTTTAAAGTTAAATAACTCTACTAAATCTGTTTCCAACAAAGCAAAGGGTGGCTGCTTTATTTATTTAAAAAGACTTATTTCACTTTTTTTTCCTTCGCTACATAATTCCATACTTCTTACTTCATATATTTGATGCCTTCTGTATATTATATGAAAAAAATAGTGAACATGTAGAAAAACAAACCAAATTTTTGACTGGTAATGTAGGTCTGCACAAAATGAGAAAAAACTCTTATACTGTATATGGCGATATCAATATTATTTTGAAGTTTTGATATACTTTTGATATACTTTTTGAGATAAGTTCATTTAAATTGAAACTCAATTATACATGCCTTAATTGACCTGTCAAACGTGTCAAAGTCTGCCTTTTTGTTTTACCTTGTGTTGTTGCAGTGTATTTACCATAAAAAGAGAACCGTTTTCTGAAAATGATTATAAAATATCTTGTGTGTGGGTGTCCAGGTCATGTCCAGCAGCAACAAACTGGCAGAAAAAGTTCGTCTGAGTCTAAAATATGAAGAAGCCAAGAGAAGGTACTACAAACACTACTATTACTACTACTATTACTACTACTACGACTGTTACTACTACTACTACTACTACTACTACTACTATTACGCTATTTTCTTTGTTTTAATGTTGTTTCCTCATCAGAAACATACCTGGAGTTTTGTTTCATTCACATGTTTAACACAGAAAAACTAGAAATATTTAGGCTGAGTTATGGAAAATACTCTGATTCACCTTGTGATAATAAGTGCTCCACTGTGTTTTTAAACTCCATACACCTTCACTAGAATAATTTGGATGCAGACCTGGAATTATCCGTCTCTATGGAACTAAAGATAAAAGGAGCTGTTAACTTGAAAACTACCACTACATGACATCACAAGGTGGAACAGAGCATTTTGAGCTTAGGAGATGTACAGACTAATATTAAAGGATTACTCCAACATGTGTGAATGAAACAAAACTCAACTCCAGATATGTTTGTGATGAGGTAACAACATTATAACATGGCTTAAATCTCATAAAAAACTACTTCGTGTAATATAGATGCATTTTTAGTGCATGGGCAAAGCAAAAGTCCCCACAAACTGTTCATCTCTGTAGTTTTCACCGGTATCTCCTGTGTCTCATGCTCCCTGTAGGATTGCAAATATCGAAGTGCAGATTGCGAAGCTGGACAGTGAGGCGTGGCCTGGCCTGTTGGACCCAGAGCGAGATCGTCTGATTCTCATCAACGAGAAAGAGGAACTGCTGAAGGAGCTACAGTTTGTGAGACCGAGAGCACGACTGGAGCCCAATGACGCAGAGAAACTGGAGACGCAGAAGAAATGTCTGGAGAGAGACCTGCAGGCAGCGAGGGACAGCCAGAGCAAGGCCCTGACGGAGAGGTGAGACAGACCTGATGCTAGCACAGTGATGATGACAGTAGTTGCATATATACAATATTTACATTTATTTTATACCTTTATTTTTTTGATGGGGACAGTGAATATTAAAGGGCCCATATTATGCTATTTTCTATATTGCTATGTTACAATGTTGTTTCCTCAGCAAAATCATACCTGGAGTTGTGTTTTGTTTCATTCACACGTTTAACACACAAGCTCTGTATATTGTGATGACATGTGGCACATACAGGAAGTGCTCCACTGTGTTTTTAAACTCCATACACCTTCACTAGAATCATTTGGAGAATTTCAGCCCTGGAATTGCCGATCTCTACTGAACAAAAGGTAAAATGTAGCCGTGAACTTGAAAACTACTGCTTCATGACATCATAGCTGGAACTGAGGTTTTTGAGCTTTCGAGATATACAGACTAATAATAAAGGATTACTCCAGCATGTGTGAATGAAGCAAAACACAACTCCAGGTATGTTTTTAATGAGGTAACAACATTCTAACACACAAGCTCACAAGAGTCTAATTTGTGTAATATAGGACCTTTAATGAACATCTGTAATTACAGTGTAAATATTCCAGATTATAGCAACAAAGCTCATTTCCAGCTGTTGTCCGTCGGCAGGTGACGCAGAGAAAAATGCAAAATACAAAACATTTACACAGAGACATGGAACAGTAAAAGGCCAGATTAAAAAAAGACTTGGTTTTCCTTCTTCCACAGTTTAAGGTGTAGTTTAAATGTAGCTAGAGATGGACTTTCTCTTATTGTCTGTGGGGTACTTCACGGTCTCCTCGAGATGTGGCCCTGGTGCCCTCCCACTCACATAGTTGGTTTGCTTCATATTTACAATACGATGCCAAATGTAGCTCTAAAGGGAGTGAGAAGAAGAAAAACTCCCACCCCCTTTACCACGGTCACCTTGTGTAGCTCATATTAGTTGTTACAGTAAAATTACAAAAGTTCCCCATTAGTATAAAGAAAAGGTACAGACAATAAATATTTAAATTAAAACAAAAATAATTGTTAATTGACTCTTGTGAGCTTTAAGCCATGTTATAATATTGTTGCCTCATCATGTTTGAGTAATCCTTTGTTATTAGTCTGCCTACATCACGTTATGTTTTACTTTTGTTCAGTCGAGATTGGCAATTGACATCCAGAGTCCAGATTTGAAATGATTCTATCGAAATGATTCTAGTGAAGGTGTATGGAGTTTAAAAACACGGTGAAGCACATGACATCACAAGGTGGAACAGAGTGTTTCCTGTTTAAGAGAAGAATATGCAGGGTTTCTGTGTGAATGAAACAAAACACAACTCCAGGTCTGTTTGTGATGAGGAAACAACTTTATAGCGGATCAGAAAATAGCATAATATGGGCCCTTTAAAATTACAGTCTGAAAATTGTTAGTTTATTCCACCCGAACACTGAGTAAATCTTTTGGTAGTTGTCGCAACAGACCCGGGGGCAATTAATTTGACATTTTGAGTCGGTGAATACGCATCTGTGTGTCTTTATAAGAGAACAATCCTTCACTTGTTCTGACGCACTGAAGGAAACGTCTTTGTGGAGAGACGGTCGGAGGGTTTGAGTTTCACAGACAAAGTGAGCTCAGGTAAGGACGAAACAAGTACGCGCTCTGTTATAGAACGAAGTGAAAGGGGGCAGACGAGAGGAAGAAGAAGAGAAGGAGGAGAGAGGGAGAGAGAGAGAGGGGTGGAAGGGGAAGGGGAGTGGGAGAGAGAAAGAGGAAGAGGAGAGTGGAGAGAAGAAGAGGAGGGAGAGAGAGATACTTGGAGATGAGAAGGAGAGAGGAAAGGAGGGAGGGAGAGAGAGGGAAGGGCAGAGAGAGATACAGGGAGTTGAGGAAGAGAGAGAAAGGCAGAGGAAGAAGAGGAGACAGAGACAGGGGAAGCGAAGGAGAGGAGCGAGAGGGAAGTACAGAATACATGGAGATGAGAAGGGAGAGGGAGGTAGGGAGGAGAGAGACAGAGGAAGAGGAGAGGGAGAGTGGAGAGAAGAAGAGGAGGGAGAGAGATTAGCTGGAGGGGAGGGCAGAGAGAGATACAGGGAGTTGAGAAGGAGAGAGAAAGACAGGAAGAAGAGGAGAGAGAGAGACAGGAGAAGCGAAGGAGAGGGAGATATAGGGAGATGAAAAGGAGAGCACGGAGACAGGAAGAAGGAGAGAGAGAGACAGAGGAAGAAGAGAAGGAGAAAAGGAAAGACAGGGAGAAGGAGAGGAGAGAGAGGGAAGAGAGAAGGGCAGAGTGATACAGGGAGATGAGAAGAAGAGGAGGGACAGAAGGAGAGAGAGCGAGGTGGGGAGGAAAGAGAGAGAGAGGTGGGGAAGAGAGAGACAGGAAGATGAGAAGGAGATCAAGGAGGAGGAGAAGAAGAGAGAGACAGAGGAAGGAGAGAGAGAGAGAAACACCCCAGACCCTGACCCCAGCAGACTATCAGTGCCCTCATTCACAGAGCCATTCAAACACCAACATACGTAATACAGGAAGTGCTCCATACACCTCCACTAGAATCATTTGGATAATTTCAGACTGAGAGTTTCACAATCGCTACTGAACTAAAAGGTAAAAGGAGCTGTTAACTTGAAAACTACTGCTGCATGACATCACAAGGTGGAACAGAGCGTTTTGAGCTTTGGAGATGTAAACAGACTAATAAAAGTTACTCAAACATGTGTGAATGAAACAAAACACAAGGTCCGTTTTTGAGGAGGTAACACAATTCTAACATGGTGCACTATGTAACTTTTCGGCTGGGGGGTGCGTCACCTTCTTGTTTCTATGGAGATGTCATTCCACTGTTTCGAATGTTCATTTACATTTATTGAATTACAGGTGGTTTTATGGCTCAAAAATACCTAGAAAACCAGGCATTCTGACTGTGAGTGGGGTTGCCTCTCCACATGGTATTATGGCATTAAACCTTTCTGTCTTTATGGAGACCAAACCAGACCAAGTTACAGGTCAGATTTGTGGAGAGGCGACCCCGCTCACAGTCAGAATGCCTGTTTTTCTAAGTATTTTTGAGCTATAAAACCACCTGTAATTCAATAAATGTAATGTAGAGCTGTTTAATGTCATACTGTGGAACATTCCAGACGTAACATAACATCTCCATGGAGAAAAGCATTTGACTGACCCTCCACCAGAAAAGTAACACAATTCACATTTAAATTAATTTGGTAATTTTATATAGAATTTTGATCTATTCACTTGTAGTATAATGCACAAGAGCTCTTTTTTTTCCGATTTTGAGCGTAAACTGATCCGGCTGCCCTCACCTCTGCTCTATCAGACACTGGGTTTGTGTGGAGCAGTTCTTCTCATTGAAAACATGACACTGGGACTATGATTTCACACAAAGCCCCAGCGTACTTCACACAGAGTATTACTAACACTCATTCAATACAGCAGGCTCCTTTTCAACAGCATAATGGAATCAAGAGGAGGTAGTAGCGCATTCTTGCCCCAAAAAAGGCTTTTATTGTTTTTTTTATTTAAAGCTCAGTCATGGTTTTGCAGAGTTTAAATTTCGCTGGTTTATTTAAAGATCTTGTGCCCAATATGTATTTAAAGGTCCCATATTACGCTATTTTCTGATCTATGTTATAATTTAGTTTCCTCATGACAAACATACCTGGAGTTGTGTTTTGTTTCATTCACACTGCATATTCATGCTGAGTTCTTCCCACAAACGGAAACCACCTTGTGATGTCATGTGGTAATACAGGAAGTGCTCCACTGTGTTTTTAAACTCCACACACCTTCACTAGAATCATTTGGATCATTTCAGCCCTGGAATTTCCCATCTCTGCTGAACTAAAAGGTAAAAAATAGCTGTAGACAAACTAATAATAAAGGATTATTCAAACATGTGTGAGGAAACAGCATTATAACATGACTTAAATCTCATAAAAGTAAATTTTCTGAAATATAGGAAAGGAAGCTAAATTTCACTTGCCCCAGTACAGATATATTGTATCTGTCATCTGCTTGTTTCTATGGAGATGTCATTGCTCTACCTGGACATTAAATTGCTCTACCTTACATTTATTTAATTACATTTGGTTTTATAGCTCAGAAATACCTAAAAACAGGCATTCTGACTGTGAGCGGGGTCGCCTCTCCACAGATCTGACGTGTAACTTGGTCTGGTTTGGTCTCCATGAAGATAGAAAGGTTTAATGCCATACTGTGAAACATTCCAGACAAAGCAATAACATCCCTTCACCAGAAAAGTTACACAATACATCTTGAACTTTACATTCTGTATATTTAATGACAATTGGAACTGTTTCTCTTGCTGCAGGTTGCGTCTTCACTGTAAGAGGAACAAACTGGTCCGTGAGCTGGAGGAGATGGTTCGACTGGCCTCTTCTCTGCACTCTCAGCTCAAAAGGTGATGTAATCCATCATTAAAAAGAATCACTTTTTTTCAGAATTTCTTCAACAAACCAGCTCTACGGCAGTTCGACAAAACACATTTTCACAACATATGCTTAAAGGTCCTACATCACACAAAATGGACTATTATGAGCTTTAAGTCATGCTACAGTGTTGTTACCTCATCAGAAACATACCTGGAGTTGTGTTTTGTTTCATTCACACATGTTTGAATGTTCCAAAGCTCAAAATGCTCTGTTCCACCTTGTGATGTCATGTAGTGGTTGATTTCAAGGTAACAGCTGCTGTTTACCTTTAGTTCAGTAGAGATTGGCAATTACTGGGCTGCAATTATCCAAATTATTCTAGTGAAAGAGTTTGGAGTTTAAAAACACAATGGAGCACTTCCTGTATTACCACATGACATCACAAGGTGGAACAGAGTGTGTCAAACGTGTGAATGAAACAAAACAAAACTCCAGGTATGTTTTTGATGAGAAAACAACATTATAACATAGATGGGGAAATGGAATCACATGGACCCTTTAGGATTTGTAAAAAGCCTCTTTAAGTGTGAAATAATAATTGTGTTCAGTTTAATCGTTTAACCTTTTAACACTTGAGTTGTATCTGGTTTTGGAGTCACTGGAGGCACTTTTTAAAAACATCCTCCTTTAAATTCTTAAAGTTGAGATAAGATGATGCAACACTCGGCAAGATTTGAAAATGTTTTGGTTCAGTACAGTTCTTTGCTCTATTGAAAATGATGGAAATGACAAAAAAAAAGACACAAAGAGGTTTAATTTCAGTGTTGAGTTAAGAAATAACAAAATCCTCTTTTTGACGAAGGATCTACTTGATTTAAAGCTTATAAATATATTTTATTAACTTTATCAGCTAGAGTAAAATGACACAACAAAAGATGATACAGAGTTGTGCAAACTAGAGTTTTCATGATAAAAACATTACAAATTCAAATAAATAATCAATGATAAGAAAATACTTGATACACATTTTGATAGAATTTTTCGACAATTGAATTTAAAGGTGCATTGTGTAACTTTTTTGTAGGGCATCCGTCACCTGCTTGTTGCTATGGAAATGTCATTGCTCTGCCTGGAATGTTCCACAGTATGACATTAAACAGCTCTACTTTACATTTATTCAGTTACAGGTGGTTTTAAAGCTCAAAAATACCTACAAAAACAGGCATTCAGACTCTGAGCGGGGTCGCCTCTCCACAGATCTCATTTGTAACTCAGTCTCGTTTGGTCTCCCTGAAAATAGAAGGGTTTAATGCCATACTGTGAAACATTCCAGACAAAGCAATAACATTTCCATGGCGAAAAGCATTTGACGGGCCCTCCACCAGAAAAGTTACACAATCCACCTTGTCAATGCAAAGTAATAGTAATTTCTTGAATATTACCACGTAGTCTGATATATTTTCTGAGTGAGATAAAGGTCCTTCTAAACCTTCCTGTCACTCCAGTATAATTACCTGTACACTGAATATATATATTTCAATACTACGATTTTGTATTAGTATCTGAGTTTTCATTTTAACCCTTATAACCCTAGTGCAAACTAAAAAAAGGAAAGGATCATTCAAGTCTAATGTATAGTCAAGTTATACATTTTGTGTGGTGTTGGCACAATAAAGAAGTGGAAGTGGAAGCTTCTAAACCTCAGCTGGTTTTAGTCCTAAAGGTGCATTGTGTAACTTTTCTGGTGGGTCCGTCAAATGCTTTTCTCCGTGGAGATGTTCTTGTCTGGAATGTTTAACCTTTCTATCTTCATGGAGACCAAACCAGACCAAGTTACAGGTCAGATCTGTGGAGAGGCGACCCCACTCACAGTCAGAATGCCTGTTTTTCTAAGTATTTTTGAACTTTAAAACCACCTGTAAATGAATAAATGTAAAGTAGAGCTGTTTAATGTCATACTGTGGGACATTCCAGGCAGAGCAATAACATATCCGTAGAAACAGGCAGGTGACGGACTCTGAAACCAAAAAGTTACCTTTAAGATGTAGTGACCCAAAGTGAGGAGCTCATTCTGCTTTCTGACAGGGCTACTTTTAAAACATCACAAAATGAAAGAAAAAGCCTGATCATCCATTATCTTTTGACATTGTTGATTTTCATTGACATAATTTGCCTTTCTCTCGCTCTCTCTCCCCACAGTCTCTCGGCCAGCACGCTCTCTTGCTCGTCCGGCAGCAGTCGTGGCTCTCTCACTTCGTCGCGTGGATCTCTCGCCACCACCTCCAGCCTGGGCTCCACCTCCTCCCTCAGCTACACCGACCTCTACCTGGACCAGCCAGAACTACAGGACCCAGACTTCCAAAACAAGCTGGACGTGCTGCTCCAAGATGGCGGCCAGGCGGGCTACAGACCCTCCAGCTCCATCACGACCATCCACGAGCACGAGGTGGTCACGAATTGCACGGGGCGGGAGAACGAAGAAAAATCCAGGGATAAGACTGAAATTCCTGGTTTGAACCGAATACAAAAACTTTCAGAAACGCCGAAATCCATGAGCTCGCTTTCTCCACGCTCTTCGCTGTCGTCACTGTCCCCACCGTGCTCGCCGCTGGTCACGGAGGCGGCGTTCCTGTCCGGAGAGGCGTTCCCGGGTCAGGCGGAGGGGGCGGGGCTAGACCTGGAGCTGCACAGTCGGCTGCAGGAGCTGGAGATGAGTTTAGAGACGGAGAAGAGGAGAGAGGAGCAGATGGGAAGGGCCTCGGAAGACCGGAAGGAGCCTGGAGGAGCTCTGAACGAAGAGGGTAAAGGTAATGGAGGGATCACACTGTATCAGGGGTGGGAAATATTAACAAAAATGTATATGTAGATTTGGATCATCCAGATAACAATAATTAGATTACATTTTGTAATCCAATTAGAAAATATCAAGATAATTTACATTTACTTGAATTAAGAACATATTGATTTGAGAAGATGTAACTTATAACTATCTACCAATGGAACAAGACGTGTTCTTCTTTTATTCAGGTGAAAAATGTTTTTCCTGTTGAATTAAGAAAATGTCTAAATCCAAATAATTTGCAAATCATGTTTTGCAGTGGAGTGCTGTTCAATTAATCAAATTTAACTACTTTATGTCTTCATATAAGGGGTTGAAAATGATACAAATGTCTCAATAAGCGACAGAGTGGCTAAAATTCATTCTTTACAGCAAGAAGGTTCCAGGCTCTATCGCCAGGTCGCCCCAGCCTTTCTATAAACGGATTGTTTGCTTATCAACAGAGATGATGCGCGCGCAGCCTAAGTGCTGAAAGTGCTAGCTAGTTGTAACACTAGCTAGAGCTGTTTTTAGCGCACTAAAACAGTTTATTGCCGTGTGATAAAATAAGTTATGATGTTAAATTAACTTTAGTGAGTGGGATACATCTTAATGACCCATATGCGTTAAATGCAGGTGAGTGCGAAAATGACGAGAAGAAAAGTCTCAAACTTCAGTAGCTGGACATCCACTCATACCTGATCGATACAACCAGCCTCAGCCCCCGGGAGAGCCTGAAATCCTACAAGACACTGACATGATCCCAGACAGGAGAGCGGCTCTTTCTGCAGGAGACATGCGCGGTAGAGCGCGAAGGGACGTACTCTGATAATCCCTCTATACAGAGTTTGCATCAACCCAAAACATGCGCCATAGGTCAGGGCAGGGCAGTTTGTTTCTGTAAGTGCCTTACAGAATAAGAAAGACATTAAAGTCACAATACAAACAAATCAAAACATAAATAATGATAAAATTGACATTAAATGATTAGAGTGCGGAATAAAAACCTTTCAGCCCTTTGTAGCTAAAGCAAATCGTTTTGAGCCTGGATTTAAACAGAGTCCGAGTAGAGGCCTGTCTTACATTTTCAGGAAGACTCTTCCAGGTTTTAGCTTCATGAGTCTGAAACACTGACTCCCTGTGTTTAGTCCTCCAGCTTAAGTAGCTGCTACTGCTCCTGACAGGTTTAACCCAGAGACACTGAAGGATGGATCAAACAAAGAGGACATATTTCCCTATGGGGACAGCCACGTGTGCCTTAACCATATTACAGTCAGACTACATTTTTGCCTAACATGCCTAACAATAGAACGGAATATTTTATTGTGTTTTGTGTGCTTAATTTGAGAAAGATAAAAAATGACAATAAAAATTACACTATAAAATGTATTACTCAAGTTGGAACAAAAGTATGGTGTCAACTTTTATAAAGATTCTAGGTAAATGTGACCTCTGCCCACCTCTTCTGATAATGAATGTCAGTGTTAATTTCTATCTTGTGAATACTCTTTTACAACCTGCACAGATGATGAGCTTTAATTTTAGCCTCTGGTCTCTTGATCTCAAAGCAATCTGCTCTTCTGCTGTAAACGTGACTAAGAGTTATTACAGTTAGTAGGTCAAGTAATAAAATGTAATATAAAAATCTTTATCAGGTTTCTTCAGTGTTATCTGAAAATTACATTATGTTGTGTTTTAGTTCATTACTCAAGCATAAAAACCTGCTAGAGCCAGCTTTTGGTCTCTGCATACAACTAAAACTAGTATTTACTCTGGATACTCATTTGAAAAAGTCACATTCACAGGACAGAAACGAGCCTTTCCTGAATAGTTTTAGAATGATCTTGAGCTAAATCAGAACAAGTATTAGAGCACATAGACTAGTATACACCCATGGACCACTGAGGGATTACACAGATATAAGACCACATGGTTTCTATTTACATGTACATATATACGGTATTTATATAACTATGCCTTATTTGACACCTGTCTCTTGCTGTTTTTGCTATTTTTTAGAATTTATTATTACCATTTATATTTTTTCTCTTTGTTATTATAATATATTGTGATGTTTGAGCCACTGTGTCCAAGTAATTTCCCTTGTGGATCAATAAAGTTTGTCTAAGTCTAAGTAAAAATCCAAGTAACAATGCCTAAGAAAATAATAATAATAGACAAAAATAATATAAAAAATAAAACTTGCTATAATAATAGCAAAAATAAGTAATAATAACATTGTTCAAATGTTTGTGCTAAATCCTTAAAAGTGCATTGTGTAACTTTTCTGGTGGAGGGTCCGTCAAACGCTTTTCTCCATGTAGATGTTATTGCTTTGTCTGGAATGTTCCACAGTATGGCATTAAACCTTTCTATCTTCGTGGAGACCAACCCAGACCAAGTTACAGGTCAGATCTGCGGAGAGGCGACCCCACTCACAGTCAGAATGCCTGTTTTTATAGGTATTTTTGAGCTACAAAACCACCTGTAATTGAGTAAATGTAAGATAGAGCTGTTTAATGTCACACTGTGGGACATTCCAGGCAGAGCAATGACATCTCCATAGAAACAAGCAGGTGACGGACCCTCAACCAAAAAGTTACATAGTGCACCTTTAAAGAAAAGAATAAAAATAGACAAAAAATGAAATAAAACAATAATAATAACAATAAAAGAAAGTAATAATAACATAATTCAAATGTTTGTGCTAAATCTGTAATGTTTGTGTTTGTTCAGATGCCCCTGCGCTGAGAGGAGGGCAGAAGAAGAGCGGCGTGACCTCGGCTGTGTCTGACGAGTCTGTGGCTGGAGACAGTGGAGTCTATGAACCAGCCGATCGCAGGTCAGGACCAGACACAACGCTTATTGATACTTTGCATCTGATGTTATCAACGTTTGCTGGGGGTGCGATGCTAACTGTGGGCACTGCTCTGTCTGATGCTTTCTTAGACTTAAATCTGAGCTTTATTTTAACACAGTCTGACCATAGAACGGGTCAGAACTGGAGCTACAACACGTGAGATGATTTGTTCTGTTAAAGATGAACTGTGTTTATAACGAGATGTCATTGCTCAGTCTGGAATGTTCCACAGTATGACTTTAAACAGCTCTACCTTACAGTTTTTCAATTACAAATGGTTTTATAGCTCAAAAACACGTAGAAAAACACACATCTGACCTGTAACTTGGTCTGGTTCGGTCTCCACGAAGATAGAAAGGTTTAATGCCATACTGTGAAACATTCCAGACAGAGCAATAACATCTCCATGAAGAGAAACCAGAAAAGTTACACAATGCACCTTTAACTCTCACTTTTTTGTAGAAAATCACTTTCTAATGATCACAGGCTCCTGAAAATGTGCTGCCTATATCCATTTTGTGTTTTTTCTTGCATTTTCAGACAATCTTAAAACCTTTTTGACACTGTTTGCTAATGTATGCTTTGTGTCTCCAATGGTAATGGTAACGTTCTACCATAGAGATACACGTAGAGCACCCCCGGCATGATGTCACTGCAAAGAATCAATATTCTATTCAGAGAAGTTCTGTCTGATTTTTCTCTCCTTGAAGTCAGTCAGATGGATTTGACTTGTGACCAAAGTTTTTGGAGAGGAGACAGCTGCCCATTACTTACAAATTCAGACACTTGGTAAAACTTCTGTCTTTCCCCCTGCGCTGTGAATGGTCCCAGAGTTCTCCAGAGAAAATCAGATCTCTATGAAGCAGAACCAGCCTCAAATTCTTGCTTGAAATCAAATTGTTCTGGTTGTTCTGGCTCTCTCCGGTCCTCATCTGTTAAGGGACATCATCACAAACCCATTTTACACCCTCTCATTGGCAGTAAAGACTCCAGCTTTTAAGTGCAGCTTTATTGTGTGAGTTAGATCTTTGTAAACACTGTTCGAAGTAGCCTTGAACTTAAACGATCCATATTACGCTATTTTCTGATCTATGTTTTAATGTTGTTTCCTCATCACAAACAGACCTGAAGTTGTGTTTTGTTTCATTCACACATAACACACAAACCCTGCATATTTAGTTATATTTAATTCTTCTCTCAAACAGAAAACACTCTGTTCCACCTTGTGATGTCATGTGGTAATACAGGAAGTGCTCCACTGTGTTTTTAAACTCCACTCACCTTCACTAGATTAATTTGGATAATTTCAACTCAGGAATTGCTAATTTGTACCAAACAAAAGTTAAAAGGCAGCTGTTAACTCGAAAACTACCAGTTTGTGACATCACAAGGTGGAACAGAGCATTTTGAGCTTTGGACAGGTAGACTAATAATAAAGGATTACGCAAACGTGTGAATGAAACAAAACACAACTCCAGGTATGTTTTTGATAAGGTAACAACATTATAACATGGCTTAAAGGTGGATTGTGTAACTTTTCTGGTGAGGGGCCGGACAAATACTTTTATCCATGTTATGTTATTGCTTTGTATGGAATATTTCACAGTATGGCATTAAACCATTCTATCTTCATGGAGACCAAACCAGACCAAGTTACAGGTCAGATCTATGGAGAGGCGACCCCGCTCACAGTCAGAATGCCTGTTTTTATAGGTATTTTTGAGCTATAAAACCACCTGTAATTGAATAAATGTAATTGGAGCTGTTTAATGTCATACTGTGAAACATTCCAGGCAGAGCAATGACATATCCATAGAAACAAGCAAGTTACGGACCCCTTAAATGGCTCTGGTCTGATTCAGGTCTGGTGTGGCGTTGGAGCTGGAGGAGCGACTGTCTGCGGGCTGCCCCCAGGTCCAGATCGGTCTCAAGTTTGAGTCCAGAGACCAGAGATTCACTGTGTTTGTGACTCAACTGTCGAACTGCAGCGCCCTCTGTCTGCCACACAACCACAAGCTGTAAGTACTATCCTATTCTACTAATGTGGGTGGACTTAGACAAACTTTATTGATCCACAAGGGAAATTATTTGGACACAGTAGTTCACACATCACAATATATTATAATAACAAAGAGAAAAAAGTATATAAATGGTAATAATAGATTATAAAAAAAGGCATAAGTATATACATGTATATGTACAAGTAAAAATAAAATAAATAAAGTATTACATATACAGTGCAAAGATGATATGATGATTGACAGGACACGGGGTTATCTGTTACATAAGGGTGAGTTGTTGTACAGTTGTAGGGAGTATTATAGTATGAATGTAGTCCTGTGTCTCTCGCTGTTTGAGCGGAACTGTAAGAACCTGTTGGAGAATGAGCTCCTCTGTCCCTCTAGGAGTCACTATTCACTTCTGCTACTGTTTTTTCAATGTGATTTGTCTGTTACTGTGACATAACTATAACTTACATTTAGACATAGATACAGGGTGAATTATTTACTTTAAAGGGTTCATGTTACACTGTTTTGTGATCCATGTTATAATGTAGTTTCCTCATCACAAACACACCTGGAGTTGTGTTTTGTTCATTCAGAAAACACTGTTCATCTTTGTGAAGTTATGTGTTGATACAGGAAGTGCTCCATGGTGTTTTTAAACTCCATACAACTTCACTAGATTAATTTGGATAATTTCAACTCAGGAATTGCTAATTTGTACCAAACAAAAGGTAAAAGGCAGCTGTTAACTTGAAAACTACCAGAAACAAAACACAACTCCAGGTCTGTTTGTGATGAGGTAACAACATTATAACATGGTTTAAATCTCACAAAAATCAAGTGTGCATAATATAGGACCTTTAAAAATAAAAAAAAAAGTATATAACCACTTTACATGTGAATCTCAAAAATGTCTAAACAAGATTAAAATTCTCACGTGTATGCCTGTAATCTTATATTTTTATATTTTAAGATTTTTGCTTGTATCTGTTTTGCAGTTACGTTCGTGTGGCGGTGCTGCCCTGTATTGGGACCAGTCGATGTCTGTTCCGAACCTGTGCTGCTTTGCCTCAAGAAATCATGGAGTTTAACGAAGTGTTTGGGATGCAGATCTCCCACAATGCACTGCGGCAGAAAACGCTACGAGTCGACGTTTGCCACACCAGCAAAACGGGACGCGAGGAGGTTTTGGTAAATGTCTTTTTAAATTATTTTTAAGATACTTACGATTACACATCACAAACACACAAAATTGACTCTTGTGAACTTTAAGCCATGTTATAATGTTATTACCTCCTCAAAAACCTGGAGTTGTTTTGTTTTATTCACACATGTTTGCATAATCCTGAATTATTAGTCTTTCTACATCTCCACAGCTCAAAATGCTCTGTACCACCTTGTGATGTCATGATGAAGTGGTAGTTTTCATGTTAACAGCTACCTTTTACCTTTTATCTTCTGAATAAGCCACCACTATGTACTGAAAATACAGTATGTGAGTGTTGGCAACTCAGATCTTTCACAAGCAGCTAGTGTTGTCATGATACCGATTCTGATACCGCCATGATAATAAAAAACATTCATTCTGTAGACAAAAGTATGTGATATTTGACATTAAATCAGCTCATTTCTGTCCTGTGAAATTTGACGTTTTTAGTATCGATACTGGTTCAAATGACTAGTTTCGATACTAGTTTTTGTATCGATTAGTATCTGATTTTCGATACTTTTGACAACCGTAGTTCCTTGTAGAGTTTCTGTAATTAGACTTTGACAAACTTTATTGATCCACAAGGGAAATTGCTTGGACACAGTAGCTCACACATCACAATATAATATAATAACAGAGAGAGAAAATATAGATTATAAAAATATAAATATAAATGGTAATAATAATAATTTAACGGTAATGACTAAAGCATGTGTATTCCTTGTACAGACGGGCGCTCAGATCAGTTTGGCAGATCTCAGCTGTTCAGAGGAGAGAAGCACAAAGTGGTACAACCTCCTGAGTCACTCCTTTGATATGAACTCCAAAGACAAAGAGGGCGCTGTGACCCACGGAGATCAGGTAAAGACTATAAAGCGTTCAGCTTGCACAAAACGGAGCAGCTGGACTGGCTTTGAACAACTCTTGGCATTAAATATGTGTTGAACCAAGTTATGAATGTACTGGATTGGATATGGTCTAGAATGCGACGTATTGGAAATATTTAATCTTATCTTGAAAGGTGTTTATTAATTTTGTATTAATGAACCTTTATATGTTGGTATATTTTACCGTTTTGTATTATTGTAATTATGTTTATGTAATTATCATATTCAGACCCCAGGTAGAATAATATCACCTTATCTGCGCTAATGGGGATCCTGTCAATAAACAATAAACAATAAACAATAAACAATAAACTGCTCCATGAGAGAACATGTAGTAGTGATGCACGTCAGACTGTCTTGGTTTACAGTAGAACAAACGATGAGCTGTAAACTGGCTCAGTTTGTAAGAAAGTTATCTCTGTCTAAAGAGCCTGTGTGCCTTTACAATCAGCAGACTCTGGCTAAAGATCACCATGTTTACCAGAGCACACACTGATGCACTAAGCTCTGCCTTTACCTAACACCAATGCGTTAAATAAATCTATATTATAATAATCTGCCTCTGTATTTAATATTTAATAGGGATGTGCACTGCCATGACTCCCGATGAATCCCGATACTAAAACACAGGACGATATATTGTGATTTATCAATAATTATGTATAATATTATGGTTGAGGTCACCTTCATGAGAACAAATCGGATGAAATGCAATTAGTTTAATTTTTAAATCATGAGAACAGTAAATGGAACTCATGAATTCTGAATTGTGTTCACTTCCTCCTTTTGTTTCTTTCAGAACCGTGTTTCCAGTGAAGGAAGTAGAGCTCCAGATGAAGAGGAATGGTCAGTTTTAATTTTATATTTGTTTGTTAAACTTATCCACGGTCAGTGAAAATTCCAATGGCTGACTGCTGTGCGTTAATGCTGCATAACGCACAAGTACTCACAGTCACAAGCTAGCACTAGCCAACAGTTTTTCAGTTCAAGCTCCAGAAAATGATTTTTTTTTTTCATATTTTTTCTCGAGTTGTTTTGTATTTTTTCTTGAGTTTTCAGACTTCAGACTTGTTTGCTAATGTGCACTGTGTAACCATGGTAACTAATGAACATTCCACCAATAGAGACACACGAAGAACACCCCCAGCGTGATGATGATGTGGACTGGGGAATAATAATAATAATAATAATAATAATAATAATAATAATAATAATAATAAAATATATGTAAAATCCCTCAGTCGTCCAGGTAGAATCCATGGCAAAAAAAAGGAGAAAATTTAATTTGTCAACTGGACATAGTTTATTTGGTTGAATACGTTTCGCAGCTCATCCAAGCTGCTTCTTCAGTTCTGGTCAGATGCTGGCGGACACTGCTTTATATCTGCCTGAAGGGAGGAGCTTAATTACAATGAAAATTACTCTGAGACACACATATTTAAATACAGTTTCAGTTGGTCAGGTGATACAATATGGAGTTGTTAACAGTTTCTGTTAGTCATGTGAGTCTATTCAATATGGAGTGGGAGTGGGGGAGTAGTTAGCAGATCCATTCAGGGCCATGATGGGTACCAGAACTGAGGAAGCAGCTTGGATGAGCTGCGAAACGTATTCAACCAAATAAACTATGTCCAGTTGACAAATTAAATTTTCTCCTTTTTTTGCCAATAATAAAATAATAAAAATAATAAAAATACTGGAAAAAGTACAGCATTCAGTTCATCATTCAGCCCCTGTAAATGACATAATTTAAAGGTGAATTGTGTAACTTTTCTGGTGTAGGATCCGTCAAGTGCTTTTCTCCATGGCGATGTTATTGCTTTGTCTGGAATGTTTCACAGTGTGGTATTTAACCTTTCTATCATCATAGAGACAAAACCAGACGAAGTTACAGGTCAGATCTGTGGAGAGGCGACCCCGCTCACAGTCAGAATGTCTGTTTTTTAGGTATTTTTGAGCTATAAAACATTCTGTATTTAAATAAATGTAAGGTAGAGCTGTTTAATGTCATACTGTGGAACATTCCAAGAAGAGCAATGACATATCCATAGAAACAAGCAGGTGACGGACGCCCAGCCAAAAAGTTACACAGTGCACCTTTAAACAGCACTTATAATTGGTTTGCTCAGTTCTTTTCTTATTATTTAAGAACAAACATCTCTTAAACACTTTGTCCTTTTCAGTCACTGGAGTAGAGTAAATATTTGAGTACACAGAGAATGCAGCCAGACCGGCTCACAGTTCTAAAAACACTCACGCTACATTTTTTCACCTGAGCTAAGCCCCACCCTATTGTCTAAGTTGGCCCCGCCCCCTTCACACCTGTCCGGCTCCAATAAGAGAAACCGACAGTCTGAGATACAGGGTAACTGTATTTAAGAGACTTGAGATTGGTTCATCACAAACAGACCTGGAGTTTTGTTTTGTTTCATTCACACGTTTAACACACAAACCCTGTATATTCATACACAGACTGAGTTCTTTTCTCAAACAGAAAACACTCTGTTCCACCTTGTGATGTCGTGCTAATACAGGAAGTGCTCCACAAACTCCATATACCTTCACTAGAATCATTTGGATAAGTTGGATAAGTCCTGGAATTGCTCATCTCTACTGAACTAAAGGTAAAAGGAGATGTTAACTTAAAAACTACCCCTTCATGACATCACAAGGTGGAACAGAGCATTTTGAGCTTTGGAGATATAGATAGACTAATAAGAAAGGATTACTCAAACGTGTGAATGAAACAAAACACAACTCCAGGTCTGTTTTTGATGAGAAACAACATTATAACATGACTTAAAGCTCATAAGAATCCATTCTCTGTAATGTCGGACCTTTAAACTAAAGTATCAGCAGATATCTGATTATTTTTGGTCAAATTTGAAAGTGGATTAGCCAAGGCGGTTAGAATTCACCGCACAGTGAGATCACCTGTTTTTTATGTCTGTGCTTCCAGGCCCGATGAAGATATTTTCGAGGATGAAGGAGGAGGCGGAGAGACAGAGGAAAGAGCAGAAGAAGAGGAGGAGGAGGAGTTTTACCCTGAGGATGGTCCAGAGACTGAACCAGAGAAAGCAAACACCAGACCTGCCCCCAACCCTCCAGCTAACATCACCGAGAAGGTAAAGCCATAAAACTGAATGGGGCCAGGTTAATATTAGGGCTGAGAATCGCTTGCCTGACCAGCCAGAAGGGACTGGGACCATTGAGAGTGAAAAACCTCTCCAAATTTTACATGATCCAACCACAGCTGCTAATTTGTATCACGTCTTTCAAATGCAGAAGACATCTCCTCTCGAAAATACTCGTATTGTTGATTCTGTAAAAATCAGCTCTGTTTCTCACTCACCAGGATCATGTAGCATGAATCACTAAAATTCAACTTTAAGAGGGTAATGGGGACTCTGCTGCAGGTGAACAAGGAGACTAGTGTGGATGATCTGCTCTCCTCTCGCCCTGTGGTCCGGCCCAAAGAGCGCCGCCCAGACCTGCCCCAGAACCAGAATCAGATGAGCTTTCTCAGAGGGAACACCATCATCCGCTCCAAAACCTTCTCCCCCGGGCCCCAGAGCCAGTACATCTGCAGGGTAAGCATCTGTAATATTTGTGTTTTTATTTAGTCTAAATCTTTGTACTAAACGGGCAATGTTTTTCAGATAAACCGGAGCGACAGTGACTCGTCCACTTTGTCTAAAAAATCTCCTTTTGTGAGAAATGCCTCCGAGAGACGAAGCATGAGGATGAAGAAGGTACAGATAAATTTAGCTTCTATTCACATTATCACAGTAGCTCAGTTGGTAGATCGTTGAAGGTTGGCGATTCAGATCCTGCTCTTGACAGAAACATCATTGGTTGAGCGGTCACATCCACTGACCCACGTGTTTTCGGTACAATTCCAGCTTCCACAGATGAATACTTTTGTTGTGTTCTTGGGCATCTCTGTCTGTGTACACTGGTGTATAAATGTGTGTATGAACGTGTGAGTGGTTTCTTGATGTAAAGCGCTACGAGTGCCTTGAAGGTGGTAAGGCGCTATATAAAAATGTGACCATTTACCATTATAATTTAGCTTTTCTTGCAGTCACAAGATGGCCACTGCAGTTGCCATGGCCACAGTATCGTATCTCAGTGTTCTGTCTTATTCCTGTGTTTTTAGCCCGCGGTGGTGGTGAAGCCCCTGGACGGCCTCCTCCGCACCTCTTTGGACTTGGAGCTGGACCTGCAGGTGACCCGGACATGGCAGGCGCGGTTGACCCAGGAACTACGCGTGCTGAGGGAGCTGAAGAACCAGCTGGAGAGGGCGAGGCAGGAGGGGCAGAGAGAGCTCCCCCTATGGGTGAGAGAGGACGAGCGGTTCAGGCTGCTGCTGCAACAGGCCGAGAAACAGGTACGAACAGTGACAGGTGGATCATGTGAGGTTGTACAATAGGGCTGTTTGGTGCATCATCATGACCCCAGTTTGAGAAAAGCAAGTTTATGAGACATTTCTCTGATTTTGTGGTTTAGACTCGTGAGGAGCAGCGTCAGGAGCAGAGAGTGGAGAAGATGATGAAAGCTGCAGCGAAAGACGTCAATAAGATGCGAGTCCAGAGTCGGAAAGAGGTCCCAGAGATGCAGACCTTCAGGTACAAGAACAAACCCTGATATGGCACCGTATATAAACTATGAAAACAAGAAGTGTTTGTTTAGTTTAGAAACTTTATTTATCCCTGATGGGCAATTCTGTTTGCAGTCACAGATCGCAGCATAAAAACCACACACATCCCTCAGTTCACACAGGTCAGGAGATTGTACAATATGGACATCAGAGCTGAGTGCAAATGAGGCGCAAAGTACTAATGTGGCTCAAAGTGCAAAGGCCAGATACAAAAAACAGAACAACAACATTAAAGACAATAAAAGATTAAACAAAAACTCTTACACCTCTGTGTTTAGGAGCCGAATGGCAGAGGGAATAAAGGGATTAGCAGATCTATTTGTTTTCCTGCTGGGGGCAAGGTAGCGTCTCCCAGTGGGCATCAGGGAGAACCTCTCTTTTAAAATGTGATCTGTTCTGCCAGTGATACATTTGGCCTTCTGGAGCACCTGCCTGCACCTGCAGTATTTTTTTCTACAGGCAGGAATTTTGAATCACCCATAGTGCATTCAAATAAAAGAAATCACACCTTGACCCTCACATAAAGCTTGCGTTAGTTTTTTTTTTTGTATTTTTGTTTCTTGTGGAGAACGCAGAAGTTCTATTCTTTCTTCTGGAGCCCCATTAGTAAATTATAAAGTAAATTCCCAGTGGTTGTCAGGTCTAACTTTGCTCTTGTTTTCAGGGAGAAGATGGCGTTTTTCACTCGCGCTAAATCCACAATCCCGGATCTACCTGCGGACGACGTTTGAGAGGCACATTTCAAAGTATTTCTGCGCTCCTCCTCTTCTTCCTCCTCCTCCTTCTGCTGCTGCGTTCAGATGAAGCAAACATGGCGGTGTTATGAAGTTGTACAGGAATCATGATCTACGTTAGCATTAGCACTATTAGCCCTGCCTCTTCTGTTTCTCTCTGTTGTTTTAATGGCGTTACTGTTACTAACACACCGTCTATAGGCGCTTTTAGACTTTTGAATCATTCCAGTACGTATCCACTATCGAACTGTATGAAGGATTAATATTTTCAAAATAATGGTACTGGATTAACCATATAAAGAAAACACAACATATTTATATCTGTAGAGAAAACAGCACAAGAAAAAGATCTGATAATGTTTCAGTTGCTATAGGCTATAAAAACTATTGTATTGTGTATATAGGGCCCTCCACAAATAGTAGCAACGAAATGCTGTAAAACTGTAATTATTTTAACATTTGTACTTAAGTTACTAGATAAAAAAAGTAATTAACTAGTGTCTGAACAATTCTACCAAAACGTTCTTTTTTTAATGGCCTCTGAACTTATAGTACTTGACAAGGTTGAGTAAAGGTTGAACATTTTTTCAAACCTTTTTTTTTTCCTTTTCACGATAAAACTGGATAAAAATTTGAATTTTTACATGTATTTTTTGTTGTTTCAAATATATTTTAATCAAAATTTACAGGTCCTATATTACGCAAAATTGACTCTTTTGAGTTTTAAGCCATGGTCTAATGTTGTTACCTCTTCAAAAACGTATCTGGAGTTGTGTTGATGTTTGTGACGAGGAAACATTATAACATGGCTTAAAGCTCACAAGAGTCAATTTTGTGTAATAAAGAATGAAATATAATGAAAATATATTAATTCACAAACTGGATTTCACGGTTTTAAATGTTATCCACTGCCTCAATAAGAATGTGGAAATAGCACTACTCAGGTGGAGCTGCACTTTACACAACTGGAAATGTAGAAATCGTATGGAAAAATATGGGGTGTAAATCTTCTGTTAAGTCAATGTCAACTGTGAATTATTGTCAGCCTCAGCCAATAGAAACTCATCAGGAAGAACTAAGCTTTGCTGTAATTGTGGAGGTGAGCGGTATCTATATATATATTTTTTTCCATTAACAATTATCTCTTAATATATGTTTAAATTGTTATTGCCATGGAAACCCAACAAAAGGAGTTTGAGAGTTACACAAAGTTGACTCTTGTGAGCTTTACGTCATGTTATAATGTTGTTACCTCCTCAAAAACAGACCTGGAGTTGTGTTTTGTTTGAGTAAACCTTTATTATCAGCTTGTCCACATCTCCAAAGATCAAAATGTTCTGTTCCACCTTGTGATGTCATGAAGCGGTAGTTTTCAAGTTAACAGCTACTTTTACCTTTAGTTCAGTAGAAATTGGCAATTCCAGGGCTGAAATCACCCAAGTGATTCTAGTGAAGGTGTGTGGAGTTTAAAAACACAGTGGAGCACTTCCTGTATTACCACATGACATCACAAGGTGAAACAGAGTGTTATCCATTTGAGAGAAGAACTCAGCTTAAATGTGCAGGGTTTGTGTGTTTATTAAACATGTGTGAATGAAACAAAACACAACTCCAGCTGTGTTTGTGATGAGGAAACAACTTTATAACACCGATCAGAAAATAACAAAATATGAGGCCTTTAAATATTGTGGAATTATTGAGTTATTCATAAATTTTTCATGGCTGAATTCATAAGCTCGACCGAAGCGAGTTTGTTTTCTGATTGTACTTTCAGTCACGACTCTGCTGTTTCCACGGTAACACTCTGGAGCGCGTCAGCTGCAGACCTTGGCTTTTCACTTTTCTGACATCTTTATTGAGTTTGGTAAAAGAAAAAAAATAGCATTAACTTTTTCCATTCGGTGTCTCGCTTCACTGGAAGGAAACTCACTAATTCACATAAAAACTCACACTCCGTGAACTTCACACATTCTTGATACAAAAGAAAAAAAAATCTGTTTTTTAGTAATTTTTTCAGTGAGATGTAAAAATCATCACAAAAACAAAAAATCCTTCCACTTAAAGGAACTGTATATAACTGCGGTATTTTGATTTTAAATTTCCCAAACTTGAATATAGCTTTTACTGATAACCTAAAAACCTAAATAAGAAATCAAAACCTGGACAAATCTAAAAGGACTCTCTCTGATCTGAATATGTCACGTCCTAAACCCTAGAATCAGTGCTAGTGCAGCCTGTGCAGCTCGGTGAGTGAATTCTGGAGGTTCTGAGTGTTCACATGAGGTCTGCCCGTATACTAATGAGAATGAGAAAACTACGAGTATGTGTCTCTGCGGGTTAAAAAGTTTATGATTTGGTTTTGGCGATTCTCTAATTTCTACTTATTAAAACCTGTTGTAAATATAAATTATAATTTTATACCAATATGGGATGTAGGTCTGAGTATCAGAAGAAGCAGATACGATACATACCTCGATACACAGGCCACGATACGATACATACCTCGATACAGTACATTTTTAATTTGATACGATATATTTCAAATCGATTCGATACAGTTCAGTAAAACATAATGGCTAAATCATCGCTGTGATACTAAAAGTCTTTATTAAACCACTTCTTGTGCAAAGTGAATATGAAACACCCCCATTTTAATCATCAAAACAGTGAAAATGTCAAATGTGTCACAAACGAGTTTTCTGCCTCTAAACAAGCAACAAAACTGTAGCGCTGTAACAAAATAATTTAGTAAAATATACCCAAAAATGCTCTTGGCGATATATCGATACAGTATCATCACTTTAAACGATATATCAATATTTCGATATTTTTGCGATATTTTTGCACACCCTTAATGGGAAGTAGACCAGGTGTCTCCAACCTGAAGTTCACCTCTTTCCAAGGAGCTCGCCAAAGAATTTCTGAATTATAAGTTTTGCGCTGAATACCTTAAATTTGATAAATAAAATGACTATAAAAATTGTGAACGCTTAACTTTCTGCACTAATAAATGGATAATGGTGTATGTTTTATAGGACTCTAACTGGTCCTATCTAAGGCCGTAGCTCAATTTGTTGCGACCCCTAAAATGAGTCGCTCTCTGGCATTTTCGTTTTGTAAAGGTAGCTCACCAGAGGAAGAAAGGTTAGAGACGCCTGAAGTAGTGAGTTCTATTTTAGATAGTCCCACACTGATGACATCACAACGGGGAGAATTCCGGCTCAAAGTTCGGCACAATTTACGGAAAATAAACACATTTTTTCTACTGTAAAACATGATGTCAACAAAATAAAGGTGTTTTCTTATATTTTTACTTGTCAGATAATAATCCCTGTGTACGTTAGAGGAGTTTTGGCCCAGTCTACTACATGGTTGCTAGGTAACAGCTGTCATGTCACGTCAAGTCAGATTTTAAACCTAAAAAATGGCCAAACCGGGAAAGATAATTGTAATTTTTTCTTGTAAAATCTTAAATGTATTTCCTTAACTGTAGTCAGATGAGTAGTCCAACCGTCGTAGGCGTTTTAAAGCTCTGGCAACCCAGGTTCAGTTGTTTTGTAATATCTTTTATATATAACTATAAAAATGCAGGCTACATACAGTTCCTTTAAGAGAAAACAAGCGACCAATACGAAACATAAAACATATCTCCGCTTTACAACACTGGTGTTTGTGACCCAGGATTTAACTCTTATAATATGTAAAAACAATATCAAAAAGTGTATCAAAATCTATGTTTTACCCAGACATTTACACGTTTGTATTAGGGGTGGGACGAGACACAATTATCACGAGATGAGACAAGACATAATTTGTAATAAATAATAACAACGTAGTGCGATCCATTTCACAATTTTGGCTTCATTATTTTTATTTATTTTATGTAATACTTAAGTGGACACTACAGCTTCTTAAATTGTACCAGCTCTTAACTCTTTTTCTGTCAAAGTCAAAGGTAAATCAGGGGGAAACAATCTCCCGAGATGATTTTTTTCATGTGCGCACGATCTTGTGGCAATTTTGTCTCACGAGATCTTGTCCCATTCCTAATATGTAGTATTTTGTGCCTTTTCAAGTTCTCTTCTTTCATTTCTGTGCGTCAGTATCCACTAAAACTGGAAATAACTTCACAATTTCAACATTTTATCACAAAAATGTTGCTCTTTCCGCTTTTTACTAGACTTTTACTTGAAAATTTAACACTATTTAGAGTCAAATGACCATCTCAATCAAGTCGAGACTCAAATGAAGGATTGTAGCTGAGAAATAGTCAAAATATAAAATGCTGGTAGTCTCATATGATTATTTTTTCATTGCGTAGGATGTGATGTAATAATAATTTTGATGTTTTTTGTTATTAAGTGCATTTTTCAGTTTTATTTTTCTAATCTGAGAAACTGGAGGAGGCTTGGATAACAGGAAGCATGTATTTATTGCACTTTGTGATTTGGGTGTTGCGTTTCCTTGTTATGTTTTTTTTTTTTTTTTTCTTTCTTCTTTTTGACAGTCCTCCCAAAAGCTGTGAATTATTTTCTCCGATGTTGTTCTGTCGACCAGAGTTGTAAATATTTCACCAGCACAGAATAAAAACAGACGTTATGTTTTATAGTTTCACAACAAATAAAAAAGGTCTTCTCTTCTAAGTTTTCTTGTGGTTTTGTTTTTGCTTTTACTACACATTGTTCAGTTAAAGGTGCACTGTGTAACTTTCTCCATGGAGATGTCATTGATTTGTCTGGAATGTGTCACAGTGTGGCATTAAACCTTTCTATCTTCATGGAGACCAAACCAGACCAAGTTACAGGTCAGATCTGTGGAGAGGCGACCCCGCTCACAGTCAGAATGTCTGTTTTTCTAGGTATTTTTGAGCTATAAAACCACCTATAATTGAATAAATGTAAAGTAGAGCTGTTTAATGTCACACTGTGGGACATTCCAGGCAGAGCAATGATATCTCCATAGAAACAAGCAGGTGACGGACCCCCACTCAAAAACTTACAGTGTGGCTTTAACTTTACGCAGACACAGAGTTTAACTAGATGTGGATTTATTATTACGCACCACACTTTGACTTTGAGACACTGTAAACGTTCCGCACTGGAGACTGGACGTGCTTTCTGGACGTGGATATAAGTTTCCGGACCGCTTTGGAAGGTAGTACCTCCAGCAGTCCGCTTTGGACCGCTCAAAGGGGGCGGTATGGATCGCTTTACGCAGTGGAAACACTCAGGGTCCGTGCCGTTCCATCCCGTACCGGCCCTATGAAAACGAGGCTATAGTGCACCTTTAGTGTTTTAATATAAAAGTATGCCATTTCTTTAGGTCTTTTTTAGTTTTGGCAGGTTCAGTCTAACATTCAGTAAAATAAAATTCAAAAACACCCAGCCGTCCAATGAAAAGTTAAATGTTTAATAACATTTTGATCAAAAGGGACAGTACATAAAGTATATTCAGTTTTTCTTCATTGTTACATAGTACATGAATAATACAAGGAAATGATGATTATTGTTATGAGGTTATTAAGTGTTCTATCAAAGACATTGGTCTGAAAAACTGAGATCCAGAGAGTACAAAGGGAATTTTGCACTATATGTACATTTTGTCTATTTGCACCCTGGGTGTTAATAGTTAAATGGACACGATTCTTCTATTTACGCCCATCTCAAGAAAAAAGTGAACGCTGACGTGCTGCTTACGTCATTTCCTGTGAAAAGTGCGGGAAGCTGAATTTAAGAATCCAACCAAATAAAATTCAAAACGAACTGATGTAAGGTTAAGGCAGGGTTGTCCAAAATTTTTCATGAAGGGCCACATATCTAAACACAGACAAAGCAGAGGGCCGATCGAGGGCCATAGACTGGTGCTCAGTACAGTAAATAATTGAAATATTCATGTTTAACACGTTAGAATGAGCGATCAGTCCTTTATTCATGCCAAGATCCACAAATCTACACAATAAATATTAAATATTGTCTTATCAATGTAGAGTTTCAAAAAACTTGCAGTCAAAACTGCTCAAGGTAATTTGGGCCAATTCACCTGGGAGCCTGAGGGCCAAGAAAAAATTATCTGAGGGCCACATTTGGCCCGCGGGCCATAGTTTGGGCATGCCTGGGTTAAGGTAAAAGGTAAATCAATGTTTGTACAAAATATATATATTAACAGTCTGTGCTCTGATGTGGAGCTTCTATCGGACTAAAATTCGGATTTAAATTATTCTCCTTCGAGTTTACATGTAAATAATAATTCCGAATTAAGGTTTAATAAAAATTAATTTAATTCCGCTTAATGTCTGGAGGTCCGGAAGGGTTCTGATTGGACAGGGACACGAACGTATTTACGTCGACCGGAGGAAAACACACACCAGCTGCAACCGCGTGGATCTATTAAAATAACCGGAACAACATAAATAACCGAACGAACGAACCGAACGACCGGAATTATTTTTAAGCGGAATAAATTAATTCGGATTTAAAATCGGAATAAACCACCCACTTAATTCGGAATTAAGTTTAAATCCGAATAAACATTAGGAAATTACTTTTTACATGGTCTTTTTAAATCGGAATTAACTTTTATTCTGAATTAATTTGTTTTTAATTGGATTTAAAGGTCTCATGTAAACGGGGCCAATGCCATAATACGTGCCATAAAAAAGTAATTACACAAAAGACTCCAAATTCCAGTGTGCAGTAATTTGGCTAAATTTGACACAACAATGACCGGTTTCTTTATGAAGCTGTTTTAGATCAGTACTGTGGTTTACACTGAATACTACTAATGCAACTACTAAATACCAGAAAAAAACACATTATGTCTTCGTTAATGTGCTGAATTTCCCACACGCTGATGGAGACAGGAAGAAACAAATGTTGAATGTGCTTGTTTTGGTTTCAAAGTCCATTTTCCTGTTTTATTTATTGTTTATTCAACCCCAATACACAACCTATGCATTATAACGACACATTTGCACCGTTCACCCATGAACACTGAACTAGTGTCTTTGAATGTGATGTTATTTTAATGTAAATGTATGGAGAGACGGTAATTATCTATAAGTATGTACTCAAAACTGTAAATGCACATGCAAAGATGGTGAATGTCAGTGCACACTCCTCTGCTCAGTCTCATGTGAAATAACTTTCTCTTGTTTCAGGCTGAAGACGGTCCGTGCTCCGTGTCCTCTGTGAGGACTCAAAACTCTACAATTGCTGTTTTAAACAATAAATTGTATATATTGTACAATAAATGTGTGGTGCTGTTGTCTTATTTCACATTACATATAGTCTGTCAAATATGTCAAATATAATATTGGCCAAAATCTTCTCAAGACTATGAGTCTCGCCCTTATGTGCAGATAGTTTAGACAAACAAGCAGCATTTAAAAGAATTTTCTATTTGCACTATTAATGAATTGCTGCAATAACATTATGTTTAACAGGCAGCTTAGGTATTTTTCACCGAAAATGAAGGTGCAGGATCCACACACGGGATCCTATTATAAAATGAGCCTGTGTCCTGATAAAGGCTTAAAGCCTGTAGTGTTCGTGATGTTCATACACTGTTTACATAAATATTCTTTCCCCTGTGTGGAGCGCAGACTTTATCCTCATGTCTGTGAGAAGTTCACAGGGGCAGAGACACTGAAACTGTCAGGAAAATAAAACCTATGAAATACATAAAGGTTTATATTATTGAGCTGAGGTTTTATAAACCTCTAAAATGCACTGGCATAGAGTCTGTTGAAACCTTTCCTGAGGAGGACCATGGAAATACAGGTGGATAAAACAGATCCATGGGGAGGTGCCATGGGACGGTTGCCATGGTGATTCCCGCCACATGGGCGTGGATCACGTGGGCACAGGTTGCGTAAGCGGGGGTCTTTTAAAGATGGCGCTCACCGGCACAGGTCGGGTACCTGTCACCAGGGACCGTGCCAACTCCGTGCAGCGCTGCGTTATGTGAGAGGAAGCACTTCTCACGGCAGCGCGCCGGTTTGGAAGTGAAGCCATCGCCGCAGGATCTGGACATGCGTCAAAAGAGCAGAGGGGCCCGGAGCCAACAGGGAGTCCAGGTGAGCCTCACCTGTCTCTGTCTGTGGATACAGAATCATTACTGCAACAACAAATAAAATGTGTTCGTTTGGAAATGCATCCTGGTGGAATGGTTCACTGAAAAAGGTGGATTATAAAAGGAAACATGAGTCAAACAAAATGTGCGGCCTTGTCCTGAAACTGTCTGGTAAAAGAAACTTGCATAAAAGCCTTTTTTGAAAACAAATGCAAAAGGTTTTGTCAATAAAATGAAGGAAATTATGCCATAAACGAAACTCTGCAAAATGTGTTTTTCAAATGTAACAAATCGCAGTGAAAGGTTTAAAAATGTGCACCAAGCTCGGGTCAATGAACTGGAACACAATGACTCTATGAAATGAATGGTACGTTTGTGGAAACTGGTCCAAATGTGCCATATTCTAAACACACTTTTATGGAGACTGCTTGGTCTCTTATGGGTTGATCTGGTCTAAATGTGGACCAGATTTTAAAACTAAATGACAGGAATGAAATGAATCTAAATGTACAATGAACACACACCCCTGAAATCATAAAACCGATATTCTTTAACATTTCAGACATGGCTGACACTGACACTGATCCTTGCATCTTATCAAAACAAGGTCTGAATATTCTGACACACTAATGTGGGCCGTATTCTACACAAACTTGTATGGAGACTGTGTGGTCTCTTATGGGTTTCCACAGGTTGCTCTTGGGTTTGGGTCCTTTGTATTGTGTTTGGTTTGGGCCTCAACTGGTCCAAATGTGGGGCAGTAATAAAACTATGAAACGAGTGCATAATTAAGGAAAATTAATGCACTTTCGAATAAATGAACGTCGAACACGCGCAAACACCGATGCAAATGAGGAGAATCGTGTTTTGGATTGAACTCCAGCCAGCTTTACCCGAAAGACCCAAAGGTATTCACCCTTAAAACTGTTTTGTTGAAATACACTAGTCTTTAAGAAACCGCTAAGCTAAAATATACTTTTCTTTGTTGTGAACTGCTAAGCTAAAGTTAAATCTACTTCATGTCTTGCAACTGTGAGAGATGAAGATCATCTGCTGCAACTGTAGCAGATCTTAGTTTATTTTGTGAAAACAAAATGTCTGGCTGGTTTTTCTAATTATTTTTACTTGGTTTGGTAGGATGGCACTTGTGGTAAATATTTATCATAGTTTTACATCAGTTTAGCATTTCTGGACAAAAGTTGAAAAGAAAAGCACAAAAATAAAGGACGTAGTGGTTCTAAAAAGGAATATCTATGTTGTCAAAACTTTCAAATGGAGGGATACCTGAACTATTGTGTAATTTAGAAGTCTTGAGCCCTTTTTCAAAGTAAGTTATGAAATTAGCTCTGTATGTCACATCTGCTGCCCAGGAAATAAAATGTATAGAAATCTTAATAAATATAATTGCTAACCTGTCATATGCACTTTAATATGAGCCAGATTTGAATCATGTGAATGGTGAATATTGACTGTACCAACTTAAATCTGTCTTTATCTTGCAGCTTTGATAAGTTATTTTTATAGGTTTGATTTAGTCATTATCAAAATGCCTCCTGCTGCTAGAATAAAAAGTACATCTGTAAACTATTCTGTAAATCTGTAATGTGTGTAGAATTTAGAAAGAAAAAAAAGTTTCTTGGACAAAATTATGAAATGTGGGGAAATCTGACGTCTGTGCTACACTTGAATTTTTGACTTTTGAATGAGTTTTATAAAGGAGAGCCCAGAGCAGTGGCGCCATCTGCTGGAGAAGGAATTTAGGAGCCAGACCGCCGGATTCACAATATTCAAACATAGAACAAACAGATCTGCATTTTTTAATTTAATTTTATTTTATTTTATTTTTCCCGCAAACCAGGTGTCCTTCTTTTTTGATGACCTAAGATGACCAGACTGTGACCAAACTGTGATAAAGTATGAAAAAAAAAGCATTTTCATTTTAATTTTTTAAGATTTAAGAAAAAAAAAAGTATACAAAATGTAATCTTAAAATAAACCATCTACAGAAATGCACACACAATAATAATAAAAACAATTTAAAAAAGATGACAACAATAATAACGGTAGTAATATTTTTGGCCATACCCTTATCATACTTTAAAATAAATAAGTAAAACCTTGATAAACATGCATTCTTGAGTGAGCAGGGTCACCTCTCCAAAGACCTGACGTGTACTTTTGGCCTGGTTGTCTTCATGAAGATAAATATGCTGATGAATGCCGTACTGTGGAACATTCCAAGCAAAGCAATGTGAATTTGAATGGAGCCAAGCAGGTGTCAGACCCTCCCCCAGAAGTTATAGTGCACCTTTAACATGAAAAAAGGTGATAATTGAAGGTGCACTGTGTAACTATTCTAGTAGGCTTGTTTCCATGGCGATACTATTGCTTTGTCTGAAATGTTTATTCAATTACGGGTGTTTTACTTCTCAAAAATACTATGAAAAGTGGGATATTTTAGAAAAAGCAGTAACATTTCCATGAAGATCAGCCGGTGGCAAAATCTCTACCAGAAAGTTACACAGTGCACCTTTAATGAAGGTTAAAAAAAAATAAAAAATATAGAAATAAAAAATAAATAAATAAAATAAATCCACAATGTACACTACTACGCATAATAAATGAATTATTTTATTTAGGATTGTTTGTTGGTACTTCTTTTGAAAAACTACAACTACCATATCCACAGCTCTAAAAACTACAAATGGACTTCTGATGACGTAGAGATACCGGAAGTGTATCCAAAGTGGACGTGAAGTTCTTCCGCATTTCACCGGAGTTTGTTTCATCAGCCACGAGTTTCCGCTCTACTGGCTCCAAACTTCATCCACGAAGAGTTTCAGACCTCCAGAACCTGTCCCCGGAGTCCAGAGCCATGGGAGACCCGCTGACCGAGTGCCACAGCCGGCTGGAGCAGCAGGTACCCGCGTTCAGTGTCCGGAGACCCCGCTAACAACCGCTAGCACCCGGCGTGACTAGTGACAGAGCGGACGTCATTACAGAAACGAGAAAATTGGCACATTTTGTTTTCTTTAATACAGATTTTTATGTTTTCTCTGTAAAAATTGTGCCGATTTAGTATGAGTACACAATATTCTTTAATTCGGGTTGTAGAAAATTGCGTTAAGTTTTGAGTTTAATAGCCATTTTGTTACATATTTACCAAGAGAAGCAGCGCTGGGACTTTAGCAAAACTGAAGTGAAGTGAATTTTGTCAATGATACAAACATTATTACTACTACAGACCGTGGTAAAACACTTCAGATGTAAAGCCGTACTATGTAACTTTACAGGAGGTTTGATATAAAGTTAGGTTGTACAGGAGACGATAAGATTATTATATAATCCTGTAATCTAGAGAAGTTAATGTGAAAGTGAAATGCAATGCAAAAGTCCTCGGAGTTTTTATATTATTGGTGCACAAAGGCACTAACAGTAGCTCAAAATTACTCACAGTCAGAATAGATATTTTTGAGCTATAAAACCATCGTAATTGAATAAATGTAAGGTAGATCTGTTTAATGTCATACTGTGGAACATTCTAAGCAGTGCAATGACATATCCACAGAAAGAAAAAGGTGGCGGACGCCCAACCGAAAAGTTACTCAGTGCACCTTAAGGCAAATGTTGGTTGAGTTGGGTTTAGTGAATTCAAATTCTAAGTAGAGCACATGATGATCCTTGCACCTTGCGTCATATTCATTGTAGTTACAGTTTTGTTCCTGCGTTGTTGTGTAACATTGCACCAGCCTAAATAGGACCACAGTAATAATATGACTGTAAACCATTGACATTGTGCCCTTTGTCTGCACTAACTGTCTAATCCTGAAATTCATCTAAGGTTTAGTCTTTAAAGGGCCCATATTACGCTATATCTGAAGTGTTATGATGCCGTTTTCATTCACAAACAAACCAGGAGTTGTGTTTTGTTTCATTCACACATGTTTAATTAATACACAAACCCTGCGTGTTTAGGCTGAGTTCTTCTCTCAAATGATAAACGCTCTGTTCCACCTTGTGATGTCATGTGGTAATACAGGGAGTGCTCCACTGTGTTTTTAAACTCCATACACCTTCACTAGAATCATTTGGGTAATTTCAGATCTAGAATTGCTGAACAAAATCTAAAAGGTAGCTGTTAACTTGAAAACCAACACTGACATCACTAAGTGGAACAGAGCATTTTGAGCTTTGGAGATGAACAGACTAATAATGCAGAATTGCTCAACCTGTGAATGAAACAAAACACAACTCCAGGTCTGTTTTTGAGGAGGTAACAGTATTTTAACATGACTTAAAGCTCACAATAGTAAAACTTGTGTAAAATAGGGCCTTTAAATAAGTATTCTTAAACTATTTTAGTATAAAAATGTCCCAGGTGCACTGTATCTGATCACATTTCCTGTTTATCTTGCATCACATCCATTTTTTTTTTCATTTTTCTGATTCCTGTAATCTCATGCGAAGTCGCTCCTCCTTTTTCAGAAATCTAGAAATGACACAAGAGCGGCTCATTTTGTCCAGTGACTGTAACTCAGAAAGCTGTGAGATTTAGTAGCTGACTTTTGTTTTGTTTTGTTTTGTTCTTTTATAGGAAAAGGAGATAAAACGTTTGTCTGCTGAAATTGAAAGTATAAAGAATCCTAAAAATTTGGACCCAACTGCCCGTTTAGACGAACTGCGAGAAGAAAACGCCAAACTGAAATATCGCCTCAACATCCTCAAGAGGGTGAGTATCATTTTGTCCTTTTATTTGATTGATTGATTGGTTTGTTTTTATTTTGAGTTTGTGTCAAGAGAGAAAAAAAATCATATACATACTACAGATATATTGTAAACAACAGAAAAGCACATTACTTGAAAAGGAGTTGGAAGAAGAATACTTGTATTAACCCACTCCAGGGAGATCAGGAGTCAAACCCACAACCTTTTTACTAAGAGGAGACAGGATAACTGCTCTGACAGAAGTTTATTTTAACTTCATAATAAACCAGAAAATCATAACTCAAATTGCGATTGATCAGTGTCAGTTTAAAGGTCCCGTGTTACACAAAATTGACTCTTGTGAGCTTTTAGTCATGTTATAATGCTGCTACCTTTAAAAACATACCTTGAGCTGTGTTTTGTTGTGTATGGAGTTTAAAAACACAGCACTTCATGACATCACAAGGTGGGACAGTGTTTTCAGTGTGAGAGAAGAACTCGGCGTAAATCTGCAGGGTTTGTGTGTTAAACATGACTGAAAAACACAACTCCAGGTATTTTTGTGATGAGGAAACAACATTATAACCTACACTAGATCAGAAAATAGCCTTTAAATTTGTAGTTTAAAAACTTGTTGTTTTTGGTCTGTCTCTGTCCAGTCTCTCCAGGAGTCCCCCCCTTCCTCCCTCGCTCCACTCTCTGATTCTAAAGCCATGCTCAACATAAACCAGCGTCTGCAGCAGATCTTCGGGGGGGCCATCGCAGCGGCGTACCCAGAGATCGAGGGCCCTCCAGTGGCCGTCACTCCCACTCATCAGGCCAAGTTTGGAGACTACCAGTGCAACAGCGTCATGGGCATGTTCCAGGTAAATGTGGTCACTGTTTAATCCTGGTTTGACCCGGTTTGGCCCCGGTTTGGCCCCGGTTTGACCCCGGTTTAGCCCTGGAATATAATGTCCTTCTAGTGAATATCTTGTGCAAAAATGTGGTCACTTTTCAGCAGATTTTTCAGTAAGCTTAAAATTATACATTATACATAGTTCAAAATTTGAAGTCCAACTGTAAATTTGTATTGCTTGTGTAATATTTTTCTTATTTACCCATCACATTTTTGTTGATTTTGACGATTTGATGCTTTTCTTTCTTTCAGATGTTGAAGGCTAAAGGCGTCAAAGTGAATCCCGTAGAAATAGCAGAAAAAGTTGTGAAAAATCTCCCGGACAACGAGCTCATTGAGAAAACGGAGATCGCCAGACAAGGTTCAGACTTGACACTCAGACAAACCTGGTTTATAAAGCCTCCGTACGCACAAAACGAGGTCAGAAATGTGCGTACGCAGCTCGTCATGTTAAAGTTGGTATTATAAGAAACAATGTGAACGTGAAACTTTTCAAAAACTCGGCTCAGGGGCGAGGAAAACAGAGGAGCTGTGAGGGGAGAAAGTTTGAGGAAATCATGTTTGGTGGAAGTTTGAAACTGTTCATTTTGACTTTATTTTCCCAGGAAAAGACACAGAATCAAACTGAGCTATGAACATTTAGTCACAAGCGTGTGGGAATTTATTTGTGCATCGTGATTTTACAAAGTGTTGTGATTGTTAGCGGGAATAACGATGTGCGTGCGCATGCAGCTCTTATTTCTAAATGATTAGATGACAGGATAAGTCTGTGTTAAAATGTTGTTTCTGAGAAGCAGAGTTTACTTTTTCTCTAAAGTTCCATGCGCCTGTGTCCTCTGCTGCATCGTCTCCCCTGAGCCCCTTCCTCCTTACCCCTTTGTGTCAATCAAATCCGCTCATTATCGGCTCATGTTTAGGTAAATCTCATTCAGAAGTCACTTTGCATTGTCCTTTTATGGTGAAACGGAGGCGTTAACAGGGCGTGATGTGAAGTGGGAAGTGGGAAGGGAGTGCGGAGGCTTTCATATATCCCAATATTATTTTGCGTAAATTCATTAGTATTGAAATAGAGTTTGAACTTTTAGTATCATTACAATATTATTAAGATCTAACCCCTTAAATGTCTGCAGGTTTCATAAATATCCACTTGAAGCGCTCCTTTGTGTCTCAGCTGCTCAGTAAACTGCTGGTGAATGGAGTCCAGCCTCCGCCTCTGTCCAAGAAGAAAAAGGTACCTGAGCATTCCCATCTCTATTCATCAGAACCAGATTTTTACTGTATTAAAGTTGCACTATGTAACTTTTAGCTTGGGGATCCGTCACCTGCTTGTTTCTATGGATTTGTCATCGCTCTGCCTGGAATGTTCCACAGTATGACATTAAACAGCTCTACCTTACATTTATTCAATTATAGGTGCTTTTATACCTAGAAAAACAGGCATTCTGACTGTGAGCGGGGTCGCCTCTCCACAGATCTGACCTGTAACTTGGGCTGGTTTGGTCTCCATGAAGATAGAAAGGTTTAATGCCATACTGTGAAACATTCCAGAAAAAGCAATAACATCTCCATGGAGAAAAGCGTTTGACGGACCCTCACAACTCAAAAGTGCAAATATCGGCGTCAGTATCTCAGTGGCAAAGTGAAGGTTCTTCAAAAACAAACTCTGAGCTTGTGTGTTCGTCTCGTTCAGGTGGTGGTCGACTTCTCTTCTCCAAACATCGCCAAAGAGATGCACGTGGGCCACCTGCGCTCCACCATCATCGGGGACAGCATGTGCCGCCTCTTTGAGTTCCTCGGATACGAAGTGCTCAGGTTTAAGAAGAATTTTATCACTTCACTTCTAACATTGATTCACATAGTTTAGTATTTATTATTATCTTTACTGAACTGCAAATCATTTTAAAGGTGCACTGTGTAACTTTACTGTAAAGTCGAGGGTTCGCTACTTGCTTGTTTCCATGGAGATGTTATTTCTTTGGCTGGAATGTTCCACAGTAAGGCATTAAACATAGCTCCCTTGCTTTGATTCAGTTTCAGGTGTTTTATAGCTCAAAAATAGCTTAAAAACATAAGTTCTTACCATGTGCAGGCTCGCTTCTCCACAGAGCTCACCATTAACCTGTCTACATTGTGATTACCAAGTTTATTTCCATACTGCAGAATAATCAAGTCAAAACAGTAATATCTGCATAGAGACGAGCTGGTGGCGGATCCTCCATCAGAAAAGTTACACAATACACCTTTAATGTGGTTTTTATATTCTTCCAGTTGTCTTAAAGGGCCCATATTACTCTGTCTTCTGATCTAGGCTATAATGTTGTTTCCTCGTCAAAACAAACCTGGAGTTGTGTTTTGTTTCATTCACTCACAAGCCCTGCATATTTAGGCTGAAAACACTCTGTTCCACCTTGTGATGTCATGTGGTAATACAGGAAGTGCTCCATTGTGTTTTTAAACTCCATACCCCTTCTCTAAAATCATTTGGATGATTTCAGCCTTGGAATTGAGAATCTGCACTGAACCAAAGGTAAAATGCAGCTGTTAACTTGAAAACTACCACTTCATGACATCACAAGGTGGAACTCAGCATTTTGAGCTTTAGACAGACTAAAAAAAAAGATAAAGGTAAAGTGTTACTCAAACATGTGTGAATGAAACAAAACACAACTCCAGGTGTGTTTTTGATGAGGTGCTAACATTATAACATGACTTAAAGATCACAAGAGGCAATTTTGTGTAATATAGGACCTTTAAAGGTGCATTGTGTAACTTTTCTGGTGGAGGGTCCGTCAAATGCTTTTCTCCATAGAGATGTCACTGCTTTGTCTGGAATGTTTCACAGTGTGGCATTAAAACGTTCTATTTTCATGGAGACCAAACCAGACCAAATTACAGGGCATATCTGTGGAGAGGCGATCCCACTCACAGTCAGAATGCCTGTTTCAAGGTATTTTTGAGCCATAAAACCACCTGTAATTGAGTAAATGTGAGGTAGAGCTGTTTAATGTCACACTGTGGAACATTCCAGGCAGAGTAATGACATATCCATAGAAACAAGCAGGTGATGGACCCCCAACCTAAAAGTTACACAGTGTACCTTTAAGGATGCGAATAATATTGGTCAATTTAACTTCTCGCTTTATCTTGTTCCAGACTGAACCATGTTGGAGACTGGGGCACTCAGTTCGGAATGCTCATCGCTCACCTCCAGGACATGTTTCCCGATTACCTCACCACCTCTCCACCAATCGGTGACCTGCAGGCGTTCTACAAGGTGGAGCTCAAACATGAGAGCGAAGGAGATCTCTTTTTCAGAGCTCGTTTCTGCAGTAAAGATAGTTAAAATGACTGGAGTACATTTAGCCAGCTACTTTCCATCGAGTGTCTACCTGGTTTTGTTTTGTGCTCCTCCAGTGACAGACGGCAGTGTTTTTTGTTTTTTTTTCTTGTTTGTATGTTTTTAGGAGCCAGGAAGTCCAAATAATGCAGATAAATAATACAACTGTTATTGGCATGCCCCTCCAACCTCTAAGACGACTGTGTTTGAGCGCCCCCTTCTGCCAGCAAGAACCCACACGTTTCACACTGAGACTTAGGCTTAGACAAACTTTATTGATCCACAAAAAGGAAATTGTTTGGACACAGTAGCTCACACATCACAATGTTTTATAATAACAAAGAGAAAAAATATAAATGGTAATAATAAATGCCAAGTAAGTATCAACAATAGCAAGAGACAGGTGTCATGAAGGTATAATTATATAAACGTATATGTACAAGTAAAAATATCCAGTCTGTCTCTCTGGTTTCATAAACATTTGTTGTGATGATGTGTTGTGTGTAGGAGTCAAAGAAGCGTTTTGATGAAGAGGAGGACTTTAAGAAGAGGGCGTATCAGTGCGTGGTCCGACTGCAGAGCAAAGAGCCAGACTTCATCAAGGCCTGGAACCTGATCTGTGACGTGTCCAGAAGAGGTAAACACCAACTATGGCTGTGCCAAAAATCAAAAGATCGATAGATCGTGATCTCTACTTTACTCGATCTCGATGATAAGGTGAACGCATTTTAATCGACAGGTCTGCAGCCAATCATGTGGCAGTAAGAGCGCGTGGTGCTGACGAGAATTTACACTTTTGTTTAGGAAAAAGCCTGAGCCACAGCGCGTCCTTTTGTCTCCTCAAGTGTTCACAAGTTTAGACTTAAGACTGCCTCTGTGTGTGCGTCTGCCTCTGTGTGTGCGTCTGCCTCTGTGTGTGCGTCTGCCTCTGTGTGTGCGTCTGCCTCTGTGTGTGCGTCTGTGTGTGCGTTCGTGTGTGTGTCCGTGTGCCAATTAAACTCATTATTCACAAGTTGAAACTGTCTTTATATAAATACATTGTTCTTGTGAGTTTTTAGTTGGGTTATAATGTTGTTACCTCCTCAAAAACATATACCTGGAGTTGTTTTGTTTCATTCACACATGTTTGACCTTTTATTGTTGGCGTTTTTACCTCTCCAAAGCTCAAAATGATGTGTGGTACTTTACTTCAGTAAAGATTAGCAGTTCAAGAGCTGAAATGACTCAAATAATTCTAGTGAAGGTGTTTTAAAGACCAGGAAGTGCTCCACTGAAGTTATGCATTTTCCATTTTGTTCTCCAAGCCTAGTATCATCTTTTATTTCTGCATTTACTCTGTTTTTTGTGTTGCAGAGTTTCAGAGAGTGTACGACTGTCTGGACATAAAGCTCACTGAAAGAGGAGAGAGCTACTACCAGGAGATGATGACGGAGGTGGTCAAAGAGTTCGAGGAGAAAGGTCTGTGTCCATTTCAACTAAATCTCCCATTACACTTTTTTTTTTAACCTTTATTACTCTTAATACTAGGGATGCACCAATTCGTTACTGGTATTGAGATATTGGCTGCGGTATAGACAAATTTGCTAGATCGGATATCGATTCAGCCGATATCCTGATTGGTGATATAAATGGATGTAATAAAACTATTTCCTGGTCGTAGTCGGCCCAGAAAGTCTCATAATGTTTGAACTTTTATTTATACAAAACTGTTCTGTAGTTACTTGAGAGATAAATAACTGCTACACAGCACATTTGGATTTGTTTTCTCTTATTGTATTTTTGTTTATTTAGTCTCCGCTCTGGTATCAGTAGATATTTGAAGCTATAGTATCAAAATCGGTATCGTAAATGAAAAAGCTGGATCCCTACTCAATACGAACAGGAAATGGATTCTGTAGTGACTGAATGTAGCCACTTGGGGGCAGCCTTGTATTGGATTATTTCTGTTTTTTTATCTGCAGCATCAAATCAGCAGGTAATGTTGGCAACTTTGACACTATAACCCCACAATAATAAGAATTGTATGTAGTATTGTTAAACACTGAAGGAATTTCCAATAATCTGTGGAGATTTCACTGAAAAAGTAAAGTTTAAGACAATAGTGGCCCCCCAGAGTCAAATATTTGCTATTATATTATATTCTTATTTGATTTTAATAGTTTTAATGTCTTAATTAGGACTAGTGGAGTTAAATAGAGCTTTATTTTATATTTCCATTGTATTGTTTTATCTGTATTGTGCAGTTTTGTTTATGAAATGTGCTATTGCTCATTTTCAGACGACGTCACCACATTCAGTTAATTTTCATATTGTTAAAATGCAGTTTTTTGTTGTAATACGGTGAGTTCAGGGGTATAATGGGTCACTAATAGAAATGATCAGGTTCAACATTTGTGCATTTACCTTGTAGATATTTCATAAAGGCGAAGTACAATGTAATCAAAAGGAAAAAACATCACATTCTCCATGAAAACCACCAATATAAATAAAATGGATTGAAGGGGATTAGACTTAGAAAACTTTATTGATCCACAAGGAGAATAACTTGGACCCAGTAGCAGTAGTATCACAATATATTACAAACAAATATTATAATAAGTGATTTGGCTGTTGCCGGAACTACTAGTGAACTCTGAAACATTGGAATTGTCACTGAACGTGGTACAAATGGTAATAAAAACTTCAGAAAGACTAAATTTGGACAGTCGGCCTTTTCAGTTCGCGCCGCAGACTCATGGAATCTGGTCCCCACAGAAATTGGTAGTAGATCTTTAGTAGATCTATGAAACGTTGGCTTCTGGACAATGAGACGTGAACATAACTAATCTGTATGTGTTTTAACATCACATAGCAAACGTCTCTCTCTTGTTGTGTGATTGTGATTTGTGTTTGTTGTCTTTAATGTATGTGCTGTGTGTCTGTGTTTAACATGTTCTAATTTTACTCATGACTACAGTAATAGTCACTTATCTTAATGTCTTTTGTCACGTGTGATGGACTGAATGTTATTGTGCCTATGTATGAAGGGCCGTTCAAGACATTATTGGGTCCTCTCAGTCTGCCCGGGGGGATTCAAATCGGCGGGTAAGGGACAGCCGCTCGGTGCTGGCCCCGTCGAGCGCACTTTCTCCAAGACGGTGCGCCGCGACCGGCTCTGGGTCGGTCAGAACAGGCTCGAGGTGAAGGTGGCACAACACTCCGGCCGCGTGCTTTACTGCTCCTCCTGCCCGTACCTCGCCATTTCCCAGGGCCGTGGGATCAGTGGGCACTGAGTTTGTAACGCGTTACACCCAACACTGGTCAGAGTGAGAATGTATGTATGTGAGTCCAAAAAAATGTATGTATATGAGAGTGAGAATATGTTTGTGCGAGGGCCAGAATGAATAATGTCTTGAACACCCCTCATACCGATGTCCTGTTTTTTGTCTCACCATCAACCTGCCAATGAGACTATGGATGAAACTTGGCCTACACGGCAAACTCTGGCACATTTACACACTGTACTAACACATGCTGATCAATGTGCACTGTCCCATATTTAATAAATAAACATAACTGTGGTTTGCCCTGACGCTGATGGTCGGTTCCAGGTTTCGTGGAGCTGGACGAGGGACGCAAGATTGTGTTTGCGACGGGGCAGTCTGTCCCTCTCACCGTGGTCAAATCAGACGGAGGATACACCTATGACACCTCAGACCTCGCAGCCATCAAGAACAGACTCTTCGACGAGAAAGCCGACATCATCATCTACGTGACGGACAGCGGGCAGGTGAGTGAGCGTCATCTGTGTAACACCTCTGGACACAATATAAGACCATTAAAGGGCCCAGATTAAAGGTGCATTGTGAAACTTTTCTGGTGGAGCGTCCGTCAAATGCTTGTTTCCATGGAAATGTCATTGTTTTGTCTGGAATGTTTCACAGCATGGTATTAAACTTTCCTATCTTCATGGAGACCAGACCAAGTTACAGGTCAGATCTGCGGAGAGGTGACCCCGGTCACAGTTAGAATGCCTGTTTTTCTAGGTATTTTTGAGCTATAAAACCACCTGTAATTGAATAAATGTAAAGTAGAGCTGTTTAATGTCACACTGTGGAACATTCCAGGCAGAGCAATGACGTATCCATAGAAACAAGCAGGTGACGGACCCCTAATCAAAAAGTTACATAGTGCACCTTTAAGCTGTTTCTTTATAATGTTGATTCCTCATCACAAACAAACCTGGAGTTGTGTTTTGTTTTACTCAACACAACTCCTGCATATTTAGGCGTTTTTCTCTCAAACAGAAAACACTCTGTTCCACCTTGTGATGTCATGTGGTAATACAGGAAGTGCTCCACTGTGTTTTTAAACTCCACACACCTTCACAACAATCATTTGGATGATTTGAGCCCTGGACTTGCCGCTCTCTACTGAACTAAAAGTAAAAGTAGCTGTTCACTTGAAAACTCCCACTGCATGACATCACAAGGTGGAACAGAGCATTTTGAGCTTTGGAGATGTAGACAGAGTAATAATAAAGTGTTACTCAAACATGTGTGAACGAAGCAAAACACAACTCCAGGTCTGTTTTTGAGGAGGTAATATTATAACACGACTTACAGTGAAATATGGGACCTTTAAGAGTCACTGTGTTTGTGCCTACAGGCCTCGCACTTCCAGTTGGTGTTTGCGGCAGCTCAGATGATCGGATGGTACGATCCCAAAGTCACCAGAGTGGAACACGCCGGATTTGGAGTGGTGCTGGGAGAGGACAAGTATGAGTCAAATCGCTTTATTCATGGCAGTTAAAGGTGCACTGTGTAACTTTTCTGGTGGAGGGTCCTTCAAATGCTTTTCTCCATGGAGATGTCATTGCTTTGTCTGGAATGTTTCACAGCATGGCATTAAACCTTTCTATCATCATGGAGACCAAACCATACCAAGTTACAGGTCAGATCTGTGGAGAGGCGACCCCGCTCAGTCAGAATGTTGGTTTTATAGCTCAAAAATACCTAGAAAAACCACCTGAGCTGTTTAAAGTCATATCCATAGAAACAAGCAGGCGATGGACCCCCAACCAAAAAGTTACATAATGCACCTTTAACATTAAACAATTGCAGAGTCATTGTTTTTTATTCTTTTTTTTTTTTTTTTTGTAGGAAGAAGTTCAAGACTCGTTCCGGCGACACAGTGCGTCTGATGGATCTGCTGGAGGAGGGTCTGAAGAGGTCCATGGACAAACTCAAAGATAAAGAGAGGGACAAGGTGAGCAGAAGAGAGTCCAGATTCACAAATACCATTCTGACATCATCATCACCTGCTTGTTTCTATGGATACGTGATTGTTCTGCCTGAAATGTTCCACAGTATGACATTAAACAGCTCTACCTTACATTTCAATTACAGGTGGTTTTATGGCTCAAAAATACCTAGAAAAACAGGCGTTCTGACTGTGAACGGGGTCGCCTCTCCACAGCTCTGACCTGTAACTTGGTCTGGTTTGGTCTCCATGAAGATAGAAAGGTTTAATGCCATACTGTGAAACATTCCAGACCAATCAAAAACATCTCCGTGGAGAAAAGCATTTGACGGACCCTCCATTAGAAAACTTGAAAAACAGATCTAGTTAATTTTAAATATTTTGAAAGTTATGACTCACTTACCTTATGCATTCAGAGCATCTTTTTTCACAACTTTCAGAGACCAGAGCGAAGTTTTGCCATGACAGTAAAGCCATGAACAACTAGCATGCTAACAGTGCACTTTATAATTAGATGCAGACAGTACACAGAGGACTTACAGTACAGATATATTGTATAAGCAAAGTAAGACAAATTTAGTTAAAATAATGTTGTTCCACAGTCTGCCATGACACTTATTTATCTTTACTGAGACGGCAGGTGACGCCACTGGGCCTAGTTACATGTCAAACCTGTGGAGAGGCGAGCCCACTCACAGTAAGAATGCATGTCTTTAGATCAGTAGAACCCATGCCATACTGTGAAACATTCCAGACAAAGCAACAACGTGTCCATGAAGAAAAGCATTTGACGGACCCTCCACCAGAAAAGTTACACAGTGCACCTTAAAGTTTCCCAAAACAGAATCAAACCGTGGATCTGCCTGTTTCCATAGTAACACATTGGTGATTTGATTGACAGATTCTGAGCCCCGAGGAGCTGGAGAAGGCGCAGAGGGCCGTGGCGTTTGGTTGCATCAAATACGCAGATCTGTCCCACAACAGAATCAACGACTACATCTTCTCCTTCGACAAGATGCTGGACGACCGAGGGAACACGGCGGCGTACCTCCTCTACGCCTTCACACGGATCAGGTCAGTCTACGCCCACGCTATTTCTTAAAGGTGTATTGTGTAACTTTTCCGGTGGAGGGTCCGTCAAATGCTTTATCCATGGAGATGTTATTGGTTTGTCTCGAATGTTTCACAGTATGATGTTAAACCTTTCTATCATCATGGAGACCAAACCAGACCAAGTTACAGGTCAAATCTGTGGAGAATCAGTCAGAATTTGTTTTTCCAGGTGTTTTTGAGCTATAAACCAACCTGTAATTGAATGAATGTACATACACTGAAGTCAGAGCAGTGACATTGAGAAATAGAAACAAGCAGGTGACGGACCCACAACCAAAAAGTTACATAGTGCACCTTTTAATAAACCGTTATGGTGTAAAGGTGCCAGCGTTAGAAGCAAATAGTAGACAGAGGGTCAAGAAATGCCAAAAGTGCAAAACGGTGATCAAAGCAAAGGGTGGGTATTTGTTTTTTGCTACTTATGCTCTTTTTTGTTATTGAAAACGTATTATTACCATTCATATTTTTTTCTCTTTGTTGTTATAATATATTGTGATGTGTGAGCTACTGGTGTCCAAGTAATTTCCCTTGAGGATCAATAAAGTATTTAAAAATGTATTTTTTGTAAAGCTCACAAGAGTCAATTGTGTGTCATATAGGACCTTTAATATTTGTGATTTGTCATATTTGTGTTCAGATCCATCTCTCGTCTCGCCAACATTGATGAGGCGACTCTGAGGAAGGCAGCAGAGACCACAGAGGTGCTACTGGACCATGAGAAGGAGTGGAAACTGGGAAAATGCATCCTGCGCTTCCCTGAGGTCCTACAGAAGATCACAGATGACCTGCTTCTCCACACACTCTGTGACTACCTGTACGAACTGGCCACCACCTTCACGGAGTTCTACGACAGCTGCTACTGCGTCGAGAAGGACCGGAAGACCGGTACAGACCCATTTTACCCATAGACTGTATATATAAATGGACATCGCTATGTAGTGAAGGGTAGATGAGGATTCAAGATGTGTCTAACACATTTACAGCACTGTGCTGACAGTGTAGTTCTGTAGCGCCATCTGGTGGTGTAAAAATGAACTGCTTCCTATGCAGGAGCATTGACACAGCGCAGGGCTCGTTCAGACACGTGAACACTCATTTGAGATGTTGTAGGGAGCATTATCTGTTACTTAAGGGTGAGTTGTTGTACAGTTGTAGGGAGTATTATCTGTTACATAAGGATGAACACATAATACAACACTAAATAATAATATCGATGTTTTTCAGGTGAGGTGATAAAGGTGAACATGTGGAGAATGCTGCTTTGTGACGCCACCGCCTCCGTCATGGCGAAAGGCTTCGACATCCTCGGCATCACCCCCGTATCCAGGATGTGAGGTCATGACCCCGTAACCAGGAAGTAACCAAGCTCTTTCTTTCAACCCAAATATCAACAGAAACTTCCACAGACCACTTTGAACTTTCACCTTTTCTTAAACCAAACTGTTAAAATTCCACCTCATGTTCAGGTCATTTTTATTAACAAGTTTGAAAATAAACGTTGCATTTTACAGTCTATTCTAATACTTTTTGTGTGATTATTTTAATTTTATTCAATTGCGACGATGAGGAGCATTATAATCTGTACATTATGTACTTAAACCACCGATAAATAACTCAGATTTACAAATGCATTGTGTAACTTTTTTAGTGGAGGGTCTGTCAAATGCTTTTCTTCATGAAGATGTTATTGCTTTGTCTGGAATGTTTCACAGTATGGCATTAAACCTTTCTATGTTCATGGAGACCAAACCAGACAAAGTTACAGGTCAGATCTGTGGAGAGGCGACCCCGCTCACAGTCAGAATGCCTGTTTTTCTAGGCATTTTTGAGCTATAAAACCACCTGTAATTTAATGAATATAAAGTAGAGCTGTTTAATGTCACACTGTGGAACATTCCAGGCAGAGCAATGACATCTCCATAGAAACAAGCAGGTGACAGACCCCCAACCAAAAAGTTACACAGTGCACTTTTTAAGTTTAATTTTATGTATTTTTTTAAGAGAAGGGTGAATTTAAGTGACGATCCTCTAGTGTCTGTAGTCGAGGGCCCTCTGGTGGATTTCAAAGGTATTGCAAATATTTTTCTGATCTGTTATAATGTTGTTTCCTCATCACAAACAGACCTGGAGTTGTGTTTTGTTTCATTCACACATGTTTAACACACAAACCCTGCATATTTCTTCTCTCAAACAGAAAACACTTCATGATGTGATGTGGTAGTACAGGAAGTGCTCCACTGTGTTTTTAAACTCCACACACCTTCACTAGAATCATTTGGATAATTTCAGCCCTGGAATTGCCGATCTCTACTGAACTAAAAGTTAAATGTAGCTGTTAACTTGAAAACTACCGCTTCATGACATCACAAGGTGGAACAGAGCCTTTTGAGCTTTAGGGATGTTGACAGACTAATAAAGGTTTACCAAAACACAACTCCAGGTGTGTTTTTAAGGAGGCAACAACATTATAACATGGCTTAAAGCTCACACAAATCCATTTTTGTGTAATGGAGCATCTTTAATGTCAAGTTAACGCTCCAAACTCTTAAATCCAGGCGAAATCTTTTTAAAACTCCTCTCAAACTTTTCCCAAAGACTCACTACATCCCAGTGCTCTGACTCTAATCCACGTCTGTAATCTCTCTGCCGCTTCACAATGTCAATTTTATAATTTTTTTTTTTTTTAAATTAACGATTAATCAGACAGCGTATGCGTGTCTAGAGTGCGCCTAGTTGTCTTCTCATATTGTGTGCGTTGTAATGGGAGGACCCCCGCTGGGACGGGTCGGTTTCAGAGAAAAGTGTGCGTACGTGAGGGGCTGCTGGGGTCTTGAGAATTCCAATGGCTGACTGACAGGTCGGACTACTCATTTTACTAAAACACACTTGAGCTCATTATATTTATTTGGTTTTGTTTGTTTTGTTGTACTTTAGTCTCCCCATGGGGAAATTGTCCTCTGCATTTCACCCATCCGTCAGGTCAGGTCTGGTCAGGACTACCGTACCTGAGCTGGAGGATTTTTACTTATTTAAGATTTTACTATAAAATGTTTACATTTTATTCCCAGTTTGGCAATTTTTTAGGTTTCAAATTTTACTTTCTGGTTGGAAATCCTGACATTGCACTAGGGAATTCTATAACTTCTCTAATTAACAAATAAAAATTTAAAAAAACACTTTCATTTTGTTGAAATCATGTTTAAAGTCTCAGAGAAAAACATGTTTCTTGTGTGTAAATTGTTTCAAACAATTCTCCCAGTGTGACATCAATATTGAACTCTGTAATACAGAACTTACTGCCTGTAATTTTCAACATTGTTTTTTTTTTTTTACTTTTCTTCACAAACTGCCTCTTGAATTGTGGACAACTAATATTTACATTTACAACAAATATTATCCCACCAAAATAAGTAGAAATTAGAGAAACGCCCAAGCCTGTCACATGCTCTACATGATCCTGGTGTTTGGTCTATGACGAAATGGTCAAAACTAATCAGATGCTTTTCTTTCGCCGAGGTTTCTCCCAATAGCGTTGCGTATGACTGTCTAATTTTGACTTAATTTGGTGGGATTATAACTATTGTAAATATAAATGATCGTTTTACCCAAATTAAGAAGCAATTTGGGGAGAAAATGGGAGAAAAATCTGTTGAAAATTACAGGGAGTAGACTGACGACATCACACTAAGGAGAGTTTTTACTTAATTTCTGTGCACATTAGAGGAGTTTTGCCAGGTAACAGTTACGTAATTCCCTAGTGTGACGTCATGAAGTAAGATTTTAAACCTAAAAATGGCCAAATTGGGAAAAACGAGTGTGAATGTTTTTGCAAAAATCTTAAATCTAATGATCTTAACTGTGTCTAACTAGTTAAATGAGTAGTCTAAGCTGTCGTAGGCACTTTAAACCCATAGTTCAGGGTCAGACACCAGTGAGTGACCACAAAGACCACATCAGCACCATGGACAGCGCCACATTCTCTTAGCTTTACTTCTGAGTTTCTGTTCACTAGTTTTTTCAATAACCATAACTTTAACAATTGTAATGCTGCTTTATTGTTAAAATTTAGTGTTTTGGTTTTCAAGACTAAACATTATCCAATCAGAAGGCAACATTATTTTCTGGGTTGCCAGTTTTAGTGCTGAAATCCAGTTGGTTTAAACCTAAAATGCCTCTCTCTAATCTGAACGGTCTCTACCTAAACCCCAGCTCCTGCAGCCAGTCATGAATCAGTGCTAGTGCAGCCTCTGCAGCTCAGGGAGGGAATTCTGGATGTTCTGAGCTTCACATGATCCTGTCCATAAACTGAGAATGAGACAAACTTGGATGTGTCTCTATCTGCAGGTTAAGGCTCTGGAGACACAGGTTCAGTTGTGATTGTAATACTTTTTTCTTGAATTATTCATTATTATCCTCACTGTCGTTACATTTACCTGTCCAGCCAGAACCGCACACTTTGACGAAACTTTACAAAGACGAGTGGATCTGGAGCTGTATTTTGTCTCCTGATTTCAGAGGGTGTGATTGACAGGTGGATTCACCAGTCAGAGAGGCATAAAAACAGAATCAACAATCAAAGCACCAAACTATTACTTCAGGTAAAAGAAGTTATATATTTTCTTCTGAATGTTACGAGAATGTTCAAGAGGACATGTCTTCCACATTTGGGAGACACGAGAGACAAATTAGCGTCTAAAATTTTGTACAGATTTTTTTCCACGCTCTATGGTCCGGTTCCAGACCTTTGTGGATTTGGACAGAATGTAGAAGGGACTGGCTGCTCAGACGTTCATTTGGATGGAGCAGTGCGTGTGTTCTCGCATCTCACCACCAGATGGCACTCCAATGCAGAGCGTGGCACATTGGGACGCAGCTGAACAGAGCGAAATATGTGATTAGCTGATAATGTCAACAGGATTGGACTGTGCTAACACCCAAACACAAGCAACAAACAAATCAGTGGAGTTGTAACGGGCTTCTCTGCCTCATTCACACTTCTCCACTGAAATGACAGCTCATATTTGTGTCATGTTAAACAGATTTCACACTGACACGTCTGAGACAAAGAGACAAAGAGAAAATGAACAAACACGTGTAAAAGGAGATGGAAAAGACACAGTTGTTTTAATATGTTCCATAAAAAACCTGCTGGTAAGGTTCACTCAGCTGAATTATGGTGATAAAATCCGGTTTACAAATGTATGTGTAGTGTGAAAAAATAAAATTAAAGGTGCATTGTGTAACTCATCTGGTGGAAACCCTTTTTAAACCTTTCCATTATCATGGAGACCAAGCCAGACCAAGTTACAGGTCAGATCTGGGGAGATGCTAGGTATTTTTTGAGCAATAAAACCAGCTGTAATTGAATAAATGTGAGGTAGAGCTGTTTAATGTCACACTGTGGAACATTCCAGGTTCCTATTCCTTTAAATAAATGGTGGTGTAAAGGACTTTTCTCTTGTCATCATCTGAAAAGTACAAAACAGTGCCTACAGTTAGCATCACACCACCGGAAAATGTTAATGATATCGTGTACAAGGCTTTTAAAACCTGACACAAAGCACTAGGGATGGGACGAGACAAAATTTCCACGAGATACGAGACGAGATTTTTTAAAAATTCCAGTTTTTGCCTCTCAATTTTTTATTTGTTTGATTTCGTAGTTTTGTTTCCGTTCCAGCGCTGCTTTTTGGAACTGGAACGCGTAAGCCTTTTTTGTCCAATCCAAACGTAAACGCGTGGAAAGATCTTGTGGCACGAGATCTTGTACCATCCCTACAGGGGGCGTCCACAGAAGCTCCTCTCCCAACCATTTACTTAAAGTGTCTGATTCCCTGACTGATCGCGTTCATTCCACGTTTGTGCCCCTGTCCGTGCGGCTGGCAGGTGCATCCATTTCCCTGACTGATTGGGATTCCGCCTTGGCCTCTGGCATTTGGAGATAACAATATTTTTCAAACCCAGGTGTGCAATATCATACATCAAGAGCCTGCGCCGAGCTCATTTGCCTTTCAAGCCTCCTTCATGCAACAAGTCAGCCCCAAAACAGAAAGATTATCCCCTCCAGTTGCTTATTGGCAGTGTGGCGGGTTCTGAGGAGAGACTTTGGGAAGCTGAGATGTGGAAAAGAGAAAAACAAGAGGAGATGTGTCTATTGTGGTGTTTTTTTTGATGGAGATATGGAAAGAAAGGGACCATCCAGAAGGCTCCACCAGGAGGACCCTCACGTGACTTAAACTCCTTCCTTTTGTCCCAGATAAACAACAAATGTCTAAACTAAGTAACACGAGTGTCGTTCAATTCAAATTATTCAAACGTAACAACGTTTAGACTTAGACAAACTTTATTGATCCACAAGGGAAATTATTTGGATACAGTCGCTCACTCATCACAATATATATAAATTTCTATAACAGAGAGTAACAAAAATAGATGGTATAGCAAAAAAGAGTAAGAGACAGGTGTCAAATGAGACATGATTATAAAAATAAAAATAAATGTATATGTACAAGTCAAAATAAAATAGAAAAATGAGTCAAACTATAAAATAAACTATAAAATCACAGCAATGGTTATTGTTGTTACTTAAATCTAAAAAACAAACAAACAAAAAGAAAAAATAAACAATTTCCCTTGTGGATCAATAAAGTTTGTCTAAGTCGATTTGGTTTATTGTGGAGTAAAGCAGTTCAAATGAGGTTAAAAGTAGCTGTGATGTGTTCGTGAACGAATCGCCTCTTGAACATTTGGATTAAATTTTTTTTTTGTTTTTGTTTTTAAGGGATGCTATGGTTTATTATTATTTTCATCATAAAAGTACATATGAGTAGTTTTATTTTTTTTCTAATTCTGACTTGGTTTGCCGGGATTGTATCTGTGGTAAATACTGATTATAGTTTTACAGCAGTTTGTGGGGGAAAAAAGTATATGAGTAGCAGACAAGCAAAATTAAAGTACAAAAATACATGAAGTAGCATTGAGTTTTAAGAGGAGACACTACCGGTAAAACTCTTGTTCTTTTCAATTTTTTGGGGAGTATTATCTCTCAGCATTGTCACTTTAAGGGACGTTTTTTCAAAATGCATTTCTGCTACAGAGACATAAGGATCAGCCCTTAAAGTAGCACGTACACACACCAAACTGTATAATCTTGTACTTTTGGTGTAACATACAGGAAAAAACAAATCTAATCCCAAATCTGATTTGTTTGAATTTAACTCAAAAAAAAAAAAAAAAAAAAAAAAAAAAAAAAGAATTTTTGTCAGTTTCTGCCATTTTTACAAGGCTTTTTTTAATATATTAAAACGGATTTCATATTTAAAATGAACCAAATCTTTGTCTTTCTAATCTGTACACATTTTGACACTAATAAACACTGAACCGAGGCAAGAATCGGCACAGAAGACGAGTATGCGACATTAGTTAGAGCTTTGTGCACAAAAATATATATATCATAATAAGTAATTTTAAAAATTATTATTATTGTAGTGCAATGTTTTATTGAGATAATGGAAAATAAAAAAATAAAAAAACACAAAACACACTCCCACTCTCAGTCTGAACCATTTTAAAAAGATCTGAACCTTGATCATTTCTCTGTGGTTAGTTTGGATTTCGGGTCAGCGCTCATTTTATTTAAACCACCACGTGATGACATCACAAGGTGGAACAGAGCATTTTGAGTTTTGGTGATTTTGCCAGCTTGATAATACACGGTTACTCGAATGTGTGAATGGAACAAAACATGTCCAGGTCTGTTTGTGACGAGTTAATATCATAATAGAGGAGCTTTAAATCCTCTGCCTTATTTCCCACTTTATTCTCTGGCTGTGGCGTCTGGCTGCCGACGCGCCACATGAGGCGTTACATAAATCCAGCGAAGTAAAAGAACATTGAGTTTCATTTTTAGTTGGCGCTCTAAAACCTTAGTGGAAAAACTTGTGTGATAAAAGTCCAATCCTTCTTTCCAAATTGTCCTCCTCGGTCCGGGGTATAAAGCAGAGCTACGGTGGATCCTAAACGTGCTGTCAAAAGTTCAAATGGACGCTCAGTACGTCGCCGTTCTCCTTTATGGTTTCAAATATTTTATTCCTAAAGCATTAATCTGGTGGGATTAAGTTAAGTGGCCTGTTTATGTGCTTTATGATTACATCTCCTCCATGATGGCAGACTTCCGTTGAAATATACGGTGTAAAATCAGCGTTATAAATCGTGCTTTGTGGAAGTGAGTGATGAGAGGCAGAGTCATAGACAACAGTAAAGAACGGAACGATAGATCTTAAGTGTCGCCTGAACTGGAAAAAGGAGGGGACCACGTCATCTGTTAAACGCAACACTTTGAGGGCTGTTTCCCTTTGAAAAAAGATAATATCTTGTTTAATTTTGTTAACCAGAGTTCTACACGTTATCAGTCTGGGACGTCTCTTACTGAAAGTGAAGCATCTTGGTTGAAGCGAAACAAGATGAAAAATCAAACTTTTGTTACTTCCAGTTTAGAGAAAAGCAGAAACATCTCCCCTGTCCACAAATGCACAAAGTTTTTTTTTACCTTCTGCACGTTTTTCCACAAACAAAATATTCTGTTTTGACGCTAAAATGGAGGACACTGGACAAACTGCTCTCCATTATGGACACTCCTGCTCACCCCCTGCACCAGACTATAGAGGGACAGAGGAGATAATACTCCCTACAACTGTACAACAACTCACCCACTGCACCAGACTATAGAGGGACAGAGGAGATAATACTCCCTACAACTGTACAACAACTCACCCACTGCACCAGACTATAGAGGGACAGAGGAGATAATACTCCCTACAACTGTACAACAACTCACCCACTGCACCAGACTATAGAGGGACAGAGGAGATAATACTCCCTACAACTGTACAACAACTCACCCACTGCACCAGACTATAGAGGGACAGGGGAGATAATACTCCCTACAACTGTGCAACAACTCACCCTTATGTAACAGATAATACTCCCTACAACTGTGCAACAACTCACCCTTATGTAACAGATAATACTCCCTACAACTGCACAACAGCTCACCCTTATGTAACAGATAATACTCCCTACAACTGCACAACAGCTCACCCTTATGTAACAGATAATACTCAATATTGGCAATTCCAGGTCTGAAATTATCCAAATGATTCCTGCGAAGGCCTATGGAATTTAAAAACACAGTGGAGCACTTCCTGTATTATTATGCTTTCCTCTTCACAAGGTAAAATCTCCTCATCTGCATCAATCCAACATGTTACCTCACTGGAAAAACAACAATATCCAGTACCGATACCACGTGTGCAGGAGGCCCACAGCTCTGGATCTCCGTAAACCATCTGTAGGCCACCCACCCTTCTCCCATTCCAACTTGGCGCACTCCTCTGCCAAACCAAAGTGTGTTCCAAGACTTCCAGCGGGCAATTCTTCTCTACAAAACCAATCTTGATCTGTTACGAAACTCGCCGCCACCGCCCTCGACCCTTTCCTATTGAACAGTCACTCGGAATTATCTGCTCCACACTCGTCTTTCCTCGCCAACCCAAACTCCACCGCTTTGTCGCGAGTTTTGTTTCAAGGGCCCATGTTAAGCTATTTTCTGATCTGTGTTCTAATGTTGTTTCCTCATCACAAACAGACCTGAAGTTGTGTTTTGTTTCATTCACACACATTTAACGCACAAACCCTGCGTCTTAAAGGTGTTTTGTGTAACTTTTCTTTCCGTCACCTGCTTGTTTCTATGGAGATGTCATTGTTCTGCCTGGAATGTTCCACAGTGTGACATTAAACAGCTCTACCTCACATTTATTCAATTACAGATGGTTTTAGAGCTCAAAATATCTAGAAAACATTCTGACTGTGAGTGAGGTCACCTCTCCACAGATCTGACCTGTAACTTGGTCTGGTTTGGTCTCTGTGATGATAGAAAGGTTTAATGCCATACTGTGAAACATTTCAGACAAAGCAAAAACAGATCCATGGAGAAAAGCATTTGACGGACCCTCCACCAGAAAAGTTACACAATGCACTGTTAAGGCTGAGTTCTTCTCCCAAACTTAAAACACTCTGTTCCACCTTGTGATGTCATGCGTTAATACAGGAAGAGCTTCACTGTGTTTTTAAACTCCACACACCTTCATTAAAATCTTTTGCATAATTTTAGCCCTGGAATTGGCGATCTCAGGAGGTGTTCCGGGTATGTCCCACTGGGAGGAGACCCCGGGGAAGACTCAGGACACGCTGGAGGGACCATGTCTCTCGGCTGGCCTGGGAACGCCTTGGAGTCCCCCCGGAGGAACTGGAGGAAGTGTCTGGGGTGAAGGAAGTCTGGCTGAGACTGTTGCCCCCGTGACCCGGCCATGGATAAGCGGAAGAAAATGGATGGATGGAATTGGCAATCTCTGCTGAACTAAAGGTAAAAAGTAGCTGTTAACTTGAAAATTACTGCTTCATGACATCACAAGGTGGAACTGAGCATTTTGAGCTTTGGAGACGTAGACAGACCACTAATAAAGGGTTACTCAAACATGTGAATGAAACACAACTCCAGGTATGTTTTTGAAGAGGTAACAACATTATCACGTGGCTAAAAGCTCAAAAGAGTATTTGTTTTTGTAATTTAGCTTTACCTTTCAATGAAATTATTCAGCTAGTATTGTGCTAAAACAAACTTGGCTTCAACAACAAAATAAAAAAAGACGGTATCTAATAATTACCACAATTCATCAAGGTAATTGGCTGTGTTTAAATAATTGGATAGAAATAAAACGTAGCGGTAAGAGCGGATCATTAGTCGGCGTAATCTGCCCGCTAGCTAGCTTGCTGAGAGGGCGCGCGGAAAAAGGGGGCTAGCGCAACCCTTCATTAGATTCGTTGACGTTTGATGGTGCACAGTTGGAGAAATTATGTTTTTTTTTTCACGCCGACTGCAAAATAATTGTACTAATAAGATGGCGCAGGAGGAGGTCGACGTATCAAAGAGGCAAAAGGGAAAACAAGCGTGGAATCTGCAGTCACTCCAGGACGTAGGCCGGGGCGCGTTTGATGAAAACCACAAACGCAGGGTGGAATCAGATAAAATGTGTTAAAATGTATTTTGGAGTTTTGGAAAGTAAGCGTGGTGCATGCTGGGTAAAACATGTTTGAACTTAAAGGTGCATTGCATAACTCTTCTGCTGGAAGGTCCATCAAATACTTTTCTCTGTGGAGATGTTATTGCTTTGTCTGGAATGTTTCACAGTATGGCATTAAACCTTTCTATCGTCATGGAGATCAAAGCAGACCAAGTTACAGGTCAGATCTGTGGAGAGGCGACCCCGCTCACAGTCAGAATACCTGTTTTTCTATGTATTTTTGAGCTATAAAACCACCTGTAACTGAATAAATGTAAAGTAAAGCTGTTTAATGTCATATTGTGGAACATTCCAAGCCGAGCAATGACATATCCATAGAAACAAGCAGGAGACGGACCATATGACAGGTTTTTATATTGGTTATTGGTAATTATTACTTGGTTTGGTGGGATATTACCTTGGGAAAATACTGTTCCTAGTTTCACGTCAGTTAAAGGTGCACTGTGTAACTTTCCTGGTGGAGAATCGGCCACCGGTGTTGAAAATAACGGCGTTTAAGTATAACGGCGTTACTTTTACTAGTAATGAGTAATCTAACTAATGACTCTTTTCCTCTGCGGTGACGGCATTAGAATTACTGTCAGTGTAACGGGGATCTTTATTTTACTGTGAGCCTCAGTCACAGATCAGACCGAGCGCTCTCTCGTCTCATTCAGAGGAGCTGTAAAGTTTTTCCTTTGTTTTGGGAAGTAAATCAGACTGAGTTGAGGAATTAGCGACAGTGATTGTCTAAAAAAAGAGATCGACTGTAAATGTGACCCATCAGAAGCAGCCTGAGACGACCCTAAAGACTTTCCTAACTTTTCATTGGCAAATACTCACCGTTTTTAACACATGAGGAAATGTACAGCACGAGATGATTTTATGGATATCGTTATTTGCCGATACTTTGTGATGGAAGAACAAACAGACGACAAACAGTGACATGTGCGTTTGGAGTTTACTGAGCGCTAAAATCAGTGTAGGGACAGTGGACACAGCTCTCTGCTCACGCTACTTATCTTAAGAGCACCTCATCTGATATCTGTTTGATGGTTCTGGTTTTACATGTGTACACTGCGTTCTAAATTATTATGCAAATGATATTTTTCTCAGATTTTGCCAAATTGTCAATATAAATGACAGTCGTCATAATTTTCAAATCATCAACCTTTAGTGTACAATTCGAATGTTAGTGAACAAACCTATTTTTTTCAAAAACTTAAAATGCACTGTTCCAAATTATTATGCACAACAGAAGAACTGAAAATGGTCATTTGTTTATTTTTCAATTCGAAGCATTAGCATATTACTGAAATAAAAAGCTATTTCAATCAAAACATCTTAACAGGTCAAGTTACATTTTAACATAGGACCCCTTATTAGACAGGAGCTTCACAATTCTTGCATCCATTGAACTTGTGAGTTTGTGGAGAGTTTCTGCTTCAATTTCTTTGCAGGATGTCAGAATAACCTCCCAGAACTGCTGTTTGGATGTGAACTGCCTCCGCCCTCATAGATCTTTCGCTTGAGGAGCTCCAAAGGTTCTCAGTGGGGTTGGGGTCAGGGGAGGATGGGGGCCACACCATGAGTTTTTCTTCTTTTATGTCCATAGCAGCCGATGATGCAGAGGTGTTCCTTGCAGCATGAGATGGAGTATTGTCATACATGAAGATGATTTTGCCACAGAAATCATGGTTCTTCTTTTTGTACCATGCAAGAAAGTGGTCAGTCAAAACTCCACATACTTTACAGAGGTCATTTTCACACCTTCAGGGGCCCATAAGGGGCCAACCAGCTCTCTCCCCATGATTCCGGCCCAAAACCTTGTTGGGACATGGTGGCCGTCCACCAACCATCCACCTCTCCATCCATCTGGACCATTCCAGGGTTGCACGGCACTCATCAGTGAACAAGACTGTTTGGAAATTAGTCTTCATGTATTTCTGGGCCCACTGGAGCCGTTCAACTATTTATTCAACTATTTCACACTTTGACACTAGAGAAATCCTTTTTCTTTCCCATTTTGCTTGAAAATGTTGCTCTGCTTAATAATGTGGAACGTCCTTCTTCAGTCGTTTTTCCTTTAATTGGACGCACCTGGAAAACTCATTGGCTCAGGTGTGTGAGATGATTTCACTGAGACAAAGACCATCCATGAGTTTCACTGGAAAACTAAACATTTTACCTTTGTGACACTTAAACACAATTTGCATAATCATTTGGAATGCGGTGTATAAGTGCTGTCATGTGGCGTGTTCTGGTATCAGTGCGTTTGGTAAATGCTGTTGGGACACAGTCTGCGGCGTAAAGGGGACCGCTGTTTGCGCCACTCTGTTGTGATGGTACAAGTGTTGTGACTGTACAATTGTGAGTCAGAGAAAATCAAACTCGTATTAATCACAGGCTCCTGTAAATGTGCTGTTTACATCCATTTTGTGTTTTTTTCTTGAGCTTTCAGACAATTTTAAACTTTTTTGACAGTGTTTGCTAATGTATGCTTTGTATCACCACCTAAACATTCCATCATTGGAGATATTTGTAGGACACCCCCAGCGCGATGTCACTGCAAAGTTCTGTTCTTCTGTAACACAGAAACTTCCAACTTCCTCTTCTTCCGACCACAAAGCTCCCACGCAGCCTCCTCGCCATCTCCGACTTCATTTGATCTCTACATATACAGATAAGAATGAGCAATTACACACGTGCAGATGTAGAGCTCAGTCGTCATTGGATACGGTTATAGTGAGTTAATATGCAAAGTGACGAGGAAGAGCTTTGCGAGAATCAAACTACTGTATTCTATAGTCTTTACCAAATTGAAAGGATTATCCAGGATCTCTCATGCGCTTCTGCTCATTTAATTAGGCAAACAAAGCAGGCGTTGAAATGGTGTGATCGAAGGGGAAAGAGGAGACACACTCTGCACACTTTCTCTCAAATGAAGAAAATTTGCACAGTTTTCAGTTAATCTGACAATCGCGCTGCTAATGGGGTGACTGTGCGCCTATGATAAAGCGCTGAAGTGTTCAAAGAGTTTCCAGAATGAGGATTTTAAAAGAAATACATTCTGGGAGAGGAGGGAATGGAAATATTTTGATCCAGCAAGCTCCAAAAATAGTGTATGTGGGCTTAGTTAAAAGTTGTATAAAGGATTTTCCAAGGAACGAGAAATACAGCGTCCTTTTTCAAACGTTGTGCATACGTGAAACCAACCCCCGTCCCCTGTAGCTCCCTAAGTAGAAATGTCTTCTCCTTACGCTAGAAATCATTTGTTTACAGCCGGTGCGCGTTCAGAATCGCTGTTGCTGCTGTAACTATACTGTACGTCTTCAAATGATGAGCTGAAGTTTCCTGTCCAGAAGTAATTTAGCGACCAACATGTCACCCTTCGTCTGCTTCAGTGCACGCCATCTCTGGAAGGGATCTCCGAGAATCACCTTTGTTTGGCTTCGATCCTTTTCTCCTTCTCTTCTTCTTTCACCAACTTCACAAACGGACTTTCTTTTGCGGCTAACTGGTCGTGGATTCTTGTTTACCATCGCAACAAACTTTGTGCAAACTGCGAGGAAGCTACAGTTGGAAAAAGCCACCAAGAACCGCTGCGTTGGTCGAGTAAACAGCGTCTTGCGTATATGGACTACGTGAGAGGCGAACGTAAACCACATAATCCCAGTGCGCCAGCAAGTCACTTACGCTAGAAACGTAGGGAATTTGACTGACATAGATAGATGTAGCCTCGTTATCTATTGGCTAATGTTTATCTGGCTCCACCACGTCCACAGTTGATGGATTTTCATTATTTTTTTTTTGGTAATTGTAACAAGGCCGCTGCGTCTCTATAATGCTAGTTTGAACTTTTATTGACAATTTGAACCAAAAAAAAATCCTCCATACAACCTTTAAAGAGGCTAAATGTACATTTTCGGGGACCTGCTTGTTGAAATGTTACCGCTTTGCCTGGAATGTTCCGTAGTACAGCATTAAAAATTGACTCTTGTGAGCTTTTAGCCAAGTTTGAATGTTGTTACCTCATCAAAAACATATCTGTAGTTTTGTTTCATTCACATGTTTGAGTAATCTTTTATTATAAGTCTGTCTACATCTCCAAAGCTCAAAATGCTCTGTTCCACCTTGTGATGTCATAGTAGTTTTCAAGTTAACAGCTCCTTTTACCTTTAATTTATTTATGATTTGAGTACATTTCACGTGACAAGTAAAACTATCTACCAAATGAACAAGACTTTTTGTACTTAAAATATGAAAATACATTTTGGTACACTTAAGAAAACAACTCTTTGCACTTCAAATAAACAAAATCTTGCTTGAAATAAGAAAAAAAAAAAAAAAACTTACTCCATTGGTAGATCATTTTACATATCAAGCTGAATCTACGCAAATAAAGTAAAATGTTCTTAATTGAAGTCATTTTAACTTACCTAAATATAGCTTTTTGCAGTGTGTCTTCTAAATTTGTCTTTTTTTTTCCTCACCACAAAAATGAGACCAGTGTGCACCATCCACATCCGATTGCAAACCATTTTAGGATTTCTGAGAGCTTGAACACATTTTCAAGGCGCATTGTGTAACATTTCTGGTTGTTTCTGTGGCGATGTCATTGCACAGTATGACTTTAAACAGCTCTACTTTACATTTATTCAATTACAGGTGGTTTTATAGCTCAAAAATATCTAGAAAAACAGGCGTTCTGACTGTGAGCGGGGGTCGCCTCTCCACAGATTTGACCTGTAACTTCTGCTTTGATCTCCATGAAGATAGAAAGGTTTAATGCCACACTGTGAAACATTCCAGACAAAGCAATAACATCTCCACGGAGAAAAGCATTTGACGGACCCTCCGCCAGAGAATTTAAACATTGCACCTTTAAAATCTAAAATTAGAATAGTATTGATTAAAGAAAAATAAAAAAATAAAGCAGTATGGTCCATCTATGTCCAGATTTCCTCCTGCCTTCATGAAAATACGGGAGCTGTCATATCCTTTCTACCTTCTGTGCTCGATCTGTGTATTTTTATATGCAAATCCAATACGCATCATATATAACTATTTCCTACCCTCATTCTTGGTGCAATCCTGCAATCTTCTAACTCCAGGCTACCATCTTATCCATCTGTCTATTGCTCTGGAAGTATGGGCCTCCTCCGCAGTTCCTTCCCCGCCCCCGAAGCCCCCTTGGCCAGCCTGGCAGCCCACCCTCTCCCCCTCGCTCCTCTGCTTCCGTCTGCGCTCATTAGAAACTGTCCTGGAGCAGCTGGCACATATTGAGTTTATGTCCACATCTCTCAGAGGAATTCCGAGTCTCCTCCTCCTCCGTTTTCCAGCTTTTCCGTAAGGTAAGTGTCCAGATATGTGACCGGAAATCTGCAAACGCAAGGAAATTAATAGTGTCACACGAGACTGAGGGGTTGTTCCAATCACTGGGTGGCTTTGGGTGCTGAATTTTAATTGAAGGTAGTGCTTCCTACAGTTGGCTAGTCTATTTCTAGAACAATTTGGACTTTTTGGCTACATACATTTATATGCAGTGGAAGCCATGGAAGATTTAAATCAAAAGTGCACTGGGTAACTTTTCGGTTGGCGTTACAATAATTCAAAAGCAAAATAATAAGTACTAATTACAGTATTTGGTAAATATTTATTCTGTCTCCTCCAGGAACTAGCTGATGAATAATTATATTTCATATTTATGATTGAGAAGTTGTTTCAAGAAAGTTTTTTAGCTGAAAGTAAAATATATAAAAGTAAAATGTGTTAAGTAAGTAGTATTAAGTAAATATAAAAAATAAATAAGGACTAAAAGGAATGGAGGAGGAAGATCTCATTGGTCTACTACACTTGCCCAAATAAAAATAAATCTTGTCTACCTAAAGCAAATCAGTTCATCATTCGAATTATTTTTGATGTTTCTTAAAGGTACACTGTGCAACTTTTCTGGTGGCGAGTCAGTCAACTGCTTTTCTCCATGGAGATGTTATTGCTTTGTCTGGAATGTTCTGCAATATGACATTAAACAGCTCTACAGCTACTACATTTATTAAATTACAGGTGGTTTTATGACTCAAAAATACCTAGAAAAACAGACAAACAAACTGACTGTGAGCAGGGTCGCCTCTCCACAGATCTGACCTGTAACCGAGTTTGTTGTGATCTTCATGAAGATAGAAAGGTTTAATGCCATACTGTAAAACATTCCAGACAAAGCAATAACATCTCCATAAAGAAAAGCATTTTACGGAGCCTCCACCAGAGAAGTTACACAACGCACCTTTAAGAAACATCAAAAATAATTCTTAATATCATGAACTGATTTGCTTTAAGTAGACAAGATTTATTTTTTATTTGGGCAAGTGTAATAACCCGGACAGCAACCTTAGCGGGTTAAGGAGGAACAGAGCAGAGATGAGCTGAGCCGATTTTCCAGTGCAGGCCCAAGTGTATTTATTTAACCATCACAAAAAAGAAGAAATATTTACAAAAGCACTGACAAAGTTTAAAAAAAAAAAAAAGCACTTCACCTGGATAAACTGAGGCTGGCTCCTTTTATTTGGGCAAGCTCATTTTCTAGGCCAGGTAAGTCCAGGTACGTAATATCAATATTTAAAACGTTAGCCGTAGCAAAACAGTGTTCAATTATTCACTTAAAAGCATTTACAAAAGTAGACAAATTTATTATTCATTTAGCAGTGATAAACTGTAGAAAAATGGACCATAATGAAAAAGCTAAAATATTTGTACACCCCTTCTTATAGAAAATGGTTGCCCGTCCCGGAACCTTCTTAAGGTGCTCCAGCTCTCTGGGGACTCTTTTAGCTGGAGCACCTGATGGCAGACGACGACGACAACAACAGAGGGTAAGTACAAATTCAATATAATCACACAATTAAATGCACTTTTACTTGGTGATGGGCAGATGAAACTTCAAGAAGCATTGAAACGTTTCATCCAATTGGTTCACTCCAGTAAAGCTTCTTGAAGCTTCATTTGCTCTAGTAGGACATTTAGTGGACGCAAAAATATTGCACAATCAATATTAATTATGAAAAAAAAAATCTTCTGTAGAAATATTACTGTACATACCTTGTTTAGAGAAATGAGATCAAAATGTTCCCACACATGGGACATCCTCCTCTTCTTAGCTGGCTCCATTCTCTCCTGACTCTCTCCTCACTCTTCTAAATCTCCAAACTGTCTCCAAAGTGTCTCTAAACTCTCACTGACCGCAACTCTCCATCCAACACCCACATTTTGAATGGAGCCTGAAGGGTTTATATCGCTGTCAAAATTTGCGGCAAAATCCGAACCACTTCCTAAATCAGTCACGTGGTACAACCAGGCAGCGAGACTTCGGACGTCATCATTTTCAGCTCCTCCCCTAAATGAAACAAGCCTCAGTACATACATCCCAGCACACGCTCCGAAACCTCAATACGGAACGTCATATCACTACTTTTACTTATTTTCTGTTTAACCCAGGTCACTTTAACTGCAAGACACATTTTAGTTATTCAGACAGAGTGTGAGAGACAGAGATGGACAGACAGAGTGAGAGAAAGACAGACAGACGAGTAACCCAGATATAGTTGGACCCGTCATACTGAAAAAGTCTTAAGTTTTAAAGATGATTCTTTTTCTTATTCAGAGACAGTAAATACATTTACACTGATGGAGTGAATGGAGTAATTTGACTTGTTTGACAGACTGTCCCGCTCAGTGTCGAGAAATGAGGAGAAATGACGTTTAAAGGCTGACAAATAGTCTTAAGAATGATGAAATAAACAATGACAACAGATGAGACTGAAGGGAATGTCATTAAAAGGGAGCAAGGACGCTGGTCAGAAATTTAAGGAAAATTACGTCCAACTGTGTGATTGATAAATGCAGAGTGTTCGTGTCATTTAAAATAGATGCAACAAACTTTTGTGTTATTGTATAAAAAAGTTGCAGACAAAAAAGTCATGTGTACTTCTTTCAAACAGTTTTTTTTTTTGGTTTTTTTTTAGATCTGGGCTATACATTCTTTGTTCTTCTTCTTCCGAGAGTTTTCCATCCGAGAGAAGAACTCAGTTAAACATGTGTGAATGAAACAAAACAACTCCAGGTCTGTTTGTGATGAGGAAACATTATAACATACAGTATATATATGAAAACAGCTTAATATGAACCCTTTAAAACAAATATGCAAAACATATTCACATAACTTTCAGTGTTAAAGACACATTTGCATTAGTGAAACCTCCTGAGAATTGGTTTTGTGTTTTGAATATGCACCCAAATAATCCATGTTTAATTCTTATTGCAAAATGAAGTATTGTTACAGAAAAACTACCTGAAATCTACAATCTCTAATACATGTGAATTCTTCTATCCGACCTCTCTTACCTCTCCCAGAGCTAATGTCAGATTTTTCATTGTCGTATGTTTTATTTTCCGAATCGGTCTACAATTCTTCAATAATGAACCACCTTGTTGAATTATATTCCGGGGAACATTGTTTATTAATGTATCGTGCAAACTGATTCTGATTTATAAAATATTAATACAGTTTTTTACTATTATTGGAGCACGGCAACAGAAAGCAAACAAAAACCAAACCAAAACAAAAAAAACAAACCAAAACAAAAAAAACTGGAATATTTCAGATTCACACAAAGAGGCTGAGAGACACAAGAAGAGTGAGACACAGTGAGCGACAGTGAGAGAGACAGTGAGAGACACAGTGAGAGAGAGAGAGACAGAGAGAGAGAGACAGAGACAGAGACAGAGAGAGAGAGAGAGACAGAGACAGAGAGACAGAGACAGAGAGACAGAGAGACAGACACAGAGAGAGACAGCATGTGAGCAAGATTGGGGAAGAATGAGAGAGACAGAGAAAGTGAGAGAGAGACAGAGTGAGAAAGAGAGACAGTGAGAGAAAGACAGAAAGAGTGGAAAAGACAGAGAGAGAGAGAGAGAGAAAAAGAGTGAGAAAGGGACAGAGACAATGAGAGAGATTCCGATTTCTAAAATATTAATACAGTTTTGTATTATTATTGGAGCACGGCAACAGAAATCAAAAATAAATGAAATATTTTTATATATTTCAGATTCAAACAAAAAGGTCAAATGGAAGTTAGTTATTATTTTTAAAAAGTTGTGAAAAGCTGCATTTATGAACTACATTTATTTGCGAACATGAAAGAGAATTGAAAAGAAGTTTACTTGTGCTTTTCCGTGACAAACTCCACAAATATCCTGAGGCATTTATGGTACAGATGAAAGCAGATAGCGTGCTTGTATTTTATGCTAGCAGTATTTTTAAGAGGCGAACAGGAGGTGACTTTGTGTGACTATTGCTATAGCAACGAAGAGTGCCGTTAATAAGAAGTACATGAACTTTAAGAGTCTAAACAAGTGTACTGGGGAGTGTATATTTTTATTTTTTAAGCAAAATTTGTCTTGCCCCAGCACAGATTTATTATTTAAGCAGGTCAAAATAAGTCTGCTGTGTACTGTCTGCGTCTAATCAGAAAGGATTTTATGGTGTGAGAATCTGGAATGCGCAGTTAGCATGCTAGTTGTTAAGTGAGGAATAAGTCGGTATTTTTTACTGAGAAAAAAACAAAACAACACAACGTCAGCACCGGAAAAGTGACATATTGCATCTTCAAAGGTGCATTGTGTAACTTTTCTGGTGGAGGGTCCGTTGAATGCTTTGTCTGGAATGTTCCATAGTACCAAACCAGACCAAGTTACAGGTCAGATCTGTGGAGAGGCGACCCCGCTCACAGTCAGAATGCCTGTTTTTCTATGTATTTTTGAGCTATAAAACCACCTGTAATTGAATAAATGTGAAGTAGGGCTGTTTAATGTCATACTGTGGAACATTTCAGGCAGAGCTGTGGCATATCCATAGAAACAACCAAAAAAGTTTCCTTTCCCTGGAATGTTGTAGCTTTTTTTTTTGCTTTTTTTTTTACAATAAAACAAAACCTTGAAAAATACGCATTCTACTGTAAGCTGGACTGTCTCTCCACAGATCTGACCTGTAAATTGGCTTGGTGCTCGTCTCCATGAAAATCGATACGTTTAAAACCATACTGTGGAACATTCCAGGCAAAGCAACAACATTTCCATGGTGACAGGCCCGCTTCCCCGAAAGTTCCACAGTGCGCCTTTAAAATGAGTATCTAAGTTCAATATTAGTTTTAGTATCGATTAGTATCTTATTTTTGGTACTTTTGACAACCATACTGTGGAACATTCTAGGCAAAGCAATTTCATCTCCATGGTGACGGATCCTCCACCCCGAAAGTTACACAATGCACCTTTAAAATGAGTGTCTAAGTTCAATATTAGTTTTAGTAACGATAAATATCTGATTTTCGGTACTTTTGACAATCCTACTGTGGAATATTCCAGGCAAAGCAACAACATCTCCATGGAGACGAGAAGGTAGCAGACCCTCCGCCTGAAAAGTTACACAGTGAACTTTTAAAGGAAGAGAAATGACCAGTGTGACCAGTGAGCTCCTTCGTTTCGCACGCGTCACTGAACACATCATTCTGGATTTGGCAGGCAGTAAAAATGGAGATTTGAGTTTGAAGGTCAGTATTAAATAACTGTCAGCTGATCTGAAATAATGTGACTTTAACTGAGCTGTGGATGCTAAATTTCACTTTTTCACATGCCGGGATTCTTTTTTATCTTTTCATTTCACATTTTACAAACTACACTAAATATTTCAGCATTTCAGAGTTTTCAATGCCAAACAATTTTCAGTTTAAACTCACACCTTGAATTAAAACGCTCAGATGAAATTAAGTCTGCAGTTTTTATTATTATTTATTTTATTTAATTTATTTTTTTTATTTTATTTATTTATTTATTATTTATTTAAACAATCTTTGAGCCTTCTTACTTCAAGTGGGGTCGCCTCTCCATGTAACAATATCTGAAAATATCGCGATATTGTATCATCAAAAGTCTCAATAATATCGTGGGCCATCGCAATATATCGAATTACAAGACTCTTCGCTTAAATTAAAAGTTATAGAGCAGCAATGGCTAAAAAAAACAGAAGGAACTACATAGACCATGATCCTTTGCTCCATTTCAGTGCAGAGTACATAAAGAAATAACCGTTCTAACGCTTTTAAATCTTAGTTCTTTGGTTTAAGTCTTGTCAAGGCATTAACAAAATAAAAAAAAATTAAAGCCGCGCGCGGCTATGATGGCCCTCGCCCCGGTTCGCACACCCCCCTGCGCAGCCGCTGGGGACCCACGACCGCTCCAGCTCGCCACTCGCTCCTCCCAAGAGCCAGCCAGGCTGCCAGCTCGTCCGCGGGAAAAATTACATAATACACCTTTAAATATGCACCTTTAAATATATTGTAGGAGCCCCTGCTGGCGAACCATGAAAAATGCCACATGTCCAAAATTTGTTTTTCTTGTAATCATTCGTAGAATTTCATTCCCAAATTTGCACAGATCCTCCATCAGGAATTTACATTATGCACCTTTAAATGGTTTTGAGGGAGTCCGTGCGCCCCTACTGTCCAACCGTGAAAAATACCCCATGTCTGTAATATATTTATCTGCTTGTAATCATGCATAGAATTTATCTAATCTGAACCAAACTCGGGGAATAATGTAGTTGTTTTATGTCTATGATAGGGGGCGCTATAGTGTTCACTTTTCATATACTTTATATTGTTTTATAATCAAGTTGAAATCAAACATTAGTGATTAAAATTTCAGCGCTATAGGACAAAGCATGTGCGTGTAATATATTTTAAATAATTTTTTTGGGGAGTATTTGCGCCCCTGCTGGCCAACCGTGAAAATTGCCCCATGTCCATAATACATTTATTTGCTTGTAATCATGCATAGAATTTAATCCCCGAATTTGGTCCAGATCTGATAATGTAGACGTTTCACGTCTATGCTAGGGGGCGCTATAGTGTTCACTTTTATTATATTTCATATTTCATTACATTCGGGCCGGGGTCACGCAGTTGTGATTTGAATTTGAGCTCTCTAGGCCAATGCCTGTGGCCGTGAGAGGTCATCAAAAAAACAGGAAATGAAGGCGTTTTTCGCCGGCGTGCTACGGGCAAACCGTAAGGAGTTAAGAAAAAACATGGATGATTTATGTGAACCTATGTCTGTAGATGTGACATGTCAAAACTGAGCTCATTTGGACTAAACACAAGGGACTTGAATCTTTTTGCACACACCCAAGTCAAAACGGCGCCGAATTTTTGATCCAATATGGCCGACTTCCTGTTCGTCATAGAGCAGTGTTATGAATGACTTTTTTGTTTGTCTCCCTGAGCTCTATCACTGTTCTGAATTTTGTCAGCCTACGCCAAAATATTCTTTTCAGCTGCCCATTCATGTTAAAATTTCATTTTTCAAGGGGGCGCTGTCGAGTGGGGTCACTTTGGGCATTGTCGCGATGCCCATTTTATCAAATTTTTCGCCGGACCGGTCGATCTGATACCCCCATGTGGGACTTTTCGTCGATGTTCAGGCCTTCAAAATCGCGATCGTTTGTAAGGAAAAATAATAACACAAACGAAGAACAATAGCCCTCGCCATTGACTAAAGTCACTGGCAAGGGCCAAATATTCATGCCTCATTAAAAAGTAAAATATGTAGGATTTTAGGATAGAAGTGTTTATGTATGAACCTGAAAACAAATCTTGTCTTTTCCCCCCATTTTCATAAGATGTTACAGGCCTAAGTAAAGAATATGGAATCCTACCTATTGTACCTTCTTTACAACTACAGAATTAAACTAATCTAAAGCTAATCTAACTCTTATAACTGTATAATTTTGTTCTTGTATTTTTCACTGTTGCCAATAAAGTTGGAGCCATATCTACAGTACATTTTGTTTTGAAATATCAAATTCATGATAGTGACTAACTGATCAGAATGAGACCTGCTCTAGCGAAATTACTCGTGTGATTAGATAGTTTAAAGCAAAATAAGTGCATCTATATAGGCAACAGTATATTTGCTCTGAAATAACACAGTATAAATGTGAATTTAACGCTTATGAATCTCTCGTTTTCTTGTGTTACTTGGGGATTCGTACAAGTCTACGCCATGGAAATCAACCCGTGAGTGTTTGTTAATCAGACTTAACCTTCACTTATTTAAACAAACAAATGACTGACACAAAGACATACTGTCCTCTTGCAGGCAGCCCCTTGTGGTGAGCACCTGTATGATGAGGATGGGAAAAAGCTGCCTCCTTGTATCCCTTGTATCCCTTGTATCCCTGGGGCCTGGCTCACTCCGGCCATCATGGCCTGTTACCTGCTGCTCGTCAACATCCTGCTCGTCAACCTGCTCATCGCTGCCTTCAAGTGAGTGGAGTCCTCTTCTGTTTCTGATGCTGAATAATGACAAAGAACATAGATAGTATTTCTCAGTGTCAATAAAAGGAAAAAAAAAAAAAAAGGTAAACCTTTGTGCCAGGGAATTTGAAATATTTCATATTCTCAGACTTCTGACAGCACTTAAAACTTTCATTTGTGACCTAATGTTCATAAACCTGGTTTAGATGTCCCTTGGTACCCAGAAAGTAGGTGTGGCTGACCAACCAAAGGCACGCAGACACACATATTTAACCATTTGTTATTTTTAAGTTTGGATTTCCTCAATAAGGTCTTAATGCATCTTGTAAATGTAAATGATACATTTGCAACCCTCTTAGCCATTTTTTGCAAAATCGTTATTAATGTAATGCACTTTAAACCTTAAAACTTTTGTTGATCTCTAGAAACATGGGATATTTACAATTTACAATGCAGTTGCTATTTATAGTTCTCTTTTGCCAATTGTGAACCGTTTTTCCCACAGCAAGACATTCTTTGAGGTGAAGTTCATCTCGAATCAGGTGTGGAAGTTCCAGAGATACCAGCTCATCATGACGTTCCATGACCGCCCCATTCTTCCTCCTCCCCTAATCATCCTCAGTCACCTGTACATCCTTCAGAGCCGTCTGTTCAAGCGCTGTGCCAAGAAGAGACAGTAGGGGGAGCTAGACGAGAAGGACCGCGGCCTCAGTGTGTATATTCTCTAAATTACACTTTTACAATCAGCTACTGTAACTCTAATGTTCATTATGGTCTCAAATCTACACAGATAAGTCTCAATTGTTTGTCAAAAGGGCACAGAATTCAATCCAAGAAGCTTTTGGATGGGGATAATTAGAGCACAAATTTAAAACATGAATATGATGAAATCTGTTTTGTTTTTCTTCCCAGAGCTGAGGCCGAATCCCGAGGAGCTGAAAAACCTCTAAGAGTTTGAGGAGCAGTGTGTGGAGGAGTACTTCAGGGAGAAGGATGACGAGCAGCAGTCATCCAGTGATGAACGCATAAAATTCACCTCTGAGCGGTCAGTCATTCTGAGCATTCGGATTCCTCTGAAGGAAGTGAGCATGTATCGTCACTCCTCTCTCTGTAACCATTGTTGGCAGACTAATCATTTTGGTCTTAAAATGTTCATTTTACCATTTTGTCCCTTAATCAACATATGAAAATTAATAACTGACAAATCAGACACCTTCTTTCCGAGGTCGCATCCATTAGCGTTAGAAACAGGTTTGATTGACAGTGTTGCCAAGCGCCCGAATCACTGGTTTAATAGGGTGCGGGCGCTTCGCAACACTGTCAATCAAACCTGAAGGGGCATCATCTTCACCTGCCTCATTTTGGATTGGCTCTTTGGCTGCTAAGATACAAATAGGGAACTCTACTCCAAATTCGCCCCTATTACTGCTAGCCTCAACAAGCTTCATTTTACCATGGGCGATATCTCAGACTCAGTCCACTTTATACAGTCTGTGGATCTCAGGTAGCCTTAACCCTGATCTGTCCTTGCAGTATGGAGAACATGTCCATGCGTTTGGAGGAGGTGAATGAGAGGGAGAACACGATGAAGGCCTCACTGCAGACCGTGGACCTGCGCCTCACCCAGCTGGAGGAGATCCGTGGAAGAATGGCTGTGGCTCTGGAGAAGCTGGCCGGAGTGGACAAACTGGAACTGACCAGAAGTTACTCAAGAAACTCCTCCGTGCGTGACCCCTCCTCCCTCCTCCGCCAGGGCAGCGTCAACAGCGCCGACGGATACAGCCTCTACCGCTTCCACATGGACATGGAGGACATAAACACATAAACCAATCATATTTAGGCTGAGTTCTTCTCTCAAACAGAAAACGATACAGGATTACTCTACTATGTTTTTAGACCCCATACACCTTTACAAGAATCATTTTGGATAATTTCTGCCCTGTAATTGCCAATCTCTACTGAACTAAAGATAAGAGAAAAAAAAAAAATTAAAAAAAATGTAGACGGACTAATAAAGGGTTACTCAAACACGTGTGATCAAGATAAAGGCGGCAGATTTTACGCCAAAGCAACCCTCTCCATTTGTCCAGGCTGGGGACTGGCACAGAGGGACACAGCGTCCTCTGTGGCTGGATTAGACCCACCGCCCGTGCTTTTGTAGTGTTAGTGTGTTAGTAGGTGCGTGCAGAGATACTTACCACAAACAGCAGCCTCTGGGACCTATAAAGACTAATTTAAAAGTTTAGGTAAAAGTTTAGATCTGCAACAAGAAGAGATTTCAGAAGAGTTAGGGTTAGAATCATCAAAACAACATACAAAATACAAAATGGCAGTACTGACCCACATTAGTATGAGATTTAACTTTGTGTTAAATTCCAATGTTCAAAGAAAAATGTCACCATATTTCAAACTGGTTTAAGGTTAAAATGAACAGACCATTAACAATGCAAACCTGTGAAAGAGTTAAGGAGAGCAGAACAACCAGTATTTTCAGTTCATTGTAAGGGTTAGGACCAGAGCCCTCACATTCTAAACCAGTCTAAATCTGGCTCACATTTAGACCAGTTCAGATACATACAAAAACATTCAAAAACCCAAGATTGTCAGTTAAGACCTTGTTTTAAACTCTAAATGAACAGAAACAAAATCAGTTTAACCTGTGGAAGTGTTAGTTTAGAATAACCAGTATTTTAGTCCAGTGTAAGGGTTAGGACCAGAGCCATTACACTCAAACCAGTCCACATTTAGACCAGTTCAGACAAAATCAAATACAAAACATATCACATTCAGTAAGCCAAGGTCAGTCTCTTAGTCTGAACCAGGTCTGTCTGGAACTGACCAAGCCAAGTAAAATAAACAATTAAACCTGTGGAAGTGTTAGTTTAGAAATCAGGGGTTTTAGTCTCAGACCCATGTGATCATCACGTTTTACCAGTCTGTTTAAATCTGGTCCACATTTAGATCAGACCAGACCAGACCAGACCAGACCAAGGAGACCACGCAGTCTCCATTAAAGTGTGCCAATGTTTAGAATCTGGCACACACCAGTTTAGGCCCAAAACCAAAGCCTTAGAGAGTAACATAAGAATCCTCAGCGTATTCAGACCGTGTACTGAGATGATACAAGGTTCACAGAGAACCTCACAAATACCTACCTGGTTTAAGTCTGCATGGACAGACCAATAAAACCTGTGAAACCAGCAGCAGGGAAAGATCAAACCTGTAAGATTATTTCAGTCACAAACCAAACGTTCAAGCGTTTGGGTTTGAACCATTACATTCACTCAGTCCATATGTGCCCCACTCTGGGGCCATCAAAGCCACAAGGAAAAGAAAACACAAGGGCCTCAACCCTTGGACCAGAACTCAAGACTGTCAGTATATTCAAAGTGTGTAATGTCCTCCAATAGGACGGTATCTGAGTGGTTAGCACTCACATGTGTACGGCAGCAGCTCACTGCTCCTGATGTTGCCTCAGCAACACTTGGTTGATGTTAAGTTGGTTAAATACAAAGTGAATTTCCCTCACACGGGATTACTACAGTACACTTTAAAGTGATCCGGTTTGAACATCTCCATTTGGTTCCATCTTGTGCCATTCTCTCAGCTTCCAGCCTTTGAATGAATGTTGATCATGGGACCCCAAAGGAAGGAAAGACAGACTTCCTTTTTTGTGCATCATAAAAGACAGTTTCTTTGCATTGCTTTTGTTTAAATACAAATAAAAAAGATGCCATTTATTTTTGTATGTATTGTTTAGTTTCCTCTGTCCAGCATCTGTTCTTTACACAGCGTTCAGGATAGGGCTGTTAGTGCAGTTTGGATTTGGGCTTTGGGTTTTTCCACTGCAGAAGCTTTAAGACAAAGTTAGACTCCTTTCCTCCAGATTAGTCCCAGGACATGCTTGGTTGTCCACAATGCAATCCATTTTTCAAATATATAATGGTTTAGTCACTGTTCAGCTTTTGCACATTGATAGTTAGCTCCACAGCGCTCTATTTTCTCATTAGCGCCATTTTATTGCTTTGACGTACTTGGTGCTGAATTTTTGCACTTCAAGGTGTATTTTTTCTTTGGGTGAATTTTTTGTATCCATTTTACATGATACATTCTCTTTATTAATTCCTTATTTTTGGGTACATCCTCCAATTTAAAAGTTCCATTCTTGATTAGTTCAGCAGTTACTTCCTCTTCTGGATCCTTTTTTGGCTTTTTGACTTTGACAAATAGAGGCGAAGGTTCATTTCTCAGTAGTCCACATTCTATATAGACCAAGTATCACATAGCTACCTGTAAAAAAGTTAAATTAGCATGTCAAGGTTAGACACCACCCCACCACCACATGTAAATCATCCTAAAACCTGAAAATTAAAAAGGGTTAGTAACATAATGTGGCAAACATTATATTATATGAATACAGCTAAGGATAAAACAAAGTAACATTAGCATGGTTTAGCTTAGCAATGTTCAAAATCCAGTAACATAATATGGCAAACATCATGTTTTAACCTTAGCTGTATTCAAAATAAAATAAACATCTGCTACAGTTGCCGCAAATGATCTTCATGTCTCACAGTTGCAAGACATGAAGTAGATTTAGCATTAGCTTTAGCATTAGCTTTAGCTTGTGTTATAAATAATACTTAGCAGTTTAAAATAAACGTAATAAATCTGCTCCCTGTAAAACAAACAAAAAAAAAAAAAGGTTAGACACCATCCTAAAACCTGAAAATTAAAAAGGGTTAGTAACATAATATGGCAAACATCATGTTTTAACCTTAGCTGTATTCAAATAAAATAAACTAACATTAGCATGGTTTAGCTTAGCAATGTTCAAAATCCAGTAACATAATATGGCAAACATCATGTTTTAACCTTAGCTGTATTCAATAAATATCTGCTACAGTTGCCACAGATGATCTTCATGTCTCACAGTTGCAAGACATGAAGTAGATTTAGCATTAGCTTTAGCTTGTGTTATAAATAATACTTAGCAGTTTAAAATAAACATAATAAATCTGCTCCCTGTAAAAAAAAAAAAAAAGGTTAGACACCATCCTAAAACCTGAAAATTAAAAAGGGTTAGTAACATAATATGGCAAACATCATGTTTTAACCTTAGCTGTATTCAAATAAAATAAACTAACATTAGCATGGTTTAGCTTAGCAATGTTCAAAATCCAGTAACATAATATGGCAAACATCATGTTTTAACCTTAGCTGTATTCAATAAATATCTGCTACAGTTGCCACAGATGATCTTCATGTCTCACAGTTGCAAGACATGAAGTAGATTTAGCATTAGCTTTAGCATTAGCTTTAGCTTGTGTTATAAATAATACTTAGCAGTTTAAAATAAACATAATAAATCTGCTCCCTGTAAAAAAAAAAAAAAAGGTTAGACACCATCCTAAAACCTGAAAATTAAAAAGGGTTAGTAACATAATATGGCAAACATCATGTTTTAACCTTAGCTGTATTCAAATAAAATAAACTAACATTAGCATGGTTTAGCTTAGCAATGTTCAAAATCCAGTAACATAATATGGCAAACATCATGTTTTAACCTTAGCTGTATTCAAAATAAAATAAACATCTGCTACAGTTGCCGCAAATGATCTTCATGTCTCACAGTTGCAAGACATGAAGTAGATTTAGCATTAGCTTTAGCTTGTGTTATAAATAAGTAAATACTTAGCAGTTTAAAATAAACATAATAAATCTGCTCCCTGTAAAAAAAAAAAAAAAAAAAGGTTAGACGCCATCCTAAAACCTGAAAATTAAAAAGGGTTAGTCAGTAACATAATATGGCAAACATCATGTTTTAACCTTAGCTGTATTCAAATAAAATAAACTAACATTAGCATGGTTTAGCTTAGCAATGTTCAAAATCCAGTAACATAATATGGCAAACATCATGTTTTAACCTTAGCTGTATTCAATAAATATCTGCTACAGTTGCCACAGATGATCTTCATGTCTCACAGTTGCAAGACATGAAGTAGATTTAGCATTAGCTTTAGCTTGTGTTATAAATAAGTAAATACTTAGCAGTTTAAAATAAACATAATAAATCTGCTCCCTGTAAAAAAAAAAAAAAAAAAAAAAAGGTTAGACGCCATCCTAAAACCTGAAAATTAAAAAGGGTTAGTCAGTAACATAATATGGCAAACATCATGTTTTAACCTTAGCTGTATTCAAATAAAATAAACTAACATTAGCATGGTTTAGCTTAGCAATGTTCAAAATCCAGTAACATAATATGGCAAACATCATGTTTTAACCTTAGCTGTATTCAATAAATATCTGCTACAGTTGCCACAGATGATCTTCATGTCTCACAGTTGCAAGACATGAAGTAGATTTAGCATTAGCTTTAGCTTGTGTTATAAATAAGTAAATACTTAGCAGTTTAAAATAAACATAATAAATCTGCTCCCTGTAAAAAAAAAAAAAAAAAAAAAAGGTTAGACGCCATCCTAAAACCTGAAAATTAAAAAGGGTTAGTCAGTAACATAATATGGCAAACATCATGTTTTAACCTTAGCTGTATTCAAATAAAATAAACTAACATTAGCATGGTTTAGCTTAGCAATGTTCAAAATCCAGTAACATAATATGGCAAACATCATGTTTTAACCTTAGCTGTATTCAAAATAAAATAAACATCTGCTACAGTTGCCGCAAATGATCTTCATGTCTCACAGTTGCAAGACATGAAGTAGATTTAGCATTAGCTTTAGCTTGTGTTATAAATAAGTAAATACTTAGCAGTTTAAAATAAACATAATAAATCTGCTCCCTGTAAAAAAAAAAAAAAAAAAAGGTTAGACGCCATCCTAAAACCTGAAAATTAAAAAGGGTTAGTCAGTAACATAATATGGCAAACATCATGTTTTAACCTTAGCTGTATTCAAATAAAATAAACTAACATTAGCATGGTTTAGCTTAGCAATGTTCAAAATCCAGTAACATAATATGGCAAACATCATGTTTTAACCTTAGCTGTATTCAATAAATATCTGCTACAGTTGCCACAGATGATCTTCATGTCTCACAGTTGCAAGACATGAAGTAGATTTAGCATTAGCTTTAGCTTGTGTTATAAATAAGTAAATACTTAGCAGTTTAAAATAAACATAATAAATCTGCTCCCTGTAAAAAAAAAAAAAAAAAAAAAAAGGTTAGACGCCATCCTAAAACCTGAAAATTAAAAAGGGTTAGTCAGTAACATAATATGGCAAACATCATGTTTTAACCTTAGCTGTATTCAAATAAAATAAACTAACATTAGCATGGTTTAGCTTAGCAATGTTCAAAATCCAGTAACATAATATGGCAAACATCATGTTTTAACCTTAGCTGTATTCAATAAATATCTGCTACAGTTGCCACAGATGATCTTCATGTCTCACAGTTGCAAGACATGAAGTAGATTTAGCATTAGCTTTAGCTTGTGTTATAAATAATACTTAGCAGTTTAAAATAAACATAATAAATCTGCTCCCTGTAAAAAAAAAAAAAGGTTAGACACCATCCTAAAACCTGAAAATTAAAAAGGGTTAGTAACATAATATGGCAAACATCATGTTTTAACCTTAGCTGTATTCAAATAAAATAAACTAACATTAGCATGGTTTAGCTTAGCAATGTTCAAAATCCAGTAACATAATATGGCAAACATCATGTTTTAACCTTAGCTGTATTCAAATAAACATCTGCTACAGTTGCCGCAGATGATCTTCATGTCTCACAGTTGCAAGACATGAAGTAGATTTATCTAACATTAACTATGAACTAATTAACAATATTAATAATAAAAACAGTAAAAGTATCACAATAAGAAACACAACTAAACACAACTAAAGTTAGCGTGGCTCATCTTAGCAGTATTCAACAAAGCTTGGTTTAGAAAGACCTGTATATTTTATCTTAGCAGACAGTACACGACAGAAGTTAGCATGGTTTAGCAGTATTCGGTAAAGAGTATATTTTAGCTTGGCTCTTTCTTAAAGGCTAGTATATTTCAGCTTTAACGGTTTATTCACCTGTGGTCTTCCTGATGGTCTGGACCAAAGCTCAAGACCTGGAGATGGGTCGTGAGCAGCAGCAGTGGTGGTCGAAAAATGGCTCAAACGCAAAGAATTAATTTCCATCACGAGAAATTCGTCAAGTACGCCTACCTCAGTGTATTTTGTTTTGTTTCATGAGTGTGTTCATTTCTGGGATAATTTCCTTCCTTGCATTTCTTTGAGTTTGTGCTCCCTTTTACCAGAAAAATTCAGGACTCAACCCTGATTTTTCCTTTCATATTCCATTTCTTCAGTAAATCATTGCATTTAGACAAATCCAGAATGTGAAATAACACACAGCATTTAGTTTCAACAAAAGCGAAGCAAATGTCACATGAAACCCCATCACAGCATTATTCAAACCACACACTGCATTAAAAAAAAAAAAAAAAAATAATCAACCAGAGCGAGGAGCAAATTTAGTACAGAAATTAACATTAAACAGGCATGAACAGTTCAGCAAATACATAAACATTTCATTGCGATAATTGTTCGAATTCACAAAAAGACACACACAGGTAAAGTTGCGTGCGCAACCAGAACCTCCAACATCCCGCCAAAAGGGGAAATTCATCGCAAAGGGGAAATAACAAAGGGAAACTGTATAACAAAGGGGAACTGTCTAGCGACGGGGGAACTGTACAACAAAAGGGGACATGTAGGCCTATAGCAAAGGAGAAATTCAATTCAGTTTGTCTAGTGACATAATTGATTTTCTCCTTTGTCATGGATCCTACCTGAACGACGGAGGGACTTCAAAAACATCCCATTTTAACGCAATGGGCCTTATAAACTAAACGTTGTAAAAACATGTCCGGTCTTGGCTGGTCAGGCAACAGGTAAAACTTATCTGGACTCCTCCGCGTGGCTCGACGTGGTGACGTGGTGATCTGAGCGGCGGGGCACGTTTGGCGCGTTTTCCGGAGTCCGGCGTGATGCAGCAGCGATGGTCTTAGAATATCTCCCTTTTGTTGTTGTGAAAATGCGCGTTAAAAGATCGTAAAAACCGAAGCGGGAAACATACGAGTATCCGTTGGCTCCCGGTGCCACGTCCTCCCGACTCCCGCGCCATATTTAAAGGCACCCATAAGCCACCTGTGCTCACGTGACTCACGCTCACCTGGCGGGAATCACCATGGCAACTGTCCCAACGCTATAAGCCAGGGGTCGGAGAGCCATTTGGAGCGTCTCCCACAGAAAAGAAAACACCCGGAGCCACAAAACCCTTTTGAGTCTAAACCAGCGCTAACCAGAGGAACTACAGGCAAAACTACAACTCCCAGAAAACAGACAACAAGCACCATCCTCCACTACAGCTCATAAGCGCGAGTCTTAAGAGAATTATTTACACCTTTCAGTCTTTTCATCACAACAGTAGCAACATAAATAAAGTGCATGAGTGAAATAAAGAACTGCGCTGCACACGTACGACCTGCACACGTATAATCTCTGAAAAGTTTAACATGAACATCTCCAACGTGATAGAAGCACAGAACAGACTCACCATAGGCAGAACATCCCTCAGTCACAGAAAGAACACGCATATTCCACTGAGTCCTGCCCTTTAGTCCGACAGAAGCTGACCGCATCAGCCACACAAGGAGCAGCTGTTTTTTTCAGCTTATAGTTTATGCAAATTAGCCATGTGGTTTTAAGTTTCGGTGAACATGTAAACGCATACTATCCGTATATTTTTGGGATAGCAGGGGATTATACGTATATACCCCTTAGTTAGACGTATACTAAACCTCTCGCGTTATCCCAATCCTCGACGTGTAATTTACACGCATACTCGACGTCTAGTATCCCTGAAAGATCTACCAATGAGGTGAGCGAATTTGTCGATGACGTTACTCGCGCGCTACTGCGCATGTCTCTTGCAGAACGGCCGCTGTCCTGTCTCATTGGTAGGGCTGTTGATGACGACATAGACAGACCTACCAATGAGGTGAGCGAATTTGTCGATGACGTCACTCGCGCGCTACTGCGCATGTCTCCTGCAGAACGGCCGCTCTGTCTTGTATCGGGAATCTCGGCAGATTAAAGCAGATGCTAGGATAGTTGTATCATCAGGTAAGACGTTTCCCACTCACTACTGTTGGTTTAGCATCATAACTTATTTTGCCACACGGCGGTAAACTGTGTTAGTGCGCTGACAACAGCGCTAGCGAGTGTTGCTACTTCATGCTAACCGCACAGCTAGCGGCGCTGCAGTCAGACAGCGCCCGCATCACTCGGACACTAAGGCCCAATCCCAATTCTCCCCCTTAGCCCTCTGTCTTTGTCTTAGCCCTACCCCTTAGCCCTAGGCAAAGGGGTATGTTTTAACCCTTAGAAATGGGACACCCCTTTGCAGTCGCAACAATATGACATTATTTTTAAAGTTTTGAAGTATTGTGCTCCTTTTGAGTTTGTTTTAAATGAACTTTGCAAAAAGTCAAATGTTTTTTTAATTTTTTATTTTTTTTAAATTACTATACTCTGTACAACATATGTAAATCAAATTTTAATCAACTGTAACACAAAATTAAAATGCTGCAGAGGTGGACGGAGTTGTAGAGGATGCCTGGTACACACAAACAAGAAAACAAAATATATACATAGTCATAAACATATAGTTGTTCTGGTACCTACAAATATTATAGAATGTAATATACCTTATATTTTATTTTCAAATTCTCCCACTTTTTTGAAGCTTGTTGGGCTGACACAACTCCAACAAGTCCAGCCTCCTACAAGAAATACAAATGTGATTAATAACATGTCATTAAATAGGGGATAATTTACAAGGCGAAACGAAACAATAATATTTTAGGCCATGCATGTTCGTAATACTTCACACATTCTACGTAACGTGTGTATAGTTCTAAACGCGCATGAGACGAGTTACGAGGCGAAATACAGCGATATATTTGACACATTCTAGTCTAACATATATGCGTATATAGTTCTTTAAGGCCATGCATGTTCGTAATACTTTACACAGGCGAAATGAAAACATATACAGATACAGCGATATATTTGACACATTCTACCGTAACGTGTGTATAGTTCTAAAAGCGCATGAGACGAGTTACGAGGCGAAATACAGCGATATATTTGACACATTCTAGTCTAACATATATGCGTATATAGTTCTTTTAGGCCATGCATGTTCGTAATACCGTAACATGCGTATAGTTCTAACCGGGCATGTTACGATAAGCCGTATATGTCAGAAAGCGTAAATGCAGGCGCCATGAGTATACCTACAACTTTTCAAAAGTTACTACAGTTTTATACAACTTTTTATGAGGTTCTTGAGTGCAAATACTCACATTTGTCCAATTTCTTCTCGATTGCCGACACTTCCCGATTTCCGTGTTGGTTTTTGCTCCGACTTGCGTTAAGCCACGCCTATCCCCTTTGCGCAAAGTGTGCATCTGAAAACGCTTTGCGCAGAGGGGTATCATAGCCCTTCCCCTTACCCCTTCCCCTTACAGAAAAGAGTATTGGGACACCCCTCTGTCTCTCGTGAACGCACACAACAGAGGGGTAGGGCTAAGACAGAGGGCTAAGGGGGAGAATTGAGACGCAGCCTAAAACTGGAGACCGGGACCTTTTACCCACAATGCACCGGTCATAACAAAGACGCCATTTTACATGTGTTTGTCAATAATTGTGGATATTGTTAGAAATCTATAAATATCAAGGTAAGTATGTGGCATCGGCATAAAATAACATTTGTATTACATTGATAAGACATACTAGTTATATTGATAAATATTTTGTACATAAATAAGCATAGTATTGCTGCCAGTTGCTGTTGTTTGATCTCCCTCATGTGATGTAGGATATTGTGAGAGTCTTCCAATATAATGTTAATCAATCTTGACTAAAATTTTACATTTATTTGAAATTATTGTTTGAAAATAACAAAATTGTGATCTTCGTTCGTGTATTTGTAGTTATGACCAATGACAAAACGTTGATTTGACTATAATGTAGTAAATATAGGGTATTGCCACATGTGTTCTGTGACTGGGCCGTATAGTAAATTATTGAAATATAGACTGTACACTTTATATGTTGACAAGGATGCATATTTTCAGACACGTAGGATAATTTATAGAGTGGACCCCAAAGTTGTTACATACAGTATAGTATACATCATCCAGTTTATCATAGCCAAATGTTTATTTTACACAATGGTCGGGTGTTTATAAATAGCCTAATGGGGAATCCCCATAATTCTATAGTATTAGTCAAGCTCCCCAAGATTGCACTGCTCCGTTATGTGGCTTGTGTGATTCAGGCTATAGTCTTTAACACGTGCTATGATAAAGGCAAACTTCCCTTGTCACAAGCTGTGGATTTATCAAGTGAGAATAGAATGATACTACTTTTATCTTAACAATGGCATAATCAAATCATGTTAATTGTCAGATTGATTGTTTTTAGTTTGTTTTTGTCCTATTACACGCGTAATTTTACAGCTGCAGCTCTCACAATGATTGTTGCATGGTTGATACTAATGTACTGTTGTAGAATCTAGTTCATCTTAATGTGAATGTTGCTGAATGTTCTTGTTTACATTTTCATTACAGGTACTCCATACTCTCCAGTATCCCTTGCATGGTGTTTGCCATTGTCTGACCACTCCTGCATGCTTCATCCCACTTCCATAACCCAAAGTTGATAGCTGTCTACATTCAATAAAATGAGTTCGAAGAAGTTAGAGTACAAACGAGAGTACGAGAAGAAGAATACTACCTCACTTGAAAGTGTTGTAAGTATGTGCATTTATTTATGAAATTTGCTTCAGGCACTGTAGGCCAACTCACATCAACCCCCAGATCACATAGGCAAGTAGCCAAGCCATCCAGATCAAAGGGACAGGATGACTATCCAATGTAGCAAGTATGTAAAATTCACTAATTTTATTTGTTTTTATTCTTTGTTAATTTGATATATATAGATAGATATAGATATAGATAGATAGATAGAGATAGAGAGATATTATTTGTATTGTCAGGATTTCAAAGAAAAGTGATGGAAAAACTTATAACACTGGAAGAAGAAGTGAAGAGGATTGGCAAAAGATATGAGCCAAAAGACTCGGACTACCATGTTGTCCAGATGTCGACATTAGACGAGATGCAGAGGAAAGAGAATGAGCTGGGCGATCGAAGGGAAAGAAAGCTTCTGGTTAGTAATTAATATTTATGATGATTTCATACATATAATACATGATATATAAAAAAAATTTTTTTCTTCAGATTTCTCAACTCTCCCGAGTTGGTGGCGCTGATCTAAGAAACTGTACGGCCCAAATACTCAAAAGGTAAGATGTATGACATTAAAAGACTATTTAAGAAACACTGGTTTAATATCAAAAGCAAATAATATATTTTACCTAAATGTATGCTTTTCATTTTATTAGGTTGTTCAATGAGCAGCTGCTTTCTCAGATGAACATGATGGGAAAAGGTGGCGGGCAAAAAATCCCATTCAAAACTACAAGACTTTATGGAGTTGTTTGTAGGTGAGTAAAAATAAAAATCATTTGCCCGATTATATATTCATCCACCCACATAATATGCATATTGTATTATTCATGAAATACTTTTTGTTCTATTGATATTCATTTCGGTATTCATTGCAAATTCAAAATTGGAAAATAAATGGATTGCAAGTATTAGAACTAAATATACTGTTGTCCCCTTAATATTTGCAATTTTATTATGCGAATTTTGCAAATATGACCAAATTAGCGAAAATTTAATGGACGCCATTTTAAAAAAGCGTTTCAATGGTCACTTGCAAGAAAAAGTTGATTTTAAATTCGCAAAATTAAATGTGCGCCGCATTAAATGGGAATACAGTAATAAAATTCACTGTAACCATAGTTTACTGCATAGTAAACATTAGTAAAAGTCTCAAACTACTGTTTTTTGTGATTTGCATGAAATGATAATGATATATTACATTTTAAAGTCGCAAACATCTGAACTTGTGTGTGCTAAAAACATTCTGTGCAGAGATGCAATTTTGCCATTTTACTACATATTAACTGTAAGTGACTATTTCTGTAAATTTACAGCTGCTGTTCAGAAGTGGGATTCCACTGCAAATGAGAAGGCCGTGGCAGAAGCATGTGCAGCCTACTTGAAGAATGCCCCAAGGCGTCTTCAAATGAAGGGATGCAGAAGAGATGCATTGTAGATTAATATAATAAAACTGTTTAAACTTAAATTTCATTTGTTTTTATTAAAAAAAAACAAAACATTTATGCCACTTCTTAATAGGTATACAGTATAGGATGATTTCAGCCCTGGAATTGCCAATTTCTACTGAACAAAAGGTAAAATGTTGCTGTTAACTTTAAAACTATGACATCACAAGGTGGAACAAAGCATGTTAAATGTGTGGATGAAACAAAACACAACTCGAGGTGTGTTTTTGAGGAGGAGACAACATTATAACATGACTTAAAGCTCAAAAGAGTACATTTTGTGAAATATAGGACCTTTAATAAGAACCACCAGACCAAAGGAGATCAGACTGGTTAGATGGACTGAGGAACAAAAATGGAAAAATCTCTTCATTTTGATTGAGTCTTTTCTGATTGAAGTGTTTAAATCAATCATTTTTATTCAGAATATTCAAATTATTCTCCCCATTATCCCCAGAAGATATAAGGTCATGAAAATCAGCTGAAAGACCTTCGGAAACAAGATATCAGAAAAGTCTTATCAAAAATTCTACTGGATGAGACACACTGCACCTGGGGCCAGATTAAATAAGCGCTCGTACAGTTAAAACACGTAAAAGTGGAGCAAAAAGCAGGTGCAGTTTTGGTTTGCATTTCCGAACTCTTGCAGTACAGATTTAGTTCATTGGACCAAAGAATATGCAAAAGCAGCAGAGAAGGACGGGTCAAATGCACAGGGCAAATTTCCCTCAAAACTGTGACCGCGTGAATATCTTGTGATGGAATTTAACCATGGATTTACTAAAATAACTGCATAGGGTATTGCTATCTTAGACTTTGACAAATGTTATTTATCCACAAGGGAAATAATTTGGACACAGTAGCTCAAAAATCACAATATAATATAATGACAAAGAGTAAAAAATAAATGGTAATAATAAATTCTAAATAAGTAAGAGACAGGTGTCAAATAAGGCATATGTTAGTGTGTATGTACAAGTCAAAATAGAAAAATAATAAAAATATAAAATTACCTGTCTTCTTCGTGCTCAGAAAGGATTTTTTTTCTACCTACATCTTTGAAAAAGGTCGGATTTTGTGGTGATTTATTTATTTTTTTATTATCTATTTTTAAATGTTAAACTTTTTCTCAGCTCAAAATCCTTCAGTTGTCTTAAAAATTTCTTGTGTTTGACTCTGAGTTAAAATATGAAATAAAAACACTGGTGTTGTTCATGAAAAATGCGAAACAAATCTGTTTTATGGAAACTTTCTTCTTTTAAAAGGCTCATATTACACTTTTCTGATCTTTGTTATAAAGTCGTTTCCTCATCACAAACACAGCTGGAGTTGTGTTTTGTTTCATTTACACATGTTTAACGCACAAAAACACACAAAAAGTTCTTCTCTCAAACTGAAAACCCTCTCCGAAGTTTTTAAACTACCGTACATACGCCTTCACTAGAATCATCTGGATGATTTCAGGCAGCTGTTAACTTGAAAACTACCACTTCATGACATCACAACGTGGACCAGAGCATTTTGAGCTTTGGAGAGGGTTTTCAGTTTGAGAGAAGAACTTTTTGTGTGTTTCTGTGCGTTAAACGTGTGAATGAAACAAAACACAACGCCAGCTGTGTTGGTGATGCGGAAACAACTTTATAACTGCGATCAGAAAAGTGTAATATGAGCCTTTTAAAAGAAGAAAGTTCCCTTAAAACAGATTTGTTGTTTCGCATTTTTCATGACGACGCCAGTGTTTGTCGTATTTTAGTTCAGAGTCAAACACAAGAAGTTTAAGACAACTGAAGGATTTTGAGCTGAGAAAAAGTTCAACATTTAAAAATAGAAAAAAAAAAAAAAAAATCACCACAAAATACTGTAGACAGACTAATAATAATAAAAAGTGTTACTCAAACGTGTGTGAATGAAACAAAACACAACTCCAGGTGTGTTTTTGAGGAGGGAACAACATTATAACATGACTTAAATCTCACAAAAATCAGTTTTGTGAAATATAGAACCTTTAATATCTGCACGTTATCGTTTATTTCTCAACAGGACTCAGAGGAAGTGACCCCTCTGCTTGTATTTACTTTCTGAACTGACACTGACGGATGTGACGCTGTATTGTACTGTCAGAACTTGTATTGCTGTACTGGGTTTGAATTATTGTGTAGTTTTATTCCTCTGAGTGACAGCTATGAACTGAATTCCCTTTGAGATGAACAGTTATCCGATAAAGCTGCTTGATTCTGATGCCTTACTTTTATCTGATTCATGCGCGCAGGTTTAGAGAAGCTTTTTCCGCAATGTGTGAAAAATGTTAAAGGTCTTATATTACATGAAATTGATTCTTGTGAGGTTTAGGTCGTGTTATAATGTTGTTACCGCCTCAAAAACACACCTGGAGTTGTGTTTTGTTTCATTCACACGTTTGAATAATGCTGGTTTTTTTAGTCTGTTTACGTCTCCAAAGCTCAAAATGCTCTGTTCCACCTTGTGATGTCATGAAGTGGTTCAAAATGATTCTAGTGAAAGAGTGTGTAGTTTAAAAACACAGTGGATATACAGGGTTTGTGTGTTAAACGTGTGAATGAAATAAAAACACAACTCCAGATCTGTTTGTGATGAGGAAACAACATTAGAACATGGCTTAAAGACGCATTGTGTAGCTTTTCTAGAGGAGGAGCCATCAAATTGCTTTTTATAGAATGTTTCACAGTATGGCATTAAACCTCTCTTCATGGGGACCAAACCAGACCAAGTTACAGGTCAGATCTGTGGAGAGGCAACCCCGCTCACAGTCAGAATGCCTGTTTTTATAGGTATTTTTGAGCTATAAAACCACCTGTAACTTAGTAAATGTAAGTTAGAGCTGTTTAATGACATACTGTGGAACATTCTAAACATCTCCATAGAAACAAGAAGGCGACAAACCCCAGTGAACACTTTCCCGAGGTGATCTCAGGTCAGATACTCCAGTACTTTACAGCCACTGAAGTGTCTCCAGTCCTCCTCTCCTCCTCTGGCCCTTCAGCCCCGTCCTGTGTCTGCATCACCGGTCGCCCCTGACAACGCTCTCCTCTTCCACTGGATTATTCTGCCCTCATCAGATCTCTCCATCAGGCCTGTCAATGCACCACTGCCCCCTTTCCATCTCTCCCTCTCCTCCTCACTCCCTTTCCTCCTCTCTTCCTCTTCTTCTCTTCCTTTGTTCTCCTGTCCTCCACTCCTCCCTCTCCTCCTCTTCTCCTCTTCTCCCTCTCTCCGCCTGCAGTGCTCTAAATCTCGTACACTGACATCTACGCCGGGAAAACCGGATAACTGGCCGTAAATTTGATTGTCAGATTTCTGCTTAAACGTCCTGCATTACACAAAATGGACTCCTGTGAGCTTTTAATCCGTGTTATAATGTTGTTACCTCATAAAAACACACTTGTTGTGTTTTGTTTCATTCACACATTTGAGTAACACTTCATTATTAGTCTGTCTACATCTCTAATGCTCAAAATGCTGTTTCACCTTGTGATGTCATATAGTGTTAACAGCTACCTTTAGTTCAGTAAGGATTATCCAAATGATTTGTGAAGGTGTATGGAGTTTAAAAACGCAGTGAAACACTTCCTGTATTACCATATGACACACAGCATGTTTTCTGTTTTTTTTTATACTTTATTTTTTAAGCTTTAAGAAACATTGTCCAATAATAATAATAATAATAATTACAAAGAATACAAAAAATAATGATAGCAATAATAACAACAACAATAATAATAATAATAATAATAATAATAACTACCCCTATCACCCTTAAAAAAAATAAAAATAAAACTCCTTTTCCTTTCGTTTTCTTTTTTTGTTTGTAAACAGCCCTTTATAACACATCTTGGGGGTACACACAATAGATATTATTATTATTATTATTATTATTATTATTATTATTATTATAACAATAGCGCATTTTCTGTTTGAGAGAAACACATTTACGTATGTGTTAAATATGAAACAAAACAACTACAACATTATAACAGATTTAAAATAGTGCAATACAGGCCCTTTAAAAACATCTTCTCATTTTAATGTTTTGTAAGTATTTGAAAGTTTTTTGTTATCAGACACCAATAACACCATTAGCCTGACAGTGAGCAGATTTTCTTTTCTTTCTTTGAGGCATCAGGCTCAGCGTCAGGGCTTTAATGGTGTGGAGGAGCTCTGGAGTGGTCCCGATCTGGAGATACTTAGAAAACAGATCCTCCATAACAAGAACCAAGCTGTCCCCACGTCACCATTATGTCTTAAGAGCCTTGCATCGAGAATAATGGCATGGACAGTCGCGTACATCTCCCACAATGGTCGCCGTGGTAACCGCAGCATTGTGTAGAGGTATTAATATTATTAGTCCATCGTAAACAGCTAATGTAGTTGAGAGGTGAAAGTAGCTTTAAAGGTGCATTGTGTAACTGTCAAAAGGTTTTCTCCATGGAGATTATTATTGCTTTGTCTGGAATGTTTCACAGTATGGCATTAAACCTTTCTATCTTCATGGAGACCAAACCAGGCCATGTTACAGGTCAGATCTGTGGAGAGACAGCGTCGCTCACAGTCAGAATGTCTGTTTTTCTAGGTATTTTTGAGCTATGAAACCATCTGTAATGTAATAAATATAAAGTAGAGCTGTTTAATGTCATACTGTGGATACTTCCAGGTAGAGCAAAGACATATCCATAGAAACAAGCAGGTGACGGACCCTCCATCAGAAAAGTTACACAGTGCACCTTACAGTAAGGGAAAAGCTTATACATTTTCTTTTACTTTTGTTAAAATATTTGTTGTTTTTAAAGAAATATAAATAAAAATAAAATATGTAAAATAAATAATCTGTATGACAAAATGGAAACTTAACATAAAAGGGCCCATATTACGCTATTTTTTGAGCTATTTTAAGTGCCGTTTCCTCATCCAAAACACACCTGGATTTGTGTTTTGTTTCATTCACACACGTTTAACACACAAACTCTGCATATTTAGGCTGAGTTGTGACTTCTCTTAAATGAAAAACACTTCCACCGTGTGATGTCATGTGGGAATACAGGAAGTGCTCTGCTGTGTTTTAAACTCCACACACCTTCAGTAGAATCATTTGGATAATTTCAGCCCTGCCATGTCCAATCTCTACTGAACAAAAGACTAGACTAATAATAAAGAGTTACTCAAACATGTGTGAATGAAACAAAAAACAACTCCAGATCTGTTTTTGATGAGGTGACAACTTTATAACATGGATTAAATCTCACAAAAGTCAGTTGTGTGTAATATAGGCCCTTTAAAGTAACCGTAGAACCAAAATAATACACTAAAATAAAACCTTGCTTTTCATTTGGGCTGTTCAAATTGAGTCTCTTCTAGTTTGAGTCTGGTGTAGTTACATAAAGTTGAGTTTTCTATACAAGATCATTTGTTTTATCTGATTCTCAAATTTTAATATACTGTTTTTAAACCTTTAAATTCAGCGAGACAATTAGGCTGTTTCCTATTGGCTCCTTTCTCTTGTGTGGGCGGAGTTTACAGTTAAAAGTGCACTGTGTAACTTTTCTGGAGCGTCTGCAGCTGACCGTCTCCATGGAGATGTTAAATCTTTGGTTTATTGTCCACAGTATGGCATTAAAAAACTGATCTGACTTGCATTTATCAAACTACAGGTGTTATTTATTGCTTAAAATAAAAAATCCACTCTTACTGTGAGTGGGATCTGACCTGTAATTTGGCTTGCGGGTCTCCATGGTGATGCTTAAGTTTATGGTCACACTGTGGAACATTCTAGGCACATCTCCGTGGAGAAAAGCACCAGACAAATGCCTTGGTACGGTAGAAAATGTGTGTGAATTTTGTGTGAGCTTGAAAATCTATGTGTTGAATATTTTTAAAACAGAAAAATACTGGTAAATTATTCAACTACTGAATTTTTTTTTTTTTTCCCAAGATGAAAACGATTCAAAAATGTTTTTCATGGTAAAAAAATTCAAAGTTAGGAATTCACCAGCATTTAAAATCCGATGAAATAAACCGGCAAAGTTTTCCCAATACTCTATATGCTATTTTTGCTACTTATTCTGAATTTATTATTACCATTTATATTTTTTCTCTTTGCTATTCTAATATATTGTGATGTTTGAGCTACTGTGTCCAAATAATTCCCCTTGTGGATCAATAAAGTTTGTCTAAGTCTACGTAACGTCAAATTGAACCAAACAAACGAGTGATGAGGCCGATGTTAAAATATTCATACTTTGCAGCTGATGTCATCTACATTCCCTGGGGGTGTGATGCTAACCTTGAGCACTGCTTTATCTGAGACTTGTTAGCTTTATTTTAACACAATCTGACCAGAAAGAGTTGGTTTAGTTTGAACTATAATAAGCGAGCTGATTTTTGCTGTTAAACAAGTCACAGCAAAAATCACTTGTTGTAGTTAGACTGTGATAAAACAAAGCTCGGATTAAAACCTGACAAAGCCTCAGACAGAGCAGAGCCTACAGTTAGCATCACACCCCAGGGAACGTTGATGAAATTAGCTGCACAGTGTTAACAGGAAAAAACAGAAGAAACACCACGTCTACTAATTATATGTGTATAGGAGACAAAAATATACTATACTAAATATAATCTTGTCAAGATTTCAGCAAACTTATGACTTAAAAGTATTTGATTTCTCACTTTTTCTCTTGTTGACTTAAGAAAAACATGTATACGAGTGGTTGTGAGAGCTGTTAAGACTCCTACTAAACTGTCATTTAAGTTTATTGAGGTCAAAGATGCTAGTGATGACGTTTCCATGGTTACGAACTCAAAGGTCACCAATTAGCGGGCTGTGTGGAGCCGTGGATGCAGCTTTTATGTGGATCACAGAGCATTCATGATGAAGAATGAGTCTAGTCTCTCCTTTGTGTGTTGTTTTATCTCCAGAGTCATGGCGTGGTTTTAGACTTTTTGAGACGCTAAAGGAAAACTTATTTTAAAGCAGCTGGGAAAGCTTTAAAGTGTAACTTTTTAGTTAGGAGGGTCCGTCAAATGCTTAAAGTACAATACTATATAGTTGTTTAAATAGAGAAGCTATTTATGATATTAAAATGACTAAAGTGACTGTCGTTGTGTCCTTAGGCAAGACACCACCCATATTGCCTAGTATGAAAGTGGTGTGTTTATCGACAGCCTCACTTCCTTCAGGTTTACTCTGTGTGGATACAGTTGTAGTTTACCACAAGCGAGTGTGGAGTGAATAATTTTTTTTTTTATTTGTTTATTTCACTCATAAAGTATAAAAATACATCAACAGTGTCATAACATTACAAGAAATGAATGAAAGGGAGCAGAAAGAAGAATAATCTTATGTTCCCCTTTTCCCTTTTCCAGACAAAACATTAACACCGATATTTACTATAAAACATTTCATCAATACATTCCATTTCAATCACAATTATTAATCAATTGTAAACAGAAAGCTTCATTTTTATGTGCAACAACTTAGTTTTCTTTTTCATACATACACATGCCATTTAAATGCTATTATTGTACTTGATCCTTTGATTTCTTTGTCAAGATTATTCCATAAATGAACTTGTTTCACAGCGACGCTTTGCTCCATAACCTTGGTTCTGAATCTGGGTTCTTTAAACATGTTGTCACGCAGGAAACTTGGACTCAAATGCAACACAAAGAATGCAATCAAAAGCAAGGCCTTGGTTCAGTTCAACAGAAAGTGTCCTACAATAGGAAAAGCTTAATATGACAAATCAGGCTGAACAAACAACAAAGGAAGTTATGCGTATATTATGTGAACTAAAATATCCTCCAAAACTGGGAAATTCTGTAATTCGAAAACGGGCAGGGGAGTAACTCAGAAACAGATTCTTGAAACGGGGAATAACGCAGAATTGCACGAATTGCAAACAGCAGATTTCAGATTCAGAGTTTCAGATACAGAGCTGGAGAGTCTCTTGACTTGTCGACAATCGAGCAAGAACTGATTGGGCAGAAGGAGTTTATATAGACGACCCTGGGATGATTGTGGGAATGAGCGGCAGCTGCAGGAAAACAGGGAGGGAGCAAAAGATGGACTGGATCAGGCTAAGCACTGGAGCTGGACTGGGGATAACATGTAAACAATAGGCAAAACTGTGACACATGTAGGTTCATTTTAAATTGTAGTGGTTTGTCCTCATCTCAAACAGTCTTTGAATATTCAGACATGACTTTGAGGATACTTAATTCAACATTATCACACATTTTCAACACTTTAAGTTTAAGAAAATAATGGGCTGGATGGCTCTCTATAATGACTGTTGGTAATAATGCATCAATTTATAAGGAATCGCCTGGAAACCGCTAAAAGATTCCCAGACGAGCCAGTCCCTTTTACATTCTGTTTAAATCCAGATGAGACTAGGACCATAGAGCGTGAAAATCCTCCGTCCAAACTTGAGATGATCCAACCACAGCTGCTCAATTGTATCACGTGTCTCCCAAATGTGGAAAACATCTCTTGTAACATTCAGAACAAAATATATAACTTCTTTTACTGGGAATAAGTAATAGTTTGGTGCTTCGATTGTTGATTCTGTAAAAATCTGCTGTTTCTCAGTCCTTTCTCCTTCTTTTTTATGTGTAAAAAAGCATGCGTCCCACTGATTGGTTAATCCGCCTGTCAATCACGCCTTCTGAAATCAGGGAGACGAGACACAGCTCCAGATTCACTCGCTTTTGTAAAGTTTTTTCAAAGTGTGTGTTTCTCGCAAGTCAGGTAAGCGAAAAGACGATTGCTTTTTAAAAATATTACAAAAATCGACTATTTACAGTGACATAACTTAAAAATGACATCTTGAAATAATCTACGGACCCCCAGCTCAAGCCTCGGGACTCACGCTCATTTTTACATTTCAGGTTTATTCTGTTCTCTCCATGTATCACACCATTCAAAAGCAAAAAGCACAGCGTCGTTTTCAGATGAAAAGGTGCATATTTTCGACAAGCTCTCTTTCTTTCTGTCTCTAATAACAAAACTCAATGCGATAACAGTTGTTTAAATATAGAACCTATTTGTGATATTAAAATTCCAGTGATAAAAGCTGTTGCTGCGTCATTAGGCAAGACACTTCACTCACATTCGCTGGTAAGAAACTGGCGCGTGTTTTTGGCAGCCGCTTTTTCTTCAGCTTTACTCAGAAGTAGTTTACCACCAACGAGTGTGGAGTGAATAAATAATGAAGTGACCGAGTCTGAAACCACTATATAAAAAGGAATTATTATTGTTATTATTGCAGAAATAGACTATTAACAGCGTCATAATTTAAAAATAACATCTTGAAATTATCTATAGACCCACAGCTCAAACCTTGGGACTCAGCCGCTCATTTTTACATTCTTGTTTTATTCTGTTCTCTGTATCACACCATTCAAAAGCACAGCATCGATTTTCAGATAAAAAAGTGCATATTTTCGACATGCTCTCGCTCTCTAATTACAAAGTACAATGATATAACAGTTGTTTAAATATAGAACCTGTTGATATTAAAATTCCAGTGACAAAAACTGTTGTTGTGTCCTACGCTCATTTTTACATTCCAGGTTTATTCCATTCTCTCGCTTCTTAAAGATAAAAAGGTGCATATTTTCCACATGTTCATCACAATCCGCTGGACACTAGTCGTGTAAACAGACTCCAACCTGAGTGAATAATAGATAGCCCATCACACCACACGTCTGAACAAGAGCCTAAGAGAAACACTGCACCAGAATAAGTTTGGCTTCTAATGCTTCAATACAGATATGAATATGCTCTTTCATCTGTTCCTCTCAGCGGGAAGGCTGTTAGAAACTCAGAGATAAAATGGTTCTAACATCGCAATAGAAAAAAATAAATATAAAAATGCACTTGTTAATGCCTGTGCACCACATGAGCTCCGAGTATCTTCCAATCAAATAATCAATGTGCTGCCTTCACTGAACCTGAGGCTGGGTTTTTTTTTTTTTCCATTTCTCAAAACATCTTCAGGTTTCCAAATGATGTTTTTATTGGTGTAACATTCAAGTGTGATTGCTACCACTCGCCCTCTGCAAATGTGTGAACCCAACCTCTGAAAAAGCGCTATAAGAGCTATAAAATATTCAAAGTTTGGAGTTTGTTTGTACATTGTAGCTCATTTCAAGATGAACGGCTGAAATATAGCATCCTGATAAGTGAGGTGTGTTTTATTTCAGCTTTGTGAGCTGGAGTTTGACCCATGTTAAAGATGCACTATGTAACTTTTTTGTCTGGGGGTCTGTCACCTTCTTTTTTCTATGGATTTGTCATTGCTCTGCCTAGAATATTCCACAGTATGACATTAAACCGGTCTACCTTACATTTATTAAGTTACAGGTGGTTTTATAGCTCAAAAATACTTACAACAAGCATTCTGACTGTGAGAGGGGTTGTCTGTCCACAGATCTGACCTGTAACTTAGTCTGGTTTGGTCTCCATGAAGATAGAAAGGTTTAATACTATAGTTTAGCGCCTTTTACAGAGAAGACAGTCAGAGCAAAAGACTCTACAGCAGGGGTGTCCAAACTTTTTTCATCAAGGGCCACATATCTAAACACAGATGAAGCAGAGGGCCGATCGAGGGCCATAGACTGGGGCTCAGTACAGTGAATAATTTAAATATATGCATGTTTAACACGTTAGAATGAGCTATCAGTCCTTTATTCATGCTAAGATCCTCCACAAAACACACAATAAATATTATATATTGTCTTATCAATGTAGAGTTTTAAAAAACTTGCAGCCAAAACTGCTCAAGGGCCAATTCACCTGGAAGCCTGAGGGCCAAGAAAAATTTATCTGAGGGCCGCATTTGGCCCACGGGCCGTAGTTTAGGCATGCCTGATCTACAGTGCCCCTGTACTGTGATTCTTCTAGTGGACCTACTGTATTTACTGATGATTCTGGAGCCTCTAAAGGTCCGATATTACACAAAATTGAGCTTGTGAGCTTTAATCCGTGTCATAATGTTGTTTCCTCCTCAAAAACACAGTCGGTGTTGTGTTTTGTTTCACACTTTTGAACAATCCCTTATTATTAGCCTGTCCGCATCTCCAAAACTCAAAATGCTCTGTACCTTTGTGATGTCATGAAGCGGTAGTTTTCACAGCTACTTTTTACCTTTTGTCCAGTAAAGACTGTCGATTCCAGGGCTGCAAATAGCCAAATGATTCAGAGTATGGAGTTTAAAAACACAGTGGAGCACTTCCTGTATTACTGTTTGCTTCTGTTTGTGAGAAGAACCCAGCCTAAATATGCAGGTTCTGTGTGTTAAACATGTGTGAATGAAACAAAACACAACTCCAGGTCTGTTTGTGATGAAGAAACAGGAAATAACCTAATGTAGACCCTTTAATTATCAAAATAAAGGACACGTACACTATTCCAAATCACACACAACGCATAATGTAGGATCTGTAAAACAATGCTTTAATTGTTTCCCTCCTCCCATCTCCTCTTATCTCTGGAGTCTTGATTTGCCCGCCTCCTCTCGTGTCGCCTGGTCATCCATATTCATAGTGGAGCAGAGACACAGCTGGAGAGGCCCCTGTGCTCTGGGACATGATCGCCGTGACGATTTTTCACACTTTTGTTGTTGTTTTGTTTGCCTTTTTTTCTTCCTGGTACATTTTTCATATTTCAGAGCCGTCTTTTGTGTAAACATCTGGCTTCGTATTGGGTTTGCTGTGTTTCCGAGAACTTGTCAAATCATTTAATCATTAGCACCTCATAGCGATTTCTATACGAATGCGGTGGATGTTATGCCCGCTAGCCGTATTTTTCTTTCATTTCCACACAATCCACATATAGTATTTGTGTATTCTACTTTCTCTGGACTCCTTCCTAGTTATATTTAGTGCTGCAGTAGCCTATGTGTGAATGGGTAATAGCACAGACAATTGTGGGCTCCTTCTCTGTGGAGTTATTGTTTACGCAGTGTCAGTGGTGTTTACATGGTGTGACTGGCGTTAGCGGTGGATGCTAGTTACACAATGATTCAAAAGCAAAATCAAGTAATTACAGTATGATTAGTAAATATTTATTCTGTCTCCTCCAGGAACTAGCTGATGAATAATTGGTATTTCGTTTTGTCAAGTTATTTCAAGAAAGTTTTTTAGTTGTAAATAAGTAAGAAACTATAATACATGAAGTAAAATGTGGTAAGTAAGAAGTACTAGCTAAATAAATGTGGGTACATTTGCTTGTTTCTATGGATATTTCATTGCTCTGCCTGGAATATTCCACAGTATGACATTAAACAGCTCTACTTTACATTTATTTGATTACTGGTGGTTTTATTTCGCTAAAATACCCAGAAAAACAGGCATTCTGACTGTGAGTGGGGTCGCCTCTCCACAGAGTTGACATGTAACTTGTTCTGGTTTGGTCTCCATGAAGATACAAAGGTTTAATGCCATACTGTGAGACATTCCAGACAAAGCAATAAAATCTCCATGGATAAAGGCATTGACGGACCCGCCACCAGAAAAGTTACACAATGCACCTTTACGTAAATAAGTAAATGTAAGTAACATTTAATGACTTTCGATCTTCTTGTGCAATTTTAATAAAAAGCCAATAAAACAGAGCATCAGAGGCGCAGGATACAAACTCAGGAAATAGAGAAAATAATTTAAAGGTGCAGTGTGTAACTTTTCTGACGGAGGGTCCGTCAAATGCTTTTCTCCATGGAGATGTTGTTGCTTTGTCTGGAATGTCTCACAGTATGGTATTAAACGTTTGGTGGAGGGTCCGTCACCTCCTTGTCTCCATGGAGATGTGCCTAGAATGTTCCACAGTATGGCCATAAGCTTAAGAATCTCCATGGAGACTCGCAAGCCAAATTACAGGTTAGATTTGTGGAGAGGCGACCCGATTAAATACTTTTTGCTATATTTAATGGTATACTGTATAAAATTCTAGGCAAAACAATAACATCTCCATGGCGACAAGCAAGTGACAGATCCCCCACCAGAAAAGTTACACAGTGCACCTTTAGGACTTAAAAATCCTGTGGTGTGTAGCGGTCTTAAGTAAGTAAAATTTAAAGGTGCATTGTGTAACTTTTAAGGTGGAGGGTCCGTCAAATGCTTTTCTCCATGGAGATGTTATTGATTTGTCTGGAAATGTTTCACAGTTTGGCATAAACCGTTCTATCGTCATGGAGACCAAACCAGACCAAGTTACAGGTCAGATCTGTGGAGAGGCGACCCCGCTCACAGTCAGAATGCCTGTTTTTCGAGGTATTTTTGAGCTATAAAACCACCTGCAATTGAATAAATGTAAAGTAGAGCTGTTTAATGTCATACTGTGGAACATTCCAGGCAGAGCAATGACATAGCCATAGAAACAAGCAGGTGACGAACCCCCAACGAAAAAGTTACACAGTGCACCTTTAAGTCACTAAGTACGTATGTAAAATGTGAGTGAATAAAATATAAGTAAAAAAGTAAATCCATTTTTTATCCTGGCTCCGATCTTCCATTTGATGCCATTGAAGCTTTTTGTTTAAAATACCTTCACAAAATGGGCTCCTGGATTTCACGCTCCTCAGCACTTTCTCTGAATATATCATGATGAGACCCTTACCGCTGCTCTCTTAAATACACACGGCTGAATTCTTGGACTCTATAAATTGATATGTTTCTTTCTCTCCAGGCGCCGGGGAGAATCGTCCAATCAGAGGAGAGAGCTGACAGTTTCGCTCGGCGCTGGACGGTTAGAAGAAAGACAGGCTGATGCACGGCTGTTTGCTCAAGCAGGTAATTACAGAGCCTATATCGAGAGGCCAGTATGACAGGATCAGGCTATGACGGATGAGAGGGAGGGCCGTGTAAGAAAAGAGAGCTCGTGTTTACTTTTACCTGCTCATCAGACGTATTTAGATGTGACCAAACCCCCACGTCAAAGCCTGATCTCGGCAGACTTCAGAAGCAGAGCAGGGCTGGGTTCAGTCAGTACCGCTGGGAATTCAGGAGCCACAGGGGGCGCCAGTGACAAAACTGTTCACTCTGCAACTGCTGCTGTGAGCCTCGTCATTTTGGTCTCAAAATGTTGGCATTAACCCGTTCTACATGATCCTGGTGTTTTTATTTCGCTATTTTGTACTGCTGGGAATCCCGGGTGCCACAGTGCGGCGCCAGTGACAAAACTGTTCTTGTGTGCTTGGGCAAAACACTTCGCCCACATTGCCAAGTATGAATATGGTGTGTGCATGGTGGTGGTTGAAGGGTGGTGTTAGGGGCCACAATAGAGTCTTACCAGCTCTAAGTATGGAGTGAATGAAGAATGCAAAGAGACTACAGGGTGTCTGCAAGAGCTATTTAAGATTATTATTATTATTATTATTATTATTATTATTATTATTATTATTATTGTTATATCAAGAAAATCTGTTTTTTTTTTGTTTTTTTGGCTTAGATAAAAAATCTTTATAACGAACCACATTGAGTATATCACCATCCAATGAAACTTTCAGTAAAGCAGTAAACTCTCCAGAGAGACAAGCAGGTGGCTGATGGTTCACTGAAAAATGTGTACATTTAAGATGCGGTATGATAAAATGTAGAGTTAAAAAGTATTTTACGGAAACGTCCGAAATAAGTTAGTTTCTTCGTAAGAAATTGGCAAGAAGGCGTCATTTATCACTGGTTTCCTCTTTTTGTTTCACGAGTTATGGCCAAGTTTTACATTGTTGTAAAGAAACATATGGTATAACTGTTTAGGTAGAAAATTATATTGGTCCAAGCTGTGTTCTTTAAAGGTGCACTTTGTAACTTTTCGGTTATCTTCTGGTTTCTATGAATATGTCATTGCTCAATTGAAAAGACTGATCTGACCTGTAACTTGGTCTGGTCTCCATGAAGATAGAAAAGTCCATGGAGAAAAGGTACACAATGCAGCTTTAACAAACCCTATAGAAAAACAAACTGAAATTATAACACTATAAAATTACTGCATGTTGAAAAGGCGGATTCAACTCTGCAAAACCTGACTGACGGATCTACCAGCTACTATCACTAATCACCACTGCCCACTTCATTCCAGCTTCTCTAAAAGCTTTCAATAGGCCAATAACTTGTGCTTTGACCACCAGCCTGAAAGCAGTCGTGGATTTCAATGAAGTGAAAATGTATGACAAAATGATCCTCTTAATCATATCCTCATAAGAACAAATGCCTGAGGTGAGAGCTGTAGCCGGGGGCAAGGAGTAAAACTCACCACCAAACAGAAACGATTTCATTCACGCACTGTCACCATGAAGAAAATGGCCTGAGAAATGTCTGCTACTGTCCAACCAGACCAGCTCACATTTTTTACTATTTTAATGGGCCATATTACGCTGTTTTCTATGGCGTCAAAATAGTTCCATAATCCACACGCACGATAAAACAAGCATTCGTGCGTGCTGTGTTGTTTCACATGCGTAGATATTAACTGCAAGTGAGCAAATTATCTGTGAAAATCTGTGACCTCCAACGCAAAACAACCACAGGGGCAGACACACCCTCGGAAAGACAACGAGCTCTCTTGAAGTTGATTTCTGCTCGCGCGATATTCATTTCTGCTCTCTCGAAGTTGTTTCTTGTTCACTCGCGCGCCAGGTGGATTTCTGCCCCCCCCTAGGTAACCATGACAACAAAACATTTGTGCTTAAACGTTAACAGTGATCGGTTCTGGGTTTTGTGTTAATGCAGAATATCTGGCGGGTTTGAATGAGGTAAATGGTAGGGCTGAACGATCTATCGTTTTAGACCGAAAATTGCGATCTCAGACAACACGATTTTGGGATCGTTAAAGCCACGGTTTTTTGCAGCGCTCCTAACTGACCCAGGTTTTGTTTCGTCAACTATTTCACACATGTACGTCGCCTCCCTGCCGCGCTGCTGAGCTCACCAATCAGAAGCGGCAGCACAGGTCACGTGTTCTCGACTCCAATCAGTGTACCTGGTCATCAATTTCAGAAATGACTTTAGCGGGACCAGAAGCGGAGTCTGGGGTTTTGAACCCAAAGAAAAACAGCACGTCGGTCATTTGGCAGTATTTCGGGTTTGAGGCTGCGGACGAACATCAGAAACAGGTGCTATGCAAAACACGTCGTGCTAAAGTTGCCACATCCAGTGGAAACACGACCAATTTATACCGCCATACGCGCATTTGCATGACGAGTGCACGGCGAGAAAGTCCAGTGAAACGTCTAGTGCAGGGGTCGGCAACCTTAAATACTCAAAGAGCCATATGGACCGTCTCCCACAGAAAAGAAAACACCTGGAGCCACAAAACCCTTTTGACTCTAAACCAGCGCTAACCAGCGAGGGAACTACAGGCAAAACTACAACTCCCAGAGAACAACAAGCGCACCATCCTCCACTACAGCTCATAAGCACGAGTCTTAAGAGAATTATTTACACCTTTCAGTCTTTTCATCACAACAGTAGCAACATAAATAAAGTGCATGAGTGAAATAAAGAACTGCGCTGCACACGTACGACCTGCACACGTATAATCTCTGAAAAGTTTAACATGAACCATCTCCAACGGGATAGAAGCACAGAACAGACTCACCATAGGCAGAACATCCCTCAGTCACAGAAAGAACACGCATATTCCACTGAGTCCTGCCCTTTAGTCCGACAGAAGCTGACCACATCAGCGGCACAAGGAGCAGCTGTTTTTTCAGCACTTCTAGTTTATGCAAATGAGCCATGTGGTTTTAAGTTTCGCTTCTGTAAAACGTAACCAAATGTGCGCAAAGCTGCATTAAACATTATTATTTGAGTCCTCCTCGTAGGAAATAAAAATCCATTCTGCACGCAGAATGTAAAGAAAAGGTGGTGAAAGAGCTGGAAAATGTGGAGTTTTATGCCACAACTACTGATCTGTGGTCAAGCAGAACGACTGAGCCGTATTTCTTTGCTCTACTTAAGTTGAGCCACAGACGGCTCTTTTGGTTCTTCAGTTGTAAGAACTGCTGTTGCTCAAGCGCTCAAGCGCTATGCAATTCTGCATAATATTAACTGTATTTCTTTATACAAATAGCATTGTCTTGACGCGCTGATAAGACTGGGAAGAGTTTATGTTATGACTAAACAATTAAAAAGTGAGTTTGCCTTAAAAAAATGTAATTAAAAAAAAAAAAAAACACCTCTAAAATCAAAGCAATGCAGCTTTAGTCCATGCATGAGGTAAAATTATAAAATATGTTTATTTTGTAATTCCAAATAAGCTTAAACAGGCCAGTCAGAGTCAACCAAAGGGCCAAATGTGGCCCCGGAGCTGCACAATGCCCAGGTCTGTTATAATGTCGTTTCCTCATCACAAACAGACCTGGAGTTGTGTTTTGTTTCATTCACACATGTTTGACACACAAAGCCTGAATATTTAGACTGAGTTCTTCAAAGTGTCAAAATGTCATGTGGTAAAACTGTGTTTTTAAACTGCACGCAGCTTCACTAGAATCATTGGGATCATTTCAGACCTGGAGTTACAAATCTCTACTGAACAAAAGGTAAATGTAGCGGTTAAAACTACCACTTCATGACATCACAAGGTGGAACAGAGCCTTTTAAGCTTTGGAAATGTAGATAGACTAATTATTAAGAGTTACTAAAATATGTGTGAATGAAACAAAACACAACTCCAGGTCTGTTTTTGAACATTATAACATGTCTTAAGTTATTCCTCACTAACCCTAACCCTTATGCATTCTGAGCATCCTAATTACTCACTGCAATGAGTTTATGAGCATTTTTCACAACTTTCAGAGGCCAGAGCGTAGACTGTATATAAATGGACATAACTAACCTGCTTGTTGCGTTCCTAATAGAAAGTCAGCATGGGCGCACTTCCAGCTCCATCGACTCTAGTTCCAATTCACTTTGTATTGAAAAACTGTCTTTATACAGTCTATGGATCAGACTGAAGTTTTGCCTTCATGGTAAAGCTAATGTGCACTTCCTGCTTATCGGATAATAATTTTACGTAAACGTCCGAAATAAGTTAGTTTCTTTGTAAGAAACTGGCAAGATGGCGTCATTTATCACTGGTTTCCTCTTTTTGTTTCACGAGTTATGGCCAAGTTTTACGTTGTTGTAAAGAAACATATGGTATGACTGTTTAGTTGGTAGAAAATTATATTGGCCCAAGCTGTTTTCTTTAAAGGTGCACTTTGTAACTTTTTGGTTATCTTCTGGTTTCTATGGATATGTCATTGTTTATCAGATAATAAATAATCAAGAAGATTCTAAAGTTATTAAAGAAAGGTTCATTTCTGTCCTGTGAATGTGACTTTTAGTATCGATACCTGCTCAAATTAGTTTTTTTTTTTTACTAGTTTTAATATCAATTAGTATTTGATTAGTAATATTATAATTTAAAAACATGTATAGACACACTTTGAATATGAAATACAATCAAATATTCCAAAAAGCAGCTTCTATTACTCCAAAAAGGGCAGTCCTCTGTTTGTCGCTCATATCATCACCGCCCGATCCTTTAGCCACGCCAAGGATAGACCGATTATTTATCTACAGCCCGGCAATATCTAAACCAATAATAACTGAGGGTCACCCGCCTGAGTACAGCGCGACACCTTCCAGCCAAACAATGTGGCCGAGTGACAGGCGCTGACAGGTGGCGACAGGTGGCCACGCTTCAGACTTCAATCATCATCACAAAATGGCGTAAAGGTTAGCGCTCGTCGTGGAGGGGGGGGTAGTTGTGAATGTCATCCCAGTGCCCTGTGGGGGGGCAGGAGGGCGAGGGAAGTACCACAGAAACAGATACAACCGGGGAACTGTTGTTGATGTTTTATTTATTAGTAGAGAAATCAAGACTGATGCTGGGATCATATTCACTATGTCAGAGCTGCTCCTGGAACTCTCCCTGAGCTCCAGGAACCGTCACTCACTCTTTATGTGACTGTAATGTTTTTAAAAAGTTATTTTAAAAGGAAGTTTATTTTGCCGTTTTCCTGTCTCTCCTGCTAAAACGTAATTCCCCTCATACGTGTGCAGGACGTTAATGGTGGAGACTGTCTGACCTGTACAGGAAACAGACTTTGTGAAACTTTTAGATTTCCTAAACTCTACAGGGTCCATGGCTGTAGAAGAACTCGACATGTCGCCCAGAACTGACCCAGGAGGAATCCGGAGGAAACACCCACAGAAAACAGACAGAGGATTATGGGATGGGATGAAGAGAGGAGAGAGGGAGAGGGGAGAGGGAGAGACCGGAGAGGAGAGAGAGAGGAAAGAATGGGAGAGAGAGAGGAGAATGAGATAAGAGAGAGGGAGGAGAGAGAGAGGAGAATGACAGAGAGAGGGAGGAGAGAGAGGAGAAAGGGAGGAGAGAATGGGAGAGAGAGATAGAGGAGAATGAGATAGGAGAGAGGGAGGAGAGAGGGAGGAGAGAGAGAGGAGAATGACAGAGAGAGGGAGGAGAGAGAGGAGAAAGGGAGGAGAGAATGGGAGAGAGAGGAGAATGAGATAGGAGAGAGAGGGGAGGGAGAAGAGAGAGAGGGAGAGGAAAGAGAGAGGAGAGAGGGAGGAGAGAGAGGAGAATGGTAGAGAGAGAGGGAGGAGAGAGAGAGGAGAATGAGAGAGAGGAGAGAGACAGAGAGAAAGAGAGGAGAGAGAAGAGAGAGGGAGGAGAGAGAGAGGAGAATGGTAGAGAGAGAGAGAGGGAGGAGAGAGAGGCGAGAGAGAGGAGAATGAGAGAGAGGAGAGAGACAGAGAGAAAGAGAGGAGAGAGAAGAGAGGAGAGAGAGAGGAGGGGAGAGAGAGGAGAATGAGAGAGAGAGAGGGGGGGAGGGAGAGAGGAGAGATGGAGGAGAGAGAGAGGAGAGAGAGACAGAGAGATAGAGAGGAGAGAGAGAGGGAGGGAGAGAGAGAGAGAGGTGAAATGGAGGAGAGAGAGAGGAGAATGAGAGAGAGAGGGGAGGGAGAGAGAAGAGAGAGAGAAAGGGGGGAGGAGAGAGAGAGAGGAGAATGAGAGAGAGAAAGGGGGAGAGAGGGAGAGAGAGAGTAAAGGAGAGGAGGAGGAGGAGAGAGAAGAGACAGAGGAGAAAGAGAGGAGGTCTGACAGGCAGGAGTGATGTGTCTCTATTGCAGACAGGGGGGTAATGAGACAGCTGTGCATACAGACCAGGACTGAGTGTGGAGCTGGACAGGAGCAGGTGAGTGACAGGAGAGACAGGGGCAGGAGAGGCAGGAGCGAGTCACAGATTCACTGTGGTGTAACTTCCACAAACTGAGATTAAGCCGAACTAATGTGGTCACTTACAGGCACTAATTATTAATCTTAAAGGTGCACTGTGTAACATTTCTGGTCTTTTGAACCTTTCTATTTTAATGAAGATCAAAGCAGACCAAGTTACAGGTCAGATCTGTGTAGAGGCAACCCCGCTCACTGTCAGAATGCCTGAATGTAGAGCTGTTTTAATGCCATACTGTGGGACATTCCAACAGAGTAATGACATCCACAGAGAGCACACAGCAGCTGATGGACCTCCAACAAAAAAGTTACATAGTGCAACTTTAACACAGGACTAAACACTAAATCAGCTTCAATAATAATACGTTTATTCTGATATTTGATAAATTACGTTATGTTCCAACACAAATCATGAAAAGTCTTCAAATCAGTAATTCCGGAAAAACTTCTTTTGCTATTAAACCAAACTGTGTCAATTATGGCTGCAAGATTAATCACAATCAAATCACAATCGCATTTTGAATGGGCACAATTATCAAATCGCAAACACTACAATTTCTGAAGTACGACTGCCATAATTTCATCCCCAAACAACAAAACATCCAATTTCTTTCTGCATTAAAAACAGATCATCACATAGTTTAGGTTTGTGCAAATCTAAACTATGTGAGAATCATATTATTAAAACATAAATCACAAATATACAGCCCTAGTGCGTTTTAAGAGCATTGTCTGTTGTTTATTTATTTTTATTTAGGCCTTCAGGAAACTTCAAATCCAAGTACAGTAAACAGATATAATGCTCATACTCACATTATAGCTCAAATAGTTGCATAAAATTACTTAAAGGCCCAGTATCTGATTTTTACTTAATTTATTTTTTCTTGAAAACATCAAAAACAAAACTAGTTCCTTTTAAACAGTGTTTTGCAGTGGTCCAAAGTTATTCCTCACTTACCTTATGCATTCACAACATCCTAATTATTCACCACGATGAGTTCACAAGGACTTTTCGCAACTCTCAAAGACCAGAGCAGAGTTTGGCTGTAAAACTAACAACAACTAGCATGCTAACGCGCCATAACCAGCACTCACTTTTCCCAAACAAGCACTTTTCACAATTCTCAGAGACCAGAGCAGAGTTTTGCTCTAAAGCTAACATGGGGTGATCAAACGTCCCTATTTACCCGGGACAGTCCCTATCTAAGCAGATTTATCCAAAACCACTTATTTGTCCCAGTTTTATACAAAAAAATGTCCCTGGTGTCCCTATTTTTGACCAATCTGATCCCTGCCAACAGTATTTGCCATTTGTTTAGGTTACTACTAAACTTTTTTTTTTTTTTTTTACTTATTTTTCTATTTTACTCAGAAAACTCTATTTTACTTAGAAACCTTATTTTTCTATTTTATTTTGACTTGTACACATTTATCTTTATAATTATGTCTCATTTGACACTTGTGATTTTATATTTTATATTTGATTACTTATTTTTCTATTTTATTTTGACTTGTACATATACATTTATTTTTATAATTATGTCTCATTTGACACCCTTGATTTTATATTTTATTTTATATTTTATTACTTATTTTTCTATTTTATTTTCTATTTTCTTACTTATTTTTCTATTTTATTTTGACGTGTACAAATACATTTATCTTTATAATTATGTCCCATTTGACTCCTGTCTCTTGCTATCTTTTTTTTGCTATACCATCTATTTTTGTTACTCTCTATTATTATATTATATTGTGATGTGTGAGCTACTGTAATTTATAATATTAATATTTATAATATAATTTCCCTTGTGGATCAATAAAGTTTATCTAAGTCTAAATATAGAAAAAGCTGTTTAAAAAGGACCAAAACACAAAGAAAATGTGACTATAGACTCACATGTTTGTCATGAGTGGGCCGAGTGCAGAACAATTTTCCTTAATTACGGACTCATTTCACAATTTTATTATTTCCAACCACCAAAAAACCAAAAATGCCCCAGTTTTTGACACCCTAAGATAACAACTAGCATGCTGACACACACTAACCAGCACTCACCTTTTCCCAAACATTTTTTTTGCACGCCAACGCAAACCCAAGCTTACACCTTTCTGTTTTCAAAAATAATTTCATAACCCACATTAAAATATTTATACAACTGCATTCATACAGTAGCTCTTCCCCCTTAAGCTGCTTTGCTGAGATATCCCAGACTCTCCTCTTCCCCACGGCTCCAATATTAAAAAATCTCTCCGCGAGGTCGGCCCATTGTGTCCAGCTTCAGCTTGAATCTTCGCGAGTAGCATGCAGAGTTTGTGAAAGGCAGAGACGGTAAAGAAAATACAAAAAAAGAGGAGGAGCAGGGAGGATAGAGATTGAAAAAAGAAATGGAAAGGAATCTATTTTATTTGGGGCCCCATTCTCCCCTCTCATCTTTCAAGGCGCTAGGCTAATTCCTCCGCTAAGCCGCACCGAACCCCAGGAGCAAGTGAACCATTCAATATGCACTCAATCCATTAGGAAGTGAACGGGCTGCATTAGCACATGGGAGATTCAATTTCCACGGAGCTGAGGAGGAAAAATAAAAAGGGAGAGGGGGACGAATGACTCTCGGAGAATACAATAACAAATGTCCCTTGAAATTAATAATTAAACAGAGGCAGGTCGAGGGAGGAAGTCAATATAATGAATACAAATAATGTCATGGTTTTACAGCTCTTCAAATATTTAATGTCACTTTGTTTTGTAACTTGGGGTAAATGTATGGAATGTTAATCTGGATGACAACAAAAGATCATTGGTTTGAAAATGCTATATTTGCCGAAAACAATGTAATAACATGTTTAATGAGTTTCACTTTCATTTAAATTATCACAACACAATCAGCGTGCATCCCCCTGGCACAATATCTAGTCCAGATTTGAGTTGGGTGTGATTGACAGGTGTATTAACCAATCATAGAAAAGCATGCATCATTCAGGTGCATCAGTTTACGTGTAAAAAAGGGGGAAAAAATTACGTAGAGGACTGAAAAGAGCGTATTTCTGCAGAATCAACAAGCAAAGCACCAAACTGTTATTTATCTCTGCTAAAATAAGTTACATATTTTGTAATGATTTGAGAATTTTAGAGAGGATTTGTCTCCGGCATTTGGGAAACACGTGATACAAATTAGCAGCAGTGGTTGGATCTTCCCAAGTTCAGACCGAGGTTATTTAGACTCTGTGGTCCAATTCCAAACCCTTCTGGATCTGAACAGAATGTGAATTTGCTACTTATTTTTAATTTATTATTACCGTTTATATTTTTCTCTTTGTTAATATCTTTGTTAATATATAATAATGTGATGTGTCCAAGTAATTTCCCTTGTGGGTAGGCTGTGTCCCATTACTCTGTCTTACCCCTTCTCCTACCCCTTTATCTACATCTTTGTCTTGCCCCTCGATACCGAGCTGTGAGGACTAGGGGTACAAATGTTGCCCTAAGAAATGTGACACCACTCGATTACCGTTTGCTTCTGTTAAACAAATTGACTTCACACTGATTTCACCTAAAAAGTGCCACGTCAAGGATTATCGGGTACCTCAGCTCGACAAAAAACAAAAAACTACTTTGTTTATACATGAAAGTTCGATGAAAACAATAACATCGGCTAAACAGACATTACTACAATTAAAACCGCAACAACAGTTCACTAAAAGTAACGTAGAACATAAGCGTCATAATTGTAAACCTGCTAAACTGTTAATTGATATTTACAACTGCTGAAAATACTCACATTTATGAGACTCCTTGGCTGGTCGATGTGACGCTCCATCCTGATCCCAACACCTGCCTGAGCTTGTAGGCCGACCCCTTCGTTTCAAGTCTGGTCGAGAGCTGAGCTTACTTCGTTTCAAGGGGTATGTAGCCCGAGGTTGTGGCCCTAGCCCGTGATCAAAATTAGAACTGAGACGCCCCTTGGTCTCACATGAACACGCAAAACCAAGGGGTAGGGGTAAGACAAAGGGGTAAGAGAGTAATGGGACGCAGCCTAAGTCTAAGAAGAGACTGGCTGATCAGGCAACATGGAGCTCAGCAGTGACCGCTCACTTGTCTGACCAGCCATTCCCTTCTATGTTCAGTTTGAATCCAGGAAGGTCTGGAACTGGACCGTAGAGTGTGAAAAACCTCCGTCCAAACCTGAGAGGCTCTAACCACAGCTGCTAATTTGTACTTTGTGTCTCTCAAATGCAGAAAAATCTCCTCTTTTAGTTTAGTTTAGAAAACTTTCTATTTATCCCCGAGGGGCAATTCTGTTTGCAGTCACAGACTACAGCATAAAAACACACACATACAGCAGTTCACACAGGTCAGGTGCTCGTACAATTACGGGCATCAGAGCTGAGCATTAGTGCAAATGAGACATAAGGTGCAAATGTGGCAGGAAGTGCAAAGGCCAGGTACAAAACAGAACAACATCATTAGAACAGTAAACAAAGGATAAAAAAGACACTTGACTCTATTTCACCTCTGAACATTCTCGATCATATAACTTCCTTTACCTGAGATACGTAATAGTTTGGTGCTTCAACGGTTTCTCAATCCTTTATGTAGACGGAGCATGTGTCTCTCTCTGATTGGTTAATCCGCCTGTCAATCACGCCCTCTCGAATCTCAGCCTTTGCCTTAGCGATGCCTTTGAACTCTTAATAGATGGATTTTTCGAAAAGTCTACGAGAAAAAAAAATAAAAAATGGACAATTTACTTCCAGAACCAGAGCAGTTCAGTTCAGTTTCATTTAAAGCTGCACTGTGTAAATCGCAGTGCTTGAATGTCTTATAGTATTGCGTTAAACTTATTTATTTCCACGGAGACAAGCCCACAATGCCTCCAAGCCAGGTTACACGTCAGATCTGTGAAAAGGCAAGCACACTCACTGTAGGAATGCATGCTTTTTTGTAGTATTTTTGAGCAGTAAAACACCTGTAACTGAATAAATACAACCTAGATGAGTTTATTGCCGTACTGTGAAACCCTTCAGGCAAAGCAATAGTATCTCCATGGAATATTATCTACCAGTTTGTGGCTACCAGAAAAGTTACATAAGCAAAATGTAAATAACACATCTGTATATAATATCCATCAAAATAATCCAATGTGAAATACCAATGTGAACCCAGAACAATACATTACAATAACATTTCTTGACGTGCCATGTTGTTATACTCGGTAAAACACAAAAAGCACAAATTCCCAGTATGCTAGACTAGACCGCTCTGTTTGTCCCTTCTGAACTCCCGACTTAGTTTGAAGAAATAATAACACGACGCGGCCACCATTGCTCTGGGAGAATAATAAATAAAAAATATAAAATAATAAAAAAATAGCCTAGCCAACAGAATGGGTTCTTAGGTTGGCACATTTTGAAAGCCTGGGAACAGTGCTCACCCAATTCCAATACAAAAGCATGTAGATTGGCTGTTGCTGTTCTGGGCTCCCAGTAGCGCAATCTGGCAATTTCTCCGGAGAAAAAGTCCACGTTGGCCGAACAAAAGCACAAGTAGTCAACAATAAAAAGACGTCAAAACCCCACCTGAAGTGAGAGATGAGAGGAGAAGTGCGCACCTGGCTGGATGCATTGGAAAAGATTCCGGCATGAAAACACACGTAATTAAACGGAGCAATAGAAGAAGAGAAATGCAGGTGGAGAAGGTGATACCGACTGCCGTTAAAGTGCCTATGACAGGTTGGACTACTCATTTTACTAAAGCACACTTAAAGGTGCACTGTGTAACTTTTCGTCAGGGTTTATATGTCACTGCTCTGTTTTGAATGTTCCACAGTGTGACATTAAACAGCTCTACTTTACATTTATTCAATTACAGGTGGTTTTATTGCTCAAAAATACCTAGAAAATAAGAAATGACTTGGACACAGTAGCTCACACATCACATTACAATAACAATTAAAAAAAAAATTAAAATTGTTATAATAAATTATAAATAATTAGCAGTAAAAAATAGCAAGAGACTTTTGTCAAATAAGGAATAATTATATAAAAGTAAAATATAGTAATATAAATAGAGTATATCACAATTATATATAAGAGGTTGTAAGGAAAACAGTGTTACATAAGGGTGAGTTGTTGTACAGTTGTAGGGAGTATTATCTGTGACATAAGGGTGAGTTGTTGTACAGTTGCAGGGAGTATTATCTGTGACATAAGAGTGAGTTGTTGTGCAGTGTAGGGAGTATTATTGTATGAATGTAGCCCTGTATCTTTCACTGAGCGGAGCAGTAGGAGCTGTAGGGTTTAATGCCACACTGTGAAACATTCCAAGCAATAACATCTCCATGAGGAAAAGCATTTGACGGACTCTCCACCAGAAAAGTTACACAATGCACCTTTTTTGATCATTATATTTAAGATTTTTGTAAACACATTCACACTCGTTTTCCCAATTTGGACATTTTTTAGGTTTAAAATTGAACTTCCTGTTTGGAAAGAATAACATCACACTAGGGAATTTTACCAAAACTCCTCTAATGTAAACAGAAATTATTACCTGACAAATAAAAGAACAAGAACACACCTTTATTTTGTTGAAATAGAGTTTGAAGTATTAGAAAATGTGAATCTTGTGTTTTAAATTGTGACGAACTTTTGAGCAGAATCCTCCCCAGCGTTTTGTCGTCAGTGTATTTTAGAACTCTACTTCCTGGACTTCATACCTGGAATTCTGTTTTGTTTCATTCACATGTTTGAGTAATCCTTTATTATCATTCTGTCTACATCTCCAAAGCTCAAAATGCTCTGTTCCACCTTGTGATGTCATGAAGTGGTAGTTTAAAAGTTAACAGCTCCTTTTACCTTTTGTTCTATAGAGATTGGCATTTCTAGAGCTGAAATTATCCAAATGATTCTATTTGTATGAAGTTTAAAAACACCACAGAGCACTTCCTATTACCACGTGACATCACAAGGTGGAGTGTTTTCAGTTTGAGAGAAGAACTCATCCTAAATATGCGGGTTTGTGTGTTGAACATGTGTGAATGAAACAAAACACAACTCCAGGTGTGTTTGATGAGGAAACAACATTATAACATGGATCAAAAATGGCAAAAATAGAATAAAGAGAATAATAAATATAAAACACTAACACAAAATAGTCACTTTCTTCTGCTGACATGTTGTGGCAGCTCTGACCTTCTGAGATATAAAATAAGAATAAGTCGTCTTGAAGTCTCCGTCACAATGCGTGTAATCCTGCGCTCATGTGTCCACTGTGGGTGTCACTCTGGCGGAGGACAGACTCTACTCCAGCCCCGTAATGGCCCAGCCTGACAGACACGGGGCGCCAGCTACTGAAATCCAAAATAAGTATCATGGCATAGCAATTTGTCATTCTCCACCGTGTAGCATGTCACACCAGGAGACAAGTGATTTGAGGAGTGGAACAGCCAGTGTATCCGTGACAGCAAGCCAGCACCAAGGTTTATTTTGTGAATTTTTTTTCGTTCTTTTCGTTCGTTTCTTTTTTTTTTACGGACTAGTTTGACAATGTCTATTATATGCTCCTTATAATGCCATGTCTGACAGAGTGAAAAGGCTGTCAGTAATCTCGTCTAGCCCGAAAAACTCAATGCAATGGGGGAAGGCCCGACGGGGAGGAGAAGAGTTGTGAAAATAGGCACTGGGATTGCCATGGTTGTGTTCTGTCAGTATTGTGAAGGATGCAAATAATGATGTGTATTATAAATGGTCAAGTCATCATTTTGTATAGTGTGTTGCCATGTTTAAAGTTGGTTTAAGTGGAGTGTTCAAATCTAGAGCTTAAAACCCATATTACACGACTTTCTGTTCTCTGTTATGTTTCCTTATCGCAAACACACCTGGAGTTGTGTTTTGTTTCATTCGCACATGTTTAACACAGAAATCCTGCATATTTAGGTTCTTCTCTCTTACGAAAAACACCGTTCCACCTTGTGATGTCATGTGGTAATATAGGAAGTGCTTTTAAATTAAACACCAGTATCATTTGGATCATTTCAGACCTGGAGTTGCTAATCTCTACTGAACTAAAAGGAACTGTTAACTTGAAAACTACCACTAAATGACATCACAAGGTGGAACTGAGCATTTCGAGCTTTGGAGATGTAGACAGACTAATAATGCAGGATTACTCAAACATGTGTGAATGAAACAAAACAGAATTCCAGGTTTGTTTTTGAGGAGATAACATTATAACATGGATTAAAGCTCACAAGAGTCAATTTTGACCTTTATGCCATGTCCAAGCAAAGGGCTAGGCAAGGACTAAACCAGTTCTAAACTAACTAGGACTTAGACCTGGTTTAACTTCTGTTTAACTCCATACACCTGCACTAGAATCATTTGGGAAATTTCAGCCCTGGAATTGGAATGGAATCTCTACAGAACAAAGGGTAAAATGTATCTGTTTTTAACTAAAAACTACTGCTTCATAACATCACAAGGTGAAACTGTAGACTGTATATATAAATGGACATGGCTAACCCGCTAGCCACCATTTTCCAAACAGGAAGTGTTCACGGCGGTGCTTCCGGCTCCTTTAACTTTCCAATTGACTTTAGATTGAGAACACCTCTCTCTCTGCAACTGCTGCTGTGAGCCTCGTAATTTTTGGTCTCAAAATGTTCGTATGTTGTTTTTATTTTGTTATTTTCACCGTAAATCAATTCCTACTCCTAATATGGTACTGGCTCCAAATTCTCTCCAATAACTGCTGGACTTGTGAGCTTCATTTGACTGGAGCCGAACACTGTGGGTGACGTCACACTCCTTTAGACTCCTTCTTTATACAGACTATAGGTGGAACAGAGCGTTTTGAGTTTTGAAGCTGCAGACAGACTAATAATAAAGGATTACTCAAACGTGTGAGTGAAACAAAACACAACTCAAGATATGTTTTTGATTATAAAATGGCTTAAAGCTCACACGAGTCAATTTTGAGTAATATAATTTATAACTGGGGCATAGTGGGTATTGACACAGCTACATTATAAACTCTGCAGGTGAGTTTTGAAATGTCTCCCCTCTAGTCAGAAGGTGAGCTGGGGACAACTATATCCATCCAGTCTGCTCTATATTTTGATCTTGTTGCTGCAATCACCACCACGAAGTAAACAAAGTGGTTGAGAATGCTGTATCCGACTATTTGCTGGATCCTAGCCGTGCCTTGGACATTTGGAAGCCTAGAAACATAAAGTTCAAAAACCTGCAAACAACGGTGATATTTTATTAGAAACTTCTGCCTCGTTTTTCCCAAATTTCAACAACAAAAATTGGCTGCTACCTGCTAGTTTTCTCTGATCTCGTGGTTGGAAAAAAACAGCATGGTATCCTAATCACCAGTTAACTCCAGCTGACAGAGTGGAGGAACACAGATTCCTTGCGATACAATGAGATTTTAAAAACAGATGTTGTTTTGACGTTTAAACGTTCCGCTTAATTCAATGGTTTTATTTTTGTATGTTACATTTGTGCTGTGCTTTATCAGCCAAAACTTGGTAACCTCCTTCTGTAGCCGCAGCTGCCCTGAGGCAAACTGATGGAAGTGATATAGAAATACACAGAAATAACATAGAAATCATAGTAATACTTTGCAGAGACATCAGGCTGGGGGTGTTCTACTTGTATGTTTATTGGCGTAATGTTCACCAGTTACTAGTTACAAGCTCAAAACTCAAGAAAAAATTCAAAATGGATTTAAACAACACATTTTCAGGAGCCTGTGATCAAGGATTGTGATCAAAGATTACAATAGACCAGTTTGGATGGATATAGGTGTCAGATTAAATTCTAACAAGCCTCAGATAGAGCCGTACTTTGATTCTTTAGCAATTTATCTCGCAAATTACAATTTAAAAGAATAAAAAAAATAACAGAATGGCATTAAAACAAATCTATCGACCTTCAAAGCTCCACATAGTCCCATATATTGACCAAACCTACCTCCTCCTCACATCCGCGCGACGCCTAATCAAGACAAAGAGTGTTGCTAACGGCACTACCTAATCCTCTCCTGGAACCTTGACTACATGACCTGACACCGCTGCAGCTCTGGAGTCTCCCAAGGGACCGCGAGTCACGATCCATCCCCGAAACTGTGTCACCGAGGCGAAGGATGGGTGGGGTGCTGGGAGGCAGGTGATTTGTGTATGGATAAAAATGGTGGCGGGCCGAAAGTCTACGCCACCCCATGGTCTTGGTGGATGTCCTCTTTCTTGGCGTTGATTTATTCACGGCCAAGCACAAAAGCCCCAGGCACACAAATCCAAAAGCAGGACACAAACAGTCTCTCTCTTTATCCGAGCTCTCGAACCCTTGAGAAATTTGGACCCCGAAGGCCACCGTAGAGCCAGGATGATCCGCATGCACAGTGAGGCCTCTCTCTTTGAAAGCGCCACACGGAGGAATTCAGCAGAAGAATGGGGGATTTGAAGGGGACATATGTTTTGTGTTCTTTTATGTGGCGTACAGAGGCTGGTTTGTGTCAGATTACAAAACACAACACAATATATTCGAACAATGAGTGTTTTCTGGACAATTAATGCTTTGTTTTACAGATTTGCCACGGAGAATCCATGAAGGAGTGATGGGATGTTAGAATAAGGATGTTTTCTCTTATTTTATTGTAAGAAAAGAAAAAAATAGTACTTAATATTAGTAATAATGAAACTTGAAAATACATTTTTTTAAGGTTTTCACTGTATAACTCAAAGACTCCTTATAATAATTTTACATAAAACAAGTAATGAAGCAGTCATTTGTGGGCCCATGTTAAGACATTTTCTGATCTACGTTATAATGAAACAAAACACAACTCCAGGTATGTTTTTGAGGAAGTAACAACATTATAACATGGCTTAAAGAGTCAATTTTGTGTAATATAGGACCTTTAAGGTGTTTAGTGAGTCTGAGTTTCTGATGTGGATAGGCGGTCCAGAGGGCTGAGGCAATTTTATGTCCAGCATATCTATCTGTATTTTTTTATTTAGAGGGATATCAGACTGGTTTAGACTTTAGACTTTTATTGTCCCTAAGGGGAAATTCATTTTCACGCACACAGAGCTTGTTTGACATATACAGTAACAACACAACAAACACAGACACGTTACAATCGACATTGCAGTTCACTCAGTGGGGCCTGTTGTTCAGAAACGTGATGGCCGAGGGGATCAGACTTCTGCCAAAGCGGCAGGTTATCATTCATGATTATTCAGGTCAAACCACAATCTATCCATCCATTTTCGTTCGCTTAGCCGGGTCGTAGGGGCAACAGTCTAAGCAGGGACTCCCAGACTTCCTTCACCCCTCCAGTTCCTCCAGTGAGGCTCCTGGGTATTTCCCGGGGCCTTTTCCCGGTGGGACATGCCCCAGAGAGGCGTCCAGGAGGCAGGTCAAACCATAATAAGAAATAATATTAATAATAAAAAATAGTGATCATTCCAAAAGCAAGCTTTCAATAAAGACTGATAACTTGTTTTTAATCTTTTTTCCCCCCACAAAATATAAAACCCAGACTACAGCTTCGTAAACACATTTTTTAGTTTCTCAAAGTCCTGTTCTCTCGCAGCGTTTTTCGTCCAGTTGATGGTTTCTCCACTACCCTCACAGCCAGCCTTCTTTCAAAGTGTATATCATTTTAACCCGGCCAATAAGATTACCTGTAGCTCCGGAGTGGCTTTGGCTCCAGGAAATATGAGTCCCACACAAGTGTAATCTGGGATGGGGCAGTGCGAGGAGAGAGGAAGGATCAAATCATGGCAAAAGTGTCCTTGAAAGTGGCATTCACAAGGTGCTCTGTGTGCTGGCACCATTCATCACGGCTGTACTGTAATCCGCACAACAGCCTGCCCCCGCTAATGCCTGAAGAATGGCTCCTTCGCGTTCACTATAGCCTCCTAATGTAACTCGAGCTCAACCATCAAAAGTTCAGGGCCGACGGAGCACCCAAACTCAAACTTAGAGAGAGTAAGATGTATCGATGAGATTTTAGTGGGAAAAAAGAACTCAAACATGCATACAATAAGCACACTTCAAGGTGCACTTTGTAACTTTTTGGTTGGGGGTCGTCACCTGCTTTTTTTCTACGGATCTGTCATGTTCCATAGTGTAACATCACAGATTACTGGTGGTTTTATAACTCCAAAAATATCTAAACAGGTATTCTGACTGTGAGCGGGGTTGCCTCTCCACAGATCTGACCTGTAACTTGGTCTGGTTTGGTCTCCATGAAGGTAGAAAGGTTTAATGCCATACTGTGAAACATTCCAGACAAAGCAATAACATCGCCATGGAAAAAAGCATTTGACGGACCCGCCACCAGAAAAGTTACACAGCGCACCTTTTAAAGATAAGAGATAAACCTTTATAATATAATATAAAGGTACAGTATGTAACTTTCTGGTGAGGGATTTACCACCTGCTTGTCTCCATGGAGCCAGAGATTTTCCACAGTATGGCATTAAAGTTTTTTATGTTGACTCATTCAAATTGCAGGTGTTTTTACAGCTCAAAATACCTTGAAAAACATGTATTCTTACTGTGAGCTGGGTCACCTCCCTGCAGATCTCACCTGGCGTCAACTGCTTGTCGTTATGCCAATATACCTAAGTTTAATGCCCACTGTGGAACATTCTAGACAAAGCAATAACATCTCTATGGAGACAAGCAGTGGTAGTGGTAGTTTTCAAGTTAACCGCTATCTTTATCGTCTAGTTCAGTAGAGATTGGACATTACCTAAATGATTCTAGTGAAGGTGTAGGGAGTTTAAAAACACAGTGGAGAACTTACTGTATTACCACATGACATCACAAGGTGGAACAGAGTGTAAACAGATTTTTTTTTTTTAGAGACAGCCTTTTATTTTTTTATTTTTTGATCTTGTACTGTAACAAAACTGAGACGCCTTAAATGCCCATGACAGGTTTGACTACTCATTTCACTAAAACATAGTTAAGATCATTATATTTAAGAGCACTGAGCATTATTTTGTTGAAATCATGTTTAAAGTATCACAAAAAAACATGTTTCTTATGTATAAATTGTGCTGTACTTTTGGACGGACTTCTCCCAGTGTGATGTCATCAGTATGAGACGCTCTAACACAGAACTCTGGCTGTGTCCGAATGTCCACCCTAGTCCCTAACCCCTCGTTCACTACACAGGCCGCACTCTTTAGCGCCCTCTACAGTGCACTCGTTCACAGAGGGATTCGGACCTGCAGCTCACTACATTCGGTTCACGTGACTCTGGCGTCTAGGTGAAAAAAAGTCTGTTAAACTCCGATAAAAGTTGATTTCTGTCATAAATAATGATCAGATCAGACTGAACACAAGTATTTATGGACTAATAATAATCATACGAGTTTTTATCACGTTGGATTTCACGTAAACGGACTGGATTATTTGCTTTTTGTCTGAAACGTGGAAATTATCGCTCTTTTAATAGTTTATTTAAGAGTGTTTTATTCATAATCAGGATCAACAGTGCGATAAACCGGCGCTTTTATCTGCTTCATTCAGTCAGGTTGTGTCCAGTTATACACCCGACTCTCGCAATGCATTGTGGTCTATATTGACCGCTCTAGTGACCACCGATGCTCATTACTTTTCAAGGCACTGTGGGAAATTTTGAGTGCACTACTTTTTCACCAACAGGACATTTGGACACCCCTAAAAATGGCGTGCCCCCTAAATAGTGCCCTAAGTAGGGAATAATGTGGACATTCTGACACAGCCTCTACTTCCTGTAATTTTAAATGTTTTTCAATTTTTCTTCATAAATTGTTTCTTGATTTGATTTTAAAACTATAATTTATATTTACAACACGTATTATCCCAGCAAATTGAGTCAAAATTAAAGAATTGTCAGAATATACGCACTTTAGTCTACTTCTTCACACTGGCCGCGTCTCATTTCTCTTTCCTCGCTTCCTTCTCCTCGATTCCTCTCCTCGATTCTGCAGAAAATGAGTGAGGAAGTCCCGCCCACAGAGGAGACACAGGGAGGACAGAGGATATAAACTCCTCACTGAGACAGAAAAAGTTTGATTCTTTAATCTGACGTCTGCCTCTTGAAGCCTCCCTCAGGTTCACTCCTTCCTTCCGTGGTTTTCTTTGGGACAACACTTAATATGACACATTTGATTGACAGCTGAAAAATGGGAATCAAGGAGAAGGAAGCGAGGAAAGCGAATTGAGACACGGCAACTGTGGTATTGGACTGGTATCAGTATCTGCGAGTACAATAATGCCTTGTATTGGTATCGGAAGTTTCGAAACAACACTAGTTTTTTACAGTATTGTGAAATATGCCTCATTTCAGCTTGATGGAATAACTTCTCTTCTCTTGCACTAACTATTTCTCAGTGTTAAAACTTTTTCTTTTAAATGAAAGGAATATTAGCTGCTGTGGGATTTCCAGTGCCACAATGACGCTACTGAACCAAACTGATCAGACATTTAAACTGATTTTTATCACACAGTTAAGTCAAATCTGTTCTACCATCACAGATAGAACAGATTTGACTTATACTGCAAAACCATCACATTATAAAGCATTTTTATTGGCTGCAAACCAGGAAGTAATGCTGATGCGCTGTTAGCACTCTAGTTGTTTTTATCAATGGTGTGATGGCGAAAAAAAATAGAAAATAGGAACAGTTAAGATGCTAGTATTCCATTAGGAAGTGAGGAATAACTTTGGACCATTTGTGAACTGTTAAAAGGCTGGAACTTTTCTTTGTCTCCATGATGATGTTATTGCTTTGCCTGGAATGTGCCTCAATATGGCATTAGACTTGGCCATTTCCATAAAAACAAGCATGTGACGCCGCCAAGCTAAGTTACAGGCCAGATCTATGGAGAGGCAACCCCACTCATGCATGTATTTCAAGGTATTCAAAACAAATTGGATTGAATGCAAGATGGATGCATTTAATGGCGTACTGTGGAATATTCCAGACAAACAAAAACATCATCACGGAGACAAGCAGGTGGCGGACCCTCCCCTTGGAAAGTTACACAGTGCATCATCTTTTTTTTCACATTTTAAGACAGTAAAAAAAATAATAAATGTGATAATTGAAAGGCCCTGTACTTGATTTTTTTCATGTATTTGAGCAAAAATTTGTAAATCCACTCTGTACTATCTGCATCTAATTGTAAAGCATTTTATAGCCAGATAACTAGGAAGTGCACTGTTAGCATGCTAGTTGTTGTTAGCTTTACCGTGACGGCAAAACTCTGCTTTGGTCTCTAAAAGTGTGCATTAAAGGGCCCATATTACACTATTTTCTGATCTGTGTTATAATGTCGTTTCCTCGTCACAAACAGACCTGGAGTTGTGTTTTGTTTCATTCACATGTGTTTAACGCACAAACCCTGCATATTTAGTTCTTCTCTCAAAAAAAAAAACACTCTGTTCCACCTTATGATGTCATTTGGTAATACAGAAAGTGCGCCGCTGTGTTTTTAAACTCCACACACCTTAACTAGAATCATTTGGATAATTTCAGCTCTGGAATTGCCGATCTCTACTGAACAAAAGGTAAAACATGGCTGTTGTTGAAAACTACCACTACATGTCATCACAAAGTGGAAGTCAGACATGTGTGAATGAAACAAAACACAACTCCAGGAATGTTTGTGACAAGGAAATGACGTTATAACATGGCTTAAAGCTCACAAGAGTCCATTTTTCGTAATACAGGCCCTTTAAAGTAACCGAAGCGTCTCATTGCGGTTATGTTTTGGAACGTAATAATCCTTAATTTCCTTTATTTTTTCCCTTATTTTTTATCTAATACACCACAAATGATAATGCCACATCCATTCTAACCGTTCAACTTTACATTCTCAATTGCCTGGAGTGACACAAACTTTAAATTCAAATCACAACACACACGGTAGATAAAAAAGATGAGACTGGAGGGAGAAATATTACAATTCTACCTCTTCCTGGACAAATTGGCTCTCCACCTTTCGCCACCTTTAAATAATTCATTCTGCCTCCCAGATTTTCGAAGATAATGATTCCTAGTTTTGCCTAAATTTGCACTGGCCTCAAAGAACTTAGTAAATAAATCCAACACGAGGCGCACACTGGGGTAGGTCTGACCCGCTTGGCTTATTCCGGTATAGGGAGCCTTTATTAGCTCTTGCCGGTGGCTAAGTATAGGATAAGTGAAAAATAGCGCGCTAGGAGTAGCATTAGCACATAAATCGCTTTGATGCTAGCCTTTATCCATGCACGCTGCTCTCTCTCTCCCTCTTTCCCCTCCACCTCCCCAGCTCCACCTGTGAATGCCAGCGGCGGACGGTTTTCTACCCTCCGACCGTCCGACCGTGCATGCCAAAGAGGAAAAGAGAGAGAGGAAAAGAGAGAAAGAGAGAGAAAGAGGAAGAGATGGAGCGAAGAAATGCCGCAGGTGACATCCAGGATTACATGCTGTTTGCACCTGTGTGGCTGTCCCCGCTGGAGTGGTGATGATTGGGGGAGGACACTGGGAGACACCAGGAGACTGTGATATGAGGCTGTGCATGTGAGGGGGTCATGTGTACAGGAAAACAAAACATCAGACTGCAGAGAAAAACACAGTTAAATCAGGTTTAAGTTGAGCCATTTTTTTTTATTTTTTTTTTAATATATTTTTAAAATATGGACATGGCAATTACAGTGTTTATTGCACAAGTAAATGGTCAAATAATAATAATAATAATAATAATAATAATAATAATAATAATTATTATTATTATTATTATTAACAACAACAACAACAATAATAATACATCTTTATTTATAAATCACTTTTAAAAACAAGGTTTACAAAGTGCTGTACAAGCCACAAAGAACAATACAAAAAGCAGAAAAATAGCATACAAAAGCAGACAATGATGCAAACAGTTCAAGTCATTATAATAATAATTAAAAAAAAAAGAATAAAAAGAAATAAGGAATAAAATCAAGCTAAAACCAGTTAAAAGAAGGCCAACTGATAAAAATGGGTTTTAAGGATTGATTTAAAAGATGATATTGATGGTTCTAGCCTTTTCTCCTCAGGCAGGTCATTCCAAAGCCGAGGCGCCCGGACTGAAAAGGCTCGATGACCCTTCGTCCGGAGCCTGGACTTTGGAACAGCCACAGGGACCTGCCTGAGGATCTAAGGCTGCAGGAGGGCTCGTACGGGGTTAAAAGTTCTGAAATGTAGCTTGGTGCAAGACCTAATCGAGCTTTAAAAGTGATCAGTAAAATCTTAAAATCAATTCTAAAACACACAGGCAGCCAGTGAAGGGAAGATAAAACAGGGGGAATGTGTTGATGTCTGATAAAACCCGTGAGGAGCTGAGCTGCTGCGTTCTGAACCAGTTGGAGGCGGGAGATGGAGGGAGTTGAGATGGTCTAAATGGGAGAACAATGAGATAGTCTAAACGGGAGAAGATGAGCGCGTGGATGACTTTTTCAAGATCAGGGGGGAGAGGATATGTTTGATTTTGCCAATTGTGCGGAGGTGGAGAAAACGGCTGTATGGCGCTTTTCCACCTTCAAGGCACTCAAAGAGCTTCACATCAAGGAACCACTCACCTGTTCACACACACACTCACACACCAATTTACTGTCGCCAATTTACACCTGTCCATAGTAGAGATAAGATGATAAATATAGTAGGGCAGGGCAGGGTCTGGGTAGTACTTGGATGGGAGACCGCTGGGAATTCCAGGTGTCACAGTGGGACGCGTGGCCTTTGTGTCCTTAGGCAAGGCATTTCACCCACATTGCATGGGGTGAAATGGGGTGCAGTATGAAAGTGTTGTGTCGTGTGAGTGTGTTGGTGGTGGTCGGAGAGGCTGATGGCGCAGATTCGCAGCCTCACTTCTGTCAGTCTGTCTACATTAGAAACTGAATCTGGAGTAAATGAACAATGTACTGTAAAGTGTCTTTGAGTGTCCAAAAAATCGTGATATAAAAATTATCCATTATTATTATAAAAAGGGAAGACAATAACCGTTCATGGGACATTTTAAAACATTGTAATGAAAAGCAACAGCCAACTAAAAGCAGAATGTTAAAGGGCCCATATTACTCTGTTTTCTGAGCTGTATTTTAATATCATCACAAACACTGCATGGAGTTGTATTTTGTTTCATTCACACATGTTTAACACACAAACCCCCCGTATATTTAGTTCTTCTCTCAAACAGAAAACACTCTGTTCCACCCTGTGATGTCATTTGGTAATACAAGAAGTGCTCCACTGTGTTTTTAAACTCCATACACCTTCACTAGAATCATTTCAGCCCTGGAATTGCTAATCTCTACTGCGCAAAAAGCAAAAGAAGCTGTCAACTTGAAAACTACAGCTTCATGACATCACAAGGTGGAACAGAGCAGTTTGCACTTTGGAGATGTAGACAGACTAACATGTGTGAATGAAACAAAACACAACTCCAGATATGTTTTTGATGATGAAACAACATTATAACATAGATCATCAGAAAATGGTGTAATTTAAAGATGCACTGTGTAACTTTTCAGTTCTGGGTCTGTCACCTGCTTGTTTCTATGGAGATGTTATTGCTCTGCCTGGAATGTTCCACAGTATGACATTAAACAGCTCTACTTTACATTTGTTCAATTACAGGTGGTTTTGTAGCTCAAAAATACATATACAAACAGGCATTCTGTGAGCAGGGTCGCCTCTCCACAGATCTGACCTGTCTTAAAGGTGCACTGTGTAACTTTACTGGTAGAGGGTCTACCACCTGTTTGTGCTGGAATGTTCTAATACAGTATGGCAATAAACTGATGTATCTCCAGGGAGAAGTTATAGGTCAAATCTGTGAAGAGGCGACCCCAGTAACTCATGTTTTCAATGTATTTTTTTCATTTAAAAGATGAAGATATGTTTAATGCTGTACTGTGTAACATTCCCTGCAACGCAATAACATCTCCATGGAGTCCATTTTGTGTAATATAGGACCTTTAACTACACGATATGTCAAATTACCCCAGAACACTGTCACTCCCCATTACATTTCAAAGATGACTCTTCATTTTTTATCAGAGTGATGTTTCAATCAATTATTTGCATGGGCCATTTAAAACGCGTGGAACAGGCTCACCTCCACCTGTTTGGTATTTCAGTGACTCGCGGACGCTGTAGCAGAAGGCACAGAGCAATTAAAGCAGATGAAAATATGCCTCGCAGTCTTATTGGCCTATCACCGCCACGCACCGCTGATCCTATTGACAAAACGGAAAGGGCCCCTGCATATTAATACCGCTGTCTTAATATAGACTTCATGCTAGCGGTGGCGGTGGTGGCGGCTCGCTACAAGGCCATCCTTTTAACTCCTGAATATTGCATCTGAATTGGATATTTCCGTAGGCTCTTTAAACTCAGCTTTCACTTCTTTTAGTTCAGTCATAATGCAAGTGGTAATTATTAAAGGTTCTATATTACACAAAATTGACTCTTGTGAGCTTTAAGCCATGTTATAATTCTGTTCCCTCCTCAAAAACACACCTGGAGTTGTGTTTTGTTTCATTCACACATGTTTGAGTAGTCCTGGTTTATTTGTCTGTCTACATTTCCAAAGCTCAAAATGCTCTGTGCCAACTTGTGATGTCATGAAGTGGTAGTTTTCAAGTCAACAGCTATTTTTTTTACCTTTAGTTAAGTAGAGATTGGCAATTTCAGGGGTTAAAGTATCCAAATGATTCTAGTGAAAGTGTATGGGAGTTTAAAAACACAGTGGGGCACTTCCTGTATCACCACATGACATCACAAGTGGAATGAAGTGTTTTCTGCTTGAGAGAATATGCCTAAATATACAAGATTTGTGTTAAACATGTGTGAATGAAACAAAACACAACCCCAGGTCTGTTTGTGATGAGGAAACAAAATTAGAACATAGAACATCAGAAAATTGTCTGATTTAAAGGTGCACTGTGTAACTTTTCAGTTCTGGGTCCCTCACCTGCTTGTTTCTATGGATATGCCACAGCTCTGCCTGGAATGTTCCACAGTGTGACATTAAACAGCTCTACTTTACATTTATTCAATTACAGGTGGTTTTATAGCTCAAAAATACCTAGAAAAACAGGCATTCTGACTGTGAACGGGGTCGCCTCTCCACAGATCTGACCTGTAACTTGGTCTGGTTTGGTCTCCACGATGATAGAAGAGTTTAATGACATATTGCATTTATTCATTAGGGGTGTCTCTATTGCCCAAACATACAATAATTGATTAAAATAAAATAAATAAACAACAACATTGTCTCTGTGAATAGGGTCGCCTCTCCACAGAGCTGACCTGTAACGTTGCCTGTAGTTGTTTCCCTTGAGATAGATATGTTTAAATATATGGTGGAACACTGTAGACAAAGCAATAACATCTACATGAAGACAAACAGGTGACGAAGTTACGCAATGCACCTTTTAGAATAGTCAGGTCTTGTGTATTTTATTTTTATTTATTTTATTTATTTGTGTGTGTGTGTGTGTATCTGGCAGTGATCTCGTTAGCGCATAATCTGCTAATTTCCCTGCCCGATAATGCGCCACATCACACCGTACATTGTGGTTTAGGAACTTTTTGATCAGATGCATAAACGTCAACAGTTTCCCTGAGCACCAGACTGGATCCTGCATCTGTCTTGCTTTGTTTCAACTATAATCAATCACAGCTCCATTAAGAACAACATAACTCCCTGACATCCTTAAAACCGAGAGATGTGTGTGTGACATTTATTGGTGCAACGGGAGAAGCTTTAACAACTTTAATGCTTTTGGGAGGGTTTAGCAGTGAGCCAGAGCAAAAAATAAATAAATAAAAAAAAAAAAAATAAATAAATGAATAAATAAATAAATAAATAAATAATATAAAAAATATAAAATATAATAATATAAAAACATAATAATAATAATAATAATAATAATAATAATAATAATAATAATATGGTAAAAATAGAGGTAGAAGGTAAAACTCTGTATCATGTTTCATATATTAAAAGGTGCACTATGTAACTTTTTGGTTGGGGGTCCGTCACCTGCTTGTTTTTATGGGTAAGTCTTTGCTTTGCCAGGAAAGTTCCACAGTATGACATTAAACAGCTCTCCTTACATTTATTCAGTTAGAGGTGGTTTTATAGCTCAAAAATACCTGGAAAAACAGACATTCTGACTGTGAGCGGGGTCGCCTCTCCGCAGATCTGACCTGTACCTTGGTCTAGTTTGGTCTCCATGGTCCCTGTGGTCTTTATTCCGGCCCCAGAGTTAAGATTTATGATACTGTACAGTCTGCATTATGTATGTATTGTGTGTCTGTGCTGATGAAATTGTGTTTTTGAATTATTTAGACGCATGAATTTTCTGTTCTGTTTGTTGTGACAGTGACGTCTGTACATGTTTGGCTGCAGCAATGTTTGTTATTTACTTTTAAAACTCCCTTATTATGCTATTTTCTGATGTTATAACGTCGTTTCTTCGTTGCAAACATACCTGGAGCTGTGTTTTATTTCATTCACACATGTTTAACACAAATCCTGCATATTTAGGCTGGCAGAAAACAAAGAAAACCACCTTGTGATGTGATATGATAATGCTCCACTGTGTTTTTAAACTCCATACACCTTCACTAGAATCATTTGGACCATTTCAGCCCTGGAGTTGAAGAGGCAAAAGGTAGCTATTAACTTGAAAACTAAAAGGTGGAGCAGAGCATTTTGAGCTTTGGAGACGCAGACAGACTAAAAATAAAGGGTTACTCAGATTTGTGTGAATGAAACAAAACACGACTCCAGGTATGGTTTTGATTAGATAACAACATTATAACATGACTTAAAGCTCTGAAGCCATTTTGTGTAATACAGGACCTTTATTTAATCAAAGCTTGTTATAATATTAGTCCCCCAGGTTGTTTTGTGTCCCCTCACCTTATGTCCTATGTCCATTTGTCCTGCAGGGTTAGAGACCAGAGAAAACAGCCCAGAGCAAAACAAAGGTAATTGCGAGGAGGATATTATGTGACGAGACCAATACAAAATTATATTATAAGATCTGTTAAAAGTTACTCATGGTAAGGTTATCTTGTTTTTAATGTTGTACAGCGCTTTGGTCGGCTTTGGTTGTTGGAAGGTGCTATAGAAATAAAGTTAAGATGATAAAGTTTGATTGGTAGGCACAGTTAAAACCAATGCTAAAGGCTGCACTGTGTAACTTTTTGGTTGGGGGTCCATCACCTGCTTATTTCTATGGATACTATGTCATTGCTCTGCCTGGAATGTCCCACAGTGTGGCATTAAACAGCTCTACCTTACATTTATTCAATTACAGGTGGTTTTATAGCTCAAAAATACCTAGAAAAACAGGCATTCTGACTGAGCGGGGTCGCCTCTCCACAGACCTGACCTGTAACTTGGTCTGGTTTGGTCTCCATGAAGACACAAAGGTTTAATGCCATACTGTGAAACATTCCAGACAAAGCAATAACATCTCCATGGAGAAAAGCGTTTGACGGACCCTCCACCAGAAAAGTTACACAATGCACCTTTAAAGTCAATTAAATTTCCTATTGCCTATTTCCATCGCCGTGGTGAACACTCGCACCACTTTCATAGACAATGTGGGTGAAGTGTCTTGCCTAGGGACACAACGATAATTGTTGAATAGTGAATTGTGTTTGAATAGTCTTCTCTTTTGTTGTTTTCTTCTACCACATGCTGCAGGGGCTTGGGTTTAATGAGAAGACTCGATAAATATTGTTCTAGAGACAAATTCAGGAAAAAATAAAATAAAATACTGAAACTGAGTAATAATAATGTGTTGTCTGTGCCTTTACTATACCTGGAATGTTCCACAGTATGGCATTTATTCAACTACAGGTGTTTTTATTGAAAAAAATTAAAAAAGTTAGCAAGCAGGGGTTGCCTCTCCTCTCCAGCAGGGGTTGCTTGCTTGTTTCCACGGATACAGATGTAAGACAGCAGGTTTGGCATTTTATTTTTAAACTTCAGTTACTTAAAGCTGCATTGTGTAACATTTCTGGTGGAGGGGCCGTCAAATGCTTTTCTCCATGGAGATGTTATTGCTTTGTCTAAAATGTTTCGCAGTATGGCATTAAACCTTTCTATCATCATGAAGCCCAACCAGACCAAGTTACAAGTCAGATCTGTGGAGAGGCGACCCCGCTCACAGTCAGATTACATGTTTTTCTAGGTATTTTTGAGCTATAAAACCACCTGTAATTGAATAAATGTAAGGTAGAGCTGTTTAATGCCACACTGTGGAACATTCCAGGCAGAGCAATGACATTTCCACAGAAACAAGAAGGTTACCGGGCCTCTACCGAAAAGTTCCGCAGTGCACCTTTAAGCTTTTATTTCCTTACAGACATGTTCCAGGATGACAGACTCATACGGTTGCTATAGGAACGTCTTGGTCATGCCAGAGGGCCCCGGGTGAGTAAAGGTAGGGCCCATGCATATTTACCATGTCTACAGAGTCAGGAGAATTATGGAGATGAGGCTGTGAAGAGAAAGAAGTATGTTTGAGCCGAGCGCAGATAAAGGCTCAAGGGCACGTCTGCAGTGTGAGGGATTGTGTCACAGCCTGTCATCAGGAAAGACATGAGGAGAGCAGTGGTGTAGTTGAACACAAAGTACCTCCAAATACACTACACGTACACAGCGTTCTGTAAACAACTCCAGAGCAGCGCAGAGACAGAGGGCAGATTAAAACATTTACAGTTTATTTATTACATTGAATGGGAGCAGTATGTAAGGGCAATGGTAGACTCATGTCCCACAGGAACTGGGGTAAAATAAAATGTAACAAAAATCAAAAATTTTGTTTTGGTATCGATGTTCACGTGTCAGCCCTATAGCTCATATACTAGTATATATGTGTCTGTCTGTACTTATTTACTTATGTTCTTTGTCAGTGTTCATATTGTTTGTTCTGTTTTTTGTTTAGCTTTTGTCACTATGTGGTGTCTTAAAACTAAACAAAAAATCGATAAAAAACAATGGAAGAAAAAACGTAACAAAAATGCTAATTTTACTGACTAGTCAAAATACAGTTCAGGTGATTTATTTATCTGAATGTGACGGCATGTACAATATTCATGAAGCTCAGAGCTTATTTTAGTGCACATCCACAGTCCCATTTGGCAGAGGGTAAAATGAATGCTCATTTTACTTACTTACTAGTCCTAAAACAAAAAAACAAACAAAATCATTAAAATACAATAGCAAATACATTAAAATAAAATAAAAAACAGATACACACACAGAGTACCACAGATAGCGTGACAAAACTTCATTCACTCTACAGTAATGTAACAGTTTTGGCTTTTTGGTGCTGTTATTGAAACTGTACAGCCAGTCAGGTTAAAGTCCGAAATATTAAACAGTAGAATATGTCCAGGTGTGGTCCCTGTGGCCTTTGTTCTGGCCTCAGAGTTAAGATTTATGATACTGTATATACCGTCTGCATTATATATGTATTGTATAGTGGCTGTGATGATGAAATTGTGTTTTTGAATTATTTAGAAGCATTACCAAGTCGAATCTTCTGTTCTGGAGGTTGTGACAGTGACTACAGGACATTTGTTTAGGCACACGCAAGAGCACGGAGCTGGAATTGAACCACAAACCCTCAGACTGGCGTGAATGAGCCAGTGTCACATGTAATTAGTGAGACATGGTGAATGAGATCACTTGATGACATCAGCTGGTGAGACAGCGTTTTGAGATAAAGAGAAATAAAATACTCAAGCTGCACATATGAACCATAATACAATGTTTTTCATGAGGGAAGAACATTATAAAGTGGTTAAAAGCATAATATATAACCAGTATAATATGGGCCCTTTTAATTTTCATCTTAAAGGTGCATTGTGATGGAGGGTCTGTCACCTGCTTGTTTCTATGGATACGTCATTGCTCTGCCTGGAATGTTCCACAGTATGACATTAAACATCTCTGCCTTACATTTATTCAATTACAGGTGGTTTTATAGCTCAAAAATAAATTAAAAAACACATTCTGACTGAGCGGGGTCGCCTCTGCACACATCTGACCTGTAACTTGGTCTGGTTTGGTCTCCATGAAAATAAAAAGGTTTAATGCCGCACTGTGAGATATTCCTAACAAACCAATAACATCTCCATGGAGAAAAGCGTTTGACAGACCCGCACCAGAAAAAGTACCTTTAGGTAAATAGTACAATTAAAACGTCTGATCTGGGTCCATATTCACTTTAACATCTTATAAACAAGTGCACAGTTAAGAATCTACATTTGACACAGACGCTTAAATTAAAAAGCATCCGGCGGCACAGAGGTTAAGGAGCGGTGCTTTTAAAATGGGATTCTCTGTGATCTCTGCACTTATCTCCATTTTCTCGCTCATTAAAATCTGCCTGTGGTAATGACAGTATAATTTTATCTCTTTATGAGGCTTTTGGGAGGGGAGCGCTTCATGCACTGATCTGTGGGAAGAGAGGGAGCCATCAGATATGTCCAAAGGAGGCGTTTAAACTGTGAAAAGCTGGTAATTGCAGGTGGATTGTATCACGCGTTTTAAGAGGTGTTGTGACGGGGATGACTCAGAAGTGCGTGCCCCCTTTAACCCCCGTAAATAATAGTTACACCTGGAGGAATGGAAAAAAAAACAAGCTGGGAAATATGAAAGAAATCATTTGATCCATGGGCTCTATAAACATTAAATGGACGAAAATCAAATAATACAAGGTTATTTGTGTGGATGGTTTGGTTGTTGTCGTTCATGGACCATAGTGACGAGGCTCAGGCCAGATTTATGTGTAGCACCCTGAAGTGACTTTTTATTTATCAAAAATAAATAAATAAATAAATAAATAAAATAAAATAAAAACCTAAAAATATATAATAATAATAATAATAATAATAATAATAATAATAATAATTTAAAAATCAAACTTTTGTTAAATCCAGTTGAGAAAAATAATAAAATAAAATAAATAATAATAATAATAAAAATAGTCCATATTTTCCTCCTAATATCGGCTGATGCTGCTCTGTGGTTGGTCCACTCACCGCTGGGCCAATTTGAACCTCAAGATGGATTCTCATATTTTGTGAACTCACAAATATCTCCAAGACTCCATCTTGCTGTGCAGGTTAAGACCAGGGTGGACCCATAACGCTCGGCTCCAGCCAAATGAACACAGCGGCTTAATATCACGGCTAATTTGTTGCCAAGTCCCATGTTTGGGAATGCGAGTGCTCAAACAGCCAATCAGGAGCGAGATACTCCCCTCTAATCGCCCACACCAATGGTTTGGCAGCTAACACTAGGGGAACCTACCTTGTCTTAATTTATGAACAAAATCGCCAATAAAAAACACCAGGATCATATAGGGCAGTTTAAAACAAACCAAAACAACATTCTTCATGGAGATGGATCAGTTTCATGCCTCACTGTGGAATATTATAGTCAAAGGTTCAATGGAAGCAAGCAGAAGAAGGCCCTCCTCCAGAGAAGCTCACAGTAAGGAGACATGTGTTTCAGGGCAATAAATACTCAACAAAACTGTTTTTTGTTTTGTTTTTTGGCATCAAATGTTACACACTGTGGCTTCACTTTTGTTTTTGGCACGGTGTAGCTTTTTGAGACTACTTGAGGACATATTCTGAATTCAAGAGTATGAATTTTAAATAAGTTATTGAAACTGTATCCTGTATAGCTTCATATATAGCCTGTTTCTTTTGATGGAAGACCTTATAGGTTTTAAGATGAGACACTGGTCGTAGTGAAGAGTGTAAATCAGCAGTTAAAATAGACTTGTCTGGAGCAGATCCTGACAGCTGGCACCAGGCTCATCCCTCACAGTCACACAACAGGAGCCTGAATTCCTCCTGCTCAAGGTGTGAATCATTGTCTAAAAGAGACACAGGCACCACCATAAAACTATATAAAATGTCCCCTTTACTCATGACTAAATATAAAAATGCAGCCACTTAAAACTTTCACAAGATTTTGCTGCTTTAAAGAGGGGGTATTTTACTTTTGTGGGGCATTAACTGCATATTTCGATCACCTTGTTACCTTTTATTGTTTTGAAAATGCTTTATTTGCCGACAATAACCTGTTAACGTGTTCTTTTCCCCTCCCTTTGCTCTCCATGCTAGGTCACTCCCCCTTCAGAGCGCTATCACAACACAATCAGCGTGCAATGAGACGACTGCATCAGGTATGTCAAGTTGCTGTGTACAGTTTTTTTTACCATGTTTTTGTATATTTATGGAGAATTGTCGTGTGGGAGCGTGGGGACATTGTGGAATCTTGCAGCTAACCATGAGGAGGGTTTAAATAGGGCCCGGGAGAGATCACTAAATTACTGAAACATGCATGGATGACAGCTTTATAACAGGGTAGAAAAACATGTCGCTCTTTTTCTACAATTTGAGGTGGTCACACTAATTCAGTCTGATGAGGGTTTTTGCCCTTATGACACTTAACCCACCTTGCCTCTAGTGTCCAAAAAAAAAAAAAGTTTGGTGGTTGGCGGTGCAATTCCAGCTTCGACAATTCCAACTTCGGCAGATGAATGCTGAAAAACAGAACTAGTTCATTTTAAATGGTTTGTAGTGGTCCAAAGTTATTCCTCCTAATTATTCACCACTATGAGTTTATTTATACACGCTTTTCACAACTTTCAGAGACAAGAGTTTTGTTGTCATGGTAATGCTAACAACAACTAGCATGCTAACAGTGCACGTCTTGATTACTGGACCTCTATTGGATCTTTATAATTAGATGCTGGCAGTACACAGTGGACTTATTTAGACATCAAGAGTTATTTGAAAAATATATCTGTACTGGGGCAAGACGTGTTTTGCTCAAATACAGGTACAGAGCCTCTGAAATTCAAATATTTGTAAAATTCTTAACCATTTTTTACAGAAATGTTGTAATGTTAAGGTTATGGTATAGGGAAGCATGTTTATAGATCTAGTATAGACAGATCTAATATAAATACACACGTCATTTACTTGATCCAGTCTTAAACAAGTGTTTTATTGTGAACTGAAGGGCCTATGAATGCTGTTGTTGTGTCCTTTGGCAAGACACTTAACCCACCTCGTCCCTATTGTCTGCGTACACGGGGGTAAAAAAAACCAAAACATCACAGGTTGGTGGTGCGAAGTAATTTCCCTTGTGGATCAATAAAGTTTGTCTGTCTAAATTCTAGCTCCCATAGAAGAATGCTGTCGTTGTGTCCTTGGGCAAGACACATAACTCTCCTGTGTACGCTGGTGTATGAGTGTGTGTGTGAATGGGTGAGTGGTTCCTTGGTGTAAAGAGCTTTGAGAGCCTTGAAGGTGGAAAAGTGCTGTATAAAAATGACATTTATAAAATAATCGTCAGTATTTGTGTGCGGTGGTGGAAAGTTGCATATTTCTGTTTATCCCCAATTGTGATAATTTCTTCAGGAAGTCGCTTTCAGAATTAATTTCATTTTGCTTTGTGCTGGTAACGTCTCCACTTCTGGACCGTAGGTGTGAGGAAGATTTCATGATAAGGTTAGTTGAGGTGAGAGCTTGTGGTAACTTTTCATGGTTACTGAAGATGAAACAGGATCTGGTTTTCTCACTTGCTTTCTTAAAAAATGAAATTGATGTTTTGAAATGTCAAACCTGCAAATACAAAGAGAGTGGAAGGAATGGCTCTAACACATGTTTAATACAGAATCAGACCTTCTGAGATCATAGGCTTGCATCCTCTGTAACCTTGGCACATTTTAACTCAGATTTTAATATTACAAATTAGAAACCTGATGAACCCAATGTTCCTTTGACATTTGCCTTTACTTTGGTTGAAAAGAGCTTTATTCTGCATTTTTATCTACCACTCTCACCACTATCAACACTCTTTTTCTAGCATGCTGGACAGATTTTTTTTTTTTTAATGGGAAATTTAATTTGAATTCTGTCAAACTACTACTACTACTACTACTACTACTACTGCTGCTGCTGCTACTATTACTACATTTTAATACTTTTGTCTAAGGACCACACACTAAATCTTAGTAAATCTAACCTCAAGAGTTATTTTTACAATATATCTGTACTGGGGGAAGACACATTTTGCTTAAAATGATCTGGTACAGAGAATTCAAAGTTTAAATATTTAATATTTAAGAAGTTAAATATTAACTTCTCAACCATTTTTTACCAGAAATAGTGTAAAAAGCTTGTAGCATCTCAAATGTCCACAGGTAGCTTCTCAGCTAGCTCCTTAGCTAGCCTCTTGCTTGGTCTCCATGGACACGAGAAAAACAAACAGCTCATTTCACAAAATCCAAAAGTCCCTTACTCGTGTCATTTGAACATGCTGCACTTCTTGGTTAAAATTCCATGATATGATGTTAAAAACAAAAAGTTAAAAAAACAAAAAGTTTCAAAAACTGCTCAGTGTGTGAGCCACGTAGCCACAAGAGCAACCAACCACTCCATTGTTGTTATTACGCAAAACTGAGTCTTGTGACCTTTAAGTCATGTTATAATTCTGCTAACTCCTCAAAAACATACCTAGAGTTGAGTTGTTTTGTTTCATTCACACACAAAGCCGTCGCTCCACACACGCACATTATGCACATTATGCACATTATGCACATTATGCATGTGTAAAGCATGTTAATATGTATAAGCAATACAAAAGCAACATAGAGAGAGAAGCACCACTAATCGGACCCAGAGCAGCAGACACACAGACCTGCCGCCGGGACCCGGGGCACTCGCTGCTCTGCCAGTTTGTTTCTGGGCGGAAAAGTTTCCCCTGGACGTAGCGCACAGAGGGCTTAAGTCCACCTGGAGCCCTAGTCGTAATATGGACCAACCGTAACTTTCAGATTTTAGAGGGAAGTTGGATTAAGACTAGATTTACAACCAGCTCGTGCACCTGGCCCCGGACCTCACGTTGCAGACCTGACTGGACCTGACTGGACTGGGACTTGGATCAGTTTGATATCTACATATTGGACAATAATAAACTTAGGAGACAGAACAAACAGAACAGCGGATAGAGGACACACTCTGCTTCAGTCCTCTGGAGAAGGTAAGAGGCTTTTTTTAGTTGAGGACAAATCTGAGGACAGAGCTTCACAGGTAAATGGTGTTATAGTGTTAATAATTCGTGTTATAGTGTTAATTGTTAAAAGAGCGTAAATGAGCTCGTAGGTGTGATGGAGCTGCTCCGGTGTTCTGCCGTGTGCTGTAGGAGCGGCGCTGATGCCGTGTGTTCGTGTTGTGACCGTAACCTCTTATTGTAGTTTTGCTGACGTTGTTGGGGCTGGTTGTTGGGGCTGGTTATGAGCGGTGTGTTATACCACCAGCCGCCACAACTTACAAGGGTATATACTTGTTCTGTGTTTATATTTATTTAAAATATTTTCAACAAGAACATGTGATTAGAAGACTGTGACACTCAGCTTTGCATTGAAACGATATCATGGAAACCAAATTAACTTTGGCATCAGTGAACAGGCTCATGATTATCCTTCTATATAGGCTGTATTAAAAAGAGAAGTTAGCACGAGAATTGCTTTTTGACGTGCTGAAGGTTTGCTATTAAATTATCAATAAAAAGAGTCCAATGAATATGTGTAAATATGCAGTTTATTATGCAAATGGCTGGGGTCATGGCCGTCTGGGTGCGGAAAAATCAAAGTCTAATTCAAAGCCAAATCGAGAAGAACACTATGTGGTACTTTAACCTATATATTCTGATCTATAACCACTTCAATAGTGTGTTAATAATGGTGCTTTTAAAGGTGCGCTGTGTAACGTTTCGGTCGGGGGTCCGTCACCTGCTTGTTTCTATGGAGATGTCATTGCTCTGCCTGGAATGTTCCACAGTATGACATTAAACAGCTCTACCTTATATTTATTCAATTACAGGTGGGTTTATAGCTCAAAAATACCTAGAGAAACAGACAAACAAACTGACTGTGAGCGGGGTTGTCTCTCCACAGATCTGACCTGTAACTTGGTTTGATTTTCGTGAAGAGAAGGATTAAGAAAGGTTTAATGCCATACTGTGAAACATTCCAGACAACGCAATGAAGAAAAGCGTTTGACAGACCCTCCAAAAGAAAAGCTACACAATGCACCTTTAATTCACTTTCCTGACAAGTTTGTTTGGGGAAAAAGTCTCAACGAAGTGAAGTTCAAAAATCCATGGCACCCTTCGAGTAATTACCCAGTGACTTGTATTGATCCGCAACCCTATTAAGTTCTACGCAGACAAATACGGCCAATTTGTGCATTGTTTTTTCCACTGTGGAGTAAATGTGTGTGTAATGATGGACACGACCTGACCACCTCTACATTTGGTCACATTGAATTTTGGAGTAAACAATGCACTTCGTCGTTGCCGGGACTTTTATTGATCGTCCAGGTGAATTCTATTGAGCTGTTGTGGCTTTAAGTTCAAGTTTGATTAAAGAAATTGCAGATTTTAGCATGAACTGTAAGTTAGGTTTTAAAGGTGCATTCTCCATGGAGATGTTATTGCTTTGTCTGGAATGTTTCACAGTATGGCATTAAACTTTTCTATCTTCATGGAGACCAAACCAGATTACAGGTCAAATCTGTGGAGAATCAGTCAGAATCTGTTTTTCTAGGTGTTTTTGAGCTATAAAACCACCTATAATTGAATAAATGTAAGGTAGAGCTGTTTAATGTTTGTAACTTTTTTTAAAGGATTAAATACATTAACATATTTAATAAGTTTCAGTTTAGTTTTGAATGCTCTCAGTCTCCCCTTCCATTGCTCCCCGCGCTAAGTCACTCCCCCTTCAGAGTGCCATCACAACACAATCAGCATGCATCCTGCTAATGACACTAATGCACATCATACCAGGTTTGTGAAGTTGTATTGTCTTGTCTAGTATCCTGCTCTATATTTATGGTTTAAGGTTTGATTAGGACCTGGAAGGAGATCACTAGATTACTTAAAGCTGCACTGTGTAACTTTTTCGCCATCTCCTTGTCTCCATGGAGATGCTGTTGCTTTGTCTGAGATGTCCCGGTATGGCATTAAACAGATCTTGCATTTACTCAATAATATGGGTTTTTTATGACTTCAAAACTTGCATGAGTGGGCTCATCTCTCCACAGATCTGACATGTAACTTGGCCCTATTGATTGACATAATTAAGTACTTTGGTACAGGCAACATCTCCATTAGAGGAGCTGGTGATGGACCCTCCACCAGAAAAGTTACACAGTGTACCTTTAAACATGCAAGGATGACATATAAACCACTTCAGCCGTGTTTTTGATGAGGGAACGACATTATATGAAAAAAAAGCTCCAAAAAGTCAATTTTTTACCTAATAACCCCTCTGTAAGTCCAACATAATTCACAAATGTATCAAAAACAACTTTATAAACCCCTGTAAGTTTGAATCTGTTGATTTGTATCAGAGGAGAAATGTAGCTGCTGAGGTGCAGCCCATAATATCTAATGTTTGTTTTGTCGGCTGTGGCTGGTGCAAAGCTTGGGAGAGTGGGCCATTTGAGGCTCTTACATCACCATCGCCGTGGCACATTTGTCACGCAGCGCCTAGACGCTGAGAAGCCCAGAGTTTTTTTGTTCTTCTGCTGTTATTTCCCCATGGAATCCAGCTCTCTGTCAACAGTATTGGTGTATGGTCATATAAAATAATAGCTCGTATCTGGATAGTCCATAGTCTTTCAAAATTCTGAGAAAGTAACTCATAGGATGTGAATTAGCTGGAGCTAAAACTCTTGTTCAAAGATTTATGGATACTGGGTATTTTAACATTACTATTCAACATAACTTGCTTTTAAAGATACAGTCTGTAACTTTCTGGAGGTGGCATGTCACCTGCATGACTTCAGTCGTGTATTGTATTGAAGTAAAAGTAGTGAAGTAATGTATGTAAGTGCATGTATTTTTGGGTGTCTGTACTTTACTTAAGTAGATTTTAAAGTGGATACTTCTTATTTTTACTTCACTGCATTTGAGAGCAGGTATCTGCACTGTCTACTCCACTGAAAAGTAAAAGTATTTTTATTATTGTTTGAGACCTGCTGAAAAAAACTAAGGGTTAATTTTTAGCACATTCAAAAGAGCAAACAAAAATATAGAAATAAAAACAGCGCGAAAAAATTAACAAAATTCAAATTTTTTGTGACCGTTTTTTTTTTTACTGACATTTTCAAATAATGAGCAAAGATGAAGGGATGAATTACAATATAGAAACATAATATAATATAACAAACATACAAGTAAACCTGCAATAGAAAGAATAAAGGGTTTATTTGAGTAAACATAACGCTGTTAGCTGTTCTTCACCCCTGCCCCAACCCGGGACCCAGCAACATTTTACCTTTAGTTCAGCAGAGATTGGCAATTCTAGGGCTAAAATCATCAAAGTGATCTATGGAGTTTAAAAACACAGTGGAGCACTTCCTGTATTACCACATGACATGGCAAAGTGGAACAGAGAGGAACAGCCTAAATATTCAGGGTTTGTGTGAATGAAACAAAACTCCAGGTATGTTTTTGATGAGAAAACAACATTATAGTTCAGAAAATGGCTTAATATGGGCCCTTTAATGCAGTTTGGTTTGTGCATCGGCCACATGGCACCTCAAGGAAAATAAGTTCAAATAAATCCTTTTTAAAAACAGTTATTGTAAAAGCTCAGGCAGTTTGGGATCTCTAGGGACCAATGGTGGGGTCGCATTGTGTCGGCATCACTTTAAGTTTGCTAGTTTTTTGTTTATTCTGGGGGTAAATAACCTTTGTTGACTTTTGTGAACTTGGCAAAAGTCTAATTTTGTTTCCTAAAACTACTTTAAACCCAAAACTATTCACTGCTCCATCCCAACCTCTGCTTCCGCACATTATGATTGATGCATTTAAATGGCCCATATTGCGCTATTTTCTGATCTGTTATAATGTTGTTTCCTTGACAAAAACAAACCTGGAGTTGTGTTTTGTTTCATTCACATGTTAATCACACAAACCCTGCATATTTGGTCCTTCTCCCAATAGGACCTTTAATTTGCACCTTCACTGTGATTTTAATTATGTATTTTAGAAACAAAAAAACAAAACAAAACAAAAACAAATCATGTTTTTTTGGGGGATGTAGTCATTTATTAATATGAAGGTTTAACTCACCAGAATAGCTAAGAAGTCAGTCGTTCACCAGCTAACCCAGAAGTTGCCGGTTTGATCCCCGCTGACCAATCAATTATGAATATGTTGTTTTGCAAGACTGTTTACATTTACAGCTGATCAGCCAAGCACCGCACTTCAGCTTTCCCCCATCATGCGTTTGTTTTTTCCTTTTGAGAATCTCGTACTGAAAACGTGCGCTGTTTTTTGATTGGCAGGTCAGGTTACATCATTCGTGCTTTGGTCGCGTGTAGAATCTGATAATATTCTCGGTAATAAATAAAATATACACAACCATTCGAATGTTTGGACACACCATCTCATTCAATGTTTTTATTTTCTTTACTTTTACTGCTGTCTACATTTTAGATCCATATAGAAGACATCAAACATATGAAGCAAGTTACACAGAATTATTTAGTTTTAAGTTAAACCCACATTTTGAAACCTTCTCAGTGGAGGAAGATAAGTTTTATGCCATACGAAGATTATAGCTAAAGGAACAACATTTCCATGGAAACAAAGCAAGAAGAGTCAGGTTTGTGGAGATGCAAGCCCGCTCAGAGAAAAGACGCATGTTTTTGTAAGTTTTTGGCTAAAAAGTTACATATTGGGGTTTTAAAGGTGCATTGTGTAGCTTTTCTGGTGCTTTTCTTCATGGAGATGTTATTGCTTTGCCTGGAATGTTTCGCAGTATGGCATTAAACCTTTCTGTCTTCATGGAGACCAAACCAGACCAAGTTACAGGTCAGATCCATGGAGAGGCGACCCCGTTCACAGTCAGAATGCCTGTTTTTCTAGGTATTTTTGAGCTATAAAACCACATGTAATTGAATAAAAGTAAAGTAGAGCTGTTTAATGTCATACTGTGGAACATTCCAGGCAGAGCAAAGACATCCATAGTATCCATAGAAACAAGCAGGTGACGGACTCTGAAGTAAAAAGTTACCTACTGTGGCTTTAAGTGATACAAAATTAATTTACTCCCCTTTGCTCAACAGCTTTCAGCAGTTCAGCAGTGACTCCATTTATTTCTATATTTATGCATGTGTGTTTTTATTTATTTTTGTGGTAAATGTTGCGTGCCTGTGTAATAGCGAGCAGGTCACCGACTCAGATGAACTCATTTAGAGCGCCGTGAGTCTCCCTCTGTTCCTGCATTAGCCTTTCACCTGCTGGTATTTGGAGCTAGCTGTAGCCTGCCAGCTCCGCGACCCCACAGAGCCCGGACACCTTTTAATCTTTATTGTAATTTCTTAACGTGGCGCGGGGAGTAAAAAAACGCCATTCGCTAGCTGACATTTGTCAATTTGGTGCTTTTCTGGAAGGTGCAACGTTGTGGTTCACTGTTTGATTAACCTGTGCTTTGTTCCTGGGCCTTTTGACAGTATCTGCATAACAGAAGGGAAATCAGGAGCTCGTTTATTATGACATTACGGTATTAGCCTAGTCTATTACTCATATGTGCATGTCAAGAGTATTTGATTGATGATTAAAAATGGAAAAACTTTTTGTCACTTTTGGATACCGTGATGAGGTGATCAAATTATTGCTTTAAAAAGGCCCATATTAGGCTATTTTCTGATCTATGTTATAATGTTGTTTAGGGTTAGTTGTGTTTTTTTCATTCACACTTATTTAATTAAGGCACAAACCCTGCATTTTTAGGCTGAGTTCTTCTCTCAAACTGAAAACACTCTGTTCCACCTGGTGATGTCATGTGTGTGTAATACAGGAAGTGCTCCACTGTGTTTTTAAACTCCGTACACCTTCACTAGAATAATTTGGATTTCAGACCTGGAATTGCCCAGCTCTACTGAACTAATGGTAAAAAGTAACTTGAAAAGCACGAGTTCATGACATCACAAGGTGGAACAGAGCGTTTTGAGCTTTGGAGACGTAGACAGACTAATAACGCAGGATTTCTCAAACAAAACATTATAACATGGCTCATTGTGTAACTTTTCTGATGGAGGGTCCGTCAAATGCTTTTCTCCGTGGAGATGTTATTGATTTGTCTGGAATGTTTCACAGTATGGCATTAAACCTTTCTATCTTCATGGAGACCAAACCTGACCAAGTTATAGATCAGATCTGTGGAGAGGCGACCGCTATGGAAGATAATTTGTTCCATCAGATTTTGAATTTTAAATACTGCCAAATTTCTCTCTTTGAAATTTTTAACTTTGAAAAAACATGTTTGAATTATTTTTATTCTGAATTTTAGTTGCTGAAATTTTAAGTATACATTTCAAATTTAAAATAAAAAATTCACCTTTTAAATATTCAGCACACATATTTTCAAGCCCTTGAATTCAAACAGTCAAAATTCAGAGTGTAAAATTGCAGTAAAAAAATTCAACATAAAAAAGGTGATTTTTTTTTTTTTAATATTGAATTTTAAACACACAAAAAAAGTATACTTTGTAATTATAAAGACAATTTTCAGCAACTAAAATTCAGAATAATTCAAACATGTTTTTTCAGAGTTGAAAAATTCAAAGCGAGAAATTCAGTGGTATTTAAAATTCAAAATCTGATGGAACAAATTATCTTCCACAAACCCCGCTCACAGTCAGAATGCCTGTTTTTCTACGTATCATGAGCTTTAAAATCACCTGTAACTGAATACATGTAACGTAGATCTGTTTAATGTCATACTGTGGAACATTCCAGGCAAAGCAATGACATATCCATAGAAACAAGTAGGTGACGGACCCCCAACCAAAACTCACAAGTTAATTTTGTGTAATATAGGACTTTTAAATGTCATATGTAATACTATAACATTTAATTTACTCTTTTAAATATTATTAAACAAGCAAACTCTGAAAAGATCCTGTACGCGATTTTTTTCCCCATGTATTTGAGCAAGATGTGTCTGTTTTTGTTTTTTTTTAAGACAGTAAAAATCTGGTAATTAATTAGAAGAAATAACTAAACTCCAAGACACACTATCATATCAGTGTCTTTCATTATTTATTATTCCATGACAGCTCTCTTCCTTTAACCTACCCCCTCATGAAAAACAAAGTAAAAGCGGCTCGTGTGTTTTCACCGCATCACAAATAGTTAATGATTTCTTCCTGTTGAGAAAACCTGTCCGATTTTAATAACGCGCCTAAGGGCCAATCACTGGTAAATGCTAAAGCGTTTTGTGTGCCCTATTTTCCCTCCGCAAACAAAAACATAAACAAAGAACATTTACCTAAGAATGCTTTAAAGGTGCATTGTGTAACTTTTCTGGTGGAGGGTTCGTCAAATACTTTTCTCCATGAAGACGTAATTGCTTTGAATGGAATGTTTCACAGTATGGCATTAAACCTTTCTATTTTCACGGAAACCAAACCAGGCCAAGTTGAGGATCAGATCTGCGGATAGGCGACCCCGTTCACAGTCAGAATGCCTGTTTTTCTAGGTAATTTTAAGTTATAAAACTCCCTGTAATTTACTAAATGTAAGAAGGCGCTGTTTAATGTCATACTGTGGAACATTCCAGGCAGAGTAATGACATATCCATAGAGACAAGCAGGTGACGGACCTCCAAACCAAAAAGTTACATAGTGCATCTTTAAAGGTCCTATATTTCACAAAATTGACTCTTGTGAGCTTTTAGTCACGTTAGAATGTTGTTACCTCCTCAAAAACAGACCTGGAGTTGGTTTTGTTTCATTCACACATGTTTGAGTAACACTTTATTTTTACTCTGTCTACATCTCCAAAGCACAAAATGCTCTGTTCCACCTTGTGATGTCATGGAGCAGTAGTTTTCAAGTTAACAGCTACATTTTACCATTAGTTCAGTAAAAATCGGCAAGTCCAGGGCTTGAATTATCCAAATGATTCTAGTGAGGTTGTATGGAGTTTAAAAACCCAGTAGAACACTTCCTGTATTACCACATGGCATCACAAGGTGGAACAGAGCCTAAATATGCAGGGTTTGTGTGTTAAACATGTGTGAAAGAAACAAAACACAACTCCAGGTGTGTTTGTGATGAGGAAACAACGTTATAAAAGATCAGAAAATAGCGTAATATTGTATGAGCCCTGTAAGAATTCAGAACAGAACAGCAAAATAAGAGATGAGGATGTGAAAAGGGAGGGGGAGTTTGAGCAGAGCAGTGGGGTGTACATGGATAATTACAAGCAAGCTTAATAATAACCCAAAAACTGAAATTGAAAAAATAATTAAAATCCATATTCATTAGTTTTAAAAGGAGTAGCGGTGCTGTGCTCTCCTGCGGCGTAGCAGCAAAATTACAATGAACTATGAACAGCAACAAAAGCTATTCAAATCTAACCTTTAGTATTAGCATAGTGTTGTGAGTGCATAGGGTGAATGTGCCAGTCTGCTTTTGTTATTTTATTTATAATTTATTTTGTATTTGTTTAATGTGCATTTTCAAATAAAGACAGAAAAATGACTTGAAGCTGTGTTTTGTTTAAAGGGGGAACACATAACATATTCAGATCACCATGTTACCTTTTATTGTTTTGAAAATGCTTTATTCGCCAGAGACATTGTATTTAATTAGTTTCAGTTTTGTTTTTGGCGCCTTCAGATTGCATTTTGCTAATGAAACTACTACACATTGCATCAAGTTTGTGAAGATGTAGTGTATTGTTCGCTAAAAAGTCAGTGGTACAGTTCGCCTAATCTGCACATTGTGAACACAAAGTGCACCGGGTTCATTTCGCCTTTTTCAATGTATTGTAACCTCCTTTGCTTGCCGTAGATATGTCACGTGACTATAACCAAGAACACTCAGCTGTAAACATGGCTGGCCGTGGTCGTTGTCGTGGCGATGCCAACGCAAATACAAATATGTCATATGTAAATCTGAATAGTTCTATTTTCCCGGGAGACACAGGAGGGCAAGCATTGCAGCAGACATTTTGTTTCAAGTGACAATTACCCAGAATTCCCAGTGTACCCAGAATTCAGTGCATTGGGGGGCTGAGAGCTCTAGAGGACCTGGGGCCTGGGGACTGGGGCCCCATCAAAGCTCAAGTGGACCAGAAAGAACCCGGTCCTCTTTGTAATAAACTCACAATCTGAACACAAAATGAGTCCAGTTCCCATTTCCACCAGTCTACCTGGTTTACCTAACCCAAGGGGAGTTGAGTAACAAATAATTCAAGTTACAGTACTGTTACTTCGGAATAGTATTACTAAAATAGAAGTACAAAATAATTGTCCAAGAAATGAGTAAAAAGTATTTGGACCCAGAATACCCTCACAGTGCTGCTCTAACCGCCTGGCATAACTCCAGGGAGATGTTTTTGCATTGCCTAGAATGTCCCACAGTAAGACATTAAACTTATGTATCTCCATGGTGACATGCAGATGAGAACACCATGTTAATAATTACATGTCAGCTCTGTGGACAGGCAGCCCCTTTTGCAGCGAGAATGCAGTCTTTAAGCTATAAAACCATCAGTAATTGAATATATTCAAGATAGAATAGTTTAATGTCATACTCTGGGACATTCCAGAGAAAACAATACAAACATACATCTCCATGGAGACTAGCAACCTGCCAATTTGCCAGAAAAGTTTCATTTTACACCTTTAACTGGTAAAAGCTAAGAATTCTACCATTCCACCCTTTCAACAAAACAAGTCAATACTAACGTTTTCAAAACGGCCAATGAAACCAGGTTATACAAATCTATTTCATTTGTATTTCTCTTTTCTTTTATAGATTCGACAAGATGGATGTCAAAGTGGTTAAGGCTAGCGAGGTTTGCAAACATTTTTCATTAGTTCTCGTAGATACTTTTCATTGCATCCTCTGTGATTATTTGTTTGCATATCCAATCGTGTAGAAGCCAGCCCCTCCTCCTCCTTTGTGGCATAAATAATTGAATAATATTGATCCCGTTCTCATTAAATTCCGATTCATTCTTCATTTGCACCAGTCGTGTCTCACTCCCTCCCTTTGAACTGGAGGCTCCCAAATTAATTTCTGACTCCAATAAATGAAATGATATTAAAATGGGTTAGTCCCTCCATTTTAGTGCACTGTAATCAGCTTTTTAATTCCTGTAATCTAGGGCTCTGGTTGTCAATGCATTTTGAAGTATTTCTTGTGTTTGGAGTAGAGAAAAACATACTAATTCTGCTTTTTTTTTTAAATTCATTTGGTCTCGTAGTGAGGTGTGCACTGTGTAACATTTTCTTGAAAAATATGCTGAAAATGACAGGAAGTAGAGAGTTGTAAAACATACTGATGACATAACACTAAAGAGAATTATATCTAAAAGTTTGTCACAATTTACACAAGAAACTGTTATTTTCTGTTACTGTAAAGGTCCTATATTACGCAAAATTGACTCTTGTGAGCTTTAAGTCCGCCTTGTGATGTCATGAAGTGGCAGTTTTCAAGTTAACAGCTGCCGTTTATCTTTTCTTCAGTAGAGCTTGGCAATTACAGGGCTGAAATCATCCAAATGATTCTAGTGAAAATTCAGTTAAGATCACAACGGAGCACTTCCTGTATTACCACGTGACATCACAAGGAAGAACAGTTTTCAGTGTTTGTGATGAGGAAACAACATTAAAAAGTGGAGTATTGCGGTAACTGTAAAGCCGATAACCAGCCAGACAATAAATCGCTTTTTAATGAGATGCAGACAGAACGCAGCTGACCTATTTTGACTTATATTTTGACCTGTATTTTGCTTATACAATATATCTGTACTTGGGCAAGACACATTATGCTTAAAAACATGTTAGAAAATCCCTTTAAAAAGTCACTTTTGTCCCTTACTCACTTTAATAGTCGCCTAAATGCACGTTTTGTGTGTTAAACATGTGTGAATGAAACAAAACACAACTCCAGGTGTGTTTGTGATGAGGAAACATAATAGAATGAATCAGAAAATAGCGTAATATTAGCTCTTTAAATCTCATTTTTGCCCCTTGCTCACTTTGACAGTCGCCTAAAGGCTGGTAGTTCGATCACTGCTGAATGACAACTTTGCCAATTTCTCACAGACAGGGTGTGTTGGAGGAGAGGGAGCAGCCCCATGTACATCAATAGAAAAGATTACTGCACAACAACTAACTTGCAAAATGTAATAAACTTCTATTCCAAAACAAATAACCCTGTAGAAACACGGCAGTCTGGATTCAGCATCTGTTGTTTCATATTGAGTGTATTTTGTAGAATCAAGTTCCATTATAAATTCCAAAGTGCGGGTTGGCCTTATCTGTGTGTAGTCCTAATAGAGCATTTGTACGTTGTTATTTTCAGTTGTTTGGTCACAATGCAGACTGTGGCAGGAGAAAGAAAAGGCCAAGACTTATTGATCATCATTGCCAATAACATAATCCAGTGGTAATGGAAAAGTGTGACCTGCTTTAAAGAAGTGTGCACTTTCAGACAGTTAGAATCTCCCTTTAAAGGCTTCTGTGAAATTGGTCATTGTTTAAAAGGTTTATATTACGCTATTTTCTGATCTGTGTTATAATGTTTCCTCATCGCAAACAAACGTGGAGTTGTGTTTTGTTACATTCACACGTTTAAACACACAAATCTTGCGTATTTAGGTTCTTCTCTCAAACGGATCAACGGCATACATCAAAGGATGTATGCCACTGTGTTTTTAAACTCCATACGCCTTCACTAGAATCATTTGGATAATTTCAGCCCTGGAGTTGCCAATCTCTACTGAACAAAAGGTAAAAGGAGCTGTTAACTTGAAAACTACAGCTTCATGACATCACAAGGTGGAACAGAGCATTTTGAGCTTTGGAGATGTAGAGAAAGTGGAGTTAATATGATTTACTGAGATTCAGGAGCAGGACCACGCCTCAACCGCCCTCTCCTCCTCACCAGCTCACCACAGTTCACCACAATCACACCTCTAATTTCCCAGAAGCCATTTGTAGCTGCCTATCCCATCATCCCAGTCTGTCTCAGCTAACTCGACCCCACCCTCACACCCCCTCGTTTGTCTTTCAGCTATAAGACATCTACAAGGGGGTCCTGTTCCGACTGGGCCAAGTGATGATTGAGACGGAGCCCCACCCTGAGTCTCAGCCCAGCCATCACTACCTCATTCGTCCAGACATCCATTGTTCATCCATTAATAAATATCTTCATCGCATTACGTTGTTGGCGTGGTCCTTGCTAGCGAATAAAGGATTACTCAGACATGTGTGAATGAAGCAAAACACAACTCCAGGTATGTTTTTGAGGAGGTAACAGCATTCTAACATGGCTAAAAGAGTCAATTTTGTGTAATATAGGACCTTTAAAGAACATCCGAGAAGACAAAGAAGATCTGAGGCCATGGTTCTTGACTGGAAAAAGGTGGCTTGCCCTCTCCGGGTGGGTGGAGAGTCCTTACCTCAAGTGGAGGAATTCAAGTATCTCGAGGTCTTGTTCATGAGTGAGGGGAGGATGGAGCGTGAGATTGACAGGCGGATCGGTGCAGCGTCGGCAGTGATGTGGTCGCTGAGCCGAAAGGCAAAGCTCTCGATTTACCGTCAATCTACGTTCCTCCCCTCACCTATGGTCATGAGCTTTGGGTAATGACCGAAAGGACAAGATCGCGGATACAAGCGGCCGAAATTAGTTTCCTCCACAGAGTGGCTAGGCGCTCCCTTAGAGATAGGGTGAAGAGCTCAGTCACACGGGAGGAGCTCGGAGTAGAGCCGCTGCTCCTCCACATCGAGAGGAGCAGCTGAAGTGGCTCGGGCATCTGTTCCGGATGCCTCCTGGACGCCTCCCTCGGGAGGTGTTCTGGACATGTCCCACTGGGAGGAGGCCCCGGGGAAGACCCAGGACACGCTGGAGGGACTATGTCTCCCGGCTGGTCTGGGAACACCTTGGGATCCCTCCAGAGGAGCTGGAGGAAGTGTCCGGGGTGAAGGAAGTCTGGGAGTCCCTGCTAAGACTGCTGCCCCCGTGACCTGGCACCGGATAAGCGGAAGAAAGTGCATGGATGGATAAAAAACACATATTATGCCAAATTGACTTTTTTTAGCTTTTAATGTTATACTATTGTCCCCTCATGAAAAACATGCCTGGAGTTGTATTTTGTTTCATTCATTCCCTCATCAAAAACATGCCTGGAGTTGTATTTTGTTTCATTCACGATCCAAAGTCGTCTTTTCTGAGCTGTCAAAAATGCTCTGTCCACATTTGGCAGTTTTGAGGCGTCACAGGTAAAGCTCTGCACTTCTCCAGTACAGTTTTTTTAGTCCACAAACAAATATCTGGACTCATTCTGCAATAAAACTGTGTTCACAGCAAACACATGGCTCTATTAGTTTAGCATTCACAGGAGATAATGGCTTCAAGTGTTTAATTTTTGATTGTTCATTCAAGGACAGCAGAGGAAGCACCAATGCCTTAATGCCTCATCAGAAATGGAGGTGAAGTTTATAAAATACATTTCCAAATATATTCAACAGGCTCTGTGCACTATAGCTCCTAGCAGCCTCACTGTTGGCATCACTACTTCCTGTCCAGTTTTATCTCTGAGGTTTTTGCTGAGTCATGCTAAAATTAATAAATATTTAAAGATAAGGCAGTGAACAGGGAGCTGTGGGTGGTTAAAATGTTAAAAAGTAAAGAAATAAAATGAATACTTCAGCGGCGATTACTTCTGTGTTTAGAAAGAGAGATGTTTGTGTCTCAGTGCTAATGCTAATGCTAATAAATAGTACAACAACACTACAAACTGAAGTATTCTACATATAAAAATAAAAACAGGTTGTTTATTTTATGTTTTACGGTTTTAATAAAAGTGTCTGTTCGCTCTGAAGCACAGTGAGCTAGCTGTGTTTTTTAAGACCACAATATAAGTTAGAAAATGTTAAATCCAAATGTGGACAGTTTTGCTCAGTCTTAAACAACAGAAATCAAATCAGGAACCTTCTCGCTGTGAGGTAATGTTATCAGAGACTCCTCCAAGGTTAAAAAGCATTGTTGGACTAGCTTAGACTGCTCCATTGGTAATATGCAAAAGCTTTCACATAACTTGGATCGGTTTTATTAAATGCGTAGCACCTCACCTCACTCTTCAAATCTCTCTCCAGGCTTTCGCCGTTTGAGCAGTGCACGGACTGTCAATGAACGCCGTGGAGATTAGAATGCCCACTGCCCCAGACATGAACCAGCTTATGCATTATTACAATAGGAATCCTGGGGCATGGCTCCAAATATAGCATTTTTCAATCTATGCAAGTGCTACAAGTTATTTTATTATTTTTAGAATACAAAAACGACGTTCTAAAGGACCCATGTAGTAGTTATGAGTATATGGATAAGAAACAGGAGAGTTGTACGGATAAAACAGTAAACTGTGGGACACTGGGATTGTTGGTGAGAACTTAAATCAACTATGTAAAATTTTGACCTAACTTAGGTTCAAATCGAATATTGCTTTTACTGGTAAGAACTCTAATGCTGATTTATTCTTAATTACAAAAAAAACAAAAAAACATTTGATCTGATGGCCAAGTTGTTGTTATAGTTTGATGTTTTGGTCCTCAAGATGATCGTCCAATCAGAAAGCAGAATGAGCCACACATGAGTCCATCTGAATCCTTATTGCCTAAACCCCAGCACATGCCCTGCGGTCAAACATAAATCAGTGCTAGTGCAGCCTCTGCAGTTCAGTGAGTGAATTCTGGAGGTTCTGAGCTTCACATGAGGCCTGGTCTGTTAATAGACTGAGAATAATTAATAGGCCTATGTAAAAAGGTAAATAGTCACATTTTTATGTAGTGATTTTCCACCTTCAAAGCACTTAACAACAAGGAACCACTCACTGATTCACGCACACATTCATACACCAGTATACGCAGACACTAGATGGGAAATATCTTGCCCAAGGACACAACAACAGCATTTATCTGTGGGAGATGGAATCGCTTAGTGGATCTGGCAGCTCAACCAATGATGGTTATTGACTGTGTCCTCAATATACAGGTTCATTTGTGATTGTACCTTTTATGAAACAGTAAGAGCTTCTGCTCATGATAATAGAAATGCTCTGACGCTGCAAACATTTACAATATATATTTTTATATCAATAAGTCATCCAAAATGTAGCAGACTTATTTTTTGTTTTCTTTATTGTGTGCATTACCACTAATATTCCCCAGATGTGCAGTGATTTGTGTGTAGGCCTGGAGGCTCTGAATCACATAAGCATCTGTCTGGGGCATGGCTATCACTGCACAAGGACAGCAGGAAGTAAAGACACAAACACACTTTAACTTTGAGATCGAACGTCACGTCTGTGTAATTTGTACTTGTGTGCGTCAAGGGCACGGCTGGGTACCACATTATGGGCCTGGGTTAAACATGAAGCAGTACCAAAACACTGTGATGTTTTACACTATAACATTACTGGTGGAGGGTAGACTTTATTTCTGTGTCTGGATGTACAGCATGGTATTAAACCTCTCTATCTCTATCACCATGGAGACAAGCGGGTGACGCCACAGGCTAAGTTACAAGTCGGATCTGACAAGTCGGCGACCCACTCACAGTGAGAATTCATGATTTTTAATAACTAATCAAAATGCCTGTAACTGAATAAGTAAGGATTAAAGGTGCACTGTGTAACTTTTCTGGAGAGGGTCTGCAGCCTGTTTGTCTCCATGGAGATGTTGATGCTTTGGTTTAAATTGTCCACAGTATGGCATTAAACTAATCTGTCTGGCATTTATTCAACAACAAGTGTTATTTATTGCTCAAAGATATGTAAAGTGGGGTCGCCTCTCCACAAATCTAACTTGTAATTTGTCTTGCAAGTGTCCATGGAGATTCTTAAGTTTATGACCATACTGTGGAACATTCTTGGCACATCTCCATGGAGACAAGGAGGTGATAGACCTTCCAGCAGACAAGTTACACAGTGCACCTTCAAACAGCGAAGAGGAGCATGTGCAAATGCATTTAATCAGAATAACGCACTGCTTTTTGTTGTTTAATCCGCTTTTACCTAACTGAAAATAGTTCACTTTTGAATCTGACAAACTTTTAGCTGTCTGTGGATGTTCAAAGCATTAGTCTAGTTATTCTTGTTTTAGTTGAAGCTAGTCCCTCCTAACAGTAGCTCATTTGTTAATCCCTTGCTATGGTGTGGCTCACAGAGTAGTTATATACTGTACAGTTATACAAAAACAGGGCCAGGCAGTTAATTTTAGAATACTCACTGACTGCGGTGTAAATGCAAGACAAATACTCTTGAAAATGAATCAAAGAATCAAGTGCATAGTCTCAGGCAGTTGTTTTGCCATAATTCTATGCAATACAGCTTCTATATTAGTTATAACCAAAGAAAATAGACAAAAACAGGTACAGGCCTTTCAACACAAGGCTAAAGCTGTTGTGATGTATTTCAGCTAATTACATTTTCTTCTCTGGTACTTGCAATTTACCGTAATGCCTATGTAGCTTGTCTTTCCTGGAGATTGACGGCTAATAAAGCTAATCTTGGGGCAGGGCTTGGCTTGTGGCTGAGCTGGAGCCAAACAGATGGCCACTGTGCGTCAGATGTCATTGTACACGCCTGTACTTCCCACAGTACATATGCTCTTGGTCCATTTCTGTATCTAAAGTTTATTCCGCTCTCCTACTTGGACTGCGTGTCAAGATGTTGCGCCATTTCAATCTAAATGATGAAGTTTCTTATTGCCCACGACATTGGTTCAACTTTTCCCACCAAGTAGCACCCAGTGGTGGAATGTAACACAGTAAAAGTAGTGTAATACTGTACTTAAAGGTGCACTATGTAACTTTTGGGTTTGGGGTCTGTCATCTGTATAGTATAAATTTGAAGTATCTGTACTTTATTTAAGGACATTTTACAGTGTGTACTTTTTACTTTTACTTCATTACATTTGAGAGCAGGTATCTGTACTTTCTACTCCACTACATTTTTGAACTGGACTGAAAAGTAAAAGTATTTTTTTTTATTATAGTTTGAGACCTGCTGAAAAGGCTGAGGGTTTATTTTTAACATGTTCATAGTTTGAGCAAACAAAAATAAAAATATACAAATAAAAACAGCTACAAATACGATGATTCAGTTGTTTCTGTTGAACAAAATTCAGCACAAATCTGTATCTAAATTACTACATTTGAAGCCTTATAAGACCTCAAAATCTGTAAAATATTTAATCGCGATTAATCTCATGAATGTCATAGTTAACTCATGATTAATCACAAATTAATCGCACATTTTTGTCCCTTGAATCATCATTTTAATACTCTTATCAACATAGAAAAGTGGATAGGCGCTGCTTTGTGCAAAGGTTTTTTTTATTGCAAACCGTAACAATTTTTGGACTTTTGGGCCGTGCCGTGCTCGGGTCCATCAGATATTTTTCTCCATGGAGATGTTATTGCTTTGTCTGGAATGTTTCACAATATAGCCTTTCTATCTTCATGGAGACCAAAACAGACCAAGGTACAGGTCAGATCTGTGGAGAGGCGACCCTGGTCACAGTCAGAATGTCTGTTTTTTAGGTATTTTTGAGCTATAAACCCACCCGTAATTGAATAAATGTAAGGTAGAGCTGTTTAATGTCATACTATGGAACATTTGAAGCAGAGCAGTGACATATCCATAGAAACAAACAGGTGACGGACCCCCAGCCAAAAAGTGACATTGTGCACCTTAAACATGACACACAAAACAAACAACCTTTACCTCTCGTCATATGTGTTTTCTAATACATTTTCTCATTTTCCTCCCACATCAGAGCCGTGTCTTATCCAGGCGTTCCATTGAGCTGCATTGACAGACTACACGCTCATGTTTGATTGCAATGTCAGTCTCTTAACCCCGTCCCCCTGCCCCCTCGGTCACAGCCCATCGACGTGTGTGTGGGTAAATATTTGTCCAAGAGAATGTCCAATGCCCCCCACCCCTCATCTCCTCCCACTGCAGACGACTACACAAACAGCTTCACTTTGAAAGGGCCTATATTACGCAAAATTGACTCTTGTGAGCTTTTAGTCATGTTATAATGCTGCTACCTAATCAAAAAACAGTCCTGGACTTGTGTTTTGTTTCATTCACACGTTTGTCTTTATTATTTGTCTGTCTACATCTTCAAAGCTCAAAATGCTCTGTCCCAACTTATGTCATGTAGCGATAGTTTTCAAGTTAACACCTACATTTTACCTTTTGTTTAGTAAAGACTGGCAGTTCCAGGGAGTTTGACAACACAGTGGAGCACTTCCTGTATTACCACATGACATCACAAGATGGAACAGAGTGTTTTCTGTTGAGAAGAACTCAGCCTAAATATGCGGGTTAGTGTGTTAAACACGTGTGAATGAAACAAAACACAAATCCAGGTGTGTTTGTGACGAGGAAACAACATTATAACATAGATCAGAAAATAGAGTAATAAAGTCCCTTTAAGTTCTAAAACCTGAAATGCCAAAGCAAATGTTCTGTGTATATTTAAAAGCCAAGAACTATATAAAATATATGATTTGTTATTTAAAGCTGCATCCCATTTGCATTGTACTTGAACAGTGAAAGATACAGGAGTACATTCATACTATACTCAACAACTCACCCTAATGTAACAGATAATACTCCCTACAACTGTACAACAACTCGCCCTTATGTAACATAATACTCCCTACACTTGTACAACAACTCGCCCTTATGTAACAGATAATACTCCCTACACTTGTACAACAACTCGCCCTTATGTAACAGATAATACTCCCTACACTTTGTCTTACTGTTCTGTTTTTCCCTATGACCTCTTGTATACAGCTCAGATATATTTGTATAACTGTATTTCTATTTTTATTTTGACTTGTACATTTACATTTATATAATTACGCCTTATTTGACACCAGTCTCTTGCTATTATTGCCACTTATTTAAAAAGTATTATTAGGTTTATATTTTTACTTTTTGTTATTATAATAGTACATTGCGATTCTTAAGTTTAAGTCTAAATAGTCTTATATTTAGTTTTCCGTCTGAACCTGATCCAACCCGCCCTTTGACTTTCACCCGAGCTGTGCATTCATCACTGTCTCAAACGTAAACACTGAAGGATTTCTGCATCTCAGCGTCTCATAGTAAATCACCCTAATGCAGCCATCTCAGGTTAAATCATATAATTCCAAAAATTGGCTCATTGCTGTTTTGCCAGAGGCTTAGCAGCAGCCATTAGCGCACAGACTGATCTCAGAGTACACAGCTTCTTACAGGAGTTTGCACTTATTTTGTTTTTTATTTTGTCTGTACCTGATTTTTATAAAGCATCCGAATTTTTCACAGCAAAGGGTTTTGGGTTAAAGGCTTTTCGCAACTTTCAGAGGCCAGAGCTGAGTTTTGCCGTCATAGTAAAGCTAAAAACAATACCCTGCCATAAAAAGGTTGTACGTTTAATGCCACCCTCCGTAACATTCTTCAAAACTTCTACAAAATGTCTATGGAAACAAGCAGGCGGGCTTTAAGTACAGATTTATTTTATAAGCAGCTCTTGAGGTCGAACGTCAGCTGCGTGCTGTTCACGTCAAACTAAAAGCATTTTATTGTCCAGTAATCAGGAAGTGCACAGTTCGTATGATAGTTGATGTTAGCTTCACATTCACAGCAAAATTCTGCTCTGAAAATTACTCATAAACTGCAAACTGTCTAAAATGAACTAGTTCTGTTTTTCATGTAATTTTGAGTAAAAATCCGGTACAGCACCTTTAAAGGGTTCATATGCTATTTCCTGATCTGTTATAATGTTTCCTCTTCTCTCAGACGGAAAACACTACATTCCACCTTGTGACGTCATGTGGTGATACAGGAAGTGCTCCACTGTGTTTTTAACCTTCACTAGAACCAGCTGGAGGATTTCAGCCATACACATACAATTCCCAGTCTCTAAAAGGCAATTGTTGATTTGAAAACTACGGCCTCGTGACATCACAAGGTGGAATAGAGCATTTTGAGGTTTGGAGATCTAGACTGATTAATAAACCAGGATTACTGAAACGTGTAAATGAAGCAAAACAAAACTCCAGGTGTGTTTTTGAGGAGGTAACAGCATTAAAACCTGACTTAAAGCTCACATTTATGTAATATAGGAGCTTTAACATAAACATTGCAGACTATAAAAATGATCACTGGATATTGAAATAAACCCAACGTATTTTTTGTACTTTCCTGTCCCAGATGGTTGTTTAGTCATAGCAGAGTCTCATCTTTGGAGTGAAAAATCTACTTTCCCCCTAAACGGTATACTACTTTATTATTCTGATCTTCAATGGACCCACGCGGGAATATCGCCCACTCCACTGCATTCCTCACCTGGGCTTCAAAGTGGCTAATTGGACTCTGGTGGTCTACTGAACCAAGTCTCCATGAACCTGAACAAGCGTGTTTTGAAAGATGTCCAGCTCATTCCAACTGGCAAAGCAAGATATGAAATTATTTTATACGGAACTAATGGATGTAAAACGTGGCCTATTTATGTTGAATTTTCCACTCTTAAAAGGTGCGTTGTGTAACTTCTCTGGTGGAGGATCCGTCTAATGCTTTTCTCCATGGAGATGTTACTGGAAAGTTTCGTAGTATGGCATTAAAGCTTTATATCTTCATGGAGACTAAACTAGACCAAGTTACAAGTCAGATCAGTGGAGAGGCGACCCCGCTCACAGTCAGAGTTCCTTTTTTATCGTCTTCTTTTTTTTTTTTTAGCTTTAAAACCATCTGTGATTGAATAAATGTAAAGTAGAGCTGTTTAAAGTCATACTGTGGAACATTCCAGGCAGAGCAATGACATAACCATAGAAACAAGCAGGCGATGGACCTCCAACCAAAAAGTTACAGAATGCACCTTTAAAGAGGAGGTATTTTGCTTCTAATTGCTAACACGTAACATGTTTAGATCACCCAGTTACCTTTAATAGTTTTGAAAATGCTATATTTGCCTAAAACAACGTATTAACAAGCCTCGATAACGAGTCTCTGCTCCCTTTGCTCTCCACACTAAGCCTCTGCCCCTTCAGAGCGCTATCACAACACATTCAGCGTGCATCCCGCTAATGAAACTACTGCACAACGCTTCAGGTTGTTGTGTACAGTTTTGAGAGAACTGTCGTGTCGAATGGGGGTGACGTAGGATTGTGGGCTCCGAGAGAGATCACTAAATTACTAAAACATGCATGGATGACACCTAAAACCTCTTCGGATATGTTTTTGATGAAGGAACAATGTTGTATCATGTAACTTTTCTCAGCTAAGGCTCCTCATTTTCACACAAGTTTTGGCATTTATTCAATTTTAATTACTTGCAATGTCACCCAAGCTGGACACGTAATATTCTATTTTAAACACAACACTTCTTGAAAATTCTGTTCCTTGACCATAAATTGTCACTGCATGTGTGTGTGTATTGGTGATATAGATTCCGTGTTAAAATGTTAGATCTAATTCTTGTAATTTTCAACTTAAAGCCACAGTATGTAACTTTTTAGCCAAATAATCCACACACACACACACAAAAAATCTGTTTCATTTTGGTTCGGTGGTGTTTATTGTACTAAAAACAGATTGAATTTCTAGATATGGAACAGATCTGTTGACATTTTCAGTATTAACTTTTCTCAGCCTCATTTTCACACAAGATCTGGCATTTATTAAATTTGAATTAGTTGTGACGTCGCCCAAGCTCGACACATAATGTATTTTTGAAAGTGTGTGGACAGATTAGGCTTTACATTTCACTAAAACATAGACAGTATCATTTACAAAGGCCAAAATGTGTCTAAATTGCACTATAGTTATGTTTAGACTAATAAAAATGACAACACCTAAAAAAACAAAACAAAACTGCGATCTCCTGTGCTGTGACGATCAACTATTTCGTTCAAATTTTCAAATCGAGATTCACTATTTTAAGCATCCTGTCCATGACCAGTTAAACTACACATTTGATTAAAACCTAGTGAAGATCACTATATTTACAATTTTTGCAAAAACATTCAAACTGGTTTTCCCAGTTTGGCCAAATTTTGGGTTTGGAATTTTACTTCCTGGTTGGAAATCGTGACGTCACACTAGAGAATTCCATACCTGATACCTGAAAAACTCCTAATGTATAGAGAAATTATTATCTGACAAATACAAACACATTTATTTTGGCATGTTTAAAGCATTGGAAAAAATGTGTTTCTTGCACGGAAATTGTCCCTGCTTTTTGGCAGAAGTAGAGATATTCTGTTTTGGAACTCACTTCTACTTTCTGTATTTTTTGTACTTTTCTTTTTAACAGTTTCCCCCCAAAACCGCCACTTAACTGATATAAAACTATGATAAATATTTATGTCAGGTGCTGTCCCACCAAACCAAGTAATAATTAGAAAACCATGAAAACCTGTCATCTGCACTTTTCTCAGATACATGGCCTCATTTTCACACAAGATCTGGCATTTATTAAATTAGAGTTACTAGACAGCACCTAGAATTACTAGACAGCACCGAGACACAAATGTATTTTTAAAAGTGTGACTGGCTCTTTAAAGTGCATAAGATAGGGCAAACTACTCATTTCACTGAAAAGCAGATATTCTGTTTTAGAACTCACTTCTACTTCCTGTACTTTTGTAGTTTTTCCCAGAAACTACCACTGAACTGATGTAAAACTAGGATAAATATTTACCGCAGGTACTAGGTGGTACCGTAGACTATTGGACTTTAATGGTGCACTGTGTAACTTTTCAGGTAGGGGGTCTGCTGCAAACTTGTTTCCATGGAGATATTTTTGCTTTGCCTGATGACATTAAACTCACCTATGTGTGTAGAATCCCTCAGTCGTCCAGGTAGAATCCATGGCTAAAGGAGAAATTCAATTTGTCAACTGGACAAAAGTTTATTTGGTCGAATATGTTCCACCAGCGTCTGACCAGAACTGAAGAAGCAGCTTGGATGACTAAACGTATTCAACCAAATAAACTTTTGTCCAGTTGACAAATTGAATTTCTCCTTTTGCCATAAACTCACCGATGTTGCATTTCTCAAAAATACACTGGAAAACATGCATTCCTACAGTAAGTGAGCTCCTCTCCAGAGATCTGATCTGTAACTTGGCCTGCATTGTGGCTTTTCTCAATGGAAATAGATAAATTTAATGCCATACTGTGGGGTATTCAAGACAAAGCAGTTACATCTCCATGGAGACAAGCAGGTTGCGGACCCTCCACCAGAAAATGACACAGTGCACCTTTAAGAACAGAGTCAACCTTAAGCTTGTCTGATTGATAAGTTCTTACGCTCCCTCACACCAGCAGTGTTAAAAGAGTTCATTAAATATAAAAACACTTCAGAAAGGACCACACGAGCCACCACCTGAGGACACCTGGTGATGCCCCACAGACGGACCACCTCTGGACAGAATGTATCACCTGTCCGAGGGAGAAATCTGTTTTAGTCTTCTGTGAACACTAAGAGAAGGTCCTACATTCAGCTCTTTTAAAGCTCAAACAAATATTTAGAGTAGCATTGTGATTTTTCTTTTTTTTTTTTTTTAACCTTTATTTAACCAGGATAAAAAAACTCATTGAGATTAAAAATCTCTTTTTCAAGAGTGTCCTGGCCAAGAGGCAGCATCAGCACAGGCACAAAACAATAACACAAAATGTTCACATTTTCACACAAACCAAAGCATCATAAAACGAGTCTTATGTGAAACATTTACAAATTGATAGTTTTGTTTCAAGTTCAGTTAAAAGTGACTTAAAAGAGTTCAACCACACCAGATCTTTCAGGTTAAATTCCTTCTGGATTTCATTCCAGGAATGAGCTGCAGCAAAGCGAAAAGCCTTGCTGCAGATTTTTTGTGGAGACATAACTGCACATATGGGGATCAATAAGTGGAGTGTGCAATATGTGAATCTGTCTTTTTGTAAATAGGATATTAAACGTATTTACTCTATTTTCTGACCATTTTGTGACCCCAGCCCTTTGGAACAACGAATGGAAATCAGTCTTTGGTAAATTGTCACATTTTATACAGCACTTTTCCACCTTCAAGGCACTCAAAGCACTTTACATCAAGGAACCACTCGCACATTCATGCACCAGTGTACGCAGACACTAGGGGCGAGGTGGGTTAAGTGTCTTGCCCAAGGACACAACAGCTGGACTTGCACCGCCAACCTGCCAATGATGTTGTAGAGCGAGATTCAAACCACCAACCTTCAGATCAGTGGGGAAACGATCTATGAACTGAGCTACTTTGGCTATAATCTGTTGTGTTTACATTCGTGTTGTCCATTAACATGCCACTGTCCCAAACAAACAAGCAAACAAAACAAAAAATAAACAAACTATTCCACCAAACCAATTAGAAAAACATGAAAATCTGTCATATTCACTTTTCTCAGATACGTTGCCTAATTTTCACACAAGATCTGGCATTTATTAAATTAGAATTACTTGCAAGGTCGCCCAAGCTCTTCACAAATGTATTTTTAAAAGTGCGACTCGACTGGCCCTTTAAATCCTAATTACTCGTGTGCGTTTGTGTGTGCGTTTGTGTCGCTTTTGCCATCTCCAGCCCTGGCACCCCCTCGCACACGCACTCTGCTTCCTGTTTGACGGAGGGATTTCATTATTGCGCTCCCTATCTCGACTAAAGGCTGCGAAAAGTGGAAAGTGTGTTCTTTTCAAAACCAACAAAACTCAACATTTGTTTGGGCGGGCTGCTGCATGTAAACAAATCTCTCGCCGTCTCCACGAACAGCCCGACTCCGCAAATGTAATTCCGCGTTTGGCAAAGGGAAGTAGCACAGAGTCAGCCGTAATATGGAGTGTGCATTCAAACGTACTTGTGCTTGTGATTGGGCAATCAGAAAATCACTGGCGCTGCTCGCTCCTGGGTTCTGAGAGGCAGGAGCTGGAGAGAGGAATGTTTATCTTCACACTAGGATGTTAATGCAGTATGTACATTAAACACGCTTGATTGGCAGCTTTCAGATCGTTCATTTTTCGCTGCTCGTGGAGTCTGGTGGAAATGAGAGAATCTGTCAAAGCTGTGATGAAGTAGAACAGTAAATATGAACGCTATTGTCAGTGTTTTTGAAGTAACTTTTCTGTTGGAGGGTTCCTCACCATCTGGTCTCAGTGGAGGCCGAGAAATGTTATTGCATTGCCTGGAACGGGACACAGTATGGAAGAGTTTGGTAGTACTCAGTCAGTTACATTGACCCAGTTACATTTCTTGAATAACTTGAGTACTTTACAAGCAGCATACTTTTACTCCTACTAATACTTTTATTGACGTAACAGTACTCTTACCTGAGGAAAAGTTTTGGCTAGTTTTTCCACTGTGATTTTTGGGTCTGTCCTTTGAAAATACCCGATTTTGTGCATTATGTCATTTTTTTGTCCTTCAAATTACATTAAATTCCCAACAGTTACTCTTACGTGAGTTTTCCCAAATACTTTTTTAGTCTTCCTAGGGTCATTTCTTGGACCACTACTTTGTACCTCTACTCGAGCATGCTCAAAGTGTTTTTTTACGTAATCCACGGCAGTATGTTTTTCCTTCTGTTTTGCTTAAATAAGGCCAATGAAACACATAAATCGCACATTAAAAGTTGAATATTACACAAACTTGACTCTTGTGAGATTTAAGTCATGTTATAATGTTGCTTCCTCCTCAAAAACATACCTGGAGTTGTGTTTTGTTTTATTCACACATGTTTGAGTAATCCTGCATGTCTGTCTACATCTCCGAAGCTCAAAATGCTCTGTTCCACTTTGTGATGTCATGAAGCGGTAGTTTACAAGTTAACGGCTGCATTTTACCTTTTGTTCAGCAGAGATTGGCAATTCTACGCCTGAAATCATCCAAATCATTCTAGTGAAAGTGTATGGAGTTAAAAAAAAGTGTTTTTGTTTAAGAGAAGAACTCTAAATATGCAGGGTTTGTGTGTTAAACATGTGTGAATTAAACAAAACACAACTCCAGGCGTGCTTGTGACGAGGAAACAACATTATAACATACATCAGAAAACAACGTAATACGGGCCCTTTAAAAAGCCACTATTATCAACCATCATTTGCAATTTTTCACCTGCTTTCTCTTCTCACCCAGTCACTCACACTTCATTTCAACTCCTTTCACGAGCCCCGGCGCTATATTTTTGGACTCCTCGTCAAAACTCATCTGTCAGTAGTGATCTTTTTGAGCGCCAAATCGCCTTCAGAAACCCAAGTCAATCACGGCGGTGTGACAGGGAGACGGCCACGCTGTTACCCACCTCTGCCCGCTCCCCTCTCGCCCTGTCTCTCCGCACGTCCCTATTACGTCGCTTCTAATTAGCCGATCTCGCCGTGTGCCAGGATGGTGACGTGGCGGTGTCTTTAAGTGTGGGAGTGTCACATATGGTTTGTGACAGCGAGGCAGAGCGTGGCGAGGTGGCGAGGAAAAAGGTGAGACGTTTTGAAATTGTGTTAGTGGTGTGTGTGATCTCGAGAATGGCATTGTTTTAAATGAGGTCCCTGTGATGCAAACTTTAGACTTATTTTAAACCTCTGCTTTGTTAGTTGTGCATCAGAAAATGGGGGAAAATGACTGGTAAGAGTTGGCAAGAAGAAGAGAAAGAAAAGTTGCTAATGGTAAGAAATATAGAAAGGACAGTTAGTTCGTTTCTTCACTATGGGATTAAGGTATTTGAAAGCATGAATTTTGTTTCTAGGCAAGGTTAACCTTCACCTGTTCGCACATACCTATATTTAAAAGATTGTGTTGTAACCAGTACTTCTACCCTTTTCACCCCTGTTATTTTTGGCTCACAGGAAGTCAACAAAACGACCATATATGTAACATACTCTGGTTATTTTTTCCTCTCAACATACATAAATACCGAACTGTGACCTCTTAGATGCTTGATTTTTATCCTCGCATGTCTTCTGTGTACCTCCTGCTTGTAACTCCCTTAAATCTGATCAGATAAAGGACTTCTTTTACGACTCTACCTGGTCTAACGTCTCATTAACTTTTCCACCACGACTTCAGTATTGATACTTTGCAGTCACATCACGCTGGAGGTGTTCTACATGTATGTGAATGGAGGAATTCATCAGTTACCATGGTGACACAATACACACATTAGCAAAAACGTTTTAAGATTGTCTGAAAACTCAAAATGGATTCAAACAACACATTTTACGAGCGTTCATGGTCCTGTTTAAGTTTGATTTTCAGCAAAAAGATGAGAGTGACTAACTGGAAAACTGAGGCTAATCTCAGGGTAGCTCAGATTACTCTAAAAGCCTCAGTCAGAGCAGTGCCTACAGTTACATCAGTTGACATCAGTTGCAAAGTATCTAGTAGGAAAATTTGGTTTTATATAGTTATTCTTTCTTTCTATTTTCATGCAGGTGACAGCTCTAGAAACTTGTGCAGTGTAAATTGCAATATTGATCTAAAACATCTTAAAGTTGTGTTATAATGTTGTTATCTCATCAAAAAGTTGTGCCTTGATGTGAATCCTGTTCCCCTTTCTCCTCTTCTGGCCTCTGTTTAGACTCTCTGGTCTTCTTCTTTTAGGACAAAGCTGGTACACTATGAGACAGGAGTAACGTAGACAGCATCTAGTGGTGAAGTGTGAGAATACAGGGGTGGGTCGGCCAAACTAATTATGGATGGTAGCTTTAAAGAACATATATTATGCAAATGTGACTTTTCTTAAAATATCATAATTATGCTGTTACATTGTTCCCTCATCAAAAATATGCATGGAGTTGTATTTTTGCTTTATTCACAATGTTTGATGAATCTTTGCCTGGTAAATCTGCCCCTTCTATTCCCCAAAAAGATTTCCCCCCAAAAACTGGATACGAAAAGCTCCATAATCCTAAGTAAAGAGCAGTGGAAGTGTATGGGATAGAGGAAAAACTGAACATTTTTCAAGGTAATGGTGCAGGAGAATAAAGATTACTCCATCCTGCACTCTAAATACAAATTTTAGTGGGTAAATGGGAAGGCAAAACAATTATAACATGGTTAAAAGCTCTTAAAAGTCAATTTTGCATAATATCTCTACTTTAAGTGGCCCTCCATAATACTTCTTCTTTTTATTTTCTTTTAAACACATATTTGCATAAAGCTTTGGGCAGTGGTGATTGAACTTTTCATGAAATAAATTTTTACTTTGCAGCGTGACTACACTTGTTCAAAGAAAACTACCTTTAGGTGTGAAATTCTGATTTGGCAAAACTCTCTGTGCAAATAAAAGAGCTGTTTTAAGTTAAAATATTCATTAAATCTGATTATGCGTTGAGGAAGTTATTTGAACCCGTAAAACAAAGCTGAGGTGAACTGGACTTTTTTCTTTCACGTAGATTGTGATTCATCAGCGCTGGTGGCCATTAAATAGAGTGGAGAGTGAGCTGGCAGAAGCACAACTGTTAATGAAGATTTCCGGCAAACACAATTTATCAAGATCAGGACCAATCTGGGGAAGACTAATGTTGGAATCTTCTAGAACTGCCTCTTCTTTTTTTCACTGTACCCCATCACCACTGTGACATCAGGTTGAACTAGTTCATAACTGTTATGACGTACTCTGCTGTGCTGCACTATGGGATTTTACAGTTTCGATCTGACAGGCTGAACAAACCTTACCTGACAAATACAGGATCATATTTCTCTGTATTCTTTATACAGAGAGGTAACAGCCGGGTCACCCTCTGTTGCGTCTCGAGTCAGAACCAAACATGATCATCCAATCAGATTTGTTTATTTCAGTGACACGTGAAACAAAGGTGCTCATTGGTCACCATCATTTACAACAAAATCAAATTTCTCTCCCCTCAGATAAACAGAGTTTAGTGTTTTGCTCAATGATTCTGTAGAAATATGCAATGTATTTCTGTTCCTTATGCTATTTTTTCATAACCTTGCACAGCAAGATGGATTTTCTCAATATTTGTGAGTTCACAAACTCACGAGAATCCATCTCCATCAAATAATCATAATGTCATGACATTCTGCTTTTTCCAATCACTTTCAGTGAGAGCCGTTCCAGATTTATAATGTGTAGAACTCCATTCACAGTGACACGCAGATCAATCTGGCATGAGCAGGTTCATTTTTTCTTTTTTCCCACATAGCTGCTGTATTTGTTTTTGATGCGGATGGACCTTGCATGCTCCTGATTGGCTAATCCACCTGTCAGTCACACCCATCTGAATTTATGGAGATTCACCAGTGACCCGACTCACATCTTGGAGAAGTGTATATTTTGGATCTCGGGCAATCAAACAGCAAAAATAAAGCACAGTACATTGCCTTTAAGACATGAAGAAAAAGACACATCCCACCATTGTGTAATTTCGTTAAATTTGTGCTAGTCTCATGTGACAATAGCAGTGCCCCATCCATGAAAGCACAATCTATTTGCGGATCAATGCGTTCTAAGTACATTCCAATCAGATCCTGTAGTCGTACAGTGGCGCGCTTTAAAAATACTCCTGCGTGTTGTGCAATATGCTAATTGAACACTTTGCTTCCCATTTCGTTCGGCTCAGCACTCGCCTCCACACCAATCGATACAAGACATAATTACTGCACTTTGTAAAATTGTTAAGAAAAAGTTAATATCATTATCATTATGAATCGCCAGGGGTTTTGCGTCGTGGGCAGGATTTAGATGTGCACATGGGATTCCAAATGGGAGATTTATTTAAAAGGGAAATGATGGCATCTGTCTTGTGGTAAAATGTATTTGCACCTCAAGGTTGCCTCTTCAGCAGCTATTGGAAAGAAAAGTAAGAACTCAGTGCATCTTTCATGAATGATTGATTAAATACATAGCGCAGGTTCAATGTGAAAAAGACAGAATTGAATGCGCTGACGAAACTGTTGCCTTCTCTGTTTGCTTTGTTTTTTTTTTGCGGTGTACACATTCCATTGAACAAAGCTGGAATATGTTTGTACTACATCAATAATTGAAAGTCTTAGATACTAGAGTTGTCAGAAGTATCGAAAATCAAATACTAATTGTTACTAAAGCCAGTACTGAAACTAGATACTCGTTTGAGCATTTATCGATACTAAAAAAGTCACATTCACAGGACAGAAATGAACCGTTCCTGAATAGATTTAGTGTTTTTAGTATCATTTTGGTATCTGTATTGAGTATCAAGTTTATTCCTTAGTTACAAAATCAAGTTTGTCACAACACTACTCTTATTCTGTTATTATAAATTAATACAATAATACACAATTAATTACCATATCAGAAACACAGTTGTAGTTTCATTATTGGTGCATTGTGTAACTTTTCTCGTGCAGGGTCTGTCACCTGTTTCCTCCATGGAGATGTTGCCTGTAATACTCCACATTATGGCATTACACTTATTTAGCTCTACACAATGCTCGTTTTAGGTCAATAAAACCCCATGTTATTGTCGGAAATGCGAGATGAATACGTTTAATGCCATACAGGGACGTTCCAGACAAAGCAACGACATCTCCATGGAGACAAGCGAGTGGCGGACCCTCCACCAGAAAAGTTGCACAGTGCACATTCAAGACTTGTTTGAGAAATCCTGCACGCTGAGACTGCTTCCTTCTCAAATGGTCTTTAACAGCAGAATATGTCAGACTCCCTCGCCCTTGTTTTTGTTTTTTGTGTTTGTTTGTTTCCAAGTTAATACAGCTTCACTTCATTTCAGCTCTCAGACCAACTTGGACCTGATACAGCTACTGATTTTAGCTTCATTTAAACTGCTTCGTTCACACAGCTGCCAGCAGAGTGCAGAAACTAAAGGGCATTTTTTAGCAGCAGTGACTCGGTGCTTCATGCATGCTGTTGTTTTGCCTTTGAGCAAGACACCGTGCCTGTATATGAATGCAGTGTGTCGTCATTAGATTAAAGGGCTCATATTATGCTGTTTTATGATCAATGTTATGTTGTTTCCTCATCAAAAACATTCCTGAAGTTGTGTTTTGTTTCATTCACACATGTTTAATCCTGCATATTTAGCCTGAGTTCTTCTCTCCATACACCTTCACCTGAAACGTTTGACTTGATTTCAGCCCTGGAATTGCCAATCACTACTGAACTAAAGGTAAAAGGAGCTGTTAATTTGAAAACTACCACTTCATGACATCACAAGGTGGAACAGAGCGTGTCACTTGCATCATTCCATGGACATAGTGTAGAATGTTAAAACTTTACTTGGGAACATTCTCCATGAGGGAAGATACGTTTTATGCCATATTGTGGAACATTAAAGCCAACGGAACAACATTTCCACGGAAACAAGCAGGAGCAGGCCCTCTTCCAGGTCAGGTTTATGGAGAGCTCAAAGGTCAAAATGCTCTGTTCCACCTTGTGATGTCATATAGTGGTAGTTTTCTAGTTAACAGCTCCTTTTATCTTTTTATTCCAGGACTGAAATCATCCAAATGATTCTAGTGAAGGCGTATGGAGTTTACAAACACAGTGGAGCACTTTCTGTATTACCATATGACATCACAAGGTGGAACAGAGTGTTTTCTGTTTGAGAGAAGAACTCAGCCTAAATATGCAGTGTTTTGTGTGTTAAACATGTGAATGAAACAAAACACAACTCCAGGTCTGTTTATGATGAGGAAACATTATAACATAGATCAGAAATTAGCATAATATGGGCCCTTTAAGATCAAAATAAGTCTGCTGTGTACTGCCTGCATCTAACACAAAACAACTGTGGGTATTACATTACATTACAACACCAGAAAATAGCCAATATGTCTCCTTTAATTAATAGAAGATGCAGAAAAGTGTGAGTCAATGGGCATAGATGGATCGGAGTTGGCAAAATCCACGGTGAGACATGCCAAGATGCCTTCCCGCTGGTTTCAAGGAGAGCTGAGCAAAGTTACCCGGCATCGTTTGGAAAGAAGGCGCTGCCAATTATAGAATATGTACAACAGAGTGTCAGTCATTAGATATAATGAGCTTACAGGCCCACTCACTTTGACTTGGCTGGAGCCTGCCAGTTTGAATGTGGTAAGTGGAGGCTTCCATGGATCCGGAATGTTTTTAATTTAATCTTTTGTTTCACTGATTACTTATTTTCACATAAATTAATTAAAATGATGAAACGATGTAGTCTAACACATGTTTTGTTTGAAAGAATTGGCAGGAACTGGAGAAAAGTTGGTCAGTGTTTTTGGCAAAATGATTTATCTTTTCAAAGAAAGTCCAATTTGGAGTTTGATTTTTATTTATTTTTTATCAAAAGTAGGAAAACTGTTAATAATTTAGAGGACTATGGGTATTAGTCAGTGGTGGATGAAGTACTCAGTTTTGTTATTTAAAGGTGCACTCTGTAACTTTTGGGTTGAGGGTCCGTCACCTGCTTGTTTCATATGTCATTGCTCGACCTGGAATATTCCACAGTGTGACATTAAACAGCTCTACCTTATATTTATGCAATTGCAGATGGTTTTACAGCTCAAAAATACCTACAAAACAGGCATTCTGACTGTGAGCAGGGTCGCCTCTCCACAGATCTGACCTGTAACGATCTAGTTTGATGATAGAAAGGTTTAATGCCAGACTGTGAAACATTCCAGACAGAGCAATAACATCTACGTGAAGAAAAGCATTTGACGGACCCTCCACCAGAAAAATTACACAATGCATCTTTAAGTAAAAGTACAGATACCGAGGCAAAAAAATTAAGTAAAAGTATCACATGAGAAAAAAAAGTACCAGTTTAAAAATGTACTTTAAGAGTATTTTTCAGAGATTTTTAGAACAATTTAAGGATGAAATGTAGTGATTTTGATAATGAATTTGGCTGATTTTAAGTGATTCAATTGATTTCTTCATTTTTCTAGCAGTTTTTGTGTTTTTGTGAATTTGGTTTGCTCAAAGTTGAAGCGGAAACTCAAATTAAATGTGCTGAAAATATTCCTCAGCCATTTCAGCAAGTCTCACACTATAAAGAAAAGTACTTTTTACTTTTCTAAAATGTAGTGGAGTAGAAAGTACAGATACACGTTCTCAAATGTAGTGAAGTAACTGAATATATTTCACATTAGTAAGATGGTTTAATTTTTTCAACATTTAATCTATAGCTGAAACTTGAAACTTCTGAACTAGAACTTGTGTAATGGTGTTTAAGGGAATGATCAAAAAAACAAGGCCTGGAAACGCCTTTGGATCCCCGCGGAAGAGCTGGAGGAAGTGTCTGGGGTGAGGGAAGTCTGGACCTCCCTTCTCAGACTGCAGCCTTCGCGACCTGGCCCCGGATAAGCGAAAGAAAATGGATGGATGGAATAATATCAACATTTCAGGCAAAAACGATCACAACTCCATGGAGAAAAGCAGGAGATGGACCTTCCACCAGAAAAGTTACACAGTGCACCTTTAAAATCTGTTCGGAAGTAAATTAAATCCACTTTATCAATATTGTTTCACACTCGTCTACTCCACAGTGCCGTTGTTTTGCGTAGAATCCATCTTGTACACATTAAACATGCACAGTTATGACCTCTGGGATGTGTAAAGTGCTGTTCACACACTTGTATATCTTCACGTACTTTGATTGTAATTTGATCTGGGCTGACATCATGGGCCCAAAATTGTCGATCCCGCACGCGTTGCCCTCTCATTTAGTTCTGTCTCTGTGGGAACCGTTCATTTTCACTAAAGAATGACTTGATCTGGTCAGACTTACGGCCTCTGTGCGTTTTGGGTCTCCTTTGCTTGTATCCATGGTAAAAGAGTCTAATTATCGATACTGCATCGCTATACCTGCTTGAACTCATCTGATCTCGGAGGCGGAGAGGCAGGGCGGGGTCTGGTCAGTACTTGGACGGGAGATTATTGTGAACACCAGGTGCCACAGGGGGGCAGCAGTGGCTCTGGGCGGAGGCTGATTGTTTTTACCCACCTTGGCAAGTATGAATCACGTGAAATTCATTTGTTTTTTGTATTTTATTCGTTTATGTACACTGTTAAAGTTGCTGTCTGGCTTTAAAAACACGAAAAACCGAACTAGCTCATTTGATACATCTGTACTGGGGCAAGACCTACTTTGCTAAAATACATGGGAAAAAAATCAGGTACACGCTCTTTTAAAGGTCTACAAAATTTGATTCTTGTGAGCTTTAAGCCATTTTATAATGTTATTACCTCCTCAAGGTTTTGTTTCATTCACACGTGTTTGTGTAATCATTTATTATTAGTCTGTCTACATCTCCAAAGCTCAAAATGCTCTGTTCCACCTTGTGATGTCATGAAGCAGTAATTTTCAAGTTAATTCCTACCTTTTACCTTTTGTTTAGTAGAGATGGGCACTTCCAGGGTTGAAATTATCCAAATGACTCTAGTGAAGGTGTATGGAGTTTAAAAACACAATGGAGATTTTTTTTTTTTTTTTTGCTGCATTACTGCATGACATCACAAGGTGGAACAGAGTGTTTTCTGTGTGAGAAGAACTCAGCCTAAATACGCAGGGTTTGTGTGTGAATGAAACAAAACACAACTTCAGGTGTGTTTTTGAAGGGAAAACATACTAATACTTTGATGGTATTAAAAAAAAGCCTAACGGTGTTGACAGTGTGTGCACAGACCAGATTTGAACCCGCTACTGTCTTGTTTTTGGGCTCACACTTAACCCTCTATTCCACTGTTACAAGTTACAAGCAAATCTGTATTTCTGTTATATTCTCTTGACAAAAGTTAAATTATACACTGACATAAATTCATTATTAGCAGATGCACAGCTGGGTGGAAACTGAGTCTTCACTTCTTTGCACATCAATTTGAATAGAATTTGGAAAGAAAGTGCACCAAAGATCAAGCATCAAAGAACCATGAGGTAACCAGCGCTGTGTGTCAGCTCGTTAGCCGCGTGAACCATTTTCTGTAATGCGATGAACTGCGCGAGCTAGTAGTTCGCTTACACCGGTGAAAAGAACGCTGCCTAACTTGGTGTAAGTGATTTGGCAGATTTTTGGAGTCAGCCTCAGCTTCAAAGGCCAAGCCCTACCTCATCCTGGTGTGTGATTTCAGCGGAATTTAAACCTGCTGATTTTGGATTCTTTTGAATGATTTGAATTCTAATATAATGAAATGTAACTTTATTTTCAAAGAGAAGAGCGCAGAGTCACATGAGAGATATGAAGTTGATTTTTTTAATACATTAACAAGTGCTTTGAGAGTTGATGTTGGTAACACTTTAAAATAAGGCAAATCTACAGAGCATTTTTTGGTAATCATGAACTAATCATGAGTCTGATGAAGGTAAATAAGGTTTAGCTATTAGAATTTATCTTATTATAAGAAAACACTCTTTTCTACAGTATATTGGTGGTTGTCAGATTGTAGAATGAGATGACAAGAGAGTTTTTTTTTCTTATTGATTACACTGTACTTTTAAGTTTGCAGTAAGCAGATAAATGCAGTGGTTCAATCCAGTTTTTATCACCTACGGCTTTTATCCAAACTCAGATCGATTTCATCTTTTAATGATTCGGAGCGGGTGATCTACGCTTTTATCTCTACATGTCTTGGCTACTGTAATGCACCGTACTCTCACGCTTACAGTTAGTCTGAAATTCTGCAACACGTCTTTTAACCGGCACATGTCGTAGAAAACACATCACACCTACTGTATTTCCTCCTCATTGCACTGGCTCCCCATTCACTTTAGAACTGATTTTCAAATATTATTGTTTGTTTTTAAAGAGCTTCATGGACTGGACTCATCTCAGACCTCATTGAGTGCGTTTACATGCACATCAGTATCCCAGTTATTAGCCATACCCCGGTTATGGCAGTATTCGGGATATGCTGTTTACATGCGCGCTGAGAAACCGGGATACTCGTATCCCTGTGTACATGATCAAATGTAGTATCCCGGTTTCTTTACATAATCTTACAAATGTGCAAGCGCAAAAAATCTTACAAATGTGCAAGCGCAAAAATTATATGTTCAATAAACCAGGAAAAATAGAAACAACCATGATATTATGATGTGTTTAATGCAGCTTTGTGCACATTTGTTTACGTTTTACAGAAAGGAAACTTAAAACCACCATCTCTCCTTGTGCCCGATGCGGTCAGCTTCTGTCAGACTAAAGGACACGACTCAGTGGAATATTTGTGTTCTTTCTGTGACAGAGTGATGTGCTGCTGATGGTGAGTCTGTTCTGTGTGTATATCACGTTGGAGATGGTTCATGGTAAACTTTTCAGAGATTGTACGTGTGCAGGTTTAGGTCATTTCACTCATTTACAGTCACTTTATTTATGTTGGCTCCCGTTGCGATGAAAAGACTGAAAGGTTTACGTAATTCTCATAAGCCTCAGTGCTGTAGTGGAGCATTTATTTATTTATTTTATGCTTTATTTGATTTAATGTGTTAATTTATTTTGTGCCTACTCTGTGCAGCACTTTGGAGACTTTGTGTTGGTAAGACGTGCCTTCAAATAAAGTGGATTGGACTGGTGATACTTTGCCATGAAATATTGGAAAGGTAAATTCCCAAATATGGAACCTGATCATTTCTATTACTGACTAGACCCAAGACCAGGGATGTAACGATATCAAATCCCTCGATACGATACTTTTCAGTGTTCGATATTTATTGTGATATTATTGTGATACTTCGTTTCAAGTCTGGTCGAGAGTTTACTTCGTTTCAAGGGGTATGTAGCCTGAAGTCGTGGCACTAGCCCTTGATCAAAATTTGAATCGAGACGCCCCTTGCCCTCACATGAACGCACAAAACCAAGGGGTAGGGGTAAGACGAAGGGGTAAGACAGAGGAATGGGACTCAACAAATGCTCAGAAAGTGTGCAGAGGAGCAGAGGAGGAGACTGATGGTGAAAATGTTTTTTATAAATATAGTATATGTTTAGACATCTTTTTACCTAATCTTAAAGGTGCATTGTGTAACTTTTCAGGTGGAGGGTCCATCAAAAGCTTTTCTCCATCGAGATGTTATTGCTTTGTCACAGTATGACATTAAACCTTTCTATCTTCATGGAGACCAAACCAGACCAAGTTACAGGTCAGATCTGTGGAGAGGCGACCCCGCTCACAGTCAGAATGCCTGTTTTTCTCTGTATTTTTGATCTATAAAATCACCTGTAATTGAATAAATATAATGGTACAGCTGTTTAATGTCATACTGTGGAACATTCCAGGCAAAGCAATGACAACTCCATAGAAACAAGCAGGTGACGGACCCTCCACCTGCAAAGTTACACAGTGCACCTTTAAGATTAGGTAAAGATGTCTAAACATATACTATATTTATAAAACCATTTTCAAACCTCATTGTTAAAGTGTAGAGGCATTTTTCGTGCCAAACAATTACTTTGCTATAAATAAACTCTTTGTTCGTATGAAAAAACCCAAGTCATTTACATTTTCTTCTGTTGTAACTGAAATGTTTACTCTTAAATGTCTTGGGCTGCACTTGGTCTGGGCCTGCCTCGTCTTCCCCCTGGTGTCCTCTCATTGTTGTGCACTTTATTCCATGTATGCAAATCGGTGAGCAGAGGCCCTAACTCCAGATTGGCGAACTCCTTTTCCCTCACCTCGCTTGGGTTGGCTCTGGTACCCTGTCCGAGGATTGGCGTTGGAAGTCGCAGATTCGCGCCACCAATCTGCGACTTCCACCCGCCAATGCCGCCTTGCATAAAAGTGACGAGAACCTGCCAGTCCGGATGGCTGGGTCACTGCGAACAGCACGCCTTCTGGGTTATCGTTGAAACTGAGACACTGGAAGTCGTTATTTACCTATCGTTTTGAAACTGTTAATTCGGCTCGGCCCTTGGACATTTGTATTTTCTTTGATTTCGCTTTATAGATTTAGAATTATTCTTTAGTTGGATTGGGAAATTGTGATTTGTTATCTCATGTAAAAACCCAATTTTTTTTGTCTTTTGTTTGTTTTTTGTTTTTTTTGTCTTCCATTTACTTTATAAAAGCCACTTAATTTACATCACATCTTGTTTGTGTTACTTTCCTTTGTCCCTAGCTCTGGTTTGTAACAGTGTTGTATTTGTTTTTTTTATGTGGCTGTATTAAATATAACATACACTACCAGTCAAAACCCTTTGCTTTGTAGTTTCATTTTTGTCTTTTCTTTACTACATCCTGTAATTCAATGTATCTTACTTCATATTCATTTGATGTCTTCTGTATATATTTAAAATGTACAAAAGTAGTAAAAAACAAACAAACAAACAAACAAACAAACAAACATTGAATGAGAGAAAAATCCACAACATATTATTTATTTATTTATTTATTTTTGTTTTCCCAGTTGTAGAATAGTCACGTACCTTCTTGCTGCAAACTAAAGAGCTTTTATTTCTGTTCAAAAACGGACAAGACTTTTGACATTATACATTTTAATGTGACAAACACAAAATCTCCAACAGTTCTTGACTACATCACTGTCTGTGTAAACGATAGCTGCATGTGGCGTGTTAGCATTAGCCAAGCGCAGTATTAATGAGGAAATTAATAGGAGGATGCCCCGTCCGGGCGCTAGCACTGTGTAAACCAACCCCCACTAATCGATAGTGGCTAAGGGTATAATGTGCAATGTAAATCACAGGGCTATGAAAGCGAGAAGCTAATGACCTATTGCATTACACCAGCACTGAGTCGATGACTGACGGCAATGTTACACTCTTTAATAATTCACAAGTAAATTATGGGACTGATCAGGAATGGGCAAAATGGCAAAAGGAACGTTTTGTTCAAATCTAGTCTGTCAGGGCTATATTAAAAGTCCTATATTATGTGAATTATGTGATCGGCTGTGAGCTGGAGACATTTGTCACAGTGAGGGACAGGAGGACACTGGACAAACTGCTCTCCATCATGGACACTCCTGCTCACCCACTGCACCAGACTATAGAGGGACAGAGGAGATAATACTCCCTACAACTGTACAACAACTCACCCACTGCACCAGACTACAGAGGGACAGAGGAGATAATACTCCCTACAACTGTACAACAACTCACCCACTGCACCAGACTACAGAGGGACAGAGGAGATAATACTCCCTACAACTGTACAACAACTCACCCACTGCACCAGACTACAGAGGGACAGAGGAGATAATACTCCCTACAACTGTACAACAACTCACCCACTGCACCAGACTATAGAGGGACAGAGGAGATAATACTCCCTACAACTGTACAACAACTCACCCACTGCACCAGACTATAGAGGGACAGAGGAGATAATACTCCCTACAACTGTACAACAACTCACCCACTGCACCAGACTATAGAGGGACAGAGGAGATAATACTCCCTACAACTCACCCACTGCACCAGACTATAGAGGGACAGAGGAGATAATACTCCCTACAACTGTACAACAACTCACCCACTGCACCAGACTATAGAGGGACAGAGGAGCTCATTCTCCAACAGGCTCCTACAGCTCCGCTCAAACAGTGAGAGGTACAGGACTACATTCATACTATAATACTCCCTACAACTGTACAACAACTCAATCTTAAGTAACTGATAACCTTATGCCCTGTCAGTATACTATTGTCATTCTTGTAGCTGTTTTTATAGTTTATTTTATAGTTTATTGCTTATTTTTCTATTTTGACTTGTACATATACATTTATTTTTATAATTATGTCTCGTTTGACTCCTGTCTCTTGCTCTTTTTTGCTATACCATCTATTTTTGTTACTCTCTGTTATTATATTATATTGTGATGTTTGAACGACTGTATCCAAATAATTTCTCTTGTGGATCAATAAAGTTTGTCTAAGTCTAAGTAAAAGTCTAATTGACTCTTGTGTGTTTCAAGTCATGTTATGCTGCTGTTAACTCCTCAAAAACACACCTGGACTTGTGTTTTATTTCATTCACTCATTTTTGAGTAATCCTTTATTATTAGTTTGTCTACATCTCCAAAGCTCAAAAAGCTCTGTTCCACCTTGTGATGTCATGGAGTGGTAGTTTTCAAGTTAACGGCTCCTTTTACCTTTTGTTCAGTAGAAATGGTCAATTCCAGGTCTGAAATTATCCAAATGCATTGCATAATAATTTGGAACGTAGTGTAGTGTATAAGCATGTCATTTGTGTGCTCTCTGTGTGCATCTAATTATAAAGTGTCCAATACTCAGCAAGTGTGTGTTAACATGCTAGTTGTTAGCATTACTGTGATGGCTCTGAATTCATAAGGAACGTGAGAAATCTCTGGAAAATGACCATAGTTTAAAATGAACTAGTTCTAGTTACTGGTTTTTCACATTTTTAAGGCAATAAAAATCAGGTGCCTTTAACTGTAAACGGAGAAGATATATTATATGTTTAGTAATTTAAAGTAAAATAAAGTATTTTAAATCAGATTTGGAGTTACCATTATCATCGTTTTATATTTTGTCTGTCAGATTAGAATGTAATCATCAAATTACTATTAAAATATTGGTTACAAATATTGCATCAGTTACTCAAAACCTGATATAAAAACTGCACATGTTGAACGATCACCTCAGATTTCCTCCTTATGGTGTGAGATCACTGGATTTACAGATGTATTTAGGGCTGTGCGGTTGACCCTGAGCAGTGTGACCATGAGCCCTCATGTGTGTATGTGTGTATGTGCGTATGTGTGTATGTGTGTATGTGCGTATGTGTGTATGTGTGTATGTGTGTATGTGCACTCAGACCAGATCAGATCAGATAAAGGAGCTGCTCTGGCTGACATAAGGTCATGTATTGACATGAGTGATGTTTTTTTATGTTAGTGGAAGGACAAACAAGCTTCATGTGAGGAGTATGAAAATAAGTCTGTTATTTCCTAAAATTACGGTAAGGAATGTTTATGGATCCCCAGTAGACCATTTGTCGCTGCCAAAGTTAAGTTGTCACAGTAAAGTTTTACGACTACAGTTATTGCTGACCATGTATTGATCACTCTCTAATCACTCTCTGATCACTCTCTGATCACTCTCTGATCACTCTCTGATCACTCTCTGATCACTCTCTGATCACTCTCTGATCACTCTGCCGTTGTCGTAGGCAGTAGAGCCAGAGCTCTGTATGTGTTTGTACTAAACCTTCAGAAAACACTTTTGTGGTCCTCACCTCTTTTCTTATACAGCAACCAGAAACTGACAATGAGTTCCATTGATTTCCATTGGAGGCGCTCCAACACCAGAGCAAAACATGACCATATTTCACAAACAAACGCTGAACCTTTGATTCGTTTATTTGGTTCACGTATGTAAACTACACAGATAAAAGCTGGGGCCGTACAGACTTGTCAAAGCCTCATCTTGTCAGATCTCAGAAGCTGAACAGGGCTGGGCCTGGGTAGTAGTCGGATGGGAGACCGCTGGGAAAATCAGGTGCCACAGGGCGGCGCCAGTGGCAAAAACTATTGTTGTGTCCTTATGCAAAACACTTCACTCACATTGCATGAAAGCCACCTATCATTAACAACCAAACAGTAGAGACAGTGGACAATTTTCAATATGTCACAATAGACACTTCACTTACATTTATCAGCACATCACAGACATTTACAAAAGAAGCCAACAGTGACTGTCGATAATCAGAAAACTCAAAGGACTCCACATCTGTTATTACTGTTGTACTAATCCATCATCAGCCCATCATGTTGTATTGTTCCATGTGCTGTTTCAATCTGTTATAAAACAGTCTAAACGCACAAAGGAAACACACACACAGCTGCTAAAACCATAGGACTCACACACAATACAGATCTTAATAAGGCCACTGGACGTATTGCACTCTCTAAAGAACTGGACTCCACTCACCCACTACAGGAACACCTCACCCCTCTGCTGTCACCCCTCTGCCCTCACCCATCTGCCCTATGTGCCCTCACCCATCTGCCCTCACCCATCTGCCCACATCCCTCTGCTCTCACCCCTCTGCCCTATGTGCCCTCACCCATCTGCTGTCACCCCTCTGCCCACACCCATCTGCCCTATGTGCCCTCACCCATCTGCCCACATCCCTCTGCCCACACCCATCTGCCCTCACCCCTCTGCCCTATGTGCCCTCACCCATCTGCCCTCACCCATCTGCCCACACCCATCTGCTCACACCCATCTGCCCACATCCCTCTGCCCACACCCCTCTGCCCTCACCCCTCTGCCCTATGTGCCCTCACCCATCTGCCCTATGTGCCCTCACCCATCTGCCCTCACCCATCTGCCCACATCCCTCTGCCCACACCCCTCTGCCCTCACCCCTCTGCCCTATGTGCCCTCACCCATCTGCCCTCACCCATCTGCCCACACCCATCTGCCCTCATCCCTCTGCTCTCACCCCTCTGCCCTCACCCCTCTGCTCTCACCCCTCTGCCCTATGTGCCCTCACCCATCTGCCCACACCCATCTGCCCTCACCCCTCTGCCCTCACCCCTCTGCTGTCACCCCTCTGCTGTCACCCCTCTGCTGTCACCCATCTGCCCACACCCCTTTGCACTCACCCATCTGCCCACACCCATCTGCCCACACCCCTCTGCCCACATCCCTTTGCCCTCACCCCTCTCTGCCCACACCCATCTGCCCTGACCTCTGTTTTGGTCTCCATGATGATAGAAAGGTTTAATACCATAGTGTGGAACATTCCAGACAAAGCAGTAACATCTCCACAGAGAAAAACATTTGACGGCCCCTTCACCAGAAAAGTTACACAATGCACCTTTAAACAGTGGCTGTATTGTTGGCGTGGAAAAACACATTGGTAGCTGGGTCCATGGCACGGGCCCTGGCAGCAGAGGACCTCCTGGGCGCTTCATCAACCGCGTGTCCTCCAAAATGAAAACACACACGCAACCAAAATATTGAACAGGCGTGAGTTTAAAAGCTCGTTAACAAATGGTCTAGTTCAGCATTTAATCACAGGCTCCATCTGGTGGGACAAGTCCCCCATGTGCTCGAGTCAAGGAGAGACAGAGGGAGAGAGAGAGAGAGGAGGGGAGAGAGACAGAGGGAGAGAGAGAGGAGAGGGGAGACAGAGGGAGAGAGGAGAGGGGAGACAGAGGGAGAGAGAGAGAGAGGAGGGGAGACAGAGGGAGAGAGAGAGAGAGGAGGGGAGACAGAGGGAGAGAGGAGAGGGGAGGAGAGGGGAGAGACAGAGGGAGAGAGAGAGGAGAGGGGAGGAGAGAGACAGAGGGAGAGAGAGAGGAGAGGGGAGGAGAGAGACAGAGGGAGAGAGAGAGAGGGGAGGAGAGAGACAGAGGGAGAGAGAGAGGAGAGGGGAGGAGAGAGACAGAGGGAGAGAGGAGGGGAGGAGAGAGACAGAGGGAGAGAGGAGGGGAGGAGAGAGACAGAGGGAGAGAGGAGGGGAGGAGAGAGACAGAGGGAGAGAGGGAGGAGAGGGGAGGAACAGTGGGAGAGAGGGAGGAGAGGGGAGGAGAGAGACAGAGAGAGAGAGACAGAGGAGGGTGGGGTAATGTTTTAAATTGCCTTCAAAGTGGACATCTTTGCCTTTGTTAAAATGAATGAATTAGTTGTGCTTGGGTAATTTGTTTTTATGTTTTTGATTCAGTTGCAGTAAAACTGTTCCATCCTGGTACATTTAGAGGATGTACGATGCAGAGAGAGAAGGACGAGAAAGTAAAACAATGTAATACTGCTATGACTAAACAATAGATTTGCATGATTCAACAAGGGTTTGCCATAGAGATGTACTGACAAAAACATTATAAAAAGCAAACAAAAAAGTAATGTGATGTTTCACTCCTGATAAATGCATGTTTCACTGTATTATAATAATATGACACTCAAAGACGCATCAGTTCAAGGCAGAACACACATGTAGTGTAGAATACTTCTTTGTTAATGCTGAGTTAAGTATTTAGCATCTTAAATTAAATAAATCTTCTCCCTGTTCCAAATAGTTCACCAAATGAATTCTGAATTATACGGACTGTGCTGATCAAAGAAAACTGAATGAATTACCATTGTAAATGTATCATTTTGATGCCTAAATTTGTGCACTAATAAATGGATAATTGTTTATGTTTTATAGAGATCTAACCTGTTAACCATCGTGGCTGTTAAATACGCTCGATTTCTTGTGACCGTTAAAATCTGTAGCTCTGTTGAATGTTTGTTTTGTAAGTAGCTCACTGAAGCAAAAGGCTGGAGACACTGAGGTCCATACTACTGTATTATTAATAATAATGCATTAGTCTTATATAACAGTTTTCCTGTTGCTCCAGTCTCTGTACAGTTTCAAACATTATTCATTCACTCCACACTCACTGGTGATAAGACACTATTGTAGCCACAGCTGCCCTGGGGCAGACTGAAGAAGCAAGGCTGCCAATTTCCAGCCTTGCACAACAGCAGTTACTGGGCTACCTGGAAAAATCTGTACACATTATAGGGATGAATGTGAATTGAATGATTGGTAGAATGTAGAGTGTGTGTGTGTGTGTGTGCGCGCGTGTTTGTGTGCGTGTGTGTGCGTGTGTTTGTGTGTGTGTGTCTGTGTACGTGTGTGTGCGTTTGTGTGCATATGTTGGGCCGTGATGGTGGAAGGGGCTAAGAGTGCATGTGTTTGTGTGTCTGCTGCATGTTGTTTTTAGAATAGAAACACCCTAATAATATCTGTAATATCTGTTTTACTTTATTTTTGGTCCGTTTATCTTTACACACTGATTCTGTACTTTCAGTATTTCCACCAACCTGCTCAGAGATACAAGTGTAAATGAACCTTCATGCTCCAACCTGCACCAGCATCTTTCCTCTGACTTCTGTCTTGGTTCATGTGTTGCTGTGCACTGTCACTGTACAAATAAATAGTATACCATACCATGTGAGGACATAATCCCAGTATTGAGATTAAACACTATCTTGTGATGTCATGTGGTAAAACAGGAAGTGCTCCACTGTGTTTTTAAACTCCAGACACCTTCACTGGAATCATTTCAATAATTTCTGCTCTGGAATTTCCAATCTCTACTGAACTAAAGGTAAAGTGCAGCTGTTAACTTGAAAACTTTTGCTTTCGACTGTTACAACCAAGACACGAACAGTCATTACAGAATGACATAAAAGATCCAAATGTTTATAGGAGGGGAGCTGAGCAATTAAGACAACGACAGTGCTACCCCATGAGCTCTTCCCCAGGTCCTTTCAAAAAGACCGATCTCTCTCCACTCTGCCACAAAGTCTTTCTTTATTAAGGCAGTGTGTAACATGGGCTTCAGAGCAGACTGTCGCTAACAGCCCTAAAAAGCCTCTGTGTTCTCCCTTCATAGTGAACTGATGATCGCTGTGCAGTGAGACGTAAAGTATTTGTCCAATTTGAGGTCCAGATTGTGGCTGGTGTAATTTTAGCCTTGGCACCAATAAAACACATGGAATTACATTTTTAAAGTGCATTTACTATTAACGGAGAATTAACCACACAGATGAAGCTATAGTAGAAGTATTTCAGTCCATCAAGGGCAATATTAATAAAAACATATTGTGCTTGTGTCTGATATAGAGTTATAATCTGTAAAATGTGCATCATTATTATGTTTGTAATTGTAATTTGGACATTTTAAAGGTCTGATATTATGCAAAATTGACTCTTGTGAGCTTTGAACCATGTTAAAATGTTGTTATCTCATCAAAAACACACCTGGAGTTGTGTTTTGTTTCATTCACACGTTTGAGTAAAGCTCAAAGTGCTTGATTCCACTTTGTGATGTCATGCAGTAATTTTCAAGCTGCCTTTTACCTTTTGTTCAGTAGAGATTGGCAATTCCAGGGCTTCATCCAAATCATTTTAATGAAGGTGTATCAAATTTAAGAACACAATTGAGCATTTTTTGCTTTAAATACGCAGGGTTTGTGTGTTAAACATGTGAGAATGAAACAAAACACAACTCCAGGTCTGTTTGTGATGAGGAAACAACATTGTAACATAGATCAGAAAATAGTGTAATATGAGCTCTTTAAATCGCTGTATTTATTTAAACCAAATCCGCTGACTTCCGCTTTAGAAAACTGCGGCGCCGAATGGGAGCTGACGTCACTGTAAACGTCATCACAACAAAGAGGCATGCAGCTTTCGGCGCCTCCTATGGACATCTGCACATCACGCTGGCAAGTAGAGGATATTTTTTCATCTTTTCCAATTACGAAAGCTGGAGAACGAAGTAAGTACAGAGCAGTGGGTGTGTGGGGTTGATCGGAGCAAAGACGTATACTCAAACTGCATGAATCACAAATACAAACTCAATATGGCAAATGATAAGTGGGAGCAACTATAACAATTGTGTTTTGCGTAACAGGTCCGCTTTAAATGCTAGGAACGCGGCAGGGGTGTCTCTCAATAACTTCCCAAATGAGCTACTTAAGGAATTCTAAAGCACAATGAACAAGTGCAAAATGGTAAACTAAACATCATATATAAACACATGTAACATTACTAACTGGAACACTGTATTTGTTTTCCAGGGTATAGTGAACTGGAGACCTTTCTCGAAGCCTCTGTGGAATAATGAGGCTCATTATCTTTAGATGCAGCAATTATATAAAGGAGGAGATGAAGCTACACTAACCAACATTGTTTATTTTATGTTGCCTAATTACCTGAGCAACATGTGAGGAGGAAAGCACGCTGCTCGGCCCAGCTAATTGAGATACTCTGTGTGAGATGATTAAGATGCAAATTTATAGTTAGGCAAAAATGGGAGGATAAAATTTGTTTGTTTTTACAGCTATGTAGTGTTTGTGTGTTATTTTGTACATTTTTTAACATTTTTTTATGTCTTAAAATGTGAAAAACTGAAGTAGTTCGTTTTAAAGGGCCCTATTATGTGATTTTCTGATGTGTTATATAAAATGTTACACACCTGGAGTTGTGTTTTGTTTCATTCACGCATGTTTAACACACAAACTCTGCATATTTAGGCTGAGTTCTTCTCACAAAAGGAAAATAATACCTTGATTGTCATGTGGTAATACAGGAATCATTTGGATAATTTCAGCTCTGGAATTGCCTATTTTTACTGAACTAAAGGTAGCTTCATGACATCACAAGGTGGAACAGAGAATTTGGAGGTTTGGAGATGCAGACAAACTAATAATGCAGTGAATGAAACAAAACACAACAGAACATTATAACATGGCCAGACATTCAGCTCCAATTCCTGGAAAATAAATTGGGTTAAGGTTTTTTAAGAATGGACGACAATGAAGAAATTTCGTAGCGCACAGAGAAAGACGACCTTGTGAAAAGATTTTGTTTTTTCATATAACTCTTTACTCCAATCCAATATATTTTATGCTGCTCCTCCGTGAAGCGCAAAAATCTATTCTGTTGAGTTTATGAGCGCTTTTCACGATGGAAATGCTAACAATTAACATGCTAGCGCGCACTTCCTGATTATCAGACAGTAAAACTATTTATAATTAGATGCATACGGTACTTATTTTGACCTTAAACGTGCATTATGTACGTTTTTGGTTGGGGGCTCGTCACCTGCTTGTTTCTATGGATATGCCATTGCCCCGCTTAAAATGTTCCACAGTATGACTTTAAACAGCTCTACTTTACATTTATTTAATTACAGGTGGTTTTATAGCTCAGAAAAACAGATATTCTGACTGTGAGCGGGGTCGCCTCTCCACAGATCTGACGTGTAACTTGGTCTGGTTTGGTCTCCATGAACATAGAAAGGTTTAATGCCATATTGTGAAACATTCCAAACAAAGCAATAACATCTCCACGGTGAAAATGCACCTTTAAATTTACACTATTTTCTGATCTCTGTTATGTTTCATCAAAAACAGTTGTTTTGTTTCATTCACACATGTTTAACACAAATCCTGCATATTTAGTTCTTCTCTCAAACAGAAAACACTCTATTCCACCTTGTGATGTCATGTGGTAATACAGGAAGTGCTCCACGGTGTTTTTAAACTCCATACACCTTCACCAGAATAATTTGGATCATTTTAGCCCTGGAAACGGTAAAAAGGTAGCTTCGTGACATCACAAGGTGGAACAGAGCATTTTGAGATTAGGTGATGTAGGCAGACTAATAATAAAGGGTTACTCAAACGTGTGTGAATGAAAAAAACACACAACTCCAAGTATGTTTTTGATGAGGAAACAACATTATAACACAACTTAAAGCTCACAAGAGTCTATTTTGTGTAATATAGGAACTTTTAGACTGTTCACTTATAACGTCAACCATGTAAATCTCAACAATTATTTATGTTTTTCTCCAATCCAATATATTCTATGCTGCTTCTCCGTAAAGTGCAAAAATCTTGTCTGTTTTGAAAGAAGTGAGGGAAACATTGAAACACACTGTCCCATGAGAATCCACCTCGGCTTCCATGTTTCTGTACAGCTGGCAGACACAAATGTAAGTCTAGACAATGCGCATCGCAACAAACGCACACTGAAAATTCTCACACTCTTTCCTCTTGGGGAGTTCATTATCAAAGAGCTGCTGTCTTCAACTAAAGAAGCAAAGCGGCTGCAACCAAACTTTACAAATTACATGGGAAATCCACTTGGGTTTGGTCCGCACTACCGTTGTGCGTGTTAACGGTGTGCGCGCTAGCTACACATCCAGGTAAAGAGTCCCAGGTGGCGCACCTTTTATTTTCCTCTCATCTCATCCATCTCCTCCCCATTATGATAAACACCAAAGAGATAAGACCCGAGCCATATTAATACGCTATGGAAATTTAAATGATAAATTGTTTCAGCTGGTAATGGGAAATAATGTGTTACGTTAGACATGATTTGTGGAGCTACGTGTAAAGCTGTATGTATTAAAGGTTGTATAACGGATTTTCCAAGGAAAGAGAAATACAGCGACTGTTTGTTCTTTTTCAAATGTTCCGCATAAGTGACACCACCCCACCTCCTCCACAGCTCCCTAAGTAGAAACACCTCCTCCCGCCTCCTCCTTACGCTAGAAATCATGTTTGTTTACAGCCGGTGTGCGTTCAGAATTGCTGTTGAAGTTTCCTGTCCAGAAGTAATTTAGCGACCAACGCGTCAGTCTTTAGACCCTTCGTCTGCTTCAGTGTGCGCCATCGCTGGAAGGAATCTCCAAGAATCACTTTAGTTTGGCTTTGATCCTTTTCCCCTTCTCTTCTTCTTTCAGCGACCTCAAAAACAGACTTTCTTTTGCGGCTAACGAGTAGTGGATTCTTGTCTGCCATCGCAACAAACTTTGTGCAAACTGTGAGGACGCTACAGTTGGAAAAAGCCGCTAAGAACCGCTGCGTTGCTTGAGTAAAAAGCATCTTGTGTCTGTAAAATGCATGCGAGGCGTACATAATCCCAGCGCGCCGGCGAATTAGTTACGCTAGAAACGTAGGGAGTTTGATTGACAACTTAACAACCAATAGATAATGATGTAGCCTCGTTATCTATTGGCTAATGTTTATCTGGCCCCATCATGTCCACAGGTTTTGTCATCATAATTACAAAGCTGCTGCATCTCTATAATGCTATTTTAAACTTTGACAATTTGAAACAAAAAAAATCCTCCATACAGCCTTAAAGCTGTGTGTGTTAAAGTTACAGAAACCTACATTCAAGGACCTGACTCTGCTGATAAAGAATATATGAATAGATTCCGGCCCAACGCAGTGTAAAACTCTCTATTCATTCATTAATCTTTTATACATGATTTAAGACATTTTGTGCTTGTGTCTGCTATATAGTTAAAATTTGGTTAAAAACATGGATCATTATGTTATATTTTGGACATTTTAAATTGCAATACTGATTTACAATTACAAAATAAAAGTTACAAGTCCCCTGAGTTCCTCTTTAAAATTGCAGCACTGATGTCTGCCTGTCCTTATTTGATACTTCACTGTCAAGTACATCACAACAAAGTGGGTAGTCAGGAGTGGATTTTTTTGTTTTCAATTTGTTCCAAAATCGCTGCAAAAAATCTTGAATACGGCAGAATAAATATTACTCACAAAAGCATCAATCACTCCGAATACAACTTTGAGTGTGTAAATGAGAAGGGAAACGATTATGACATGGTTCAAAACTCAAAGTCCATTTTCAGTAATACGCCTCTTTAAATTTTCACTGCTGTTTTTTTTTTTTTTCAACATTCTCTCCACCTTGTGATGTCATGTGGTAATACAGGGAATGCTCCACTATGTTTTTAAACTCCATACACCTTCACTAAAATCATTTGGATGATTTCGACCTGGAGTTGCCAATCTCTACTGAACAAAAGGTAAAAGGTAGCTGGTAAATGATAAAGGTAACTACCACTACATGACATCACAGGGTGGAACGGAGCATTTTGAGCTGTGGAGATGTGACAGAGATTAAAAAAGTGATTAAAAAAGTGAAAAAAAAAAATGAAACAACTCCATTCTAACGTGGTTTAAAGCTCACAAGGGACAGTTTTGCGTTAAATTAAATTAAATTACCACAATATACCTGACATTCTAGGTATAAAAAGTAGCTTGTATTTTTGATGAAAATGATGCAACACTCAATCACAAGCCTTTGCGTTACCGCCTTGATAACTCATTCGATATTTACTTGTGACAATCGCGCCACAGAACACACGGCTGCATGGAAAGAATTCTATGAAACAATGCCAACAAAACAGCCTCGAATCTTCAAACGGAGATTCTGCGTTTTTCAGAGAGGCTGGGTGTGCGGGGAAGGCGCATAGAGTGACAAGAAAGCCCTCCTGGTGCATTATGGATCAGAGGAGGTCTAGAGCCCACTTAGAAGCATTGTAAGAGCTGCTCCTCTCTCCTCCACCAAGGACCACGAAGCAGCAGGCCCTGAGGTACAGCCTGTTTTTCCATATATTTCTGTACTGGTGCTGAGCTGGTTGTTAGCGGTAATTATAATGCTGTTTGACAGAATACAGGCATTGATGTTTATGCTGTGCTAGTCAGGTGCTACGTGATAATATAGAAAGCTTTGAAGAGCTTGTTATAGAGGTGCATTGTGTAACTTTTCTGGTTTTGAGGGTCCATCACCTGCTTGTTTATATGAAAATGCCATTGCTCTGCCTGGAATGTTCCACAGTATGACATTAGACAGCTCTGCCTTACATTTATTAAGTTACAGGTGCTCAAAAATACCTAGAAAAACAGGCATTCAGACTGAACGGGGTCGTTTATCCACAGATCTGACCTGTAACTTGGTCTGGTTGTGTCAAATTATGAAACATTCCAGACAAAGCAATAACATCTCCGTGGAGAAAAGCATTTGACGGACCTTCCACCAGAAATACATACATTTAATACATTGTTTTTGGCAATAAAAGCTAACATGATGATCTAAATATTTTATGTGTTAGCAGTTAATACCCCATAGATGTAAAATACTTCCTCTTTAAGATTAAATAGCTTTTGTGAAACTTTTCTGGCTTTAGGATCCTTACCCAGCGCTTATATTTTATCTCTGCTCTGTCTTTGTAACCCCAAAGATGAAAAATCTCAAAACAAGAATATATTTTCCACTTTGAACATCCTCTGTGCCCAAAAACACTGCTTGAGTCTGGGCATAATTCATGTCCCAAGGGCCCTGGAGGTTCCAAGATAAGGTACGACTCCAAACATCACCTCTCATCTCATCACCAAAGATTATCAAGTTTGTATTGACTGACAGCACTACATGCGTCAGTCTGTTTGGAATTTAGTACATGACAAGTTTACAGAGTTTTGGTAGAAAATTGATATGAATGGATGTGAAATATGCAAAAATGGAACTGTACAAAAACAGCTCGTTCCAGCGTTCCAGGTACCTGATTTTTCTGTCTTAAATACAGTAGTTCATTGTAAACAGATTTGCAGTGGTCCAAAGTTATTCCTCACTTACCTATAAATTCAGAGCATCCTAATTATTCACCACTTTTGCTGTCATGGTAATGCTAACAAAAACTAGCATGCTAATAGTGCTCTCCCTGATCCTTGAGTAGTTGTTTTTTTTTTTCTTTTTTTGTAATGCTGACAGTACACAGTTGACTTATTTTGACCTCAACAGCTGCTTACGGTATATAAAGAAAACACTCTGGTCCACCTTGTGATGTCATGTGCTAATACAAGAAGTGCTCCACTGTGTTTTTAAACTCCATACACCTTCACTAAAATCATTTGGAGGATTTCAATGCTCGACTTACCAATTTCTACTGAACAAAAGGTAAAACGCAGCTGTTAACTTGAAAACTACCGCTTCATGACATCACAAGCTGGAACAGAGCATTTTGATGTAGACAAACTAATAATAAAGAGTTACAAACTTGTGTGCAGTAAACAAAACACAACTCCAGGTATGTTTTTGAGGAGGTAACAACATTATAACATGACTTAAAGCTCACAAGAGTTCATTTTGGGTAATATAGCACCATGACACTTGAATGACCCTCACACCTATGGGTTTTGCAGTCCTCGGTCAACCATTTCCGTAGAAATCTACACACTTTCCTGGTTGAGATTTATGGCCAGCTCGAGTCCCCCAGCCTATCGCTGATTCATACCTCCTTCCCCATACTATAAAGCTCTGATAGGCCATTTGCCTAATAATATACTAGCTCTGGATTACAATGTCCGCCCTCCCACCTTCTGCGTTCACCAGTGTCACTTTATGGACTGGGGAGGCCCATAACTCCATCTGATACTAGAAGACAACGTTTGCGAACAGGAGAAGAATGGCTATTATTTTGTTCAGAACTACAGGCTATTTGCTGCAACTGGTAAACAGAGATAAAACTAAAGGGATGTTGTGTTTTTTCGGAAGCCATAGAAAGAACGTGAATTTCTAACCATGATTGGAGAAGTTTTGAGGTGAGGAGTTTACTTATTGAGTGGTGGTGGTGCAGTGGTATGGGCTGTTTTTGTGTTCCTGGGCAAGACACTTCTCTCACATAGCTCACGTTGGTCCAGATAATTTCGGGGGGTCAGTTTTGAATGCAGCATTAATAAGTAAAGTAAGGAATGTCACAGGTTTAACTTGCTGTTCCAAATAAAAAGCGAACATGAGGGCACTTCCAGCTCATTGCCCATTAATGATACACATGGAGGCTTCTTTCCTCTGTATTGTTTTGTCGGTAATCTGGTCCGTCTCCTCAGAACAAGTGGAATCATAGTAATGGAGCAGTACATGAGTTGACCACTGGGGGCAGTAGTGAACAGAGCTCAACAGTTTTAAAAGTGACTAGAACCAGCTGCAAAACAAATAAATGCTTCTCTCGCCTCATTTTTCTTGACTTATCTAAAAACTGCCCTGGGCTCCATTTTTGTTTATTTGTCGCTCTATTTCGTCCGTTTTGGTCAATTCTCAAATTTACCGCCCTCTGGTGGTTGTTTAAGAGAACGCAGCTTTGACATTAGAATCATTGGAAGTATAAATGTAGTGCATAAACAAGTCTTTAGTCTCAGTGGTAGTGGCTGGTGTGGTATAAGAGTTCACCGTGTTTCTGTAAATGACATCCACATCATAACTACTAAGAAGCCATTAAAAGTTCCCTATATCTTGGAAACACACATATTGCACAACTTTTCAACTGAAGACACACAAGTTCAGAACACATCCACACTTAAATTATTGGCTGCCATGTTGTTTACAGAGTTGTTTCTTGCTGTCATCACCATAGGCAGTTATTAGTCCAAAGACATGCCCGTAACTGTCGGTGCTTTCACACATGGGGCTGCTAACGCTAACTGAGCCCCGCTGCAGGAATCAGATCAGTTTTACAATGGCAAGTTTGCAACATCTCGTATCCTGCCAGGATCTGCCTGATGTGCAGGTTGGTAGGTCCTAACCTCCAACCTCTCATAATATCAAAATATTTAACTGTACGCTTGTTCTTCTTTGACACGTATATAGTTCACTGAGAAGAATAATGTTAGAAAATCTACAATTCCACTTGCATAATGAGTTCTATAAATTAAAGGGCTAGTATGTAACTTTACTAGAGGTAATATTGCTTAACTTAGAATGTTCCACAATATGGCATTAGCTACAGATGGTTTTATTTGCTAAACGGTACCTTGGAAAAAAACAAAACAAAACATGTATTCTGATTCCAATCTGATCCGTAACTTGGCCTGGTGAAGTCACTTTATTGTCGCCATGGAGTTGGATAGGTTTAATGCCATACTGTGAAACATTTCAGGCAAAGTAATGGGATGTCCATGGAAACTAGTAGGGACAGCAGGTACAGAAAAGTTGCATAATATACCTTTTAAAGAATACACATGATGCTTTGTCTGCTATATAGTTATTATCTATGCCACACATGGGTCATTACGTTATATTTTGGACATTTTAAATTATCAATATTGATCTTAAACAAAAAAAAAAAAAAAAAAAAAAAAAAAAAAATGTGGAGCCTAATGAGGTATTACAAGCTGAATCCCACCTGCCCCTTTAAAGTACGTTACTGTAAACGTCACAACAAAGTGTCACATGCTGTTGGTCTCTTCTGTGGATAGCTACACACTAACTACCAGTGTGGGGCAAGTTACTTCAAATCTGTAGTGCATCATTACTTGTTACTGCCATTTCAAACTAATGCGTTACATTACCATATTACTGTATTTAAAATGTAAGGCATTACACTACAATTGCATTACTTTCAAGTTACTCTCACCAAAATAACTGGAAATATGGATTTGGCTAAATGTAGCTCATGACGCTCATGACACTCATGACGCGGATCACACATCCAGTGGAAGGTGATGTGGTTCTGACTGAGCTACGCTTATGGTTAAAAACCGTAGAATATAATAATATAATAATATAATAATATAAGTCTGGCAAATTGTGATAGAAATACTGTAACTTTAGGCCTTAAACGATTTTTAAACGTGCGACAAAAAGAGCACACCACAGACACGAGGAAAATCTTATGAGACTTAAAATCTCCAATCGCAAAGACTTCAGCGGGATGTGACTGCGGACCACAGGCTTTAAAGCTGTGAGTGCGATCGCGTCAGCTGTTTCCTGTCTACAGTAAAACAACTCGCTTTGAGACTTTTAAGTGTTCACAAGATCTGAGCACTGCACTTTTAGTTTAGATACAAGTCAAAATTGTGTGATTATTTGTGAAATGTGATGCAGTACTTCAGATACATGATTTTTAAAGCATAAAAGATCGGCGATGAAGTACACAGGAAGTAGAGTCACTATTGTTAATCTACAGCTTCACCTCGATCTGTGCGCTGTGTGGATGTAAACAGACACACGTGAACTACTCTCGCCTTTTTACTTTCAAACTTTTAACCCTTCAAACTGGATTCACAGCGCGGCTTTGTGGACTGGGTGTCATTACTTGGGGAGGACAATTTCTATGGATAATGTGGATGAGATGCTGCAGCTTAACTTTACCGCTTTACAAGAGGTGAGTAATAAAGTCTTGTCATTATTTCCATTATATCCCGAGTTTGTAGCTTGTACCTCTGTGTCCATCACTCTGTCTGCCCTGACAGTCTGTTTTATTGACACACACACACACACACACACACAAGGAGTGCAGCGGCTTCAAAATCGCACACAAAGACAAAAAGTCGGGTCACGCCTTCCCGAACTCGGGGAGAAGCAAATCGCAGCCAAAATCGGGCAAATTCTCCTGTAGTGTGTGGCGGCCTTTAGCCTTGCTTACCTTGTCATCATTTCTGCTCGTCGCAACACGGATCTTGCTGATAATTTTTCGAAAAGCTGTCGATTCCACTGTTGAAAGCGGTGGCATATCTTCAACAACATACTCCCCCACAAGTCTCCAAACCTCTTGAGGCTGAAGAATCTCGTTCATTTTGGCTGCTTTGTGGTTTTATCGCCACTCTCATCCGCCGCTTGCTTTGTTGCTAACTTCATGTTACTATGACATTAGCTCCTCTGTAAATGTTTAGTTAAATTACTGGTGCTATTTCGGGAAGTGGACAGTTCTTTAGGTTTAGCACAAAAGTGCATTTGACTATGATGTTCTTCATATCCTTATTTTTCACAAACAAAGTAATGAGCGTATGGCCATCTGGAGAATGTGCTATCCGACGTTAGATTATCTGCAGGTTCACTCGTCTCTCTCTTCTGTCTGAATAGCCTAAAGGAAAAGGAAGTGAAACATTTTGTGTGGACGGTTCACCGCTGCTGATCTCGTGGTGATTTTAACAAATTTGTATGAAGAAAAACAAAAAACCCACCACCAATCCCGGTTAAAAATGCACTGTAACGCGCATTAATGACATTTGTACCGAGTAAAATATTACCATTTTTTTTTCTGTAATGCCTTACATTATTGCGTTACAGCAAAAAGCGATGCATTACAGCAATTTTATAACGCGTTACTCCCAACATGGCTAAATACTGTATGTAATAATAAAACATTTATTTTTAGACACTTTTCCCAAACTCTCAGTTTCTTTACAGAGCAGATTAAAAACAGTTCAACAGAATCATAAAAATGTCTTTAAAGAGAAACAAAAAAGTGATGTTGAAGGTTCAGGTGCAGTAGCAGAACTGGAGCAGGTAACTTCTCAGATGGGGTTAGGGTTAGGGTTAGGGTTAGCACGAAGTCTGCTGGTAGGTTGTTCCAGAGGTGGGAGCAGAGCGGCTGAAAGCCCAGGCCCCTATGGAAGATACATGAGCTGATGAGTGGAGAGGAGGTAGGCGGAGGTAGAGAAAGGAGGAGGGAGTGTATGGTTGGAGCACATCTGCAGGTACGGTGGTGCGAGATTATGGAGGGCTTTGAATGCGAGTATGCGTATCAAGCAAATACAAGCGTATCGATTACTAAAACACATTTGTAGAAGTAAGTACTGTATGTAAAAAGCAGTGGGCATGTACCAGGAGGTAAAAAATCAGAATAGATCAGAGCAATGACATGTTGAAAACAGGTGAATAAAGACTCAAACATGCACGAATCACTCTAAATATGACTTCTAGAGGGTGAATATGAAGGGGAAACAACAAAGAAATATTGTGCAAAATCAAAAGGTTTGTGAAAGTAAAACATCTCCTTCAATGAAAAAGAGATCAAATGAATAAAAAGGTGTACCACACATTTTTCATAAACCTGGGATGTATTTGAGAGATCCACTTTCCGTGTGGGTTTGCGCGGTGAGGAAGTGACAGGTCTAGTGGATGTGGAATAGAAGAGGGCACCAGGGGGCGCTGTTGGGGGCAGAGGTGGGCTTCTCATGAGAAATACTCACAGTTTAACCTCTCCATTATAGTGTCAAACATTAGTGTCCCTCTGACCCTGTGGAGCTGCAGAGAGGAAGCACTTGTGCACAACTTGACGATCAGAGCAGAAACACACACACACACGCACACGCACACGCACACACACACACACACACACACACACACACACCTCTCTAGCTCTTGTGTACTGTCTGATTTTAGAATATAATGACTCCCAGGTTTTTTCTATCGATAACATTGTATTTGAATGAATTATGAACTATCCAAAATGTAAATGCACAAATACTGAATCTGATCATTACTATGGCTGACTAACTCCAAGAACTCAGTGTACTGCAAGAAAAAACGCACAATACTGGCCTATAGTTAAGTCATCTGAAAGCCATTCACTTGTACAGAAAACAGGAATTGTATTACTTTATACTTGTACTTCATAATGAACTCAACCCAAGTATTTTTTGGCCAAATTAAGCTTTTTGTTGTCTGATTCCACTCTCCAGGACTCATTAGCTACATCCTCCTAACCTTTCACAGCAAGATGGATGGATTCTCACGATATTTGTGAGTTCAAAATTTCACGGGAATCATCCACCCAGAGGCGAGCGGACCAATCGGATCGCAGCATCAAAGTTTGCGCGGAAGCCAAAGACAAAAGCCCAAATGAACCAAAACAAACAAGATGCTGACAGAGGTACTTTTTTCATACTATTTTGTTTGTTAAAATGTGTAGAGGGTAAGTGCTTTGTGCGTTCGTGGACAGGGGAGATGCTTGTGCTTTTCTCTCAAATGGACGTAACAAAAGTTTGATTTTTCATCTTGTTTCGCTTCAGCCAATCAGATTCAAATATTCGTAACAACTCAATCTCTTTCACCATTCCAACAATTCACAGTGACGCACATCAATCTGGTGTCGGGTAAGTGTCTTCGGCCAAACAGAAAGATTCTTATAACCAAAAAATCACAAATCGCTCTGTTTATTTTTCTATTTTCGCAAAAACCTTGACAAGGAGCGAAATACTTCATCAGTCACATGTCATATTACGAGGACTTTTCCCCATTCAAAAGCTGTAATATCTTATTTTAGATTGGTCATCACTATGGCAATGGTCTGATTTTTTATTTTTATTTTTTATTTTTTAATCATTCTGGAATGCAATGACAGTTATTTACATTTCTCTTTTTATGTGTTATAGTGGCAAAGCAAGTTCAGGTATTTGCAAAAGATTCTTTGCATCTAATATAATTTTTTTTTTTTTTTTCTCTCGCAAATCTACAAGCCACAACTGTGTTTTTGTCAGGTTAATGGTGATAAACTTTTTGCCTGACAGTTGTGAAAAGTGTTACTCGAAAACTGTAAAAAATGCAAACAGACCTGGAGTTGTGTTTTGTTTCATTCACACACGTTTAACGCACAAACCTGCAGATTTAGGCATATTTAGTTCTTCTCTCAAACAGAAAACACTCTGTTCCACCTTGTGATGTCATGTGGTAATACAGGAAGTGCTCCACTGTGTTTTTAAACTCCATACACCTTAACTACAATCAACTGAATGAAACTGCCACTCTCTACTGATCAAAAAGTAAAAGGTAACTCTTAACTTGTTAGCTTGTTAACTAAAACTACCGCTTCATGACATCACAAGGTGGAACAGAGCATTTTGAGCTTTGGAGATGTAGACAGACTAATAATGTGCCGTACCTGAATATCAAGAGGGGTGGAGCAGACACATCGTAATCGTAAAAATAAATATCAAACCTAGTTCACTGAAAAACATTACGCGTAACATATTCAAGGCATAAAAAGCCTTATTTTATTTTTAAATATATGATAAATGCATAAATTCACATGTCCGTGTGAGTGTGTAAGTGGTTAGCAGTAGCACCAGTGGAAACTTGTACCTCAGGTGAGAGACATGGGACAGGCGGGCGTGGACTCAGCGGGTCTGGTGTGGGACAAGAAAGACACCGGTCTGCTGCGTGATGGAAAAAGAGGCAAAAGAACGGAGGAACGCAGAGAAAACTATGGCCTACGAGAAGGGTTCACGGAACACAAGCCCAGCCAGGGGTAAAGAGTAAAAAGAGTAGAGTAAAAAGTATTTTGTGCAGAGTTTAAGATCCAATAAACCTTAAAATGTAGTGATTTTAATTCAGATTTGTGCTGAATTTTGTTCAACAGAAAGAATTGTTTTCTTTTTTCCTCGCTGTTTTAATTTGTGTATTTTTGTTTGCTCAAACTATGAATGTGTTAAAAGTAAAGCTCAATCTTTTCAGCAAAAAATACTTTTACTTTTCAGTTCTGTTCAGAGATGTAGTACAGATAAAGTAAAGTACAGATAAGTACAGACGTAGTAGACGCAGTACTTTATTACTTTTACTCTGCACGCTATTTTCTGATCTATGTTATAATGTTTCTTTGTCACAAACAGACCTGGACTTGTATTTTGCACAAGCCCAGCCAGTTCTTTCACGGCCCATCCAAAATTCTCTGATCCTGGTGTGTCTACTGGTGCGTATTTACCTCGAGGGGCTCCGGAGCAGTTTTTTTGTACTCATATACTGTATATTTTTAGATTTTTTCCCCACTCCTCTCTTTGCTGCCTGGTAATGAGGCAGAGATTGCAAACTTTACCCATGCTGGCGGTGATTTTAAATGCCACAGCGGTCACAGATTGGTTCAGATGCCATCACCGTACATGCACCTGTACCGTCCCACTCCAGCCCCCAGCGGCCAAGTACACCCCGATCTGGACACGCCCCCTCATTAACACAAAGACTGGTGGCAAGATAGGGCCTATATTGTTTGTTTGTCTGTAATTATCTAAGAAAAGTTCCAGTATTTTTTATATTGTCTTCACGTTACTCTGATCTCTGTAAGGTTAAATGTTGCTTTGTTATTTTACTGATGGTGTCAAGTCTCTCCAGCGCCATTATTTGTTAATTGGACACTATGCACATAAAAATAACTATGTAATAATACTATGTTCTCGTCTCTGTCACTAACTTAAAGGTGTTCATTTAGAGTAGGTAATAATTAAGATAATTACGGGCTTCTGTCAGATGTTATTGTGCATGGCTGAACACGGGTGATGACAGCCTGAAGGACTCAACAAAAGAGGTGAGACGTGTTCATTCGTTTGTGTATAGAATATTATATTACGGGAATATCTTAAAGAAAACTGATTATAAGCTTTAAACCATGCTATAATGCTGTTTGCTCACTGATGCTAACTGTAGGCACTGCTCTGTCTGAGGTTTTGTTAGAGTTTAAAGGTGCACTGTGTAACTTTTTCTACAGATATGGCATTGCTCTGCCGGCAGTGTTCCACAGTATGACATTAAACAGATCTGTCTTAGATTTATTCAATTACAGGTGGTTTTATAGCTCAAAAATACCTAGAAAAACAGGCATTCTGACTGTGAGCGGGGTCGCCTCCCCACAGATCTGACCTGTAACTTGGTCTAGTTTGGTCTCCATGAAGATAGAAAGGTTTAATGCCGTACACATTTGATGCACCAGCTTTATTTGAACACAGTTTGACCATAGAGCTGACTTAGTTGGAACTACAGCAGGAAATATGATTTGTTGTCTCACCTTTTTGTTAAAAATCAGGACAGGACAATGAACAAAAGAGGTGAGACGTGTTCATTCGTTTGTGTATAGAATATTATATTATGGGAATATCTTAAAGAAAACCGCCTCTCTGTATTGATCACAGAGAGGCGGGACCAATCGGGTTTGAAGTCAATGGACCTGACGATTCATAAGTCGTTTTAGACCAATATTGAAATTTATATTGAACAAAATGTATAATGATGATGTGCATAAGTTAAAGCATCAAATTAGACTTCTTTAAACAATCTAATATGATTAACTTAGATTCAGGAACTGGACCACGCCTCAACCTCCTCGCCAGCCAACCACAGCTCATCTTGACGCCGCCTTCAGTTACCCAGAAGCCCTATTTATACAGCCTGTCCCGACAACACTCTCTCGACCTCCTCCGTCCCACCCCGTGTCTCTCGTCCATTCCGAATCAGCTGGGTGACCATTTTGGATTGAAGACGGAGACATCTACCCACCGCCAATAAACATCTATATCGTATTTCATTGTCGTGGCGTGGTCCTTGCTAGTGAAATTGTACACGGGGGCAATTAACGGGAGTCAATTTTGTGTTATATAGGACCTTAAATATAATGCTGTATAGTGAATGGTGAACCTACTTACTTGCTTTTGTGGTTTGAACTTTTATACATATATATATATACACAATATTAAGTGACAAGTTCAGTGTTATGAGAATAACCTTATCTCGCCCGATTGGTTTTGACATACCTGCAGTCACTTCCAAACTCCCTCCACCTCCCCCAGACCCCCATAGACCCCTCGCCATCCACCGCGGCAAAACAGCAAGATTGAAGTTCAAGGTACGACACCTCCACGGTCAGAAACGGTCCCACGTACGAGTAACAGTTCTATATAAAGCTGGACTTGTGCTTTTGTCACTTCAATTTTCCATTTAGCCCTGAAAAAGACAACAGCGGTAGAGTCGCGAAAGGGGTCAGATGGTTCGGAAAAAAGACGAGAAGCTAGCATAACGGATTGTGACGGAGAGCAGAGAACTTTATTACGGAAAACCTTGAGAAGAGGAAGAGGTGGAAAAAAGAGAGAAACAATAATAAAACGGCAGGGTCTCACCAAAGCCCCAGACTCAGGAACAGTTTCTTTTGTTTCTTTGTCATTTTTTTTTTTTTTTTACCAGTCTAATGAGTAGTGGAAGAAGTACTCAGTTTTGTTACTTAAATAAAAGTACAGATACCAAAGCAAAAAATACTCAAGTAAAAGTATCACATGAAAAAATCTGCTCAAGTAAAAGTATTAGAATATCCATTTTAAAAAGTACTTAGAGTAAAAAGTATTTTGTGCAGAGTTTAAGGTCCAATAAACCTTAAAATGTAGTGATTTTAATTCAGATTTGTGCTGAATTTTGTTCAACAGAAATAATTGTTTTCTTTTTTCCTCGCTGTTTTTATTTGTATATTTTTATTTGCTCAAACTATGAATGTGTTAAAAGTAAAGCTCAATCTTTTCAGCAAATCTAAGATAATAATAAAAAATACTTTTACTTTTCAGTTCTGTTCAGAGATGTAGTACAGATAAAGTAAAGTACAGATAAGAAGAGACGTAGTAGAAAAAGTAAAAAGTGTCCACTGTAAAATGTACTAAAGTAAAGTACAGATACCTAAAAACTATAGTTAAGTACAGTACTTTATTACTTTTACTCTACACGCTATTTTCTGATCTGTTATAATGTTATTTGTTGTATTTTGCTTCATTCACAAATGTTTAACACACAAACCCTGCAGAGGCTGAGTTCTTCTCTAAAACAAAACAAAACTCCACCTTGTGATGTCATGTGGTAATATACAGGAAGTGCTCCACTGTGTTTTATAATTCCAAACACCACTAGAATCATTTGGATGATTTCAGACCTGGAATTGCCAATCTGTACTGAACAAAAGGTAAAATATAGCTGTTAACGACTACTTCATGACATCACAAGGTGGAACAGAGCATTTTGAGCTTTGGAGGTGTAAACAGACTAATAATAAAAGATTCCTTAAATGTGTGAATGAAACAAAACACAACTCCAAGTTTCTGATGAGGCATTATAACATGGCTTAAACTTCACACAAGTCAATTTTGTGTAATATAGGACCTTTAACAGTTATAGAATTAGCTCTACAGGAAGTGAATTTATGAACTTCAACAAAACTAGAAAAAACTAAACTAAGAACTTTTTTGGGTTAAAATCTTAAACAAATCAAACAAAAAAATGAAGGGTTCAGAAAGAAGAGAAGAAGCTAGAGCACACAACTCTATTATGGAAAACCTTAAGAAGAGGATGAGGGGAAAAGTACCCCCCCAAAAAAACAAAAAAAAAACAGCAGGGTCTTGCCAGAGCCCCAGCCTCGGGTACTGTTATGTGCTTTTGTCACATTTGCATTTTCTACACAGGGGTCTATTTTTTACAAAAAGTACAACTTCATAAACTGCCAAAGGTAAAACAATGTGCGAAGTCATGCATCGCAGCCAACTTACTTTCTTCAAGTGGTGCGAATGTCGTAGCTATTTATCACTTTAGAACAATGTGGCGGGTTGGGAAAACTTTGTGCCGGTTTAAATCTGCGACTGTTGACTGTTGAGTACTTTTTGTCCCCATAGGAATGTTACAGCTTTGACGGGAACGTTCCGCAGTATGGCATTAGACTTGTTCAACTTGCATTTATTCAAGTCCATGTGTTTATACTGCAACAAACTAAACAAACAAACGAAAAAAACACACACATACACATTGAAAAACATGCATTCTTACTCTGAGTGGGCTCGCCAGTTCACAGATCTGACCTGTGACTTGGCCTAGATGCCATACTGTTGTTGCCTGGCAAATCCAAACTGATATGTCTCTGTATTTTTATATAGATTGATATCAGTCTGGTCCCCACTCCCTCCGTCACGCCTCAAGCCCAGACAAATGTGATCGTCCAGTTTTTTTTTCAGTGCACGTGTGAAACAAAAGATTTCATTGGTCCTTATTGTTTACAAATAAAATACAGTTTCTCTCACCTCAGATTAAGAATTTAGTGCTTTGCTCATTGATTCTGCAGAAATCTGATGTTTTTCAGTCCCCTGTGATATTTCTTTCCTTTATTTTTTCCAATACAGACCGATGATGTGTGTCCCTGATTGGCTAATCCACCTGTCAATCACGCCCTCTGAACATGGGGGAGATCCACACATCTTCATAAAGTATTGAAGACGTGTGTATTCTGATTCCCAGGCAAATACTGCGGAACATTCAAGGGAAGCAATGAATGTCCAAGGAGGAAAGAATATGGCAATCCTGAAAAGTTACATAGTGCCTTATTAATGAATATGAATAAAAAATAAAATGAATATAAATAAAACATAAAATCATAAAAATATAATTAACTAAACATACATGAGATTGGGGAAAGGGAAAAAGTCAAAATTGCTATTCAGTCCAATACAATTTAGGACAGTGGTGAGTAACTATACATGGATTTATTTAAAAAGACTGCACTACTTAGAGGACTCATTATTTTACTTAAACTTTGACAGTTAGTTTTTTGTTGTTGTTTTTTTAATATAGAAATGTACAAGGAAATTATATTTATATTAGCATCTCAAGTAATTCTGGCCTTTACTTGCCTGACCAGCCAAAACCACGTGCTTTTTCGAAGATGTGTTGGTCTAGAATCGTAGCCTGTCTCCCTGATTTCCGAGAGACGTGACTGACAGGTGGATTAACCAATCAGAGAGAGGCATGGTATGTTCATGTCAAAATAAACATGGCAGCTTCCCTAAAAAAAAGGGGAAACAACACGATTTTCAGCAGAATCAACAATCGAAGCATCAAACTTTCATTTATCTCAGGTAAAAGAAGTAGGAAGGATTTTCGAGAGATTAGCTGTGGTTGGATCATCTCATGTTTGGACAGAGGTTTTTCACGCTCTCTGGTCCAATTCCAGACACTTCCTTCAAACACGATGTAGACTGGCTGGTCAGACAAGATTTAAGTAAAGCACTAAAGAACCAGCTATAGCAATTTTGGGACAATGTACAATACAATACCAAGGGACCAGTTACTCATTTTTGTAAGTAAGTATAAATATAATATACATGACTCGGAACAATAAAGTGGAAAGTTGCAGCCCAAAAGAGACAGCTGGTCCAACTTTTACTTTCTAATTAGCTTCAAGTATAAATGTAGTCCCTCATTACAAGGACAGTCCTGAGTGATGGAAGTAAAATGGTAAATAAAGGCCTCATTACATCAAATGTATAAATCCGTCGCCCAGGTGTTTTCTAAGCGCCATACCAATTACAGCAAAGTCTCTCTGATAAGGCTCCTGCAAATTAAAAATGTGAAAAACAGAACTTAATGGTAAATGGACACATTTTTATACAGCACTTTTCCACCTTCAGTGCACTCGAAGCTCTTTACACTAAGGAACCACGGACCCACTCACACACACACTCATACATCAGTGTAAGCAAACAGTGGGGATGAGGGGGTGAATTGTCTTGCCCAACAACACAACATCAGCATTCATCGGCAGGAGCTGGAATTACACCACCAACCTGTGGGTCAGTGGATCTGATCGCTCAACCAATTATGTTGGAGCTCATTCTCCAACAGGCTCCTACAGGACTACATTCATACTATAATACTCCCTACAATTGTACAACGACTCACCCTTATGTAGCAGATAATACTCCCTACAACTGTACAACAACTTAATCTCAAGTAACGGATAACCTATGCCCTGTCAGTCGTTCTTGTCTCTTGTATATAGCTGTGATTTTATAGTTTATTACTTATTTTTCTATTTTATTTTGACTTGTACATATACATTTATTTTTATTTTTATAATTATGTCTCATTTGACTCCTGTCTCTTGCTCTTTTTGCTATACCATCTATTTTTGTTACTCTCTTGTTATTATAATATATTGTGATGTTTGAGCGACTGTATCCAAATAATTTCCCTTGTGGATCAATAAAGTTTGTCTAAGTCTAAAGTCTAAGTCTTCATATTGAGAACGGGATTTGAACTGGCAACCTTTGGATCAGTAGCCAAACACTGTCACTCCACTAGTTCAGTTTATTAAAGTTATTCCTCACTTACTGTACCTTATACATTCTGAACATCCTGAATATACACCACGATGAGTTTATAAGGGCAAAAGCGGGGTTTTACTTTCATGTTATTGCCTTGAATATTTCACAGTTTGGCATCAAACTTGTCTATTTTGCTTTTGTTCAATCACAGGTATTTTTTCCCCCAACCTTTCTACTGTAAAATCATGGAGACCAAACCAGACCAAGTTACAGGTCAGATCTGTGGAGAGGCGACCCCGCTCACAGTCAGAATGCCTGTTTTTCTAAGTATTTTTGAGCTATAAAACCACCTGAGCTCCTGAGAGAGTGGCAGCTGGGTACAGCAGCTCCTGAGGTTTTTCCTGAAAACATCTACCTTTTTAAGTTACTCATGTTTGCACTTTAACTTTTTATTTTATTTTTATTTACTCTATCTGTCCAATAAAACACTCATCATGTTTTTGGGCATTTTTTTCTTGATTAATTAATTTCCCTTGTTTAAATAATTTGTTTAAATGAAGTTTGTCTAAGTCTAGTCTAAATGTAAGGTAGAGCTGTTTAATGTCATACTGTGGAACATTTGAAACGCAGCAAAAACATATCCATAGAAACAAGCAGCAATGTATTCAAAAGTCGTCACTCCTACTCTGTCTATACCAACCTCATACATTTATAAGATTAGATAAGAAGAGTTATGCCACACGCCAGGCTGTTTTTTATTCCACACTTCATACGACTATTTCCCCAGCGCAGCAGGTGAGAACAAAACATCCACCCTGCCACATCTTTGTTGAAAACATGAAAAACTAATCCCAGTATCTAGTCCTGGATGGTCGCCCCCTCCCATGTATCTCCATGATGGGCTCTTCAGAGGGGCTCGGGCTCCCCTGGTCCGACTGGAGAACAGGTTTGAGGAGAAAAAGGGAGCATCGTTTATCAAAGGTTTGAAACGAGCCGTGTTGGCATGCATGGCTGGAGAGGAGGAATCCATCTCCCCTCCGCCCCCGGCCTCCACCCCGCCCTGAGGAATACCACACCGGCAAAGTGACAAAGGACCACATCACAACTCCCTCTGAGTCTAATTAAACAGCGCTATTAGGAGACCAGAGGAGAGGCGGCGGCGTACAGTAGATCCTCTTGAAGAAAGGAATAGAAGATGGTACATTTGTATGTATCGGGAGCATAGACTGTACAGTATATATAAATGGAAATAGCTAACCCGCTAGCCGCCATGTTCCAAATAGGAAGTGAGCATGGGGGCGCTCCTGCTCCATCGACTCTGGCTCCAGTTGACTTGAACAATTATCACCTCTCTCTCTCTCTGTAACTGCTGCTGTCAGACTTGTCATTTTAGTCTTAAAGGTCTTTCTTATATTATGCAAAGTTCACTCTTGTGATCTTGCCATGTTGTAATGTTGTTACCTCCTCAAAAATATCCCTGGAGTTGTGTTTTGTCTCATTCACACATGTTTGAGTGACTGTTTATTATTAGTTTAGTTTTTTTTTTGTTAAAATGTGTGAATAAAACACAACTCCAGGTCTGTTTGTGATGAGGAAACCACATTATAACATAGATCAGAAAATAGTGTAATATGGGTCCTTTTAAAATGTTCATATTAACCAGCTCTACATGATCCTGGTGTTTTTAATTCACTATTTTGTCTGTTAATAAATTCCTATTCCTAATATGTAACTCGACTCCAAATCTGCCCTATAACTGCTAGCCTCGTGAGCTTCATTTGACTGGTCACACTCCCTTATCGCCCACTTCTTTATACAGCCTATGATCAGAAGTTTGCTGCTATTTGCGTACTACTTATCTAAATCCTTACAGTGCGAAGAGAGCGCAGAGAAAAGCTAAAAATATCTGTAAACAAAGGAGCTTGCAAAAAAAAAAAAAAAGTAACACTCTAAAACAGAGTTATATATACTACGCTGTTCGTTGAGATAAACTTGTAGATTAGCGTTCCCACTTGGCCTTGCTCTTCATATTGTTTTGCGTTATGAGCAGATGGTGCAGAATGCGTTATATTCAAATCCAAAAAAAGAAAAATTGATAGAAACCGTAATGGCTGCTTTCCATTGTTTAATCACTCGTCCTGTGGGTTACGTTCCTTTCTCTGCAAAAACATCAGGTTTAATAGAATAACAGCAAACACAGGAGATTCCTTTAATGATTTTGTAATAAAATCAGATTACAAATAAAACAAATCCAGGATATAAAGATTTGCTGTGGCTATTTACAAATGAGTCCTGACTGCTCTCTAAGCTGTGAATCAGGCAATTACAAAAACATAATGCGTGGTTAATCTGCCTGAATGCGGGAGATTTCGTGGAAAAGCCAGAGGGGCATTTGAAACGAGGAAACAACGAAAAAAAAATTGAGATAAATGATTGATGTTTTGTTGTTTTTTCGAAGGCCCAGTACCAGATTTTCCTCTTAAAAATGCGAAAAATAAGTAGATAATTTTAAGCAGTTTGCAGTGTGTTTCCAGAATACACACTTCTTCGATACTTTACGAAGATGTGAGTCTGGTCAACGGTGAATCTCCCTGTTAATCTCCAATTGGGCGTGATTGGCAAGTGGATTAGCCAATCAGAGACAAACATGGTTGGAAAAAATAAAGGAAAAACGATCAATGAGGTTCTTTGTTTCACAGGCGTTGCTGAATAAAACTGATCTGATTGGACGAGACTGATATCACGCTGTATAAAAAACACAGAAAGAGATCATTCTGGATTCACCAGGGACTCTCACTGACCAGTGCAGAGTTTTGCCAAGACAGTGAAGCTAGCAACAACTGGCATACTAATGTGCACTTCCTGATTACCCTGACAATAAAATGCTTTCAAGCACGCAGCAGATAGGAGCTGCTTATACAATATATCTGTACTGGGCAACACAAATTTTGCTCAAATACATGAAAGAAATTGGGTACAGGCCCTTTAAATCACAGACTGCAATGAATCAACTTTATACACACACACACACACACACACGCACACACACACACACACAGCCGCTTTAATTTCCATATCTCCTTGAAAATGCGTATTGCCGTTTGTTTCATTGAGGCTTCGCAGAGAATAAAGAATGTGGATCTGTGGCGTCGATGCGTTTAGTCCTTTGTGGAGCTCAAGTACATTTAGCGTAATCCTGAGTAAACAAACAGGTCTCCAGTGCTGAGTGTAGCATCTCCAGGGTTAGCATTGATTAGCATTGCTGAATCAAGACTTGGCATCTCCTCATCGCCATGACGATAAGCGGGTCTGACTGAAGCTGGGGTGACATCATCTCTGGTCCTTCGACTCTCACCTCAACGTGGGTCATCGTCACCGGCAACCAACGGGGACATCCAGGACACGCCGCACCAAGAGTTAGCTGGGCCAAATCATTCTTCTTTTAAATAATTACTTTTTTTTTTGTTGTTTAGTAACTTTCTTCGAAGGCCTTGATGGCGTTGAAGAATGGGTTGAATGAGAATAAGCTTGAATGCCTCAAGGCCCTGTAGCGATTTCTTTCCATGTATTTGCCCCAGTACAGATATACTGTATAAGCAGCTCTTGAGGTCAAAATAAGTCCACTGCGAGCTGTCTGTATGTAATGAAAAAGCTTTCATATATATTTACATATATATGGAGGTTCAAATCCATGCTGTATAAAAATGTGACCCTTTACTGCCAGTACAAATCAGCAGGTACGGTGCCTTTAAAGATATTTAAAAATATGAGGCCAGAGCAAGGTTTTGCCATCACCGTAATGCTAAAAACAACTGGCATGCTAACCACACACTTCCTAGTATATCTATTCTTTGTGTTTTTCAAATGAGACCAAACCATTTCTTTCTCTGCGTCGGGATTCATCCAAAAGTTAACACATCTGCCTTATGTGCCGTGAATGAATAGTTCTATTGACTGCCCATTTTCAGTTTCAATTTCTTCCTAGAATTTGAATTTGTTTTCCTCTTTGGTGTTGTGGAGCTTTTTTGGTTGTTTTTGGCACACCAAGTCACAGGTCAAGGGACTGCTCTGCTGCTTTCATCTGGCCACACTCCCATGACTGACTTGTTTTTTTTGCATCTGGCCAAACGGGCCCCAAATTTGAAAGGAAATAACGCGACTTTACAACACAAGTGAAACACTTTTCCAAAGAGACAAATTAAAACATTGCATACAAGCTGAAGTTTTCCAGTATGAGCAATTTATTGGGCCAAGGTTTGTATTATTTTTAGGGTCATGTTTTTCTCAGAAAGTGTGAATAAGCAGTGAAATTGCATGAGGTTTGTGAAGGCTAAATTCACTTTAACCACATTTGCCAATATTCAAGAGACATATTGTGCTTGTGTCTGCTATATGGTTATAGTTACAGCACCCATGGATCATTATGTTGTAATTTGCACATTTTAAATTGAAATATTGATCTAAAACAACTTAATAAAAGAAACCTGTCCGCTGACTTTGGCATTAGAAAACTGTGGTGTCCAATGGAAGCTGACGTCGCCATAAACGTCATCACAGCAAAGAGTCGGCACCTCCTACTTTCTTTCATTTGTACCAAAATAACTACGCAACGCTGCCAAATCCTACGTGTATCACTGATTAAGAAAATAAAATTGGAGATAGAAGTAAGTGGGTGTGTACTAATGGAGGTGAAAATGGAAGCTGATTGGCCACACGGCGTCTTGAAAATATGCAATTAAAGATGACTCAAACATGCGAATCACTTCAGATACAACTTTAAGAGGGTAAATGAAAAGGGATACAGTTATAACATGGTTGCTCTAAAAGTCGATTTTGCAAAATATTTCTGCATTAACATTAATTTGCTGAGAGTTTGTTTATTGCGTTGTCCCAGTCCACTAATTAGATGTTAAAGTGCATTTGACAGGTTTTCATGTTTCTCTAATTATGACCTGGTTTGAGGGGATAGTGCATGTGGTTAAAACGTATTACACTTTTGGTTTCAGAAAACAGTTACTTCTCATTTTCAGTCAGACTATTGTAATTTTAAATGTCCAAATTATAACATAAAGATTGGTGTCATAGATTATAACTATATAACAGTCCCACCTTAACCTTTGCCTGGCCATTACCTTTGTGACAGTCTGCCTACTCCATTCCGACACAGTCAATTTGAAGCCCCTGTTGCTCACCTATAGGAGTTTGCCCGTAGTGTTTGCCCATAGGAGGTCTCCTGCTGCAGAGCATGGCCCACAGCACGTGTACACAGTGGCCTCTGTGGGAGGGGGATAATTACATGTTGTACAGGGATTTTAATGAGAGCCGCGCTCCAGTGGACTGCTCAGAATCCTGCTGTTTCTGCATCTGAAAGCTCCCAAATATCTCCATTACTGACAGTGTCTGTACAGAAATCTGCTCTTTGAATCGTTATCGCTTATCCAGTACACTATATTTGTACAACACATTTCATGAACACATTTTTGATAAAGTATCACACAACTCACAAGTATTTAAAAACCAGAGAATAAAAGTAAAACAACGGTATTAAATGTTTTCATTCAATTTACTTATTTGAGGTCAAAATGTCTGAGATGGCAGTTCCAGTCTCGTGGTTGTTGTCTGATTGTGTTCTCGGACAAGACACACTGCCCACCTGTCGATTGTGATTGATGACGGCCATTTAAATCTTAAAGCTTTCACGTTATAATGTAGTTTCCTCAAAAACATGTCTGAAATAGTTTTATATGGGCACCATTCAAACCTCCTTACACTCGGCTGTTTTTTGTAACTACACAAAAGACAAAAAACAAAACACTACAACTTTCACAAACCTGATGCGATGTGCAGTAGTTTCATTAGTTTGTGGACTGATGGAGCTCTGAAGGGGGAGTGATTTAGCTTGGAGAACAAGGAGAAGAGGGGCTCATCGTCAAAAACAGAACAGAAACAGTAAAAGTAAACATTTTAATGAACACTGCTTTCGGCAAATATAGTATTTTGAAAACAATAAAAGGCAACACACCAATCTAAATATGCCATGTGCTAAAAACATCTGTTTAGTTAATCTATATACTAATCACAAACGTGCAGTTAAAAGTCTGCCTGTCTCGAGATGACGATAAATGAGAGTGTGAGTGAAATAAATCATAAAAAAATCCGCAGTGACAGACCCTCCAACGTAATGTGCAACGGTCTGTGGTCACGCCATTTTGGAGATATTATATTAGCCTCAAAGCGTTATACATACGAATTGATAAATATTCTTTTTTCTCTTTTTAATTAAAAGACGTGCATTCTTTCATTACATCCCATTTGTAATCAATGGCAGTGTAAACGAATCTAATTAATTTCAGTTTGAGGTCATATTGTCCCTTCATACACACAGGAATAATTAATCTGAATTCTAATGATAGCATGTCTTTGTGTCTTTTGCTGCATGTGAATCGTCACGTGAACAGCTCGCCTCTCTTTACTTTTTATATTTACGGCGGCTTTCATTTTGTTAAGACATTTAAAGTTATAGTAAAGTATAAATGAGATATTGCTATATTGATACTTGTGGTGCTTACTGAAGGCACTGCTCCGTCTGAAGCTCTGTTAGACTTCAATCTGAGCTTTGTTTTAACACAATCTGACCAGAAAGAACTGATTTAGCTGGAACTACAACAGGTGAGAAGCTAGTTAGCATTAGCCAACAGTGTTTCAGTTAGTCACTTTCACCTTTTTGTTGAAAACTCCTGAAAATGTTGTTTAAATCAATTTTTTTTTACGTTTTCAGGCTATCTTAAAACCTTAGCCTGTGTCTGCTAATGTCTGCATTGTGTCACCATGGTAACTGATGAACATTATGCCATACACGTACATGTAGAACACTCACTGCAAAGTATCAGTTACTCAGTATTCCCTACAAATCATATAAAGCCACGGTACATGATTTTGAAACCATAAAATGAGGAAGTAGGAACTGGATCTGTATGTACGATTTTGATTTTAAAAGTCATATCATCATGTATGGCTTTTACTGATAAAAATTCTTATGCTGATTCATTCTTATTTGCAAAAAAAATTGTCTGTTCCACCTTGTGATGTCATGAGGTAATACGGGAAGTGCTCTGTTGTGTTTTTAAACTACACCCACACCTTCACTAGAATCATTTGGATAATTTCAGCCCTGGAATTTCCAATCTCTACTGGACTAAACGTAAAATGCAACTTCATGACATCACAAGTTTGAACAGAAGTTTGGAGATGTAGAGAGTTTAATAATAAAGAATCACTTAAACATGTGTGAATGAAACAAAACACAACTCCAGGTCTGTTTTTAAGCAGGTAACATCATTCTAACGTGGCTTAAAGCTCACAGAAGTCAACTTTAATAATATAGGAATAATATAAGCATAACTTTCCAAGTGTACGCCTATACATCTGCACTCACCATACTGCAGACGTCCTTTTTGACTCACGCAGGTTTAATCACAGCTGAGTCCTTCTCCTTCCCAGTGCCACCTACCTCCAGCCGGCACATAATTACCCTGAGTCCCCTGGGACCCTAATGAATCAGGAGATTAGCCAGTATCATTGGTAATAACTAATTATATTAAATCATCATTTAGCTGCGTGTGTGTGCGGGGCTGCAGGCCGTAAACAGCAAAAGAGCAAAGGAGGGAGAGTTTTGCAGTAGCTGAACTGAAAATATACAGTGTTAAAATATAGAAAATTGCAGGTCCTACATGAAGCAAAATTGACTCCTGTGAGCTTTATGTCATAATGTTGTTACCTTCTCAAAAACACACCTTTATTATTAGTCTGTCTCCATCTCCAAAGCTCAAAATGCTCTGTTCCACCTTGTGATGTCATGAAGCAGTAGTCTTCAAGTTAACAGCTCCTTTTACCTTTTGTTCAGTAGAGATCAGCAATTCCAGGTAGATTAAAAAATTATCCAAATGATTCTAGTAAAGGTGTATGGAGTTTAAAAACACAGTGGAGGACCTCCTGTATTACCACATGACATCACAAGGTGGAGTGTTTTGTTTAAGAGAAGAACCTAAATATGCAGCGCTTGTGTGTTAAACGTGTGTGAATGAAACTAAACACAACTCTAGGTCTGTTTGTGAGGAAATTACATTATAACATAGATCAGAAAATAGCGTAATAAGGGCCCTTTAATATTCTTACTTTTTTTTTTTATTTACAAGTATTATTTTTTATTTACAACTATTATTATTCAGCTTTCGTAGCTTTACCTCTTTCTCCGGTAAACAGCCTCACGCACACATCCATATTTATGAACAGTCCGCGCTGTCTCTTCTTCTGTTTATTTTACGCTGACGGACATCTTGGATCCCCGCACCCCTGTCTGGACAGATCAGGTGACGCTCCGCGCTCCTTAAGGTGAGTCACCCTGATCTCCGCTGACAGGGCCGAGTCTACAGGGGGAAAAGAGGAGGACGAGGAGGAGGAGGAGGAGGAAGGGGGGCAAAGGAGGAGGAGGGGCAAAAGAGGAGGAGGAGGAGGAGGAGGAGGAGGAGGGAGGAGGATGAGAGGAGAAGAGAAGGAGGATGGAGATGAGGAGGAGAAGAGGAGGAGGTAAAGGAGAAGAGGAAGAAAAGGAGAGGAGACGTGGAGGGGAAGGCAAGAAGGAGAAGGATGAGAAGGAGAGGGAGAGGAGGAGGCAAAGGAGAGGAAGAGGAGGAGAAGGAGGAGGTAAAGGAGAGGAAGAGGAGGAGGATGGAGAGGGAAAAGGCACATGCACACTTTGCCCAAACACTTGGCCCTAGGCGAGCTCCAAATGACCCACAACAACATGCCACAAATAGCCTGTCACAAAGGTACAGCAGCAGCAAAGGGCCGGACTGACACAGCCAGGGAATACTTTTTCACCTATAGATCACGGTGCAGAAATATAGGACTGGAGAGGCCGGGGAAATAAGTGTTAATAAGTAATCTGGGGCTGGTATTTCAGACATAATTCACCAAAAATATGCCATTTTCTGATTTATGTTATAATCAGACTGTAATAAGGAGACTAAGGGAGTGTGACGTCACCCATAGCGTTTTTGGAGCAAATTTGGAGCCAGTTTCATATTAGGAATTGATTTATGGACAAAATAGCGAAATAAAAACACCAGGATCATGTAGAGCGGGTAAATACGAACATTTTAAGACCAAAATGATAAGGCTTACAGCAGCAGTTACAGAGAGAGGGGTGACTATTTCTCAATGTAAAGTCAATGTGAAACAGAGTCGATGGAGCCGGAAGCGCCCCCATGCTCACTTCCTATTTGCAATGTGGCAGCTAGCGGGTTAGCTATGTCCAATGTCCTCATCACAAACATACCTGGAGTTCTGTTTTGTTTCCTTCGCACACAAACCCTGCAATGCACCTTTAAACATACGTTATTGCCTTCTCCGCTATCACTGCTTCCCTTTGCCTTTCTTTCCTCAGTAAGTTCTTTTGTTAATTGCCAACTCCTCCACAGCCAAAGATATAAAACTCTTCTCTTCGTCTGGACCTGGGCAAAGCTCAGCATAACTTCTCCATTCTGACACCAACAGCACTTTCTCCCCCTTTACCCATGTTTTATGCCGTTACAGAACACGCCATATTTCCTCATCAACAGCTCCAGTGGATAAGAATGGCTGGAAAAGTAGTTATCCTGTCCACTGATCACATAAAACTTCCAGCGTTGTGAATAGCGTCTTTTATGTTTTCGCCGTATATTCTTTCGCCCATGTTGTTCCAGACAAGTAGAAATGATGTTGATAGTCCTTTGCGTTTGGTGGTTCTAGTCCATAAGTCTGTGATTGTTTTGGTGTAATGGTCTACATGTATGCACGGATAAAAGTAAATGATGTTTCCGTGTGTGGTTGAGTTCATTCTGCGGTGTATATAACAGAGTATTAAAATTAAATAGGCATATCGCGAATGCTTCACGCTGCAAAAACTAAAATCTTACGTGAATTAAAGGTGCATTGTGTAGCTTTTCTGGTGGAGGGTCCGTCGAATGCTTTTCTTCATGGAGATGTTATTACTTTGTCTGGAATGTTTCACAGTATGACATTACACCTTTTTATCTTCATGGAGACCAAGCGAGACCAAGTTACAGGTTAGATCTGTGGAGAGGCGACGCCGCTCAGTCAGAATACCTGTTTTTCTGGGTATTTTTGAGCCATAAAACCACCTGTAACTGAATAAATGTAAAGTAGCGCTGTTCAAACAGTTAAAATATGGATGAAACCTCGACCATTAGAAAGGAGCCACATAAAAATCCCTCCACTGATCAGATTGGTTTTAGTAATGAGTACGTGATAACCTCCTAACCAGTAGATTTATGGTTCAGCATCCCATAGCATAGTTTTTTGTTTTTTTGTTTTTCTCTAGGCAATTCACTGTTATTGTATTTTTTTATTTTTTTTTTTAAGTTTGAGTTAGTGAACATTTACTTTGTTTACATAATTAAAATACTAGCGCTATTGTTTTCCATCATTTCCCCCCAGAATGACAGGGTTAAAAGCGAAATAAATATACAGTATATAATGCAAAGATTAAACTAAAAACTTCATTGTAGATGCCTGCCCATGTATATATATATTTTATTATTCTTTATTATCCCTGTAGAGAAATTATCCTCTGCATTTCACCCATCCTTTTCAGGAGCAGTGGGCAGCACATGAAGGCGCCCGGGGACCCAGCTCCATGATCTTATTGCCAGACTTGGTCAGGACTACCTCAGCTGGAGGATTTTTACCTATGGAGCATGTTTTTAAGTTGATGGGGGAAACCGGAGTGCCCGGAGGAAACCCACCCAGACACGGGAAGAACATGCAAACTCCACACAGTAGATTTGTGGTTCAGCATCCCATAACATAGTTTTTTTTAATCTTTCCTCTAGGCAGTTCACTGTTATTGTAAGTTTAGGCACAAAAGTTTTAGTTAGTGAACATTTACTTTGTTTACATAATTAAAGTACTAGCTATTGTTTCCATCATTTTCCTCCAGAATGACAGGGTTAAAAGCAAAATAAATATACAGTATATTATGCAAAGATTAAATAAACCAAAAACTTCATTGTAGAAGCCTGCCCATATAAATGTATCAGTAGATGTTTGCAAGGGCTCAGTGAAATGGCAGCGGCAGTGATCACGTTTATTTCCGTTCTAATGATATCTCTGTGGGAGAGCTGTGGGGGGATGCCATATGTTAAACAGAAAATATCACTGAAGGACACTTGTTTTTAAAAAAGTACATTTTTGTGTCCCAACACTATTGCTAACCTTTATTAAAAGTTAAAATCTAAGAAAACAACTAGATTAAATTTATAGTAAAGACTACCCTTTTATTTTTATGTGTAGATTATTTCAGTTTTGGTTAGCATTAGCATTAGTATTGATACACAAACGCCTACCTTTCTAAACATAAATGTTGTCAGTGACATCCACCCGCAGCTCCCTGATGCCTGATCTGTCAGTGTTTATTGATTTTTGCACGACCCAGTAACAAAAACCCATAGAAATATCATTAGGAAGGAAATTACTGTGACTACTACTCTACTGGCCAGGTGCTGTTGTGCACTGATTGTTATCGTTTTGTTTTTAGTTTTTCTTGCAGCAGGAGAGTCTAAGGACAGGGGGCGCTCTGACGATCTCCACTGTTTGATTTTCTTACTACTCTGGTGAAATCAACAGTTTTGTTAAGCCAGCGAGGCTCCTGCTGCTGTGATTATGGGCTCCACAAAAACAAAATGAATAGAATCAAATGGGAGTGCCATGTTTGGTTTCGAAATCTGAGGGTGGCACTGCCCCCCCTGCTGACTGTAGCATGTCATTACACTGTTGGATAAATACATGCAAATTTCAACAAACACATCTGAATGACTAGTTCTCAAAATAACACCACTCAGAATAAATTTATCTTCAAACAAATGTTATTTCTCGCTTACATTCAGAACATGGGAATTATTCACTGCAGCAAGTTTAGTGGCAAGTCCCGGTAATGCTAACAGCAACTAGCATGCTAACCACACACTTCCAGATTCTCAAACAATAAAACACTTCATAATTACATGTAGACAGATAAATAGAACACACTAGACTTAAAGCTCCTTCTCAATATGTCTGTACTGAGGAAGACCAGATATATATAGGAAGTGAACATGGGCGTGCTTTCGGCTCCACTGACTCCGGCTCTGATTGACTTTACACTGGAAAAATTGTCACCCCTCTCTCTCTGTAACTGCAGCAGTGCGCCTCGTCACTTTGGTCTTAAAATGTTCGTATTAACCCACTCTATACAATCCCGGTGTTTTTATTTCACTAATTTGCTCCTTAAATCAATCCCTATTCCTAATTTGGAACCGGCTCCAAATTCACCCCTATAACTGCTAGCATTGTGAGCTTCATTTGACTGGAACGGAACGCTATGGTCCACTCCTTTATACAGTCTATTGTCAAGAAATATTTTCCTCAAATACATGAATACAATTGTGAACTAGCCCTATAATAAACTTTACACTCCTTTACCATAACTTTGTGTAATGAACAACATATGTATTTGTATTGTTTTCCCAACTTTTTTCACCCACTGCCATTTTATTTTGGACTGAATTCCGCTTGTGGTCACCGCCCAGCATCCCCGCTCATCTGTTATGTCAACAAAAAGTGGAGTGCGCTCTGGCTAAAGCCTTGTTAGCGCACAATATGGAGGCTGGTGGTGCTCTTCCTCACACAAATGGCCACCCTGAGAGACACTGGCATTTAATCTGTCCCTTTTCCCCTACTTCCAATTTGCCCAAAAAACCTCCCTCAACTTTCTCTCCAAGCTTCTCCACGCTCCTCTCCTCGTCTTCCTGGAATAAGATCAAATGCGGCGCCCCCTAAAGTTTCAGACCATCCAATATTAGTTTTACACTTAATTTGGTCAATTTTTAGCCACTGCTGCTGTTACATGGCCAATAGATGGAGAACGTCAACAGAATTTATTGTGAAAATACAAATTAAATGTCTTTAAAATCCTATCTTAGACGATGATGATTCAAATTCTATTTTTTGCTGCTGTAGTCACGCTGTTGTGGAAGAACTTGAAGTGATTCATAGTGCGACCCACCGATTTGGCATTACAAAAAGAAAAATTACAAAAACAAATCATAAGAAATGTGGCTAATCTAATATTGATTCTTTGCATCTGATGTCATCAACATTCCCTGGCGGTGTGATGCTAACTGTAAGCACTGCTGTGTCTGAAGCTCTGTTACTCAAGTTAGACTTTAATCTGAGCTTTGTTTGACCACAGTCTGACCAGAAAGAGCTGATTTAGCTGGAAGTAGAACACGTGATGATTTGTGCTGTTAAACAAGTCAGAGCTAACTAGCATTAGCCAGCCATTTTTCAGTTAGTCGCTCTCACCTTTTTGTTGAAAATCTTAAACAGAACCATGAACGCTCAGACCGATCACAGGTTCCTGAAAATGTGCTGTTTAAATCCGTTTTGTGTTTTTTTCTTGAGTTTTCAAATGATCTTAAAACTTTTTTGCCTATGTTTGCTAGTGTGTGCATGGTGTCACCATGGAAACCGCTGAACATTCCACTAGAGAGACATGTAGGAAACCCCCAGAGTGATGTCACCGCAAAGTACCGATATTGCGTTCACGTTCTAGAATTTGATGATGTCCTCATTTCAGACGCAGGGCAGGGACCTGTGTAACTCTATGGGAGATTTGCTGTTTTTTATTTAGTTTTTTAATTAATTTTTTTTTTTTTTTTAACAATATCTAAACTTTTTATCCACAAATGTTGAACCTTATCATTATTTCTTTGGGATTGTTGCACAAACTTATCTTATGTCTTTGAGTCCTTTCAACTGACAACAATCACGTCTTTGGTGTTTAATATTGGCACCACTTTCTGGAGCAACTATGAAAAAAAGTATTTTCGCTTTCGTTTATTCATGGTGACAGAGAAGGCGTTGAACTTTGCCAGGATTTTTTTGTTTCATGAAAGTGAACTCATCCTACTGTAAAGCTTGAGCTCCATTCAATTAATTATACCACCAAATCTTTATGTGGCTGCCATAACACGTCTTTGCCCCAGTGGGAAACTTAACTATTTTCGCAACGCTCTTCAAACTGAGCCCAGATACTTTGGCACCAGCGCTGAAGTTGCTATACTAAACATACTTTGGACAAACCATATTTTTGAGATTCGTCATCATCATCATCTTCATCTCTTTATTTCAGACACAAATTTACTCTTGTTATATAAACAGTTTTGCTTGAAGTTTGTGAAAATTCTGTATTTAAACAGAAAACAAAGAAACAGAGCTGAGTTCAGTCTGACTTCATAAGTAAAGCGGCTAACTTTGAGGATTATGGTGAAATATGAGTTTTTGTTTCTATTTCTAAGAATAAACTCAGACTTTGATATGAATACTTTTAAGATGAACAATGCCTGTTGCTACAGAAACAGGTTTAAAAGAGTTAAAAAAGTTAAATAAAAAGGTGCCAAATCAAGCAATGACACCCCATACCACCTATTTTATTCATTAGCCGCCGTTTGTTTTGACCCAAAGAGCCCATGGGGTTTCTGTGATTGGTGAATCCGCCTGTCAATCACGCCCTATGGAATCATGGAGACAGGATACAGCTCCAGACCCACACATCTTTGTAAAGTTTTGTCAGTTTTAGCTGTGCAGGAAGACCAAAGAAGGACAATTGGACCCTTGCAGTCCATTAATTATAAGAACCCAACCAGCGTAACATTCTTTGAAACCAATCTCTGAACTATAACTACCATTTAAAGATTTTGAACCCTTGATTACTTCTTCGCCGCCCCTCCCGCCCTCACCTGACGAAAAGTGATTAGAAGTCCACCGTCCCAGGAGCGGACCCTCACCTAATGTGCTGATGATGAGAAACGCAAGTGTATTTGGGGCATTAAGTTAATTAGTAGCTAGTGATTTCCCCGAGGAGGGCGAGACAGAGTGTGCTGTTAGCCTGCCTGAGCTGTATTAACATCATGTGTCATTATAACTGGGGAGATGCTAATTAAAGGTATAGAATATACCCTCCTCCTTCCTCCTTATCCAGCCCACCGCCACCAACCACTCAGCTACTAGCTCAATTACTACAAAAAACGTTGTCAGACATAGATGGGTATTCTTAAGGTGTAATGACCAGGAACCAGCTTCAAATCACTGTACAAGCAACGCAAGCACACACACATGCACACACACACCAATGGAGGAGCAAGCGACCATTTCCAAGCTAATGAAAAGAGCCGAGAAGCGTTAAGGTAATATGTCAGAATTCCAGGATTGCTACGAGGAGTAACTTATACTGGAATTGTGGTAGAGATGTTGAAAGTTATTTTGAAAAGTTCTGTATGTCCATTTGAATCTAATTAAGGTAAGGTAAAGCACACTTTATTGTACCCATAGGAAAATTTGTCCTCTGCATTTGACCCATTAAATGTTGTTAGTAATAATTATAAAGCTTTGTATTTTTATGGTGCTTTCAAGACACTCAAAGTGTTTTACATTAGGGATGCACTGATCCGATACTGGATCTGATACTGACGTCCAAATATCAGTTCAGTCAATCCTGGTTGGACATAAAAATTGATGTTATAAGACAATTTACTGGTTACATTCATCCCATAAAATCTCATAATGTTTGAACTTTTATTTATACAAAGTTGTTCTGTAGCTACATCAGATAAATTACAGCTCCATAAAACATTTGGATCGGTTTTGTCGTATTTTATTTTCATTTTAAGGAAATAAATGTTGTCTTCAGTCTCTGCACTGGTATTGGTTGATTGGTTGACTTAAAGCTGGAACTGAAAAAGCTGGATTGGTGCATTCCTACTTTACAGTGCTTTATTCATTCACTCTGCACTCGCTGGTGGTAAGATACCGACAAAGCTGCCCCGGGGTCAGACTGATGAAAGAGAGGCTACCCATCTGTGCCATTAGCCTCTCTGATCATTCCTAACATTCACACACCACATTCATACATAGGCCAGATGAGTGAAGTGTCTTGCCTATGGACACAACAACAGTTTGACTCGAGCAGCTGCTGCCCCACCCTGATAATCCCAGGGATGAAAGTCTGCCAACCAAGTACTAACCAGGCTCAGACCTGCTCAGCAGATCAGATGAGATCAGAAGGTGGTAGGACCATATGGGCTTTTAAACTATTTCCACCTTAACATTGTCATGGAAACTAAGTTGATAAATTGCAGAAGTGACGGAGGCTCAGAAATAACGATGTCAACTCAACTGTGAACGCTCCAGTCAAATCTAGTACTCAAATTAGTTGAAAAAACAAAAATATATATACAGTATGTGTGTGTTATTATATGTTGTTACCTCCTCAAAAACATAACCTGGAGTTGTGTTTTGTTTCATTCACACATTTGAGTTACCCTTTATGTGATGCCATGTAGTATTTTTTTTTACTTTTACCTTTTGTTCAGTAGAAACAGGCAATTGGAGGGCTGAAATCATTCAAATGATTCTTGTGAAGGTGTAATATGACATCACAAGGTGTATGTTTGTGATTAGGAAACAACCTTATAACATAAACCCTTTGATATAGTGCACCACGGCCATGGAACTTCTAAAGAGGACTTCACCCTTGCACATTTACCACACCAAAAGTTGGGACTAAAACTGCACTAAACCAGGACCAAACCAAGTCTACATCAGGTCTAAAGTGGGTTCTACGTGAATACTCCATTGTTGCCTGACAGATATGTGCTCTAAACCAGACTTCTCCCAGACCCCCCACTAGGTTAGAAACAGCCCCGGCGCTAACTCATGTAGCACACAATAACAATCCCTGTGTGTAAAAAATATGACAGTACGGAGAACTAGACAAACTGCACCAACATTGACAGCATAAGTCCAAACAAATCAACCCTTATTGGTCACAGTTGCCTGTATTTACTCGAGCACTTCTCCCAAATGTTCTTTCATGTTGGCATTTCAGCGCTGAGCCTCCTGCCTTCATCACTGCGCGTTCTGATCCTCGCCTGGGTAAAGAAAGCATTTCACATCAGCTTCCTGTGGAGTTGTCTTCTTTCTCCAGCGCTCCCCGGCACAAGGACAAAAAAACATCAGCCAATTAAGTTAGAACATCTGCTGGTCTCACACGGACTGCTGGGTGCAGCGCTTTGGTGGTATTCACTGGTGCGCCTGCTTGTGTTTACATAGGGTTAAATATGACGTGTTGATATATTAAGGGTGGAGGGTCTGTCACCTGCTTGTTTCTATGGATATGTCATTGCTCTGCCTGGAATGTTCCACAGTATGACATTAAACAGCTCTACCTTACATTTATTCAATTTCAGGTGGGTTTAAAGCTCAAAAATAAAGAGAAAACAAGCATTCTGACTGTGAGCGGGGTCGCCTCTCCACAGATCTGACCTGTAACTTGGTCTGGTTTGGTCTCCATGAAGATAGAAAGGTTTAATGCCATACTGTGAAACGTTTTAGATAAAGGAGAAAAGCATTTGATGGACCCTCCACCGGAAAAGCTACACAATCTTTAAGCTCTGAAGAAGAAGAAGAGCATGCAGGACTAATTCATATGTAAATGAAACAAAAGCAGCTCCAGTTATGGTTTTGATATGGATTTTTGCAAGGTTAGAACCTCAAAGAAGTCAGTTTAACATCATATTAAACCTTTAAATATTACTGAGCTTGTTTTTGTCTTCCTTTAATCTCCAGTACACATTCAAATTGAGATGTTGGGCTAAAGGTCAACATATGATAAAAGTTCCATTGTAATTTACAGCGTTTTAAACATGAGCTGTGGGCTGTAACAAAATCTAACCTTTGGTATGTACCGCTCCCTTGGGCGAACTATAGATCCAACTAAATGTGTATTTAAACTCTCATGCCTCTTTTCCTTAAGCATTATCAGTAATAAAAATGATTCAATTCCAGCTATTTATAAAGTAGTAATGTAATATAATGTATTGATGCTTTGCCGTAACATCACGCTGGGGGTGTTCTACATGTATCTCTATAGGTGAAATACAAAATTGGTGGCGCCTCAACAAGAAAAGTTGTAGTGCACTTAAAACAAAATTGGATAATCCAGAGAATAAAAGTATTAAAGGGTATATATTTATGCAAAATTGACTCTTGTGAGCTTTAAGCCATGTTAAAATGTTGTTACCTCGTCAAAAACAAACCTGGAGTTGTGTTTTGTTTCATTTGCACAAGCTCAGAATGCTCTGTTCCACCTTGCGATGTCATCTACTGGTAGTTCTCAAGTTAACAGCTACTTTTAACCTTTTGTTCTGACGAGATTTGGTATTTCTAAAGCTGAAATTAGCCAAATGATTCTAGTGAAGGTGCATGGAGTTTGAAATACAGAGGAGCACTTCCTGTCTTGCCAGCTGACATCACAAGGTGGAACAGAGCGTTTTCTGTTTGAGAGGAGAACTCAGCCTATATATGCAGGTTTGTGTGTTAAACATGCGAATGAAACAAAACACAACTCCATGTTTGTTTGTGGAAACTACACTAGAACATAGATCAGAAAATAGCCTATGACGGGCCCTTTAAACCGTGTAATTCTTCATTTTTCGTAGGTTCTGGGCACATTTGGGAGATGGGGTGTCAGGTATTTTTACGTGTGATGTAGTAGATGGGACTCTTTACCTCTTCGTGTGTGTGTGTGAGAGAAAGGATGACTGATCTGTAATTTGCTCTGGAGAGATTTCAGAAGAGAATCCTTAATAAGCAGCAACATTTCCAAATGTCAGGACCAATTACTCAGCATTCAGTCAACTCCAATATACAGGCTACGAACTAAGGCTGTACTTTGAAGAAATACACTGTCTGCTCATTCTGGGAGGTATTATTTTTTTATTTAAAGGCCCATATTATGCTTTGATTGATTTGATTTGATCTGATTTATGTTTTTCCTCATTAAAACCATACCTGGAGTTGCAATTTGTTTCATTCACGCATGTTTAACACACAAACCCTGCATAATTAGGCTGAGTTCTTTTCTCAAATGAAAAACACTCTGTTCCACCTTGTGATGTCATGTGGTAATAATAAGAAGTGCTCCACTGTGTTTTTAAACTCCATACACCTTCATTAGAATCATTTGGATGATTTCAGATCTGGAATTGCCAATCTCTACTGACCAAAAGGTAAAAGGTAGCAAAACACAACTCCCGGTATGTTTTTGTGGAGGTAACAGCATTATAATGTAGCCCAAAGCTGTATTATCACATGACATCACCAGGTGGAACAGAGTGTTTTTCGTTTGAGAGAAGAACTCAGCCTAAATACGCAGGGTTTGTGTGTTAAACATGTGTGAGTGAAACAAAACACAACTCCAAGTGTGTTTGTGATGAGGAAACAACATTATAACACAAAAAATAGTGTACTGTGGGTCCTTTTAACATCAAACATTGCAGAGACAAAACCATGATTAGTATACTGTATATCAGCTAGTATATATAAGTACATATCAATTAATACTATTGTTGCAGCTATAGCAGTACTTTCCTTTATGCTTTCTACCCCCTCTGTGGGTAACTTGGAAATACGATGGCATTATCATAGGCAGCTATATTTTTAGCTGCACTTGTGGGAGAAACGTATGCTCAGGGCTTTGGCGACTCAGAGCCATTGTGTTGGAGCCCAGGACGGGTAATTAGCTTGTTATTCCTAATGAGGGGAAACATGGATGTGGCCTCGGAGGGAAACCTTAATGAAGTGCAAATGTAGCGTCTTTCAGCAAACCAAATGTAAAAATGGGATTCTGAGATCGGCCCCAGAGAGCACAGACAGTCACTTGGAATATGGCAACGAGTGATTGTTGTGGGTAAGGTCTAAATAAGATTGAGAACTACATTTTTTTCAACCTATCAAAGGATACAGAAACATATGCACAGAAAACACGTGCTCCTATTGCAGTTCTACAGCATCTCAGCTTTTGTATATTGTCCTTTGGAACATGGCAAAGTCATGGTATTCTGGTGGTTTTCAGATTCAAGAGTGTATCATACTGCCACATGGGGGTGTGATGGAAATGTATGTGTATTCATGTTGTGAAGAAAATATCATATGTCTTAGTGTAAATTTGATTTGAGTCAATCAGAGACCCAGACCAGACATTAACTAATTAATTATGTGTGGAGGCTCAGCAGGCACTGTCCTTATCCCACAAAAAACTCTACTGTTTTACCTGTCCTCAAGGGTAACAGTTAACAGATTAACTCATGGCTGTGAAACAAAAGTCACTGCTTTGATATATTCCCGTTTTCACTGCCACTGATATACGGTCACTGCTCTGTACATACTTCGTTCTCTAGTTTTATTTTCTCTTTGTGTGATATGCATAGGATTTGTCATTTTGGTACAAATGAAAAAAAAAACAACTGCTACTCGCTATTGTGATGTGCAGCAGTACATCTGAGGTGCCAACTCCTGTGATGACGTTTTTGGCGATGTCAACTCCCGTTGCACATCACAGTTTCCTAATGCAGAAATGAATGGAATTGCTTTTTTTTTTTTTTTTTTTTAAGTCCTTTTAGATCAATATTGCGGATTAAAATGTGCAAATCATAATGATCCACAGGTGTCATAGATTGTAACTATAGAGCAGACACAAGCACAATAAGCTTCTTCAATCAGTTCACTACAATTGATTAGGATTGATCTGGCCTTGTCCAGCCTTAGATGCAACAAAACTGACAAAATGCTTTTCCGTTCCTGTCTCCCCTGTACGCCTCCCGCTGTGTCCACTCAATTGGCGGCTCGAAAAGTTGAGTTAGCTAATTGGGTTACCTTTGATGAGGAGCATGTGAATGCATCAGGGCCCGTACCTGATTTTTTTCCAATGTACATGAACAAAAATGTGCCTTACCCCAGTACAGATATATTGTATAAGCAGCTCTTGAGGTCAAAATATGTCAGTTGTGTACTGTTTACATCTAATTACAAAGTGTTTTATTGTCTGATAATCAGGAAGTGCGCGTTAGCATATGAGTTGTTGCATTACCCTGACGGCAAAACTCCGCTCTGGTCTCTGAAAGTTCTAAAATGCGCTTATAAACTCATCGTGGTGAATAATTTGGATGCTCTGATTGCATAAGGTAAGCGAGGAATAACTTTGGACCTCTACAAAGTGTTTAAAACGAACTAACTCAGTTTTTCAGGTTTTTAAGACAGTAAAAATCAGGTACAGCGCCCTTAATGTTCATGCACTCCTAGAGAATGAAACCTTGAGAAAATATAGCAAGTTTCCAGCACTGAACACCGCTGCCTACTGTACTGGAACCTTCCTGGTGCTCCAGTGCTCTACTCGTCATCTCCTAGACACTCTTCGCATGATTCTCCACTCCTCCTCCTCCTCTGAGCCTTATCCTGTGCTTTTCCGTTCCTGTCTCCCCTGTACGCCTCCCGCTGTGGCCACTCAATTGGCGGCTAGCTCGAAAAGTTGCAGGGAGTTAGCTAATTGGTTTCATTTACCTGTACAGCTTTTCTATCGACTAGAACCGGAGGGCTGGAGAATCTCTGAGGGCGCCCGTGACATGCCTGCCAATACCTATGCACGAAGCCAGCTCATGGGAATGGACTCAGAGGGCTCGTTATGGTCAAAAATATGGACATGGTGCTGGAAGGGGAGGCTGCCCGGATACGAGAAATTCTCCAGAGGTCAAGGAATTTCAGAGAGACATTGTCATAGTGGTGAAAGGTTGTTGATCTGATCTGTGTTATGGGTTGCTTGGGGAGGGGGTTTCCTTTTTGGTTAGAAATTGTGGATATTTCATGGATAAATAAAGGTAGGAAAATGAATTTGTGAGTGATGGAGATAAGTTGCACCTTAATTAGTCTTAAAGGGCCCATATTTATTTGGAATTGCCAATTGCTACTGAACAAAACGTAAAATGTAGCAGTTAAATTGCACATGACAGGTTTTGACAATTCTCAAATTTCTACTTAAGTTATTGGGATAGTACCTGTTGTAAATATAAATTATAGTTTTACGCCAATCAAAGAGAAATTTGCAAAGAAAAGTTGAAAAATATGTTGAAAATTACAGCAAGTAGAGAGTTCTATATTAATTTCATCACACTAAGGATAATTGCATCAAAAAGTTTGGCACAATTTACACAAGAAACATGTTTTTTCAAATCCTTTAAGCATTATGCCAACAAAATAAAAGTGTTTTCTTAGTTTTAATTTGTCAAATATTAATTTCTGTGTACCTTAGAGGAGTTTTGGCCCAGTGTACATCAGGGTTGCTAGGAAACAACCATGGCTTTCCAACCAGAAAGTAAAATTTAAAACCAAAAAAATGGTTAAACAGGGAAAATATTTTTACTGTCTTTTAACTGTGTTTCTGTAAAATGAGTAGTCTAGCCTGTCATGGCAGTTTTCAAGTTAACAGCTCCTTTCATGTTTTGTTCAATAGACATTTGCAATTCCAGACCTGAAATTATCCAAATGATTCTAGTGAAGGTGTATGGAGTTTAAAAACACAGTGGCGCGCTTCTTGTATTATCCCATGACATCACAAGGTGGAAAGTTTTTTGGTTGAGAAAAGAACACAGCCTAAATATCCAGGGTTTGTGTTAAACATGTGTGAATGAAACAAAACACAACTCCAGGTATCACTTCCTAATTATCATATAATTAAATTAAATTAAACGCAGACAGGACACAGCAGACTTACTTTGACCCCAAGAGCTGCTTATAAAATATATCTGTACTGGGGCAACACACATTTTGCTCAAATACATGGAAAAGAATTGTGTACAGGTCCTTCAAGTTCCCTTTAATTCGAAGCATATAGTGTATAAATGGGCATAGCTAACCTGCTAGCCGCCGCGTTCCAAATAGGAAGTGAGCATGGGCGAGCTTCTGGCTCCACTGACTGGCTCCAATTCACTTTGTATTGAAAAAAAGAAAGAGAATCCTTCCTTGAACAGAAATGTAGGTCTCAGACATCATTTGTCTCCCATTTATAACTCTATCCTCAAACCTAAATCAAAACAAACAAAGAAAACAATAGGACTAGCCAGGTCAGGTCCAGAGGTGTGAAAACACCCATCATGGCCCTGAATGGTTCTGCTAACAACACCCCACTCCCACTCCATATTTAATAGACCCACCTAACTAACAGAAACTGTAAACAAATAGGTGTGGTTGTCTCAGAGTAATGTCATTGTAATTAGCGCCCCCTTCAGGCAGATACAAGGCAGTGTCCACTAGCGTTTGACCAGAACTGAAGAAGCAGCTTAGATGAGCTGCAAAACATATTCGACCAAATAAACTTTTGTCCAGTTGACAAATTGAATTTCTCCTTTTGCCATGGATTCTACCTGGACGACTGAGGGATTCTACACACGTTGAAAAAAATGTCACTCCTCTCTCTGTACCTGCTGCTGTGAGCCTTGTTATTTTGGTTTTAAATTATTTGCATTATCCTGCTCATGATCCTGGTGTTTTTATTTCATACATGACACACTCCCTTGCTTCACTTCTTTATACTTGTTGCTAACATTTACTGCCCTGCTTCTTTGCCCTTCTTTAAAACTACTTAACTTTCCGCTGTCACAAGCGTCGAGAACCAGGCTACTAACCCAAGCATTCCCAGAGACCGTGAACTCCACCACTTGCTCTGAAAACATATTCCATCGTAGTATAAATCATGAAATACACACCTGAAGTATGTCCTCTCTATTACCAGATTAGCCCACGCGACGCATTGATGTGTGTACACGTCTCACGCGCATACACACACATACACACACACACACACAAGGGGCGCCGCGTGGTCCCTGTAATGAGGCAAGCAGCTGACTTCGCACACTGTCCTGGCCATGCCCCAGTCCGTGCGATAATGAGCTTCTAATGTAACGTTTACGCAAGCATCAAGGAGGTTGTAATGAAGCCCAAATAGCTAGCTAACACTTTCTTTCCTTCTGTCTTACAGCCACTGATCTCCAACAGCCCTCAGAAGACCATTCAGATTTCGGTCATTTTTAATTGCTTGTTTGGATTTGGAGACCCAGAATCGTGCATTCAGGGCAGTGAATTCGTAATGTAATTAGCAGAAGGATCACAGATGCAGAATGAACTTTGTCCTGTGGCGGAGGAACGCAGCCTCTTTTGTTTCATGTGTCAAATAAGAGCCGTGTGCTGCTGATAACTTCATAATGAATAGCAGTTTTATATTGGGTTGATGATTTCGGTTGAGTTAGTGCAGTAGCGACACTGTATTTTTGATCTATTTATGTTTTATTTTGGAAACTTTAAAGCATAAGGAAGCCAAAGTCATGCCATGTGTTCTTAAATGTCCTGTATTACGGAAAATTGACTCTTGTGAGGTTTAAGTCATGTTATAATGTTGGTACCTCATCAAAAACACACCTGGAGTTGTGTTTTGTTTCATTCACACGTTTGAATAATCCTTTATTATTATTGTGTTTACATCTCCAAAGCTCAAAGTGCTCTGTTCCACCCAGTTTTCAAGTCAACAGCTGCCTTTTATCTTTAGTTCAGCTGAAATTGGCAATTCCAGGGCTGAAAGTGTCCAAATGACTCTAGTCAGGGTGTATGGCATTTAAAAACACAGTGGAGCAATTCCTGTATTACCACTTACATCACAATGTGGACTAGAGTGTTTTTTGTTTGAGAAGAGAACTCAATAAATGCCTAAATATGGAGAGTTTGTGTGTTAAACATGTGTGAATGAAACAAAACACAACTCCAGGTTTGTTTGTGATGAGGAAACAACATTATAACAGATCAGAAAATAATGTAATATGGACTCTTTCATGTAAAAAAAGTATAAACAAGATTCTAGCTGTAATCCATGACAGAATCTCCCTCTGTGCACCACTGCCTTCACTGACCTACTTCATTATCTTCTGACTTCTGTTGTTATGAAGTGACAGTTATAGTTCATTGCGCACAGTCACACCAAATCTGCTGTACGCTGCTGTCCTGGGCTAGTCTTTCCTGGACTACCCTGTTATTCTTGAAGATCTGCATATGCTCGAACAGCCTCATGACACAATAAAAGGCAGAACTGGGTCACTCGCTGCTCATGACTCAATAACATTCCTATTATTTTTGACGTAAAGGTCTTGTGAAGAGGCATGGCTCCGCTCGCAGATTCACCGTCTGATTAAGCGAACCTCCAAACGCAATTATGAACAGCGGCTAATACGGTTAGCGAACAGCTTTGTCAGAATAATAGCTCTTACAGAACTATTTATTTTAGTACAGGGTGGATTTTTTCTCCAGGAAGAATATTTAAAAAAATTGTATGTTGCAAATATGTAAATTGATTTAAGATCCTATATTACACAAACTATATGACGAAATTGAACATTGTTACCTCATCAAAAACTTGGAGTTGTTTTTTGTTTCATTCACACGTTTGAGTAATCCTTTATTGTTGTCTACATCTCCAAAGCTCACCATGCTCTGTTCCACCTTGTGATGTCATCAAGGTGTAGTTTTCAAGTTAACAGCTACATTTTACCTTTAGTTCAGTAGAGATCAGTGGCAATTCCAAGGCTGAAATGATCTAAATGATTCTAGTGAAGGTGTATGGAGTTTAAAAACACAGTGGAGCACTTCCTGTATCCCCACATGACATCACAAGGTGGAGCAGAGTGTTTTTGCGTTTGAGAGAAGATCTCATCTTAAATATGCTGGGTTTGTGTGTTAATTTGTGCGATTACATAGATTAGAAAATAACGTAAGCAGAGTGATGCTGCTGCTTGGTCATTTATTCTGCTGGTATAATTTTAATCTACATTACCAGTTCTGTAATTTATAAATAAATAAAATATAGAATAAACTCTACAATGCATTTTTCATACATACATAAATCTGCAGCCTGGCTTCATTCAAAAAATTTCACTTGTTACTCAGACTTGTTACGACCAAGGCAAACGCAGCTTTTTATGTCCTCACCTTTTGTACATCTCTGTTTTGTTGTGGCTGACCGAGCAGGAGAGAGGGATGACTGACCCCCACACCTCCCCTCTCTCCCTCTTCCTCCCTCCTCTTCCTCTCCCTCCTCTTCGAGCATTAATCAGCGGGAGAGAGAAGGCCGGTCAGGAGGAGGGGGCAAACACTCCCCTCATCTTCCCCCTCACTGCTACAAAGCATTATTCTTCCTGGACTGAGCTTTCTCCAGTGGTTCCATTGTTGGCGTATTTATTGTTAGGATTTTATATTATCTTCTTGTAAAATTAAAGAAGTCAAGTTGTGCTTGTTTTGGTGTATTTAATATTCAACTATAACATATGTAGATTAGCACTTTAAATGTTGTTAATTATAAACTGCAATGTTGACCTAAATCTGCTTCATACAAACTTCCTGTTCAAAACTGTAGCAAGCAGCAGATTGTCATTAACATATTTTAAATGAAAATAGTGATTTTTTTTTTCTTTTCATACAAACATTTATTATAGATGTGATCAAATTATAAACCTGATGTTATGCCCAAACTCTTTCTCTTACTTTACTCATCATTTCTTGGACCCGTACTTTGTATTTCTTGAGTAAAACCATTTTTGAAATAAGAGTTCTCTATATTGAGTACAACTTTGGCTATTCTACAAATTCTGCATTTTATAATGTAAGCCCACTTTAGCCAACTGGAACACATTAAAATGCACCAAATCAGGAAAGAAATTGTACAATTTAAGCATTTCTCTGGGGGAGGACCTCCAGACCCTCCTACTACAGGTTTGTATACTGTTTCTTGTAGCTATTGCTGTTGTGAGCTTCTGGAATTTTCAGACAGATTTTTACTGGTTGAGATTAACGGCATTCTCAAGTGTCTGTCATCAGTAACTCACTGTACTGGTGCGGATACTAAATTACTTTGGCCCCCTGAAGCCTAGAGCCGGCCCTGCTTTTAAACTGTACATTTTATCACTTCAAGTAAAAAAAAAATAAAAAAAAATTCACTGTAATATTTGTGTTCTCTTGCTTCTTTTGCACTTCATCTGTAATTATCATAAATACAATAAAAACATTTTATTTTTGACTCCAGTGCTGCTTTATAAAAATATATTTCTTATCAAACTGCGTTACTTACTTATACTAACATATACTACCCTTTAATAATCAGCACAATGTTATGAAATGTACACATAGTTAATAATAGCCATGGGGTCATAATGCCTTCTGCTGTGTTCTCAGGCTTGGTTAATTCCATGGTCAAATGTATCAGTTATACAGCCCCATTAATGGTAATTGATAGTAATTAGGACAGAGGGGGTTGAGCTGAGGTGGGTCTGACGTCAGTCTGGAGGACAAATGGGAGACTGTCTGTGCCAAATGTTCACCATTATGTCTGAAGCAAAAGATGGATATTTTTACCTGTCAGCTTTAATACTTTATGTCAAGATAATACAATATTTTGAGGTATTTTATCATGTACTACTGCCACCACTACTACTACTACTACTACTATTACTACTACAACTTCTAAAAAAGGTCTTGAGTAAATTTAACTGTCAGCTTTAACCTTTATATTTTTGGGTATTTTACTACTACTACTATACAACTACTACTACTACCATACTGGTGGCAAGGTACAACTAGTCACAGCTGCCGTGGGATAGACTGCCAGTCTGCGCCACCTCCAGTCACACACCACATTCACAGTGTCTTGCCTAAGGAAACAATGGCTGTATGCACTAGAGATGCAGCTGCGCCACTGTAACATGGAATGATCAGCAGTTAGCATGGAGATACAACGCACACATTAGTAGACACTAGTGCGTAGTACTTGAGACCGGTCTTGGTCTCGAGATTGGCCTCGAGGCCGTTTTTTTGACGTTTTTGGTCTCATAAAAAAATGAGACCTCGTAAACTTCTTAAAACATCCTTGCTGTCCATCTGCCGCACCGCTCCTCGCCTTTTCAGCTCTCGCTCCTCCCTGTCTATAGCGCACAGGCTCCCTCCTCCCTGCACGCTGATAAGAAGGGCAAGAAGAAACGCGAAGCAAAAACTAATCCAAATTTATGTTACAGTGTTGGCACAAAGCAGGCCCACAGCACAGAGCAGGCCTACCGCAACGTGGTTGAAATTTGCCTAATAAAAGTGCACAAATGCATCTGTATTTGTCACAACGTGCGTTTGGTAAATGTGCAGAGGCTGGTAAATACCACTGCAAAACCAGTAAAATAATGTAACTAGTGAAACAGGTTTAAAAATCCTACCTACTTTCTTCAGTTTTCCGCAAAGTGCCAATAGAAGTTATGTCTGTGTGTGTGTGTGTGTGTGTGTGTGTGTGTGTGCGTGTGTGCGTGTGCGTGTGTGCATGTGTGTGTGCGCCAAAATAATCTTGTCCTGGTCTTGGGTCCCTGTGGCCTTGGACAGCTCTTGGTCTCAATTAGTGCAGTCTTGACTACAACAATAGTAGACATTGCCAAAAACGTTTTAAGATTGCCTGAAAAAAATACTACATGGATTTAAACAACACATTTTCAGGAGCCTGTCTCCTATCCAAGTACCAACCAGGCTCAACCCTGCTTAGCTTCCGAGATCTGAGAAAATTTGGCATTGTCAAGGTGAAAATATGGGCTTTTACTATTTCAATCAGCTCATTTTTGGTCAACAAATCAAAAATTCAATTCAACCAAATTCAAAAATCTGTTTCGTTTTTGACTTTGCCGTAGCTGCATGTCCTCTACACTCACTCGTACTTTCAGCAGAGTTACTTCAAAAACTATCCAAACTCAACATCCAATCAGCAAGCCACAAACCGTGCTGGAGTTCTGGAGCTTGCAGCCTCACTTTTTTTTGGTCCATCAAGGCTTGTAAATTGCAAAAGCCTTCGTTCTATCACACATCATCTTAATTGGGCTGCCCGCGCCTATGGAATTCCCAGATTTGGCCGTTGCGAATCAAAAAAGCAAGCCGAGCTCATTAGGAAATACATTTGCTGCATTGCGCTGATAACATTGGTTTTTAATTGAAAGGCAATCGCAGTACTTCAAATAAAAGAGTCACATTTGCCTCTTGTCTCTTGCGTGGATTTGAGAAGTTGCGGCCTGAAAAATTAGGCAATTTTTTGTATTTCTCACAACAAGAAATCAGGAGATGATGGTTCTTGTTTACAGCATTGCATTGAAGGTTTTATAGTATTTTTTTTTTTCCAGGAAAGCTGATGTTTTCTTTTTTTTTTTTTTAAATGCATTGAATTTTGATTAAAAAAAAAAAAAAAAAAAATTCTTTTAAAGGCCCTGGGCCTGATTTTTTTTTCTCATGCATTTGAGCAAACTGTGTCTTGCCCCAGTGCTATTGTATAAGCAACTCTTGAGGTCAAAATATTTCTGCTGTGTATTATCTGCAAGCTGGTATGGCCGGTTTGTCAAAGCCTGATCTCGTCAGACCTCAGAAGCTCAGCAGGGCTGGGCCTGGTTAGTACTTGGATGGGAGACCACTGGGAAAATCAGGTGCCACAGTGGGGCATCAATGGCAAAAAATAGTTGTTGTGTCTTTAGGAAAGTCACTTCTCTCTTCTTGCTTATAGTATGAAACTGTTGTGGTGTGAGTGTTGGTGGTGGTCAGAGGGGCTGATGGTGCATATTGACCTCACTTCCGTCAGTCTGCTCCAGGGCAGCTGTGGCTACAACAGTAACTTATCACCACCGATTCACTAGCAAGGACCACGCCACAACAATGAAATACGATAAAGATATTTATTGCCGGTGGGTGGATGTGATGGCTGGGGGGAGACTCAGGGTGGGGGCTCTGTCTCCAATCTAAATGGTCACCCAGCTGATTCGGAACCCTCCCCTCCTTAAAGATGATGTCTTCAGGCTGAAGGACGGACGAGAGACGCGGGGTGGGAGGGAGGGGGTCGAGAGAGCTGACACAGACGGTGTTGTCGGGACAGGCTGTATAAATAGGGCTTCTGGGTAATTGAAGGCGTGGTTGAGATGAGCTGTGGTTGGCTGGCGAGGAGGTTGAGGCGTGGTCCAGCTCATCATATTAACTCCACATGTGGAGTGAATGAATAATGCATTGTTAATTTAATGATAAAGTGTTTTATTGTCTGAGAAACTGGAAGTACTCTGTTCAGGTCTCTGAGAGTTATGATGCTTATAAACTCATTGCAGTGAATAATTTGCATTAACATGCTCATAATGTATAAAGTAAGTAATAACTTTGGTTATTACTTACTGAAAATGAACACTTTTTTCACATTTTTAAGACAGTAAAAGTCAGGTCCTTTAACCTTTTGTACGTGTGTCCCTTGCATAGATTGTGTAGTAACAGAGACGTGGCTGTGAAAGATGAGACCTGCTTTTCCATGCTCGCCATCACGTTCTCAGACAGCCCATCTCTCTTGATGCGATCGAGACGTTACAGTGTTCCGCCGTTTTTCAGAAAAGACAGTATTAAGTTTTGTCTCACTATGAAACATAATATGACTAACGATGTATTTTCTGCTGCCATGGCGATGATCTACGACCCCTCGGAGGTCCGTTTGTTAGTCTGAACATCTCTCACTTATCACGCTGGGCTCGCTGTCCCCACCACATCGTTTCATATTTCCGCCTGAAGATTTCTATTAAAAAAAACAAGCTAGCGCTGTCAAAAGAGAAGTTTAGAAAAAGATGCAGTTTCAGAAGGACGGACGCCAATCAGGAAAAGTGTGTAATGTAACCAAATGTGTCCAACATGAAGCTGGAGGAAGTTGATTTTACAACTTTTCTGCCAAAAATGTGTTTTTCTTTGATCATTTATTTGCTTTGAGCCTTGCTTTTACATACACTGCTTCATGTACTCCAATTTACCATCTGATGAAATGTGATATGCCATGATTTCATAAAAGAAGCAGTCGAAGGCGCTGGACCTGATATTTACTTAATTGTCTTAAAACCAGCAGTGGAAGGTAACAAAGACAAAGTAGTAAAGCACTGTAGCTAAGTATAAATCGTAGGTATCTGTACTTTACTTAAGTACATTTTAAAGGGGACACTTTTTACTTTTCCTTTACTACATTTGAGAGAAAGTATTTGTTCTTTCTACTCCACTACATTTTTAAATTGGTACTTTGGTACTAATTGAGCACTTCTTCTATCACTGCTTAAAACGTGAAAAACACTCAAACTAGTTCATTTATACGGTTTGCAGTGGTCCAAATTTATTCCTCACTTTGCTGTCAGTAATGCTAACAACAACTATCATGCTAAGCACACACTTCCTGAATATTCCTTTGCTCAAATTCATGGTAAAAATTTGGTACAGGCCCTTTTAACTGGATCTTCCAAGTAGGGCTGATGATTCAGTTTCCACCCAGATTAAGTTACTGAAGACATTTCATCATCCATCCATATTACTCAGGCTGGTCCAACCAAACAGAAGTTGTGGTTCAATAACAGCCCGGCCAATATGCCCTTGGGCAACACACCTCAATCACGATGTTCTTTGTTCAAATCTCTTAAAAATACATTGGGATAGTGAAGCAGGAAGTTATGATGTTGTTCCCAATTGAAAAAGTCATTGGTTAAATTATGTCTTCAAAGTATATTCAGATCAATTCAGATCAGATCAAACGCAAATAGTACCAAATGCAATGTGATGCTTTTTGATTTTGTTTATTTATTTATTTGTGGTACCAGTATTCTCCTCAGTCTGTCTTTATAATAGCTGTTCCAGTAAAGGGCCAAATTTAAGGTGATTGTTCAGACTGTGCACGATTAAAATGAGAGAGGTCCTAGAAACAATACAAGTGGATTATCCAAAGTCTTTCCTAAAACCACATCATTGTTAGAGTCGTGCTGTAATGATCTTTAATGGCTTACAATATTGACTAGCAGCTGCACAATACTGACTAGACAATGTTTCAAGTAATTATTTAAGTAAGTAAAATAATAAGTAATTTAGTAATTTATTAAGTATTGATAAATCCTCAGCGCTCGGGACTTCCTGAATAGCAAAAGGTGTGAAAAAGTAAAAATATTAATAATAAAGTAATAGTTAAAAGTTAATATTGGTCACAAGTTTTATAATTAATATGGAGGACCTACGAAAAAAGGTTAATAGTTTAGAATTATCAGGAGGCAAATTTATATAGTAGCAGACACGCACTGTGACTTAATGTGCATTTCACAACTTTTTCACAAGTTTTGTCGTCACAGTAAAGCAAACGACTAGCATGCTAACGGCACACTTCCTGATTCTCTGACAATATAATAACACTTAATAATTAGATGCAGACAGTACACAGCTTGGCTAATTTTATACAATATATCTGTATTGTAGTAGTATTGAAGTAAAAGTTGTGGAGATTTTGCAGTAAAAGCCAGAGTCTTACCCAAGAATCAGGCAGTGCACTCTTAGCATGGTAGTTGTTAGCTTTACCATGATTGCAAACTCTGAAAGTTGGCCTCTGAAAGTTGTGAAACTCAATGCAGTTGTTACGACCCAAAAGTGGATCCTAACATATTTAAAAAGGGACACAGAAGATGGAGTTAAGGATTTGTATTTCTTTTATTTTGTTGTTTCTTTGAGAGTATTCTGGACGGTGAAACCCCCCAAAAAAACCTTAACTCATGCCCCAACGACAAAACAAAGTAACAAAGGAAAAGGCCCCGGTGAGCCAGTCAATATAAAAAAAGGACGGTGCCCCAAAGAACAGGGGGAAAAACAAAAAGTGTCCAAAACGTAACAGCAGTGAATAATAAGCATGCTCAAAATGGACTCTGGTGAGCTTTTAGCCATGTTAGAATGGAAAACAGACCTGGAGTTGTGTTTTGTTTCATTCGCACATGTTTGAGTAATCCTTTATTATTGATCTCTCTACATCTCCAAAGCTCATAATGCTGTTGTGATGTCATGAAGCGGTAGTTTTCAAGTGATCAGCTACATTTTACGTTTTGTTCTGTGGAGATGGGCAATTCCAAAGCTGAAATCATCCAAATGATTCTAGTGAAGGTGTATGAAGTTTAAAAACACACTGGAGCACTTCCTGTATTACCACATGACATCACAAGGTGTAAGGAGTGTTTTCTGTTTGACAGGAGAACTCAGTCTGAATATGCAGGTTTGTGTGTTAAATATGTGTGAATGAAACAAAACAAAACTCCAAGTCTGTTTGTGATGAGGAAACAGCACTATGACTTAGAAAATAGCATAATACGGGCCCTTAAAAATGAACTAGTTCTGTTTTTCATGTTTTAAGACAAAATCTAAATCTGGTACAGCACTTTAAACCTTCTCTTCAATGTATGCTATTCTAAAATCATACAAATCACATCGCCAGCAGGATTACACCACTTTTCCTTCTCCCTCACAGCAGCTTTTTCTTCTGGCCTTTGTTAAATCCTTTCATGTCCAAGTGGCTCTCCGGTGAGTATAGTGGCCCGTTTGGAGTGGGGCCCCCTTCTGCCGAGGCTGGCTGCTCACACCTGCTCCCCTTTCCACCCAGGCCCTGCATAAATGTCATCCCTCTCTCACCCGTATCGCCTGGAGATGGCAGAAAATGACCCAACCAGGCGAAGGGACGTGTCTGTTTGGTGATCAGAGGTCCCGCTTTAAGTAAATGCCATTCCAGCTCTCGGCGGAGGGATTTAATTACCTTCAATGGACAAGAAATCCAGCGCAATATCCATGGATTGTGCAAACAGAGCCTATGACAATATTAGCATAACCTGGGCCAGTTGGATGTTTGATATTTCAACAGCCATGCGACTTCCAAGTGAAATGATGTGCGACTTGTGCGATATCATAAAAGAAGATAAAGGTAACAGCAACTATCATGCTAATCCTGCACCTCCTGATTCTCTGACAGTAAAACAGTTTATAATGGGATGCAGACAGTACTCGGCAGGGGATTTAATTACCTTCCATGGATAAGAAACCCAGTGTAATAGCTACGGATTGTAATAAAAAATAAATAAAATCAAATAAAAAATAAATCAGTACATAAAAAAGTTATTTAAAAACCTGGGCAAGCTGTACATTTGATATTTCAACAGGTTGGGTGAAATGATAGCTTGTGTCCCCAGTGTTATGATAAAAGATAACTAGCATGCTAATCCCGCACGCCCTGATTCTCTGACAATAAAACACTTTGTAATTAGATGCAGACAGTACACCACTGACTTATTTTGACCTGCAGTGAAAGTGTTGGATTTGGAGTAAAAGTTTCAGACACAAAATATTCCATCTGTCTGGCATTGTGAGTCACCGGTTTAATCTCTGTCATTGTGCCCTTGGGCAAGACAATGGGCAAGAAATCCAGTGCAATATCTGGACTGTGTGAACGGCGTATGACAATTAGCATAACCTGGAGAGTTGTATGTTTGATATTTCAACAGCCATGTGACTTCCAAGTGAAATGACAGTTTGTGTGGTATGATAAAAGGAGGTAAAAACTAACAACAACTAGCATGCTAACCCTGGACTCCTTGATTTTCTGATTTTCTAAAAACTTTATAATGAGTGTAGCCGTGTTTAGTTTGGAGTAAAAGTCTCCCAAACACAACACATTCCATCTGTCTGGCGTTGTGGGCCACCAGTCTCTAACCCTTGGGCAAGACACTCTGCCAAGAAATCCAGTGCAATATCCATGGACTGCCCAAATCAGAGCCTAAGACAATATGAGCATAACCCGAGTGTGCTGGTTTGGTATTTCAACAACCCGGTCCCGTGTGACTTCTGATTGAAATGATAGTTGGAGTTCCCAGTGGCAGGCTGAAAGAAGCTGGGACACGTTTGGAACTAAAAAAAAAACAAAAACACCTTTCACTCAGTTTTAGGTTCATTATGTAACTTTTAAAGCGTATAGACTTTGAGATTGTCTCTTTAAAGATCTGACTTGTAAGTTTCACCAAAAAACATTCATGCTCACAACAATGCATTATATCTAAGTCTAAACCAGGTCTAAACTAAAACTGAATCAGGACTAAACTGGGCTATAGCAGGTCTGAACCAGGACTAAACCAGGACTAAACTGGGCTATAGCAGGTCTGAACCAGGATGAAACCAGGCTATAGTAGATCTGAACCAGGACTAAACCAGGCTATAGTAGATCTGAACCAGGCCTAAACCAGACTGTAGCAGGTCTAAACCAGGACTAAACTGGACTATAGCAGGTCTGAACCAGGACTTAGCCAGGACTAAACCGGGCTATAGCAGGTCTGAACCAGAACTAAACTGGGCTGTAGCAGGTCTGAACCAGGACTAAACCAGGCTATAGTAGGTCTGAACCAGGTCTAAATTGGACTATAGCAGCTCTGAACCAGGACTAAACCGGGCTGTAGCAGGTCTGAACCAGGACTAAACCAGGCTATAGTAGGTCTGAACCAAGTCTAACTTGGGCTATAGCAAGTCTGAACCAGGACTAAATTGGGCTGTAGCAGGTCTGAACCAGGACTAAACCAGGACTAAACCAGGTCTAAACCAGAACTAAATCAGGATTAATCCAGGACTAAACTAGGACTAAACCAGGATTAAACCGGGCTATATAGGTCTAATGTAGGTCTAATACAGAATTCATTATACCCATTTACAGTTTTGCTCTTTGTTATTTTAATATATTGTAATGTGTGAGTTTCTGTGTCCAAATAATTCACCTTGTGGATCAATAAAGTTTGTCTAAGTGATGGTTTAAGGGTCTTTGTAGAAGAAATTAAATTAAACCTACAACATGAACACTAGACTAAAACCTCCAACTAGGTAGTCCTGGCTAGCACTCACACTTCACAGATAGGAGGTTCCAGGTTTGATTTGGGCCTTTCTGTGAGTTTGCATGTTCTCCTGGTGTCTGGGTTTCCCCATTCAAACCAAAACCTGCACCATAGGTAAAGTCCTTCAGCTAAAGTAGTCCTGACCAAGACTAAAACCTCCAACAAGATCAGAGAGATGAGGTGGGTCACTGCTCCTGATGAAGAGCCAGGTTTTCCTATTGATTACATTGTATACGTGTGTCTATGCCAATATCCAAAAAGTAAATTCACAAATATTAATCCTGAAAATTAAAATCAGCACTGTAACTATATCAATTTTAACTGGCCCCGCTCTGTATTAAATAATTTTGGCCCATAGAATGTTGTGATGCATCTGAAACCAGCAATGATTCATTAATCCAACATTTTCTATAACATCTACCTCATACAAGTTCAAATCGCTTGAGTTCACCTCTTGATGTCAGCAGGTGGAAATTCAAAAGTCCACACACTTGTAAAAGCTCCCTTTACTACACCAACCACTTCAATGCTTTTGTTTAGCTTGTTTTTTATGACTTATGATCCAACTCCAGCAGGTGTCCTTGCACAATCTTGAATGAAAAAATACAATACAGCTGTTTTATTTGTGCTGTTTTAACTTTAAGTGGAAAACCAAGGATGAAGTGCCGAAGTATATTCAGAGTGTGGATAGAGCATAATATTGGGAGCTTTAAGCAACAATAGTGAGATCTTCTTGTGAAAAAGCATTTTAAAAATCTGACAAAACCCAAATGTACAAATTCTGCATTCTGTTCTTGTATTTTAACTGCTCAGTGTGTGCATATAACAGGGTTTCATGTTGTTCTAATTCTGACTTGGTTGGGTGGGATTGCGTCTGTGCTCATTAATTATGATTTTACAACAGGTACTGTAAGTGTCAGTTTGTGGAAAAAAGCTAAGAAGAAAAGTACAGAAGGAAACAGCACCAAGTTCTGAAAAAGAATCCTTCTGCGTATGTCATCAGCACCGGAAATTCTGACTAAAAGAAGCGCATTTTTTCATTTTTTCAGCTTCATTTTAGTCTAATCATAGCTTTTGTGCACTTCAGACAAGTATTTGGAAGTAACAGTTATAGAATTACCGCTACGTCATATCTGCCACACTGATACTCTGCAGCTGATGGCATCAACATTCCCTGGGAGTGTGATGCTAACTGTAGGCACTGCTCTGTCTGAAGCTCCGTTACTCAAGGACTTTAGGACTTTAAGACTTAAATCTGTCATTTGTTTTACTGCAATCTGGCCAGAAAGAAGTGACTTAGCTGGAACTACAACAGGTGAGCATTGTGTCACCATGGTAACTGGTCAACACTCCACCATACACGTACATGTAGAACCCCCCCCAGTCTGATGTCACTGCAAAGCATCAATATCTGCTACCTAAGAAAGAAAAATTAAGAAAAGTGATAAACATAATCTAATTAACTGTCCGTGTTTTTGTGGAATGAGTGGTCTTACCGATCATATGCACTTTAAATTGCTAAAGTGATTGACTGAATTATAAGTGACATTTTACTTTAATAGTTAGTTACCATAGTTACCATAAAGTGTTCTTTTTGTACAATGTTCCCTCTCTCGTCTCCTCGCATTACCTCTTTGAACGTGCTTTACAACGGCAGCATAAATCACAGATACAGTGTGGGTAATTAATGATGAAAAATGTTCCGGAAAGTGCTTTGTACCGCTTTCGACAGTTCTGTATTTTAAACATTTCATTCATCTACACGGGGCACCAGTTTTCGCGGCGCACCGAAGCATTCTGGGACCACCTTTGGGATTAATTAGGCATTTAAGTGGCAATGTAAAATTTCATAATGAAGTAAGTGCAGGGTCAGCAAACACGTCAAACTTCTATAGAGTTCACTTATGCAGAAAATGTCTCATCTAATTGTGTGTGGCTGTTACACTGAAATACAGCGCTGAAAATGGAGCTGGATGGGAAAATATATTTTCTTTCAGTATTTTAAGAATCGTGCGTCCGTGTGCTGATGTGGGCTTGTCTGAGAAAGGTCATCTGTCATACACCAAAGCACAACTAACAACATAACATAAACTTACACAAAGTATATGTACAAGTAAAAATAACTATATAGAAATATAGTAACATAAATATATCTCAGCTTATACAAGAGGTCATAAGGAAAACAGTGATTGACAGGACATAGGGTTATCTGTTAATAAGCATGAGTTGTAAAGTTGTAAAATTGAGCTAAACATTTTCCGCCACTTTGTAATTCCACTGTATGGCATTAATCATCATCTATCTCCATGGAAACTAGCAGGTAACACCGCCAGGCCAAGTTACAGATCATGTCTGTGGCGGGCGGTTCAGCTCAGTTTTTTTCCATATCCAGGAAACAGAAAGTTAGCCAATTCAGAGCCTTGGAGCTTTCTACCAAACATACTTGAAGAGGTTTTAGCTGTCATCCATGCATGTTTGAATAATCTAGCGATCTCTCTATGATTAGCTGTACAAGCCCACGCCTCTTGTACAAGGCTCACCTATTAAAATAACTCTATAGGGTATTGCTAGCTTAGACTAGTTTTGAGTCAGACTAGTGGCCACTCTCTGGTACTGCAGTGAAAAAAATATTCTCCTTAGGAACCTACAGCTTTCACTAAGTGGAATTTGGGGCGAATTTTACCTATTTTCAGAACATATATAAAGAATATATATAAATCCAATGCATTATTATTATTATTATTATTATTATTATTATTATTAGTAGTAGTAGTAGTAGTAGTAGTAGTGTCATAATACTAAAATTTCAAACTTGATTTCAATTCTAAGAGACTGATTCCGATACCACAATGATAATCCATCCTTCCATCCATTTTCTTCCGCTTATCTGGGGCTGGGTCGCGGGGGCAACAGTCTAAACAGGGACTCCCAGACTTCCTTCACCCCGGACACTTCCTCCAGCTCCTCCGGGGGGACCCTAAGGCGTTCCCAGGCCAGCTGAGAGACATAGTCCCTCCAGCGTGTCCTGGGTCTTCCCCGGGGCCTCCTCCCTGTGGGACATGCCCGGCGTCCAGGAGGCATCCGAAACAGATGCCCGAGCCTCCTCAGCTGCTCCTCTCAACGTGGAGGAGCAGTGACTCTACTCTGAGCTCCTCCCGTGTGACTGAGCTCCTCACCCTATCTCTAAGGGAGCGCCAGGCCCCTCTGCAGAGGAAACTAATTTCGGCCGCTTGTATTTGCGATCTTGTCCTTTTGGTCAAGATCGCAAATACAGTGATAATAAAAACACTTATTTAAACAACAGAATGTGATTTTCAATATTAAATTGTAGTACTTTCCTTTATATTCCCATGTAGTTTTATATCTGCATAATCCCTCGTTGATCCAGGTGGGTTCCACAGTGGTCCATGGACGTATACTAGTCTATGTGCGCTTATACTTTCTGATACAGCTCGAGATCATTCTAAAACTATTCAGGAAAGGTTCATTTCTATCTTGCGACTTTTTTTAGTATTGGTACCTGCTCAAATGAGTATCTAGTGTAGTTTCGATACCAGATTTAATATAGATTCTTACCAGATTTTTTATACTTTTATTCTATTAGTAGTAGGAGTAGTGGAAACCGCAGTAAATCACTTATAAACCTGTACCCTCTCCTTGCATTGTTTACCACTATACCATATATAATTTCAGTTGTTTTACTCAACATTCACAGACGTATTCTTTTGTTTACGTGATGAAATGTATCGTCTTACAACAAGGTTACAGCTCTTGATTCACGCATTGCTTTTGCCCTACACCCAATTACACTTTTATTGTGCGCCATAACTTCCGCCAACATTATTTATTTTATGTTGTTTCATTCTCTTTATCTCCATATATACGCTGCCGAGGCAGAACAAACAATTCTCAAGTCCTTTAAAAAGACCTTTGAATCTTTTTTTTTTTACATTATTTCCACGCTAGTAGAAATGGCCTGTATTATGCTAATGTCTGATTTCTGTTATAATGTTGTTGTGTTATGTTTCATTCACATATTTTTAACACACACACCCTACATATTTACTCTGAGTTCTTCTTCAAACAGAAAGTACTATGTTGAACTTTGTGATGTCATGTTGTAATACTGGAAGTGCTCCGCTGTGTTTTTAAACTCCATGCACTTTCACGAGAATCATTTTGATCATTTCAGCCCTGGAATTGCCGATCTCTACTGAACTAAAGCGTAAAAGGAGCTTCATTAGCATTTTGAGCTTTGGACATGTACAGACTAATAATAAATAATTACTCAAACATTTGAATGAAACAAAACACAACTCCAGGTCTGTTTTTGATGAAGCAACAGAGTTATAACATGATTTAAAGGTGCATTTTGTAACTTTTCTAGTGAAGGGTCCGTCAAATGCTTTTCCTCATAGATGTTATTCCTTTGTCTGGAATGTTTCGCAGTATGGCATTAAACCTTTCTATCTTCATGGCGACCTCTCCACAAATCTAACCTGTTATTTGGCTTGTGAGTCTCCATGGACTTTCTTAAGCTTATGGCCATACTGTGGAACATTCTAGGCACATCTCCATGGAGACAAGGAGGTGACGGACCCTCCACTGGAGAAGTTAAACAGTGCACCTTTAAATTATTTTCTCTATTTCCTGAGTTTGTATCCTGCGCCTCTGATGCTCTGTTTTATTGGCTTTTTATTAAAATTGCACACGAAGATTGAAAGTCATTAAATGTTACTTACATTTACTTACTTATTTACTTAAAGGTGCATTGTGTAACTTTTCTGGTGGAGGGTCCGTCAGTGCCTTTATCCGTGGAGATGTTATTGCTTTGTCTGGAATGTCTCACAGTATGGCATTAAACGTTTCTATCATCATGGAGACCAAACCAGAACAAGTTACAGGTCAGATCTGTGCAGTGACGACCCCGCTCACAGTCAGAATGCTTGTTTTTTTTAGGTATTTTTGAGCTATAAAACCACCTGTAATTGAGTAAATGTGAAGTAGAGCTGTTTAATGTCACACTGTGGGACATTCCAGGCAGAGCAATGACATCTCCATAGAAATGTTTGTGAACTACAGAACTTCCTTACCTTTATTTTAAGTAAGAGTTGTTTTGTGGTATTCTATATTGAGCTATGCAGAGTGTCTGATGACGATATACAACGATTGTTCAGTGAAGTTCAGGAAACATGATGGTACCTTGAAGCCTTTTTACTTTGCTAAGTTTTTTTCTGATGAGACATTATAAAACTCTGTCTGCCAACTTCATCTATTCACTAACAAGATGAAGCAGAAGTGAAAGCACAACTGAGGTCGAGCTAAACGTACGCTATGGCAACCACTGCGGGGACAATGTGAACGTGGGCGAAACAGGAGGCGCGTTCGGGTGCCATTGTGAGACAGGGAGATAATGTTGGGATGAAATGTCAATTATTCTATGGAGGAACACTTTGAGGACAGAGCGTTAGCCGGATAAAAGCATACACAAACGAAAGAGGCCATCTTGGAGATAATTAAAGGAGAGTTATAATGTTTAAAGCATAGCCAGAGTACTTTAAAGGCGCTGAACCTAACACTAGTCCATTATAAACAGTCGTCAGTGGTGCAAAGTTATTCCTCACTTACCTTATGCATTCAAAGCATCCTAATTATTCACCGCAATGAGTTTATAAGTGCTTTTCACAACTCTCAGAGACCAGTGTGGAGTTTTGCTGTGACTGTAAAGGTAACAACTTGCATGCTGACACACACTTCCAGATTATCGGACAATAAAATGCTTTCTAATTAGATACAGACAGTACACAGTGGACTTATTTTGACTCCAAGAGCTGCTTATACAATATACCTGTACTGGGGTATAACACATTTTGCTCTAATACATGAAAAAACAATCAATAACAATCTCTCTGAAGACTCTCAAAGTACTTCATTTCATATTTTCCCACAAAAAATAGGTAACACAGAAGTCACACATTATACTAGTGATGGATAATTAAGATTAAGATATAATTAAGGTATAGAGATTGATAATCAGTCATGTTTAATTGTCAATGATTCGAGAGCGTTACAGTCAGTAAAAGCATGTGGTTTGGGGCAGAGTTCAATCTCTGAAGGAAAAATTCTAATCTGTATTGTGTTTGTTCATGAAACAATACTAAGAGTCATTTAATTTCGTTTTTGAGAAGACTAAATCAAGTCAAATAGAAAATCGAAATCAGTCAATATGAGGAAAAAAAGAGTTCTATTTTAAATGCCTAGTCCAACATTATAATCAATGGCAGGTACCGGCATGTATTTGGAGCTGAGAACTTGCAGACTACATGTTAATCCAACTATGGTACACTGTGACACATACTTGACCTCTATTTCTCTTACTTTATTTATTTTAATTTTTTATTTTGAGAATTGAATGAAATGAAATCACAAGTTGTAATCCTTTGAAAGTTGGAAAGGCAGTTCTCAGCCTGTGCCTGTACTTGCTTCTGTACTTGTTGTTTGCACTGTTTACTGACAGGATTATGTGTGACTAAATGTTCTAACTCTAAAAATAAGTGGATTCGCAAAAGATAAAACACATCCCACTATATAAACAAAACATTTGTGTTATGTATGCATAACATAACATTTTAATCAATTTTTTTCATAAAGCCCCATCAGTGGAACTTTTTGGGGACAGTCATGAGCAGATGTATGTTTGTAGCTCATATTCAAAAACCTGTTGAATGATAAAAAAAAAATAATAATTTCCCTGGTTTTCATCCAGAAATATATTTTAAAAAGCATTAATGACTGATTAGGTCAAATAGATTAAAGGTCTAATATCGCACAAAGATTACTCTTGTGAGCTTTTACTTCATCACAAACATACCTGGAGCTGTGTTTTGTTTCACTCTGTTCCACCTTGTGATGTCATGTGGTGATGCAGGAAGTGCTCCACTGTGTTTTTAAACTCCATACACTTCCACTTGAATCATTTGGATAATTTCAGCTCAGGTATTGCCAGTCTTTACTGAATTTAAGGTAAACGGCAGCGGGTTAACTTGGAAACTACCACCACATGACATCACAAGGTGGAACAGAGCATTTTGAGATGTAGACTGACTAGTAATAAAGAATTACTCCGACACAAAACACAACTCCAGGTAAGTTTTTGATGAGGCAACAGCATTATAACATGGCTTAAAGCTCACAAGAGTGGATTTTCTGTAATATAGGACCATTAAAGTGTTCAATTCCTAATGCAAATTAATTTTTTTTTATTAATTTCAGTCATCAAAGTCTAAAAATGGGCTCCATAAGTGAATGCATCATGGTGGAGGCATGAATACAGACAGAATACTTGTTTTTCTAGGTATTTTTGAGCTATAAACCACTTGTAATTGAATAAATGTAAGGTGACGGACCCTCCACCGGAAAAGTTACACAGTGCACCTTTAAAGTTACAGCTCTTACTGTTTATATACTGCATTGTGCCATTTGGAAGAAAAAAAAAAAGTATAGACTCCCATGAAATCCAATAAAAAGTCTATGTGCACTAACTAATCTATGAAGTGGAAAAATAAATCTGTTCTGTGCTCAGACAGAAGCTGCACTAAAGCGTATGAGTCTGTTTCCAACAAAGAGCAGACTTGCCTCTATAGTGCCAAATGTGCTATTAAATGATACTTTGCAGCTGACTTCTTGGTGTGTGAAGCTACCTGTAGGCACTGCTCTGTCTGAAGCTCTGTTACTCAAATCAGACTTTAATGCGAGTTTTATTTTAACACCATCTGACCATAAAGAGTGGGTTTAGTTGGAACTAGAGCAGGTGCGCTTAAAAAAAGTCTCTCACACATAAAATTACAGTCAAACAGTTTTTCAGTTAGTCACTTTCACCATTTTGTTGAAAATCAAACTCCTAAATCACAGGCTCCTGAAAATGTGCTGTTTCCAGCACATTTTCCATTTTGTGTTTTGTCTTAAAACGTGCTTGACAGTGTTTGCTAGTGTGTGCACTGTGCCACTATGGTAACTCCTTAACATTCTACCATAGAGATATGTGTAGAACACCCCAAGTGTGATGTCACTGCAAAATATCAAGATGATTTGAGCAAAAATTGTCCTTCCCCAGTGCAGATATATTGCATAAGCAGCTCTTGAGATCAAAATGCCCAGAGCTCGCTGTCACAGTAATGCTAACAACTAGCATGCTAACTGTGCACTATTCTCAGACAATAAAAAGTTTGCAGCCAGTACACAGCTGACATATTTTGACTTTAATATCTGCTTATACAATATATCTGTACTGTGGCAAGATACATTTTGCTCAAAAACATGGTAGAAAAAAAGAGAAAAAAACATTAACAGGCCCTTAAAGATCATTCCTACATTCACTGAAAAAAACAGTATATGTATATAAAATAAAAAATCCACCCACCTCGCACTGTGTTAAGACCCTGGGGATGCCATTGTGCGTGCCTGTTTCCTCGAGATAAAGGCTCTCTCACCACGGCCCACAAACTCCTGAAGTTGGCTTGTTATAATCTGGAGAATGTGACGGTATTCTGAGTTTGGATGAGGGGGCGAGGGCTAGACACCACAGCCCAGACCAGTGAATAATACCTCAACGGTCTAATTATGCCGTCCTTTTTTGGTACTCGACACCATTTGTGACAAGTGATGAAATGCAATGTATTGTATATAATGAAATACATTAATTAAGAGAAAGAAAAAGAGAGATACTTTATTTATCCCGAAGGAAGTTAAAGTTTTGCTGCCACGACATTTCCACTGGACTTCTCAGTGGCCTTTGTGTCTCAGGACTGGTCAGGGAGGGTCAGCAGATCTCCAGGGGGCGCCAGGTAAACACAACAGGAAAGGCTTCACTCTTACTCTGCTCTGGTGTTTCGGTTGGTGATGAAGTGGGCCATTCCCCCACAGTATTTCCTCTGGAAGGTCTTCTGCCACATTTGCTGTCACATATGGTGTAAAAAGCCCTTAGCATCTCAAATGTCCTCAGCTAGCCCCTTAGATAGCCTCATGCATGTTCTCCATGGATACGGGAAAAACAAACTGTGTCCTGTTTTCTTGGTTAAAATCCCATGATATGATGGTAAAAACTGAGCTCAAAAACAAGTAAATTTAGTTACTGGAGGAGGCCAGAAAAGCCATTTGCATGATCTGGTGAGCCAAGATTACTACTGTGACAGCTGTGATTGGATATTCAAAAATAAGATTGAAATGACTAACCGTAACTAACTGTTAACTGTGAATAACCCGAACCCAAATTCTCCTGCTTAATGTATCACAACCATAATAAAAACCAAAATTCATCCAGGCTTTACTCTCTCATATAATATTTAAAAGTCAAGGCCACCAAAAGTCATACTATTTTGTCATGGTTCTATTATCGTCATTCAGCACCTGTCAGCTGTCACCTGTCGCCTGCCTTTTCTGTCTGCAGAAAGCCCTGTCTCTCCCACAGCTGAAACTCCAACTTGCAAAGTCTGAAGGAACCTTGAGGCTGGAGGACTGAGCAGCAGCAAACCCACCTCCACCTCATGTTTCTGGGAGATCTTAAAGTATTTATGACAGGTTAGACTACTTACTTCATTAAAATACTGTTAACTTAATTATTACATTTGACATTTAGTTCAAATTCTTAAATATAATAAGCCAGTATAGTTTTACTTTCTGGTTGGACACGGGCAGCAGCAGCATATGACATATATGTAATTCTACAACTGTCACCAACCATATTGTTAAATTAGAAATAAACACTAAATCCACTTTTTTTTTTGCTACTAACAAGTGTATATTGTGTTTTAATAGCATTATATACGGTCTTCCATCTTTTTTTTTTTTTCATCTTTAATGGAGACTAGGTAAATTTGGAGCTTTCTGGTCAAAAACATCTCAAGTAGGAACAAAGTATACTGCTAGAAAAGTACTCTGAAAAGAAAAATCTATTCATTGGTCATGAACAGACGGATAAATACTTTTCCTCTATTACTTATCTTCAACAAAATTCATATTCCGACAGCAACAATGAAACATAATAAAAAATAATAACAATACAGCAGTAATCCAATTTATAGTGAAGGGCTGTTGCGCTGTATGACCGTACGACCTCCAGAGCCACGGACAACAGCCTAGCGTGACCAAAAGTTCAAAATCCAAACTGGGACAGTCGGTATAAGTAAAATTAGGAAAAGAGCGTGTAACATTGTGCATTCGCATGTCAGTCATAATCTGAGAGACTTCTGTTGCTGCATTTTTTTTAATTTATTTTTTTTTTAATGGTAATTTGCATACACGGTTTTCAGTATTTTGGCAAAACAAATGACAGTTTATGCTCCTCTTTACTGTTGGCAGGGATCAGATTAGTCAAAAATTGTGATAGTCCTGTTTTAGTCCTGGTTTAGTCTTAGTTTAGTCCTGATTTAGACCTGGTTTAGATAAAAAATAGTGAAATTTCTTGTAAAAAACTGGGACAAATCACTGGTTTTGTATAAATCTGCTGAGACAAAGGACACAGGGCTCAAAACTAGGACCGTCTCGGGTAAATAGGGACACTATCCAACAGCCTGCCCCCAAAGGTAAAGAAAAAATATAAGCACTTTCAACCAGAGGATCTCTTTTACTAACCTGGCTCATACCAGATTGATTGTGTATCTCTCTGAATTGAGTCTGGAACGGCTCTCGCTGAAAGTGATCAGGGAAGCAGCAGAATGTCATGAGAAATATTTGAATCTGAAGCATCACAACAGAACAAGCCAAGAAATCATACTTTTGTTACGTCCAGTTGAGAGAAGAACACAGACATCTTTCCTGTCTACAAATGCACAAAGCTCTTACCAAACAGTTTGTATTTCTGCTAAAATAGACTGAACTATGGAGTATGGATGCTTGGAATTATCTTGACAAATATCAAATAATGGACAAATTCTGGTATTTTCAAAAGTTAAACACAAAAATTAGACAAATTAAATCATATCTGAAGGAGCGGTGCAAAAACACAAACGTTCATATCATTTCATATTGTCGACATAAAGCTTTTGTCAGTTGTAACACTAGATTTAGTTCTGTTTATTTCTAGGACAAGGCACATCAAACGGACAGAACCCCGTCAACACATCCACACTCTTGCTTTTCTTTCACCAGGTTTACTTGTCTGAAAACACGATCAGACCCAAGTACAAGTGCTTCTCATATAGACCTTAAGAACAGTGTAAAAATGAAACTAGATAGCATTTTCTCTATATACTATATTTTTCTTTTAATGAGGAACAGGGACTGAACTATGCAACTGTTTTGCTGGAGCGTCTGCCACCCGCTTGTCTCTATGAACATGTTATTAGTTGTCTTTTGGCTATGGCATTAAAGGTCCTATATTACGCAAACTGACTCTTGTGAGCTTTAAGCCAAGTTAGAATGTCATTACCTCCCCAAACCTAAAAAAAAAACCTGCAACAGGGACGACAGGTGGAAATTAGCTCTGGTGCTACAACCTGAACAAAGCATTTCTCCTGTTAAGGTTAATGTAGATTGTGCACTGTCCCTGTCTCATAAATAAACTAACTAAATAAAATAAACAAGCTCACAAGAGTTGATTTTGCATAACATCGGGCCTTTAAATACTGTGCCACTCTTTTTAAAGGGCCCATATTAGGCTATTTTCTGATGTTATAATGTTGTTTTCTCATCACAAACATACCTTAAGTTGTGTTTTGTTTCATTCACACATGTTTGAGTAGTCTGTCTACATTTCCAAAGTTCAAAACGCTCTGTTCTCCCTTGTGATGTCATGAAGTGCTAGTTTTACCTTATGGCAATTGCAGCTCTTAAATTTACCAAATGATTCTAGTGAAGGTGTGTGGAGTTTAAAGACACAGTGGAGCATTTCCTGTTTTCAGTTCGAAAGAAGAACTCCTAAATCTGCAGGGTTTGTGTGTTAAACGTGTGAATGAAACAAAACACAAGTCCAGGTCTGTTTGTGATGATTAAACAACAGTATAACATCAGAAAATAGCCTAATATGGGCCCTTTAAAAAGAGTGGCACAGTATTTAAAGGCCCTATATTGTGCAAAATCGACTCTTGTGAGCTTTTAAGGATCCTGAAAATTGGTTGTAGAACAGATGCACGTAGAACACCCCCAGCCTGATGTCACTCCAAAGTATCAATACAAAAATATATTTAGTCATTTAACTATAATTCCATGTATCTTGCAACATATATTTGATGTAGTCCGTGAGTATCAAAAAAAAAGATTGAAAGAGTCCAAACTTTTTACTGTTAGTGTATTCAAAAGTTTGGCCTGAGATGCAAATTCCAACAGATTCTCCACACGTCACAGCAATTTGTCTGATACACATAAACCATCCTCTCCGCGCAATCATCAGAAATCACTGGGACCTGTCAGGTGACCCCAATCCCGCACCAACAGCGGTGACGCCAATGGGGAGCGCGCATGTGTGTCACCAACGTACACGCCCGCCACCGTTTTAGCGAGAGGTAAACACAAACATGACCCACATAACACGTTAGCCGATAAACAGCAGAGTCAATTTGCACGTTAATGAGACATGCAGGGATCGCGCTGGATTAGCGGCCGGGAGGAGATGGCACGGGCGGAGACAGGAGGGGTGAACGGTACGCTCCAATGAGGCTGTCCCCGTGGTGACGTCAAGCGCACCCGAGGTCAGTGTCAACAAGAGGGGTGAGAAGAGAAGATAGGATCGTTAAAGAGAGGTATTACACCGCTATGGGGTATTAACTGCTAACACATAACATCTTTAGATCACCATAATATCGTTTTGGAAATACGAGTTTTAAAATGTAAAAATAAGGTTCAGTTTCACTTTTGCTGCTTCGAATCCCCACTGTCTTTGCCATGTTTAATGTCAGCTTCCTGGAGACGAGCATGTTCCGTACTGTGGTGGATACGTCTGCCATCACTCCATAGTATTAGTATTTCATTTCATTGAATTTAATCCTTTATTTAGACTTATATTTTCTAATTTTGGGTGCACACATTTTAGTTAATATAAGTCTGAATTATTACTTACACTTGGAGGACCATCGATGCCGAACAAAGGGGGGAAGCACTATTTAGTTAATTTTGCTAAGTTAGTTTGTTTGAGGTTACTTTATTATCGCTTGTTTTCTGTATTATAAGTATTTGCCTTTTTGTTATTTTAAGTTAGTAGCTTTAGTTAGTTATTTAATGTAATTTCCCCCTCTCTTGTGTTCAGTTTAGTCGCCCTCGTCTATTTAAACGCACCTGTTCTCTGTCTAGGGGTTAGTTTTTGTTCTGTTTAGTTGGATTTAAGTTTCCCCAGTTGGGCCTGACTTTTTTGTTAATGATTTACTTAATTCGGGCCTTTGTTGAATTACATTTTTATTTGACTTTATTAAATTTAAACTTTTTTTTATACCTTGTTTTTACCTTTTTTTTTGTTTGGTCCACTACATGTACCCTCCACCAGAAAAGTTGCATGGCACACCGTTAAAATGGACATCGATACGCAGTTCTGACACAAAGCATACTGTAAATGTTTTCGTATGGTGTTCTTAAATGCTTATTGGATTCCTTAGCTTTGATATTGCACATATTCCAATAAATAAGTACATAGCACAAGGATTTGGCTAAAATTCACAGTTAAAGATGCATCCTGTTGCAAGTTATGTAATTTGAACAGCATTTCCTGGGGCCAGAGCGCTCGTCTACCAGCGCGATGATCAGAGGCATGATTCCCGCTCGATTTCTGTCATTGTGTGTGAGTGTTGGTGGTGGTTGGAGAGGCCGATGGTGCAGATCGGCAGCCTCGCTTCCATTAGTCTGTCCAGGGCGGCCGTATTTACAAAAGTATCTTACCATCCCTGAGTGTGGAGTGAATGAATAATGTATGAAATTCTAAAACGATATGCAAATAAACACTGTAGATTTATCTTGACCTTCTCCATGTTCTACTCTTAATGCTGGTTCAGCTCTTTTTTATTTTGAATTTCTACAAACGCTAAGGGCCTCATTTATCAAGTGTTTACACATATGCAAAACAGGTAACAATAAGGGATTTTATGGTGATTTGAAATGAAAACGACCAAAAAGTATAATAACATGTGGTTTTCATAGCAACTCTTTATGTGCGACAATCCTGTCTCGCAGCTGTCCATCAAACTGGCCTTTCACACATCTATCCCACGTGCTAAAGACTGTCACTTGTCCTAAAGACCATCCCTTTCAGACATGGAAACTGCGGATCCTGTCTCTGCACCGCTTTGATGCCATAGACGTGTTTGTTTTCGTGCACAGTTGTCGTGAAAAGGATATCGCCGGTTTCTTGCGGTCAAAAGTTTTCACAGGTCCCCATCAGATGCTCTGCAATCCAAACTCAATGAGGGAATGTTCAGAAGTAAAGCACTTTAATTTGGAAAAACACTTTAACAATTTAAGAGCAGAGGCACTTTTTTATTTGTTCGAATACTCTCATTTACAGATCTGTTTTGTAGCAGAAATAATATGCACACTTCCACAGTAAAGAGTAAATCACACACAGCACTTTGCACTATTTTTCAGTTTATACTCACAGTTTAGTGCCTAGATTCATAACTGATGCCCTGTATGGTTAACAACAGTACCCCCCGTGTTCCAATGTGATGAAGCTGCACAGCGCTCACATTCTGATTGAAGCTGTTGAAAAAAACAAAAACTGGAATTTTCTGATTGCATCTTTCTCTCTCTCTCTCTCTCTCTCTCTCTCTTCTTTTTTTTTTTTTTTTTAAATCAAAGTGAGTTTATTTATTTATTTATTATTATTATTATTTTTTTTAATGTTGTATGCCTGTTTGTGTTAGTGGAGCATCTGTCCTTTTGAGTGATGGAGAGGAGCAGACGCTGTGTCCACTGGATTCCTCTGCACTGAAAGCCACCGCTGCTTTGTGTGTGTGTATGCATATGTGTGTGTGACTATGTGTATGTGTGTGTTTCTTTGTGCGTATATGCCAATGAGATGCGATTGGCAGTTGCGCTAGAGGGATGACGTGATTGGCCGATTTCAGATGAGGCTGTGGAGCGAGAGAAGCAAGCTCCACAGCCTCATCTGAGTTCTAAAGGAGTTCTAAAAGGACCTACAGTATATTGTGCTCTTTTCGGATCTATGGTATAATGTTTCCTCGTCATAAACATACCTGGAGTTGTGTTTTGTTTCATTCACACGTTTAACACTATGTTTGTCAAAAAGTATCAAAAACTAGATACTCATTTGAACAAGTATCGATACTAAAAAAGTCACATTCACAGGACAGAAATGAACCTTTCCTGAATAGATTTAGAATGAGCTTCATAGACTAGTAACTTTTCTGTTTGAGGGCCCGTCACATGCTTTTCTCCATGGAGATGTTATTGCTTTGTCTGGAATGTTCCACAGTATGGCATTAAACCTTTCTATCTTCATGGAGACCAAACCAGACTAGTTACAGGTCAGATCTGTGGAGAGGCGACTCCGCTCACAGTCAGAATGTTTGTTTTTATAGGTATTTTTGAGCTATAAAACCACCTGTAATTGAATAAATGTTAGAACTGTTTAATGTCACACTTTGGGACATTCCAGGCAGAGCAATGACCTATCATCCCTCTAGCCCAACTGCTAATCTAAATTTTAAACAGCATGTAAAAAAAAAAATAAAAAAAATCATATATAACTAAATTAAATCTGTCAAACTTCAAACATATAAGACCTTATCTGACGACAGAATCAGCAAAGGCGTATAAGCATGCCATGATATTCAACCACATTTCTTACTGCTAAACCTCAAAAAAACATTGAAAACACTTGACAAAAAAGCCTTTACAGTATCATTATTGTAATATCTTAAGTAAGTATAATATTTTGGATCTTGAAAGTTATCAGGTATTAATGGATGCTTGCCTTATTTTTAAAGTTTTAAATTGACTCGCTCCTCCACCATTAATGGATTTTATAAGTAAAAAAACTACTAACCGAATTAACACGAGAGCATTGACCAGAGGAGACGGTAACATACAGAGACACAGGACCAAATTTGCCCAAATGGCGACGTCTATCAAAGGATCACAGTCATGAACACGTTACCTGCCCATGTCAGGAACTGTGGGTCCTTCTCAACCTTCAAGAACACTCTGAAAACTTTACTGAGATTTATTCTGTTCATATGCTGCACTGTTACTTTTATTGCACATAATAGTTTTTTTTGTATTTTATATTTTATATTTTGTATTTTATATTTTTGCTCCACCGGAACAAAATTAGAGTCTATCTTTAAGTCTATTTCTAAATTATTATTTTTTTAGCCATTATCTATTATCTTGTTTTATTGCATGTTCCATTTTCCTGCTGTTCTTGAACTGTGCGTTGCAACACTGGAATTTTCCCACTGTGGGACTAATAAAGGCATATCTTATCTTATCTTATCTTATCTTAAAAATAATTAAACATGCTCACACAGGTAGATTATCTTCTTCTTGGGGCCTCTTAAACTCAGAGAATGGTCTATCGTGGTTAACTTGTTGTCATGTCTATGTGCACTTTTGTCTCGTCTGTGTGTTTCTCTAAACGTTCTCTGTTTCTGACCTGCCTTAGGACAACGGATGTAAAGTAGCTTTTGTGCTACTTCTGGCATATTTACATTGATCCAACGGAAAAGTCACACAGTGCACCTTTAAGGATAATTAAAGTGTAGGGATTATAAAGTAGTGCCCACAGACAACTTTTTAGTTTACCCCAGTTATTTCCTTTTTGTATTTCACCTTGTCATTACATAATTAACCGAGTATTGAACAAGGAGCAACGCTAATAAAACGGTGAAACATGCAATAATGTGATCCACTGAATAGAAACGCTTGGACTGCTGAGATTTTCCAAATTCTGTGTTCAATAATAATGATGATTAACCTCTCAGTGCGACTCATTTGGTAAATTGCCTTTGTAACTTGGAGCCAGTGTATCTGTGAGCGCACAAACCGTCTAATGGAGGATCTTTTGCATAATAATCTAATTCCAGCAGATAGTGAGGCTTGGCACTGAGTCGGACTAGTTTGGAAACTGGCACCACATGTAAGTAAGCATTTGAATTCCTGCTGATTCATTTTAAAGTCCTGATTGCTGAATTGCAGTGTGGGCTCAACATAATGCAAAGATATTACACTTTCATGTTTATATATTTTTTTTCACGACATAACGAAATAGGCCCAGCGGAGTTCATTCAGTAAGTGGAGAAAAATAGCTTTCAATAAATGTTCAGTGAATTACAAGCGCTGTCTGTGATGGGCACTAAACGAACTTGTGTGAGGTTTTAACAAGTGATGCACTGATATTGGAAACATGTAACAAAACTTTACAAAGACGAGTGGATCTGGAGCCGTGTTCTGACTCTGTGATTTCAGACGGCGGGATTGACAGGAGGATTAAGCAATCAGAGAGAAGCATGCGCCGTTTGTGTCATAAACAAACATAGCTGCTTAAATATAAAAAAAATACAAAGAAAACCAAACAAAACAAAAAAACAAAGGATTGAGAAACAAGCGAGGATTTTCTGAGAATCAACAATTGAAGCACTAAACTTATTTCAGGTAAAAGAAGTTACGTATTTTGCTTTGAATGATCGAGAATGAGAACTGTGGAGAGGAGATGTCTTCTGCATTTGAGAGACACGTGATACAGATTAGCAGTGGTTGGATCTTCTCAAGTTTGGGCAGAGGTTTTTCACACTCTGTGGTCCAATTCCAGACCCTTCTGGAAGGGACGGGCTCTCCAGACAGCTGATATTGGGTATCTGCACCGACCCTATGCTTTTTCCTGTGTATTTGAGCAAACTTTGTCATGTCCCATTACAGATATATTGTATAAGCAGCTTTTGAGGTCAAAATATGTCTGTTGCGTGCTGTCTGCATCTAATTATAAAGTGTTCTATTGTCTGATAATCAGGAAGAGCACACGAGCATGCTCATTTTTGTTTACTGGGACAGCAAAACTACTCTCTGGTCTCTTAGTTTTGAAAAGCGTTTATAAACTCATCGCTGTGAATAATTAGGATGCTCAGAATGCATAAGGTAAGTGAGGAATAACTTTGGACCACTACAAAACTGCTTAAAATTAACTTTTTTCTACCCACCTCTTCATCCTGACCTCACACTGTAACAAGCAGCAGATCTTCATAAACAACATCTCCCTGAACCCTGTAGGAATAACCCAGAGTCTGAATCCACAGAATAATTACAAATAAAAATCTTTAGAATGACCTTGAGCTGCGTCAGAACAAATATAAGAGCATATAGACGAGTATACGCCCATGGACCACTGAGGGATTACACAGATATAAGGCCACATAATATAAAAAAAGTACTACGATTTAATGTTGAAAACGACATTCTATTGTCTAAAGGAGGAGTTTTTTTTTATTGTCATTGCGGTATTGGAATCAGTATCGAGTATCAAGTCTATTCCTTAGTATTGAACTCAAGTTTGAAATCTTACTATCATGACTAAGGCTATAGTCCTTTAATCGTTTAGTCATTTAATCGGTCTACTAATTATTTTATTTAGATTAGGAAGTATTTCTATGGGACAAGACAACAGCAGAAAGGAGAAGTGAGTTAGTGAGTGAATTAGCTGAACATTTGGTATTTATAAAAAGGCAGATAAACTCATGATTCACAGTTCTCTTTCTTTCTTTATATAAATACATTGTTTCCTAGTACGTTTTTCTGTATAAATAGTAGTTTTTGCTTGAACTCCCGTGCAGCTCTCCATAGATCTAACCTGTAAATTGACCTAGTTTAGCTTTTGCTTATCTTCGTGGAGAGAGAAGAGTTCAGTGCGCTACCGTGGAACATTCCAAACAACAGCTCCGTGGAGACAAGCAGCCGGCTGACCTTTCACGAGAAAAGTGACATCGTGCACCTTTAAAAACACAGTGGAGCACTTCTTTTATTAGTGTTTTCAGTTTGAGAAAAGTCTTGAAAGGCTATTCATGTATTAAAAAGGAACTGACTGACAATATTGACTATATGTTGTTGTAACTTGGAATAGAGACGCTGCTCCCCCCATATTGACATTTTGCATAAACTCCCCCTGCAGGTGTAGTCTTGTGAGTACAGTTTGGGTCAGAACATAGATAAGTAATAGTTGAGATGAGATCTTTAGTCACACCCCTTTTTAGGCAAAGCAGTTTATTTGTAAAGCACAAATTGTACTTTACAGAATAAGAAATACATTAAAATCGCAATAAATAATCATCATAAAATTTAAATGAAAAGAGAAGAGTGCGGAATAAAAATAAAAATCTTTTGTATTAATCAGCAGGACATGCCTTTAGTCGACCAAGAATCTCTCTAGTCAACTGCATATGGAAAATAATTTGTTCAATCAGATTTTGAATACCTCTGAATTTCTCACTTTGAATTTTTTAACTCTGAAAAAATATGTTTGAATTATTTTTATTCTGAATTTTAGTTGCTGCAGTTTTAAGTATAATTTTTCAATATGTTTTCAAAATAAAAAAATAAATCACCTTTTAAATATTCAGCACATATATTTTCAAGCCCTCAAATTCAACAGTCAAAATTCAGAGTGTAAAATTTCACAAAAAAAAATTCACAATAAAGATCCAAGATGCCAAGGCAGAAGCAATCGATCCTGTGTGAGCGAGGAGGACAGAGGCTGTTTCCTAATGGTTCTCATTTGTGGGCGGGGTTTACACTTAACAAATAAAAGAGATGAGGTTTTGATGAGGCGAATTCTGACCAATCAGATCGCTTCACTGCACCATTTCCTGTTTGTTACTAAGTTAGAGCGAATCACTTTGGATCGATTCCTTAGGCCTTGGCATCTTGGGTCTTTGGGGAGAATTTTTTTTCAGTGAGAATTTTACACTCTGAATTTTGACTGTTTGAATATGAGGGCTTGAAAATGTTTGTGCTGAATATTTAAAGGGTGATTTATTATATTGAATTTTAAACACTTTGAAGACTTAGACAAACTTTATTGATCCACAAGGGAAATTATTTGGATACAGTAGCTCAAACATCACAATATAATATAATAACAGAGAAAATGTACACATATAGTTTAGTTTAGTTTAGTTTAGTTTAGTCTTTATTTGAAAGGGACAATGCACAGAGACATTATGCTCATAAAAACAGAGATGATCTGCACCAGATTATAGCTACATAGCTAGTTTCCATCTGCAGTCCCTATTGCATAAATAAATTACAGTAAAACACACAAATCAACAATAAGAATCAATCACACTGCCCATTCTGTCATACACACACATACGGCCACATTTATACACTATAAAACACACATAACAATAAGTATTTACAAGATCATCAATAAAAGACACAAAATCAATAACTTCATTAACTCACATTCAGAATAAAAATCATCATGTTTTTCAGACCAATGAGGTTCAAACTCTTGGTCTTTTTTCAGACCAAGAGTTTGTTTTCATACCTGACAGTTTAGACGGCTCGATCTTGTGACGTGTCCAGTCAGCTGATTTGAACAGGTTTTGGCGCTGTCTGCTTACCAGTGGAGGCAGGACGACAGCGCCATCTTCCGTGCGACTTCCTCAGGACAGTTTCCCAGGTGTGTGAGAGTAAAAAAGCCCCCTCGTCCCGGTATAAATCAGCTGACTGGACACGTCACAGCAACATCACGTGACCGCTCTGAGGAAGACCGCTAGTGAGCCATCGAAACTGTCAGGTATGAAAACAAACTTGGTCTGAAGAAAGACCCTAATAACATGTTTTTTCAGAGTTAAAAAATTGTGAGAAGTGAGAAATTCAGTGGCATTTAATATTCAAAATCTGATAAATCAAATGATCTTCCATAACTACAGCTGTAGCCAGCACACAGTCTTCAACTTTATTTCTCCCATCACATGTAAATAGTGTGTATTAAATCAGACGCTAGCTCTGGTACTACACTAACCCAGAGACGTGTGGTTTTGTCCAATAAACTGGATTCCAGCCTGTTATCGACTGTTGGAGGCTGCTGAGGCGTATGCAGGCATGATTCAGACGTGTTCAAAAGCAGTGTATTTATAAATGATGGCCTCCTGAGAATCTCTGGAACATGTGAGGTGAATCACAAACCACACGGCTCGTGCTCGACTGCCGTGAGGTGACGGCACTTTGAAAATATTATCAGCCAGGTTAATTTGCATAAGAACAGGAATCAGTGTAAATGTTAATAAGGGAATATATGGATACAACTGTGAGATACGGTACAGTACAAAGCAGACAAAACAGTGCTTCCTTTGTGAACTTCTGAATTGCTCCTTTTGATATACTGGTATAACTGCTGTCCTTTGGAAGATAAAGAAATAGTTTGATTTAATATTTTGCATGCATTATTGATCTAAAACCACTCATATGCCTGACTTAAAGCTTCCACTAGTCTTTTTTTGTGAGAAAAAAGAAGACTGAAGGATTGCCAATACATTTTATAATTAGGGATGAACTTATCCAGCTTTTTCTGTTTCTATACCAATACTTTCGCTTTAAGAATCTAGATCTATATCTGCTAGATCAACTGATACCAGAGCAGAGATAGAAAATATACTTATTTCATTTTAACACATGATATAATGTTTTTTGTAACTTATTTATCATTTAAAGTCATTATAGAACAGCTTTGAAAAGTACAAGCTCAATATTACAAGGTGTTTTGGGCCAATACCTTATCGTGCGTTCATATTTATAAGGTATTTTATTGAATCGATTTTGTTTTGTTGAATATATGTAAAAAAAAAAAAAAAAAAAAAAAAAACTGCCCATGATCAGACAGTTGGTTTGTTTCTCTGTCATGGTTCAACATCAGAATAAAAGTAAAGACTGAATGGGCGGGGATAACAGTTGTTCTATATTTACTATACTTACAGCAGGCATGTCCAAACTATGGCCCGCGGGCCAAATGCGGCCCTCAGACAATTTTTTCTTGGCCCTTAGGTTTCCAGGTGAATTGGCCCAAATTACCTTGAGCAGTACTATTGACTGCAAGTTTTGACTGCAAGTTTTTTGAAAATCTACCTTGATAAGACATTATTTAATATTTATTGTGTGTTTTTGTGGAGGATCTTAGCATTAATAAAGGACTGATCGCTCATTCTAACGTGTTAAACCTGCATATTTTAATTATTCACTGTACTGAGCACCAGTCTATGGCCCTCGATTGGCCCTCTGCTTCGTCTGTGTTTAGATATGTGGCCCTTGATGAAAAAAGTCTAGACACCCCTGACTTACAGTAAAAACAAACTTCTGGCCATTTAAAAGACACAATTAAAAAAAAACTAAAAGCTACATTTTATTTTAGTTCAGCAGAGATTGGCAATTCCAGGGCAGAAATGATCAAGATGATTCTAGTGAAGTCGTATGGAGTTTAAAAACACAGTGGAGCACTTCTTGTATTACCACATGACATCACAAGGTGGAACACAGTGTTTTCCATTTGAGAAAATAACTCAGGCTAAATACGCAGAGTTTGTGTGTTAAACATGTGTGAATGAAACAAAACACAACTCCAGGTCTGTTCGTGATGAGGAAACAACAAGACTGAAAATGTACTAAATAGGAATTGACTGACTATATGTTGTTGTAACTCAGAGTAGAGACGCTGCTCCGCCATACTGACAGGCAGCATTCAATTTGCATTACACTGTCTAGCCTCACAATGTTATCCCAATATTCGTTATTAAAAAGTGCAAATTTTTCCTTCAATCTTAAATCATTGCGAAGGGTCTTTTGTGGAGGAAAAACAAATCTCCATGGTACTTGAATGTTGCAGCGTGCCAGAATAATAACGTACAAAAGGCTAAAATGTCAGACCGCGAAATATTAATAAGGCTAGCACAGAACCAGGCTGTACACAGGATTTTTGAAGTACTTAGGACCTTTGTATTATAACCCAGATAGTCCTGGTTCAGGCCGAGTTTAGACCAAGATCACAAAACCTTCAGTCTAGTTCTGGTTTAAGTCTTGGTTTAAATTTGAGTCTTGATTTAGTTCTGGAATAGCCCTAGTTTTTGCTTTCCTTCAAGCTTATTTAAAGAGGGGGTTCTACCATGTTTTGATGTTGTTCCCTCATCAAAACATGCCTGAAGAGGTTGTAGATGCCATCCATGCATGCTTGAGTAATTTAGTGACCTCTCCTGGGCTCTATTCAAACCCTCTTTAAGGTTAGCTGTAAGATTCTGTGCAATGCTCCATCCACAAACCTACATCACCCACGCACCACACGACAATTCTCCATAAATATACAAAAACGTGATACAAAACTGTACACAGCAACCTGATGCAACGTGCAGTAGTTTCATTAGCGGGATGCACGCTGATTGTGTTGTGACAGTGCTCTGAAGGGGAGTGACAGAGAGCAAAGGGAGGGGAGACTCAGAACATCAAATTATATTATAGAAAATTATAAAACATACGTTGTTTTTGCCGAAAATAGCATTATCAAAACAATAAGAGGTAACATGGTGGTCTAAGTATGTTATACCCTCTCCTTAAAGGTGCACTGTGTAACTTCTAAGGTGGAGAGTACGCTACTAGCTTGTCTCCATGGAGATGTTATTTCTTTGCCTGCGATGTTCCACAGTAGGGCATTAAACATATCCTCCCTGCAGGTTTAAAGCTCAGAAATACCTTAAAAACATAATAAAAACCCATTAATTCTTACCATGTGCAGGCTTGCTTCTCCATAGATCTGACCCTTAAACTGTTTCCATTGTGATGACCATGCTTATTTCCATACTGGAGAATAAGCAAGGCAAAACAGTAATATTTCCATGGAGACTAGCAAGTGGCGGACCTTCTACCAGAAAAGTTACACATTGCACATTTAAACGAGGATATTTGCCGTCTGTATCTAATTATAAAGCTCCTATAACATGCCAGTCAATATGAAATCTTCAAATTATTGACTAAATTTGACTATATTTTGCAAATTGAGCCAGAAAATAGCATTCATTTCTGAAAGACTAACCAACTACACAAAAAATTATACCAACACATTTGCCATTGTTTTCCAAAATGCCTGGGCACGCGCTTTAGTTTAAGTACTGTCTGTGACCATGAAGCAGCTCATATCACACTCCCATTATCATACAAATGCATTCTGAAAGTTTGGGCTTCCCAAGGTATCCCTGTTTATTTTGTTCAAACCGACCTTCAAATTTACACTTCACAATTCCTCACGTGCTCATTCTTGTAAAACGATGTCATCATTTGCATAAGAAGTTGGCGGACGTCCAAATGGCGTTCTTGGACAAGGCTGGGTGACCTTGGTTACCTGAGCGTGGCGAGCAGCGTCCGGTATTGATCGTGATTGTGATGTGGATGTGGAGGCGATTGGGTGAACTGACAATCAAAAACATGAAGCGTGCAAGGGGCGCGATTACTCATCATCCTCATGTTACCTCCTCAGACTCAGTACATGCAAAAAAGGATGTAGGACTGAGACAAAGGAAGGGACAGCGGTGGAATGGAATGAAGTACAAGTATTAAAGTACTGCACATAAAGCTGCACTGTGTAACATTTCTGGTAGTGGGGCGGTATCTGCTTGTCTCCATGGAGATGTTATTGCTTTGCCTGGAATGATCTACAATATGACATTAAACTTATCTAACGCCATAGAAATAAGTTAATGCCTCCAGGTTATGTTACAGGTCAGATCTGTGAAGTAGTGACTTCGCTCATAGTAAAAAAAAGCAACGTATTTGGCAATTTAAGCACATCTAACTGAATAAATGCATGATAGATTTTAAGTTTCATGTCAAGCAAAGCAATTATATCTCCATGGAGACAAGCAGCAGACCCCACACTCCAAAGTTGCACAGTGCACCTTTAAGTAAAAATCTTTACTTAGGTCAATTTTACAGTGAATACTTTTTACTTTTACTTCACTACATTTGAGAGCAGGTTTCTGTACTTTCTACTCCACTACATTTTAGATCTGGACTAAAAAGTAAAAAGTACTTTTCTTAATGGTTTGAGACTTTATTTTTTAGCACATTTAATTTGAGTTAACATGTCGAACTTTGAGCAAACCAAATACGGCTGGAAATGTGAAGAAATCAGTTGAATCACTTAAAATCTGATGAATTCTTTTTCAGTATCACTACATTTCGAGCAAGCAAGTGACAGACCCTCCTTCAGAAAAGTTGCCTAATGCAACTTTAAGTACATTATGAAGAGGATACTATTTACTTTTACTTCACTACATTTGAGAGCAGGTATCTGCACTGCACTTGTACTTACAAAAATGTACAAATACAAACAGGTAGGAAAAACTGTTTGATTCAATTGTTTTTGTTCAGCACAAACCTTTATCAACATTTCATTACTCTATTTGAAGCTTCAGAATTTGCCACAAAATACTTTTACTTTTTACTCTTTAAGTAAATTTTTAAAGAAGTACTTTAATAATAGACTTTTTCATGTGGTACTTTTACTTTTACCTGAGTATTTTTATTTTTATTTTTATTTTTATTTTTTTCGGTATCTGTACTTTTACTTAAGCAACACAATCTTCTTCCACCACTGGCGACGGATAATTGTAAAGCTAAAGCAAACAAGTCCCTTTTAGTAATCTTTCAGTTTAGTTTAGGGCTGCCACCAGAAATAAGGTTGCATGGTGAAATATCAGATGCCCTGGGGGAAGATTGGATTGGAAAAAAAGTTTAAAAGAAAAGTACAAACATATAGGAAGTAGTAGAGTTCTAAAACGTGTAAATCAGTGGACTTGTTTCTTTTATTAAGCCGTTTAAGATGAATATTGTGATTTAAAATGTGCAAATTATAACAGTGATCCACGGGTGTCATAGATTATCCAGCCTCATATAGGTCTTCTTTAAAAATGCCAGGGATACTTAGTCCTTCAATTTATCTTCAATTCAAACAGTATCAGACTGAGCCTAACCCTCGAGACATGGAGAAAGTCAAATCGCTCACAGAATGAGAATTGCTTTTGCTTAAAGGGCCCATATGACACTATTTTCTGATGTTCTAATGTCGTTTCCTTATCCAAAACAGACCTGGAGTTGTGTTTTGTTTCATTCACACAGGTTTAACACACAAACCTGCATATTTAGGCTCCAAACACCACCCTGTGATGTCATGTGATAATACAGGAAGTGCTTTAATGCGTTTTTAAACTTCATACACCTTCACTAGAATCATTTGGATAATTTCAGCCAATCTTTACTGAACTAAAGGTAAAAGGTTGGTGTTAACTTGAAAACTACCGCTTCATGACATCACAAGGTGGAACAGAGCATTTTGAGTTGTGGAGATGTACAGACTAATAATAAAGGATTACTCAAACACATGTGAATGAAACAAAACACAACATCAGGCATGTTTTTGATGATTCTAACATGGCTTAAATATAGGTCTTCTTTAAAAATTCCAGTTATACTAGTCCTTCAATTTATGTTCAATTAAAAAAATATCATATTGAGCCTAACCCTTGAGACATGGAGAAAACCAGATGGGTCACAAAACAAGAATTACTCCTGCTCCTCCAGTATTACGCTCATCAGCTTGACAGATGTATTGATTTATACGAGTATATAAGTTATGCAGGCTGAACCACATTAGCCTCAACATGAGCAACAAAGGTTAGACCACAGCCTTCCATTTGTATGCTCCTCTTCCATTTCTGTGCTGTAGGCTTGATTCAGACAGTGCAGGTTACAGGCTCACGCTCATTTGCATACTGTATAATATCTAGAGGTCAAACGGTCTTTATGGAAACAACTTTCACTTCTAAATGTGTACAGACTATAAAACCGCTCAGAACTTTGCTGGAGTTCTCGCAGCCACTTCTTGACACTTAAAGAGGAGGTGTTGCAAAATGTGCTGTTGGAGCTTTCTCCCGTGTTATAACTGTATTACCTTATCGAAAACATGCCTGAAGTGGTTTTAAAACTTTTTCTTAAGTGATGTGGAAGAACAAATCCTCCAAACAGTGTTATAATGCTATGTTACAATTTTCAGAATGCCACTGATTATTTTTTTTTAAAGTCAAGCATATAGTCAGCACCAGTGGTTGAAGAAGTACTCAGTTTTAAGTAGTAAAAAGTAAAAAGTACTATCTGAAAAAAGTATCCACTTTAAATGTACAAAAGTACAGAAACCTAAAATGTTTACTTAAAAGGTGCATTGTGTAACTTTTCTGGTGGAGGGTCCGTCAAATGCTTTTCTTCATGGAGATCTTATGGCTTTTCCTGGGATGTTTCACAATGACATTAAGGCTCCCAGTCAGAATTCCTGTTTTTGTCCATAGAAACAAGAAGGTGACGGAAGCCAACTGAAAAGTTACACATGCACCTTTAAGTACAGTACTTTAAAACTTGTACTTCGTTACGTTCCACCACTGCTCGTCACAAATAGTCAGCGGATCCTTGCAGCCATATTAGGATCTGAAAACGATTTGCAGTCTCCCTTCTAAATGTGTAGAGATTATATAAAAACACTCAGAACTTCACTGGAGTTCTCTCAACCACTTCCAACAAGAGTCTCTTCAGCCAGTCTATTTCAGTTTGTGTGAGTTTTGCTTTGTCTCTGGAGAATCTAAAGCTGGAGGCTGGAGCCAGCACAGAGCTGTCCGGCCTTTAGTGTGTGCGTGAGCGTGTGAACAGGCGAGTGAAGTGCAGCCGTAAACACTCAATAAAGCTCAATAAAGCGCTCTGAACATGGGGCCCCAAAAGCTGCTTTGGTGTCTGGTCCTGCAACAGAAATCACACTTAATACAGCCCCACATGGCCACACCACGAACACAAAGTTCAAGTCTGGGGGGAGATTCTCGGAGCTGTTTACGAGAGGGACAGGGACAGGGGGAAACTGCTAACTTGTCTCGAAGCAGTCTGGATTTGTAATCAGTTTTGTGGATGTTCAATTTGTGCTAAATATCGATGGTTTTCATATTTAAGAATGTGATGATGTCATGTTTCCAGATGGGGGGCAAGAGACCGTTTTTTCCTAGTGATTACATTGTATTTTGCCATGAAATATTGGAAAGCTAAGTTCCCAAATATGGAACCTGATCATTTCTATTATTGACTACACCCAAGACCATTTTTACAACAAAAATCTGCATATTAATTTCAGCTGCCGCCATCTGTATTACGTAGTATAGGCCCATAGAATGTAGTGATGTCATCTGAAACCCAGCAATACATCAGATTAGAAAGGGAGAAGGAAAAGTTTGCCTGACCAGCCAATCTTTCCTTGTCTATATGATCCAGAATACACACTTCTTCATTGATTTATGAAGATTTGAGTCTGGTCACTGTGGACTCTCCCAGATGGGCATGACTGACAAATGTATTAGCCAATCAGGGAGACATATGGTCCATTGTATCAAAATAAATATGGCTGCTTACAAGGAAAAAAAAGGAAATAATCACAAGGGACTGAAACGTTTTGGCTTTCTGCAGCAGTAAAAATGAGGTGACCGAAATGTTATCTTGATTTAGAAATGATTAACTAACTAAATAAAAATAAACAAATCTGATTGCACGTTCACATGTTTGGTCAGAGTGTGGAATGCAGAAGGGTCTTGAACTGGACCATAAAGGGGGTTCAACAACTGTCCTATCTTGGGGACAGTCCAACCACAGCTGCTAATTTGTATCATGTGTCTCTTAAAACATCTTTTACCTGAGAAAAATATGAAGTTAGTGCTTCGGTTGTTGATTCTGCAGAATTTTTGCTGTCTATCAGTCCTGTTCCTCTGTACTGAGAAAAATGACAACGGATCAATAATCAGACCTTGATTAAGTAAATACGTTTTTAGTATTTTCAGATCTTAGCTACATACTAGTAGTACTTTTGATCAATGCCAAATCTACAAAAGGTTGCTCCAACAGGATTGAATGATGGCATGACTTTCTATTGTTTAGGGGAAAAAAAAAGTGCCCTTCAGCCACGTAAACGAACTCAGACTGATGATTCAGCATTTTTTGGGCATATCTGAAAGCTCCCAACCGTACTCAGACCCTCTGAAACGAACCGTACTGAGACTTTTCTCAGGAGGGTCTCAGTACGGTTCGCTAAAAACTCAGCGGTACGGGTCACCTAATCTGCGCACAAAGCGCACCGGGTTCACTTCGCCTTTTTCAATGTATTGTAACCTCCTTCACTTGCCGTAGAAATGTCACGTGACTGTAACCGGGAACACTCAGCTGTAAACATGTATGTAAATCTGAATAGCTCTATTTTCCCAGTGAATGCGAGCAAATTTCATCAAAAAACACAGGAGGGCAAGCATTGCAGCAGACATTTTGTTTCAACTGACAATTACCCAGAATTCCCAGTGTACCCAGAATTCAGTGCATTGGAGGACTGAGAGCTCTAGAGGACCTGGTGTGAACAGAAAGGGGACTGGGGCCCCATCAAAGCTCAAGTGGACCAGAAACAGCTTTTGTATGTTTATGAAAAATGCCTGTGTGGGAGTATGGGTGATGTAGGCTTGTGGGCGGAGTCTTGGAAAGGACGGTTCTAGAACTAGTTTGAATAGTGCGTGGGAGAGATCACAATATTACTGAAACAAGCATGGATGACATATAAATGCTCTTCAGGCATGTTTTTGATGATGTTATACAATGGCTTTTCCACCTTCAAGGCACTCAAAGCATTTTACATCCAGAAACCACTCACCCGTTCACACAAACATTCATACATACACCAGTGTACACAGACACTGGGGGCGAGGCGGGTTAAGTGTCTTGCCCAAGAACACAACAACAGTATTCATCTGTGGGTTCTGGAATTGCGCTGCCAACTTGTGTGTCTGTGGATCTGACCGCTCTACCAATTTCTTTTTTTCAATGTCGAGAGTGGGATTCGAACCGCCAACCTTCGGACCAGCATAATACTCCGTCTTTAATTCTACAATAATATTTTACCTAATAACCTGTCTAGAGTGAATTCCTGAGATTGCACTATACACTTTCCATTCACACATTGATTTTTGCCTCACACCGAACTCCAACACTGTTCTACTCCTCAGCACAACTTTTGAAAAACCTCACTGCCTTCCATCTTGACCAGTCTGAGAATAAACTGCACTTATAAACTCATTTTTCTGCTAGTGAGGCCCAGACTGGACTGATTTACGACTCTTATTTGCTGAGCAATGACTGCTTAATTTACAACGGTCTACCATTTTTATCTAAACACTAAAAATTGTTCTTTTCTTGGTGTACGCCTCCACAGTTCTTCAGCCCCATTAAAGTCTATATTGTGTCTGATTTGTTGTCTAGAAGACGCCATGACAACAGCTTTTGTCTACTACTCTAAATCACCTCGACTTAAAAATTTCCAACTCATTATATTTTCATTTCGGGCTTTGAATCGCAGGCGTGTTGGCGTTCGAAAATGGTTTTAAGGACAGAGAAAATATTTTAACAAATCTTTATTACACTTGAAGGGCTGATGCTATTTAGTTATTTTCAACAAAGCCTTCAAAAAGTCCAGTCAACAAAACAATTTGTTTTTCAGTTTTGCAACAAACTTCTAAAAGATCCAAAGCATATTATGCAGCTAACGCTAACTCAATACAATTGACGTTAGCAGAATAATTTTGAATACCGGTAATTACTTCTCATCTGAAAAAAAAAAAAAAAAAAACAAATAGAAAAATCGCCAAGTGTTAGAAAAACTCGCAGGTACAAACGCAATTATTCAGAGAGGAATTTCGCACGGTTTTGCAACCACCATCTGTTACTGTACATAGTCACGCGGAGTTCACATACAAGAAAGGAAAACAAAGTCTAGCACTTTCTGTCTTTTTGTAAATCAAAGTGGGATTTTCAGCTTTACAGCAACCTGTTCATGCAAATATTAATGCAAGATAATGTTGCTTTTAGTGGGAATTGGTTTTGAGTTGTGTTAAAACATATATACTTTATACACAACCAGTCAAAAGTTTGGACGTCTCCTCTTTCTAGTCTCTGTTTTCTTCTCTATGTTTACTACTTTTTGCATTTTATAAACATACGGATGGCCTCAAAAATATGAAGCAAGACGTATGGAATTATGTAGCAAAGAAAAAAAGTTCAAGCTGCATTGTGTAACTTTTCTGGTGCAGGGTTTGTCACCTGCTTTTCTCCATGGAGATGTTATTGCTTTGTCTGAAATGTTTCACAGTATGACATTAAACCGTTCTATCATCATGGAGACCAAACCAGACCAATTTACTGGTCAGATCTGTGGAGAGGCGACCCTGCTCAGTCACAATGCCTGTTTTTCTAGGTAGTTTTGAGCAATAAAACCATCTGTAGATGAATATATGTATGATAGATCTGTTTAAAGTCATACTGTGGAACATTCAGAGCAGAGCAATGACATATCCATACTATCAACCGAAAAGTTACATAGTGCACCTTTAAATAACTTAACATTTAAAATATATATGTTATATTCAAATTCTACAAAGTATCCACCCTTTGCTTTGTCGACAGCGCTGCAAACCTTTGACCTTCTCTCATTGAGCTTCTTGATGAAGTTTCCTGAAATGGTTTTCTCTTCACAGCTGTGCCAAGTCAGGGTCAAGAAATTCCAAAAGTGCAAACCAGGGTTCAAAGCACAGGGTGGCTACTTTATTTGTTTTAATCTAAGTTTGAGTTATTTCAAGTTTCGAGGTGGTTTGCTACACTCCACATGTGTTTATTCATAGTTTTGATGCATTTAGTAAGAAACTATAATGTAAATAATCCTGAAAATAAAGAAGAAATATATTAGTGAAAAACTGTGTCTAAACTTTTGACTGGTAGAGTACTTTTTTCTTGTGCTTAGGATTGAAACTACATACTTAGCTCATGACCGTCTTGTTTGTTGCATTGATGTAACACAATAGAAACATGAACTTCTTGTTAAATAGGATTTTTTATTTAAGTGTTTTTATTTCTGAAAATGGATATGCAACATTTTTAACTCTATGTTTGTACGTTTATACATTTTTCAACTATACTCGAGTATATACTTTTACTCAAGTAAAAGTATATTTCACAAAAATACGTCTCCCTTTAAGTGGCTACACACATTTTCCCCACGTATTTGAGTATTTGTAAGTAAACTGGGTCCACTGTGTGCTACTACTACTGCTAATAATGCATTTGATTCATAATGCAGTTTACATTTGTCAAGCTCCTAAAAGCATGAAGTTAAAACTGACAAAATAGAACAGAAGTCAGCTATTCGCCCATAAGACTGAGTGATGTTCTTTAAAAGAGTCCAGAGTCTGTGGAGCCCTGTGGTGTGCGGCGAAGGGAAGGTGTTCCAGAGACAGAGGGCTGGAGCGGAGCCTGGTGCAGAGTCTGGTTCTGGGTGGGTGGAGGCGGTGACTGTCCATCTGGTCGTCCTGTGGTGGTGTAGAGGGTCAGGAGCTCACTGAGGTTGGGGCAGGAGAATTTACCCGATTTAGGTTTTGGGAGGCGTGACCTGACTTTGTGTCTTCATTGCGATTTTGAAGCCGCGGCGCTCCTTGTGTGTGCGGTGTTAGTGTGACTCTGAGCTGCTCATGTCAGACAGTAAAACATCACCACATTAACGCCAACGAAACAGAGCGTCAGGGGCAGACGGGGTGACAGACATAGAGGCGCAAGATACAAACTCAGGAAATGGCAGAAATAACTATTACTCACCTCTGATAGAGTTATAAATGTAAACCGCATTTCATCCACTTTATCCATAGAAATTGTCCTCTGCAAATAATGACACCCAGTTCACAAAACAGCGATTTAATCCAGTTTGAAGCATTCTTTAAAAGTAAAAAGGGTGAAAAGAGTAGTTCCTCATGTGTGTCTGTTTACATACACAGTGCTGAAGTACTGCACCATGTTTCACAAATCACACAGTTTTGACTTGTATCTAAACTAGAAGTGCAGTGCTCTGATCTTTTGAACACTTAAGAGTCTCAAAGTGAGTGGTTTTATTGTAGACAGGAACCAGCAGACACGAGGTGCCCTCAGTTTTGTAGACTGTCCGGTCCGCAGTCATCTCACTGCAGTCTTTGCAATCTGAGATTTAAAATCTCATAAGATTCTCATCGTGTCTGTGGTGTGCGCTTTTTGTCGGATGTTTAAAAATCGTTTAAGACTGAAAAATCCTGTACTGTATGACGGTCTTGAGACACATTTTGTAGTGGATCTGTTGTTGGATGCCAGTTTAGGCAGGGGAGAAAGAGAATAATAGTGATGGTAGATCAGTTGGTAGAACTTTTGTCCACTAATCCAAAAGTTGGTGGTTCACTGGATCATTGGTAGCGTCAAATCCACAGACCCACAGTCACTGTCATTGTTGAGCTCCACATATAACAGGTGTGAAACTGAATTCGTCATGTCTGAAGAAGGGCTTAAAACATCACATGTGTTATTAAAATTATAAAAAAATTGGAGCTCCAAATAACTGTGGATCTGCTTTTTTTCTTTTCTTCTATCACTGTCCTTTTAAGACTGTTGTTTACCTGTTTGTTGAAGCTTTGTGCAAACAGCTCTCTTCATCTGCATCAGGGGCACTGTGCGATTGATGTGTGCTGCAGCAATCTGAAATGCTAATTCTCTTCGGCAGGACACGGACTCAGGACCAGCCATATTTGGAGTGTTTATCCCACCCACAGAGGCCCACAGCCATCCCAGGAGACAACAATCTTAGCCTGCAGAAAATACACAGAATATATGAGGCCAGACTGGATCATGCTAACAAGCTAACATTATAATAATAAGGCTGCAGGGCTGGTCGAATAAGGGCTAAAGCAATGTCTGCCATTGACTGTACATGCAAAGTAGCGTAAAGAAGACCTGTTGTTCTTGTGTGTGTTGTATAGTTGTAATTTGCACATTTTAAATTGCAATATTCATCTAAAATCGATTAATAAAAGAAACAAGTCCGCTGAAAAGAAGTATTTACAGGTTGCTCGAACAAACAACTTCAGGTGAGTAAGAGAGAGGCCCTTCATTACGCAAAATTGACTCCTTTCAGTCAAGTTGTTTTGCATCATTGACACGTTTGAGTCCTGGTTTAGTTCAGGAGAGTTTGGCGATTCCAGAGCTGAAATCATCGAAATGATTCTCGTGAAGGTGTGACATCACAAGGTGGAACAGAGTTTTCAGTTTGAGAGAAGAACCCAGCCTGAAAATGCAGGATTTCGATGTTAAATAGGCGTGAATGAAACAAAGCATAACCCTGACATTATTACACAGATCACAAATAGCGTAATAGGCCCCTTTAAGGCAAGTGTGCAAGATCTGAAAAGACAAAACAAAAAATGAAAAAATAGCTTTAATTTCTGCTAGTGCGTTGCATAGTTTTTCCAGTTCTACAGAGTTCTTATAATTTAAATGTTGTTTCAAATTTGGTATGTAATACGGCACTTGCAATAGCGTTTCCTTCACACACAGAGGTGATAATAAGACTCCCAGGCTGTTGTCGTCTCCTAATGGGCTTCTTAAATGAAACACGTCTTTGGCTTTACTGGAGCAGCCTGTAGGAGCATAAATATACGTGTGACTATTTGAGAGCTCAGTCAGGAGCGGTGGCCCCGTTAACTCTCCCAAATTAAAGCTGACAGTCTGATATTGCGCCCCGTTTAAACCGGCTGTAATGACACGTTATACTCCACTGGTCTGTGCACGCTGCAGACCCCAGCACACACACGCCGGAGCCAGATGTGGATTTAAAAACATTAGAGCTGGTTACACACATGCACACACATGCGCACACACACACACACACACACACACACACACACACACACACACACACACACACACACACACACACACACACACACACACACACACACACACACACACACACACACACACACACACACACACAGGAGCCAGACGTGAATTTAAAAACATTAGAGCCGGTACACTATGAGTCAAAAGTTTGGACGCACTTTTTTATTCATGTTTCTTCTTTAATCCCATGATTTTTACACTGTAGATTGTCCCTGAAAGCATCAACACTGTGAATGGACACGTGTGGAATGTAGCAAACCCAAAATAAAATCTAAATAATTCAAAACTTAAAATACCCATCCTTTGCTTTGAACTCTGGTTTGCACTTTTTGGCATTTTTTGACCTTGCAAATATGAAGTGAAAACCATTTCAGGAGACTTCATCAAGAAGCTCATTGAGAGAAGGTCAAGGGTTTGCCACGCTGTCGACAAAGCAAAGGGGATTTGTAGCTCAGTTGGTAGAGCGTTTGTCCCCTGACCCACAGGTTGGCGGTGTGATTCCAGCTCGCACAGATGAATGCTGTTGTTGTGTCCTTGGGCAAGACACCCACCTCGCCCCCTGTGTCTGCGTACACAGGTGAGTGCCTTGAAGGTGAAAATGCGCTATATAAAAATGTGACTATTTACCATTTTACCAGTCAAAATTTTGGACTCACCCTCTCATTCGATGTTTTGTTTTTTCTTACCACTTTCTACATTTTATATACATACAAAAGACATCAGATATACGAAGCAAGACATATGGAATTATTTAGTAAAGAAAAAAGTTAAATTTAGTAAAGAAAAAAGTTAAATTTAGTAAAGAAAAAAGTTAAATAACTACTAAATATGTTTTGACAAAGCAAATGTTGGTAATTTGAGGATTTGGTTATATATTTTTTTCATTTGATAAGATAAGATAATCCTTTATTTGTCCCACAATGGGGAAATTGCAGTTGTTACATTATTCCATATATCCTACTTCATATATTTGATGTCTTCTGTATGTAAATAAAAATTGGAAAGAAGTAAACATAAAGAAAAAAAGCACAATACCTTTATATTTTATAGTGTTGAAACATCTGCAAGTGGATGTGCGTCAGTCCAGGACAAATTTGCAGCCTGTGTCCATGAGAGTGGATCTCTCCTTCACTGTGCTTCTCCTCGAGGCATTTCATTTCCCACTGAGTTTTTTTTGTTTATTTTTTTAGTTTTTTCTTGCCGAGATGGAAGCTCTAAGGACCGGGGATGTTCTGGGACATATTTGCTTATTTCCTGCGCTTGTTGTTAATCTTCTTGTCTGTTGTTTCACTGTTGGATTTTCTAACTGCTGCTGGTTAAATCAATGATCTTGTTAAGCCCTAATTCTGTGATTTACAAAAATAACTTGAATTGAATTAAAAATCATTGTCTCGGTTATTTCATGCTGGAGGTCAGAAGAGAGACTGCAGCTTAAAGCCACTGAAGTCTGAACTGCCATTGTTATTTATCCGATTATTGAAATCTTGTCATGCAGCAAAAACGAAGTGTTCATATCTGTGTTGAACGGAAAATGCTGTGAAAAGGTAGTTTGAAAAAAAAATGTGAAAAAACCACAATAGTGACATCAAATAAAATAGAAGAAGTAGAATAGAAGAAACAGGTATATAAACCACTGAACTGATTCCCACCTGTTCACTCCACTGTCTCTCTGTAAATGTAATCACAAAATGCTGCGGTGCCAGATTATGCAGATCCCCATATGGACGGCTAAAGTCCACAGCAGCAAGCTCTGTTTTTATTTGTGAAACACTGAGACACTGTTGAATTCAGGGATGTTACAATTATTGTGAGGAAAACTACTGCTATTTCACTATTCACAATTGTGGACAGAAAAACAAACAAACCTGACTGACATTGTACATTTTATATATACTATAGACTATATTTTGTGTTAATAAAACTTGACATCTTCTGCGTGCACATCATACACCTGCTCTAAGGATACGTGCTTTGTTTTCCAGCCTCCTGCTTCACTTCATACACTTTCAGATCACAGTCTGCAGCAGATGTAACGCTGTTAAAGCACATCAGATTTGAGTCATTTCTGGTGACAACTGACAACTGGACACTATTTTACAGATTAACGGAGAGTGACAATCGTCTTGAAGTTTGTTGGTTCACATGATGACAGGTTTTATATAGTGGACATTTGGAGCTGCATCAGGGTTAAGAACACTCACATAATGGGGTCTGGGTGCACACACACACACACACACACACACACACACACAGGTTCTAAGACTCCAATGATTAACCTACTGTAGCCATAAATATTTGCAGTAATTGGAAAAAAAAAAAAAAAAAAAATATATATATATATATATATATATATATATATATATATATATATATATATATATATATATATATATATATATATATATATATTTTTATTTATTTATTTTTTTTTAGTATGAATCTCATATCGAACTTTTTGACTTTTGAACAAAGTACTAAACTGTGGGGTAAGATTTTAAATTATGAAGAGGAAAAACCTTCATAACATGGTTAAAGCTCTTAAAGTTGAGATAGTGGAGACTTTGTTTCAGTTCCCTCCAGATGTGCTGTACTCAGATGCTGCTTTTCCTGCTTGAAGCGCACACTCAGCTGATCTCCTCTCTCTTATTACCTGCAGACAGCTCCAATCAGTCTAAATTGGGGCCAACTAGCCAATTGTCCAGCTGTCCCATGCCATTACCTGGTTGCTTCAGCAGAGTCTCCTCTAAACCCTTCTCCCTGTGGGTCCATTTTAGCCTGTATTGATCTATAGTAGGGGCCACACATGTGGGGGGCTTTGAAGACTTTAAAAACAACATTGAAAGGGGACATATGATGCAAAATGCTATAACGTAGATCCATCTGTAAAAAAAAAAAGCATATCTGTAGTTACAGATTTTTCTTCATTCATGTTTCTTTGGTCCTGTTTACAAGGGCATCTTCACTGAGCCTCAGATATGACTCAATTCTTCAGTCCTTCTTAAATAAGCCGGAAGTCTCTTCTGAACAAGACAAGCTCTTTCATGAGGTCCAAATTTTTAATGCTTTAAAATTTTACTTCCTAATTTTAAAGCATAAAATTCAAAAGAAAAATGTCTGGTTCTTTTAAAGAATAATGTTTGAATTGTTAAGGAACCATTCAAAATAGTCGACTTGCTCATCAACGTCACATTAGCATTACAGACACATTCTATGTTGTAACTAAAGTTTGATTTCTTGTCTTGATTTCTTGTCTTCTTTCAACTGATCAGATTTAAATATTCATCATGATGGTCCGCCTTTTCCCATCGGTTTCACCAAGAGCTGAGAGATGTGTAGAACTTAATGCAGAATTCTACACTTAATAATCAGGTATAAGCCCAAAAACTCAAAAACTTAACGATAGTATCCACTGATACTATAGAGCAGGAAATGAACCACCAACCTTAAGGTTTGTGGGAGAAGACTCTACCACTGTCTCTCTTGTAAAGGCTAAATCCTGACAACCTCTAGCTTATGGGTTGCCAGGAGTTGGAGTTTTTTGTTAATTTCTTTTATATTAAATGCAGAAAATACATTAAATTCCAAATAGAAAGTGAGCATGGGACCACTTCCAGGTCCATCGACTCCGGCTCCAATTCACTTTGTATTGAAAAACTCCCGGTAACTGCTGCTGTCAGGCTCCTCATTTTGGTCTTAAAATGTTTGTATTAACCCGCTCTACATGATCTTGGTGTTTTTATGTTGCTATTTTTGTCAGTAAATCATATGAATATTAATAGCAGATAAATCAGGTCCCTTCTTTGCTAAGCGCCGGTGGAAAGGGGCGTTACCTTCAACATCCTTGCTCGTGGTCGGAATTCCAAATATGGAACTGTGCTCCAAAGTCGCACCTATAACTGCAGACCTCAATGAGCCTCATTTGACTGGAACTGGACGCTGTGTGTGACGTCAAGGTTGACTCCCGTAGTCCACTTCTTTATACAGTTTATAGAAAGCATGATACTGTCCACAGAAAAGTTGTGTTTACGAGAACTCGCACAAGAATCAAATGGAAACACATCCCCTGATCCCTGAGTACATGCTGTACATTTAGGTCAGATGACTGTCCCCCACCCCACCTGCCGACTCCCTCCACCTGCCGACCCCTCTGCACCTGCCGACCCGCCCCCCACCTGCTGCTGCTTTTAGAGTGTGGAGGCCGAGGAGAAGTGGAGTCCAGCCGCTGTGACCCCAGCGTGAGGCAGGAACGGCTCTCTCCAGGCAGCTCCCTCCTCCGCTCAGGTGGTACCGAACATTAGCATACAGGATGATATTCGTGCATACATACAGAGAGGAACGCCACCATCTGCCACAGTGCACACACATTCAAATCTAGTGGTCAAACTATAAAGAATGCTACAAACTTTTTCATTGTTTGTGATAAAAAAGTAAGATCTCAAAATGTAGCAATGAAAATGTCTATATTACGCTATTTTCTGATCGATGTTGTTTTGCCATCACTAACATAACTGTAGTTGTGTTTCAAACAAGTTCAAACGAAAAGCGCTCACTTTTCCACCTTGTGATGTCATTTGGTAATACAGGAAGTGCGCCATGTGTTTTTAAACTCCACGAACCATCACTAGAATCATTTGGATGATTTTAGCTGTGGAATTGCCAGTCTATACTGAACATAAGGTAAATGTAGCTGTTAACTTGAAAACTACCACTTCATGACATCACAAGGTGGAGCAGAGCGTTTTGAGCTTTGGAGATGTAGACAGATTAATAATAAAGGATTACTCAAACGTGTGAATGAAACAAAACACAACTCCAGGTCTGTTTTTGAGGAGGTAACAACATTCTTACGGCTTAAAGCTCACAAGAGTCAATTTTGTATAATATAAGACATTCAAAGGCCTGTACCCGATTATTTCCCATGTGTCTGTGCAAAATGTGTCTTGCTCCAGCACAGATTCTTTGTACAAGCCGCTCTTGAGGTTAAAATAAGTCCACAGCACGCCATCTGCATCTAATTAGAATGCACTTGCTGTCAGACAATAAGGAAGTGTGTTTCAGCATGCTAGTTTATGTTAAAGGTGCATTGCGCAACTTTTCTGGTGGAGGGTCTGCTTTGCCTGGAATGTTCCACCTTGTATTTGTTCAATTACAGGTCTTTTATAGCTCAAAAATACCTTAAAAAACATGAATTCTTACCATGTGTAGGCTTACTCCTCCATAGATCTGACCATTAACTTGTCCCCATTGTTATTCCCAAATTTATTTCCATAACGTGGAGTAATCCAGGCAAAACAGGAATATCTCCATGGAGACAAAAAGGTTACAGTGCACCTTTAACTCCAGTCTGGTCTCTGAGAATTGTGCAAAGTTAATAATTAGGATGCTTGGAATGTGTCTTTATTTTATTTTATTTTTTTTTTATTTTAAGAAAAACTGTAAAATCAGAAATAGAACCCACAACCTTCAGATTTAAAACCAACCACTGTGCTAAAATGCAACTCTAAATAGAAAAATAAGAGAATTAAAAGTGTGGCAAGTTATAAATGTCCAAACGGTAATAAGAAATCAGGATTTTGGTCTCATTGTTGTATTTTAATTAATTTCATTTGTAAGAACTTTCAAGGTTCAGTACAGGCCATGAGAACACAAGAACAATCTCCACCTATTCTCTGAAAAATGATTCATCAAACTCAAGTTATAACAATTTTTTTTGTGATAAAAACGGACACAACTTGGCACATCTTTGAAACAAATAAATAAAGGCTATAGTTTTTGTGAATAGTCAAAACACAACCCAGAGATATTACATTTTCGTTTTGAAGCTTAATTTTATTCTTTTTAAAGCACTTTTCAGAGCTTTAGTCATGTTATCCTGTTTCTGTTTTTCATTTACCCTTTTAAAGTTGTATTTAAAGCGATTTGTGCATGTTTGAGTAATCTTTATTCTCCTAATTTCAAAACATTATTGTTCAGACTTGTTTCTTTTATTAAAGCGCCCATATTACGCTATTTTCTGATCTATGTTATAATGTTTCCTCGTCACAAACATTCCTGGAGTTGTGTTTTGTTTCATTCATTTATGTTTAACACACAAATCCTGCATATGTTCTTCTCTCAAACTGAAAACACTGTGCTAATACAGGAAGCACTCCATGTTCCACACACCTTCACGAGAATCATTTGGATGATTTCAGACCTGGAATTGTCAATCTCTACAGAACTAAAGGTAAAAGGAGCTGTTAACTTGAAAACTGCTGCTTCATGACATCACAAGGTGGAACAGAGTATTTTGAGCGTTGGAGAGTTAGACAAACTAATAAACCAGGATTACTCAAACATATGTGAATGAAACAAAACACAACTGGGTATGTTTTTGAGCACATAACAATAATATAACATGGCTAAAAGCTCACAAAAGTCAATTTTGAATAATATAGGACTTTTTTAAAGAGTTTTAAAGCTTTCTACCATATCATAACATTGTTCCCTCATCAAAAAACATGCCTGAAGTGGTTTTAGATGCCGTCCATGTATGTTTGAGTAATCTAGCGATCTCTCCCGGGCCTTTTTCAAACCTTCCTTGCGGTTAGCTGTAAGATTCTGTGTAATGCGTCACCCACAAGCCTAAACAAACCTGATGCGATGTGCAGTAGTTTCATTAATGACAGTGAAACTTATTGCACATGTTCATATATTATTTTTGAATATAGTTGTAAATGTAAACAATAAAATGTAACACGGTGATCTAAATATGTTGTGTGTTAGCAGTTAATACCAACACTTTAAGTCGTTTTTTTATCAGTACTGCAATTTAAAGATGCATTGTGTAACTTTTCTGGTGGAGGGTCCGTCAAATGTTTTTCTCCATGGAGATGTTATTGCTTTACCTGGAATGTTTCACAGTATGGCATTAAACCTTTCTATCTTCAGACCGAACTAGACCAGGTTACAGGTCAGATCTGCGGAGAGGCGGTATTTTTGAGCTATAAAACCACCTGTAATTGAATAAATGTAAGGTAGAGCTGTTTAATGTCATACTGTGAAATATTCCAGGCAGAGAAATGACCACAGAATATCCACAGAAACAAGACGGATCCCCAACCAAAAACTTACATAGTGCGTCTTTAAATTGTCCAAAAACATAATGATACACAGGAACCATATATTGTAACTACAGCAGACAAAATATGTCTTCTATAAGGAAACTATTACATCCAACTCACAACCCATCTTCAGTCCATAATGCTTGAATAGAAAAATATATTTACAATTCTTTTTCCAAAGTCCATACCCAGTGCTCCTGAGATTTCACAGATTTATATAGAAAAAAATATGTATTCAGAATGTATTTTCGAAACAGTTTGGATCTGACAAGTCATTAGATTTGATTGCGGAGGAAAAATGTTGGTATAGTTTGAGTTTGTGAGTGAAAATGCACATGCTTCCTCTGGGCCTGTGAAATGATTACAGGTGTTGACACAGTCTAATTGTAGTGGTGAAATGGGACACGCCTGTTAAGTCCTTGTAATTTACTTTTTACAGCTCTGTATTTTAACAGCAGTGTGATTAGGCAGTGCGAGGTCTGTTGTGATTGTCTTTGTTTGAATTAAAAAGTCACATTTGATGTTTGTAACTGCCAGAAACAATTAGTTTGAATTATAGGTTTGTTTGTGAAGATCGACCGAGTTTGGAGTTTTCAAACCCACAGTTGTCCATATATTTTATTTAAGAAACATTTGCATATTGAGTGTTAAAGAGCTCACCTTAGAGGAGCCAGCTGAGGGGAGGGCATCTGTTGTGGATGCCTCCTGGTCGTCTCCCTGGGACAGTGTTCCGGGTATGTCCCACTGGGAGACGCTCTATGTCTTTGGGCTGGCCTGGGAACATCTTGGGGTCCCATCGGAGGAGCTGGAGGAAGTGTCTGGGGTGCTGGAAGGCTGGGAGTCCCTTCTTAGACTGCTGCCCTCGCACCCCAGCCCCGGATAAGTAGTAGAAGGTGGATGGATGGGTGAGTTCTGAACTGTTTTAACAATATTGATACAATTAGTGTTCAGAAGTCATTTTCAGATGCCAGCTGGAATGTCTTGATTTCACTTTGACCTTTGAAACCTTCAGGAGCATATTCTATGTATAGATAACATGCAACCAATCTCTTCCAGGTCAGAATCAGTAAAATAACTTATCCAATACTTTACAAATCTCCCAGTTCAGATGGGCGTGATTGACTGGTAGAATGGTATTGATGGGCGACTGAAAAACAACGCAGATTTCTGCAGAATCAGTGAGCGAAGCACTAAACTCTGTTAATCGGAGGTGAGATATGAGATTTCAGTCTAAAAAATATGAAAAAAATGGTTTTGTGGGCTGAGACTTGTACTAGAGACATGAGCCTGTACCGCTACCCGTAAGGAGGGTTCAAATAGTCTAAGGTTACTCATGCATGCAGGCGCTGCAGTTTGTGATGGTACTGGCTAAAAAACGTATTTTGTTGACATGGAAGTCCACCACACCCTCAAATTTTGAACATTGGCTTCATGAAATGGTATCTGTTATTCAAATGGAGTGTGTTTGATTGGAGACTATGAACAAAAAACAGAGACATGAAGGAATATGGGGTCCATTCCTGCCTCAATACCATATTTACCTGATCTTATTTGATCTGTTGACTACTATATTTGGGATTACTGTCAGTTGCTTGGATATCCTTTTATCTGATCTTGTCTGGCAGTCTGTGTTCTGCTGTTCATGTGCATGTTCCTTAAAAAAGAAACAAAACTTGATGAAGATGATATTAGAACAAAAAAGATTATTCAAATATGCATGGCTGACATAAAACCTGGTTTGCCTGTATTCAGCCTCACATTTTGTATGTAAACTATGTGTAGTTTTATGTATTTTAGCGTGTGTGTGTGTGTTACTGTTTGGGTTGTTTGGTTGTGTGGGGTCAGACAGCTGTGAGGGCTGGTTGGGTGGAAATGTGGGGTTGTTTTTAATCACTGTAAAATACTTTTTGTTACATTTTTGTATGAAAAGCGCTTTATAAATAAAGTTTGATTGATTAATGATTGACTGAAAACCTCTCAGGCATGTTTTTGATAAGAGAACAATAGTATAACATGATATAAATCTCCAAAATTTGCACAATACACCCTCTTTAAATAAATTCTAGTACAATATGGATAATGCCATACGGTGGAACATTCTACTGCTACTTTTTGTCCTTTTAACTTTTGGCTATCTCCACGAAAACATATGAGCTCATTAAAAGTTAAAGCCATTTACCAAAATCCAAACCAGCTCTGATTATCTGTGGTCCATCCCCGTCCTGGCACCTGCAGGGACAAAAACACTGAGAATCATTACTGTGAAACATGGCCGTCAAAAGCTTTAATTACACAGTCTAATTAGAACATTCATAATTTTAAAAGATGGCCTACTTTTTATCATACTTCTGGGTGTGCTCTGAAGTCCGCTTAATAGAATTCCGTAATTGCCTTTCTCCAATTCACTCGTTCATTTACAGTCTCATATTCAGGCCTGTTAATATAATGTACCTGAATGAGGGCTTAATATCCGCTACACCATCTAACTATCTTATTAGATCGGCCGGAATTGTATTTGCACATAATTATTCCACAAGTCAGTCATCATCTCGTGGAAAAAGAGAAAAAATCTCCCTGGTTATATTACACTATTTTCTGGTCTATGTTATAATGTTTCCTCATCACAAACAGACCTGGAGTTGTGTTTTGTTTCATTCACACATGTTTAATGCACAAACCTGCATATTTAGGCTGAGTTCTTCTCTCAAACGGAAAACACTGTTCCACCTTGTGATGTAATTTGGTAATACAGGAAGTGCTCATTCACTAGAAGCATTTGGATGATTTCAGTCATGGAATTGCCAGTCTCTTCTGAAGTAAAGGTAAAAGGTAGTCACTACATGACATCACAAGGTGAAACAGAGCATTTTAAGCTTTGGAGATGTACAGACTAATAATAAAGGATTACTCAAATGTGTGAATGAAACAAAACACAACTCCAGGTCTGTTTTTGATGAGGTAACAACATTATAACATGGCTTAAAGCTCACAAGAGTCAATTGTGCGTAATATGGGACATTTTAAATAGTTCTGAGAAGTTTTGACACTCCCCCTTTGTAGTCAACTAATAATAATGCATCAGTTTTATATAGCGCTTTTCTGGACACTCAAAGATGCTTTACAGGGCATAATAGATCAGTAGGACATGTCTTTAGTCGACCAAGAATTTTTTCAGTCAACTACAGTCCTACAAAAGAAAGGGAACCTCACCTCACCGTATTGTGCAAGCTATAATCCTCCCACTCTCACTGTGTCATTGTTCTGCTCTGTTCCACCTTGTGATGTCATGAAGCAGTAGTTTTCAAGTTGACAGCTACAGTTTACCTTTAGTTCTGTAGAGAAAGGCAATTCCAGGGCTGAAATTATCCAAATGATTCTAGTGAAGGCGTATGGAATTCTAAAACACAATTGTGCACTTCCTGTATGACCGCATGACATCACAAAGAAATTTAATTTGTCCAGTTGACAAATTAAATTTCTCCTTTTGCTATGGATTCTACCTGGACGACTGAGGGATTCTACACACATCACAAAGTAGAACAACGTGTTTTCAGTTTGGGGGAAGAACGCAGACTAAATATGCCGGGTTTCTGTGTTAAATATGTGTGACTGAAACAACACAACTATTTGATGAGGAAAGAACATTATAACATAGATCGGAAAATTGCGTAATATAGGCCCTTTAACAACGTATAACCCAGTGGAACCCAGATTTCCAGTGTTCTTAGACAACTCAACGCACCATGACTGTGTAACATTATCTTCATCTGCACATAATTACCCCGCAAGTCGGTCATCAGCGCTATTGTTTAAACAGATTAAACCCATGTCCACAGTAGCACACAGAACACAGGCTTCCAGCGCCATTAAATGAATCAACACACACACACACACACACACACACACACACACACACACACACACGCACAAAGAACAGGGGAAGAGAGACGGAGAGATAGAACAGAAAGGAGGGAGGCGTTGGAAGACGGAATACAATTCTACGGTGAGTGACACTTCAATTAGCCTGCTGTCCTCAGTGGTTCTAACTGCGCGCGGGTGAACGATGCCGCGACAAGCCTGCTCATTATAACATCTTTAAAAGTCCAAAGGTTTACTCAAGGCCAGTGATTAAAGATCTGCTCTCTGACAGGTTGCCAGACCCTGTTCCAGCGTCTCCCCCAAGAAATAAAAGCAATTTCATTCTAATAACAAAGGTCCAGTGATTGTGCACATAACAGGAAGAGAGAAAAGGGCCAGGTGTAGAGTGGATGTGAGGATGTGAGGGCTGGACTGGACTGAAATGCTACAGTGTCAGGTGAGGTTAAGTTCAAATCTGCTCTCATCATTTACTTTGCATGTGTTCATTAAAGGTCCCATTTTTTCTCAATGTATTTGTCTTGAACAGAGACTGTATAAAGAAGCGGACTAAAGGAGTGCGACGTCACCCACAGCGTTCGGCTCCAGTCGAATGAAGCTCATGGGGTTAGCGGTTATAGCGAAGGATCCGTATTAGGAAAAGGAATTTATTAACGGAAAAAATTGTGAAATAAAAACACCAGGATCATGTAGAGCGGGTTATTACAAAAACAAAATGACGAAGCTCACAGCAGCAGTTAAGAGAGAGGCAACACTTTCTTGATGTAAAGTTAATTGGACACAGAGTCGATGGAGCCGGACGCGCCCCCAGCTAGCGGGTTAGCCATGTCCATTTATATATACAGTCTATCGTATTGCCCAAGTACAGATACAGTATATTGTATTAGCAGCTCTTGACATCAGAATAAGTCTGCTGCATGCTATGTACATCTAATAATCTGAAAGTATACAGTTAGTATCCTAGTTGTTGCTAGCTAGTTGCTATTGTGACTGGAAAACTCCGTCTGAAACTCACTGCGGTGAATAATTAGGATGCCCTGAACGCATAAGGTAAGTGAGGAATAACTTATAATAACTGCAAACTGTTTAAAATGAACTAGTTGTGTCTTTAACTTTAACTGCAAAGGGCTACACCGAAGGTAATGAGCAATGGTCGCAATAGACAAGTCTAGACTCAGGTTCTCGAAAATTAAGAGGTGAAGTCAGATAAAATAAGATAAACTTTATTGTCATGAAGTGCAAGGTCTTTTATTTAAGCTCCTATATTCCACAGAATTGACTCCTGTGAAGTTTAAGCCATTTTATAATGTTGTTACCTCCTCAAAAACATACCTGGAGTTGTGTTTGTGGAGTTTGTTTCATTCAGGCATGTTTGAGTAACCCTTATTTATTATTTGTCTGTCTAGGCAAAGGAGAAATTCAATTTGTGAACTGGACAAAAGTAATTTTAGTGTGGTTAGCTCCTCCCTTCATGCAGATATAAGGCAGTGTCCACCCGTGTCTTTGAAGTGAAGAAACAGCTTCGTTGAGCTGTGAAAAGTATTCAACTAAAAAAAAAAAAAAACACAACTCCAGGTATGTTTTTTTGATGAGGAAACAACATTAGAACAGAAATGAGAAAATAGCGTTATATGGGCCCTTCAATAATCAACATTGACACAACACAACTGACCATTGCAGCCATATAATCAACACATACTGTACATTGTAGATTCCCCAGTGAAGGTTTGCGTTGTTATTCAGTCCAAGTGAAGTCTTTTCAAGCATAAAAAATGATTTCTTAGCGGTTAAAAGTATGACAGAAGCATCGGGGAAGGTGTCCGCGGTACTGGGACAGAACACAGTGGCATTGAGCTCATTAGCAGAACTGGAAGGTCGTTAACAATGTGGCTAATTAAGGCCGAGTAAGCAGGAGGAAGTGTGTCAAAGAGGCAAGCAGTGAAAAGTTTGAACACAATCAAGGAGGAACAAAAGGTGTGATTTTGACCTGGAAGGACAAAAGACTGTGCAGGGTGACTGGTGGGAAGTGGACATTTTGAAAGATTTGAAAGTTTTTACAAAATGTTGAGAAATGTTGTTAATGTTGACCCAAAATTTAAAGGTTCTATATTACACAAAATGGACTCTTTAAGCCATGTTATAATGATGTTACCTTCACAAAAACATACCGTGAGTTGCATTTGTTTCATTTATGTATGTTTTATTAATCTTTTCTTATATGTCTACATCTCCAAAGCTCAAAATGCTCTGTTCCACCTTGTGATGTCATGAAGCAGTAGTTTTCAAGTTAACAGCTACATTTTACCTTTAGTTCAGTAGAAATTGGCAGGGCTGAAATGATCCACATGATTCTAGTGAAGATGTATGGAGTTTAAAAACACAGTGGAGCACTTCTTGTATTACCGCATGACATCACAAAGTGGAAGACCTGTTTGAGAGAAGAACTATGAAGAAAAATGCCGCGGTTGTGTGTTAAACGTGTGAATAAAACAAAACAAAACTACAGATATGTTTGTGAGTTAACAGCCACATTTTACCTTTTGTTCAGTAGATATTGGAAATTCTAGGGCTGAAATGATCCAAATGATTCCAGTGACGATGTATGGAGTTTAAAAACACAGTGGAGCACTTTCTGTATGACCGCATGACATTACAAGGTGGAAAAGAGTGACAAACTCAGCCTAAATATGCAGGGGTTTGTGTATTAAACATGCGTCAATGAAACAAATTACAACTCCAGGTATTTTCCCGGTTCTTGATGAGGAAACATTATAACATAGATCAGAAAACGTCATCATATGGTCCACAAATCTCGATCCCGTGGTATTTTTCTATCTAGTATATTTAGTATTCTGCACAGTTCATCCACTATCATTGATGTCCTGGCCTTTACCTGGCGTACAGTCACAGAGCGGCCGCTGATATCAATAACATCCTCCGTAGACAGCCCAGTGAGTCCTTTAGTGGCTTTTACCCCACTACACAGAGCTTTTCAGACAGGCTGACAGTTCACATTCGTACCTCCAGCCTCCTCCCCGGTGAGCTGAAGCCATTCTGAGACACGCGCCAAAACAAGTCAATGATGGCCGATTCGGAGCTTATCTTTGAGGCGCACTTTGAGACTAGCTACAATGTTTACTGTGAGGCGGGAGAAGGAGAATGAGGCACAGACGGTTTGTAGGGCAGACCACAGCACGGATCAACTCACAACAGTGTTAAACGCAAATGTGCCCAGTGAAAGGAAAATGTGTATACGATCTGGTTCATCTGGTTAATCTATGCTTTTAGGTAAGATACTGATAACATTTTTAGATAATATTTATTTATTTATTTATTTATTTATTTATTTATTTATTTGAAATAGGGACAAAACACATTAATGAACATATACATGATATGTAAATATGTTATCAGATTGTAGCCCAGGGCTAATTTCCATCTGCTGTCCCTAGACAGGTTGATGTAATCATAAAGCAAATACACACAGTAAAAACAATACACCCAGACAGACAATACAATACTACAAATACACAGACATAAAGAGATGGTCAGTCACAAGATCACAGACACAGGTCAACTAAAGGATGTTAGATTATTTGATCAAAATTGCACTCTGCCCTGTTTAGTTAAGGTGCCAGTGTATAAGTATTGCACACAGCCCATTGCTAAAATTATTACAGTACATTGCACAACCCTAAAAAAGGAAAAGAAAAAGTGCAAGGTGAGATTGCTAAATATCCCGGCTTATAAAGTGCTATTCTTATATTGAGTTTATATTTGTTTTTTTTCTGCATTTTTTTATGTTAAAGGTCCTATACTACACAAAATTGATTCTTGTGAGCTTTAAACCATGTGAAAATGCTGCTGCCTCATCAAAAACATAGCTGTAGTTGTGTTAATTATTAGTCTCCATCTCCAAAGCTCAAAATGCTGTTTTCCACCTTGTGATGTCATGGAGCTGTAGTTTTCAAGTTAACAGGTACCTTTTTACCTTTCTCTGTGGAACATTCCAGACAGAGTAATGACATATCCATAGAAACAAAGAAAACATGGACTCTATAAGGCTTTAACAATCCCATTTGTATTCAAAGGCGGGAATGAACAATGAGTCTTTATAGATTTTATGTACAATGAAATATGGATGTGATTAGATGAGATTTCAGAACTCTGCACTCACTAACCCACTGCATCAAAAATTAATTAGCCGAACACAAACGTGAACCTCAAAATACTATGGATTCTATACTAGAATGTGCTTTAACTCTTTAGTAATGTTCTTTAAAGGGCCCATATGGCACTATTTTCTGATGTTATAACGTTGTTTCCTCATCAAAAACACGCCTGGAGTTGTGTTTTGTTTTATTCGCACATGTTTAACACACAAACCCTGCAGATTTAGTTCTTCTTTCAAACAGAAAACATTGTTCCACCTTGTGATGTGATGTGGTTATACAGGAAGTGCTCCAATGTGTTTTTAAACTCCATACACCTTCACTTTAGAATCATTTAGATAGTTTCAGACCTAGAATTGCCAATCTCTATAGAACTAAAGGTAAAAGGTAGATGTTAGCTTGAAAACTACAGCTTCATGACATCACAAGATGGAGCAGAGCATTTTGAGCTTTGGAGATGTACAGACTAATGTTAAAGAGTTACTAAAACGTGTGTGAATGAAACAAAACACAACTCCAGGTTTGTTTTTGAGGAGGTAACAACATGATAACATGGCTTAAAGCTCAGAAGAGTCAGATTTTGCATAATTTAAGACCTTTAAACTAAGCTTTTCTGGTGGGGTGTCTGTACTTGCTGTTCTCTGTGGAGATGATACAGCTTTGCCAAGAATGTCCCAAAGTATAGCATTAAAGAGAGTGTATTACAGTTCTATGGGGTATTAATTTTTAACACATAACCTCATTAGATCAGCATGTTCCCTTTACAAAGTATCAAGAGTACAGCTTCCATCCAAGTGGATATGCGCACAATACAATGCAATGTGATGAATTCTAGAGACATTGTGCGTGTGTCAGGGGTGCTTGGTGACAGCATATGTCCTCAGAATGTCAAGGTCAAAGGTGAAAGGTCAGTCTGTTGTTCATGGCAGTCCCCCGCTGAGATAACGCATGCTCCTCCAGACTACAGATACGCAATAGTTTGATCACAAAATCTGCAACTTTTTACTTTACTTTTGAGGAATACTATTGTTTAATTTTATTTTGTGGTTCCATGGTGCTTTAAATGGCCCATATTTTGCCATTTTTCTGATCTGTACGTTGTTTCATCACAAACATACCTGGAGTTGTGTTTTGTTTCACTGACACATTCATTAACACACAAACCCTGCATATTTAGTTTTTTCCTCAAATGGAAAATGCCCTGTGCCACCCTGTGATGTCATGTGGTTATACAGGAAGTGTTTCAATGTGTTCCATACACCTTCATTAGAATCATTTGGATAATTTCAGTCTTGGAATTGCCAATCTCTATTGAACTAAAGGTAAAATGTAGCTGTTAACTTGAAAACTACAGCTTCATGACATCACAAGGTGGAACAGAGCGTTTTGAGCTTTGGAGATGTAGACAGACTAAACCAAGATTACTCAAACATGTGTGAATGAAACAAAACACAAATCCAGATGTTTTTGACAAGGTAACAACATTATGACATGACTTAAAGCCCACAAGAGTCAATGTTGCGTAATATAGGACCTTTAAAATATAGGAAAAAAAAGTTAAATGACTCTACTAAATATTTTCTTATATATTTTATAACCAAATCCTCAAATTAGCCACCCTTTGCTTTGTCGAAAAATATGAAGTTATTTAACATTTTTTCTTTACTAAAGAATAGCTTGTTTCATATATCTGATGTCTCTTGTATATAAAATGCAGAAAGTAATAAGAAAAGAAATTGAAAAATGAATGAGATGGTGTGTCCAAACTTTTGACTGGTAGTGTACATTCAAACAGAATACTGAGGCGTCTGGCTGGTCAGGAAATCACTTTGAAATGACATAAGCCCTTTGAAAACAGCACTTCCTAAGCAGCTGTTTCCACATTGTGATATTTCATAACACAGTATTACTTGAAATGAAGCCGGCCGTACAGTCAGTCATTACCTCAGCAGTCACTAAGTATAATGTGAAAAAAACCCATTAAGTGAAGGGGTGGAACCGCCAGAGAAAATGTTTGGGTGCCCAGTAAAGGATGTCATTGCTTCTATTTGCGCACAAAGGCCAGTGATATTAAAGAGAAAGTCAAGCGGAACGCCGGCCATTACCACGTACAGCCCTGAAGGATGAGTTTAAAGGTCCGATATTACAAAAAAAATGACTCTTGTGAGCTTTAAGACATGTTATAATGCTGTAACCTCATCAAAAATATACCTGGAGATGTGTTTTGTTTCAGTCCTGGATTACTAGTCTGTCGATTAATCTAGTCTAGTCTGTGTACATCTCCAAAGCTCAAAATGCTCAATTAAGTTCAATAGAGATTGGCAAGTCCAGGGTTGAAATTATCCAAATGATTTTAGTGAAGGTCACTAAAGAGTCAAGAGTCAGTTTTGCATAATTCTGTACCTTTAATTCCCCATTAACTCATCCTTCAGTCTTGTCACCTTGTGCACAGTTGAGCTCCTGGTTCACTCAGCCTTTCCTCTAATCCCCTCTCATTGAGCAGAAACAGTCCGGTTTTTACCAGAGGGGTGCAAAGTGGGCCTCCTCCTCCTCCCCAGCAAGAAGCAGAGATGGGGGAATAACAGCTTTGGAGTTCAGCTGGCTCCAGGTGCACTCTGTCCACTCAGGCATTGGGGTCAAATACATTTTTCTCTCCTGGCATATTACAGAAAACTGACTCTAAATGCTCTGCCATTGCCTGGTTTTACACTGGTTCTCTACAGTTGTTTACGCGCAAGCAAGAAAATACAATGGTACAATACAATGGTCCTAATGTGTGTAGAATCCCTCAGTCGTCCAGGTAGAATCCATAGCAAAAGGAGAAATTTAATTTGTCAACTGGACAGAGTTTATTTGGTTGAATACGTTTCGCAGCTCATCCAAGCTGCTTCCTCAGTTCTGGTCAGATGCTGGCGGACACTGCCTTATATCTGCTTGAAGGGAGGAGCTTAATTACAATGAAAATTAAGTGTTGTCTCAGAGTAATTTTCATTGTAATTAAGCTCCTCCCTTCAAGCAGATATAAAGCAGTGTCCGCCAGCATCTGACCAGAACTGAAGAAGCAGCTTGGATGAGCTGCGAAACGTATTCGACCAAATAAACTCTGTCCAGTTGAATTAAATTTCTCCTTTTGCAATGGTCCTAATGGTTACACAAAACTGATTCTTGTGAACTTTGAGCCATGTTATTATGTTACCTCCTCAAAAACATACCTGTTCTTTAGTCCTCCAGGTACTGCCCAGTTTAGCAGCTCTATTTGAAATGTGGTTGTGGGAGGATAGGGCGTTTAGTCCCATTTTAAAATTTGCAGAGAGCAACAAATGACCAAACATTTGAAAAAGAAGCCCCAAATATAAAACAAGTACACAATTCAAGCTATTTTAAGTTAAACATTTTTTCTGAGTTTGCTGTTCACAGGTTTCAGGCATAAAGATTCCTTCCTGATTTGAAGGATTTGTCATGGCAACGGTCGTCCATTGTACTAACAATAAATCAAATCAAAATTCTTTTGAATAGAGAAAGGTCCTCAAATCAGAAAGGAATAATTTGCCTGGAATCCATGAATATCCACAATAGAAATGAAATGACTTTAAGGTTTGTGGTGAAAAAGTATTTGCTAAGCTGGTTAAAGGAACAGTATGTAGCCTGCACTCTATTCTACAAACTACAACATTTAAGTGAAGCTGTGTTGCCAGAGCCTTAACCTGCAGATAGAGGACACGTTTTTCTCATTCTCAGTATTCACTTTATTCGGCCCCGCCCACTTGTCATCTCTAAATGCTCCTAAAGTGCACTTTCTTGTGGTTGTACTTCCATTACATGTGAATTCCACTGGTAAATTTGGGAAAAGTTTTGCAGCTAAAATATGACCAAGTAGGTTCGTTTGTGTAAAATGTTCAATTTGCATGTGACCAACAAATCACGCTGCATCGATTCTCTGAGAGGCTGTAAAACAGCTTTCAGGGACCTGGTAAAATTTAAAACGTGCCAAATCTTATTTAAAGCGAAACTCAACCTGCTCCCAGATAACATTCAAAAACTGTTTTACATAAATGAATTCAAATACAACCTGAGAGGTCAAATGAATTTTAAAAACCAATTCTCTCAAACCACTCAAATCACGAACGCATGTACTTATGGAATAGCTTAGATAACCATATCAAAGCTTGTACTAATTTGGTGCACTTCAAAAAACAATATAAAAATCAAATCTTACAGAAATACCTAGAAGCCTAGATACATTGTCTTCACAAGTAAACCACGACTATTAACTAAACACACACTTTTCTTTACCAACTTTAACATTACCTTTTATTTTTAAACATATTTTGTGCCTTCTAAACCTTGTGGAAGGCTTTCCACAAGGTTTAGGAGTGTGTTTATGGGAATTTTTGACCACTCTTCCAGAAGCGCATTTGTGAGCTCACACACTGATGTTGGACAAGAAGCCTGCCTCTCAGTTTCCGCTCTAATTCATCCCAAAGGTGTTCTATTGGGTTGAGGTCAGGACTCTGTGCAGGCCAGTCAAGTTCATCCACACCAAACTCTCATCTATGTCTTTATGGACTTGCTTTGTGCACTGGTGCACAGTCATATCGGAAGAGGAAGGGGCCATCTCCAAACTGTTCCCTCAAAGTTGGGAGCATGGAATTTTCCAAAATCTGTTGGTATGCTGAAGCATTCAGAGTTCCTTTCACTAGAACTAAGGGGCCAAATCTCCTGAAAAAACATTCCCACACCGTAATCCCCCCTCCGCCAAACTTTACACTTGGCACAATGCCGTCAAACAAGTACCGTTCTCCTGGCAATTGCCAAACCCAGACTCGACCATCAGATTGCCAGATGGAGAAGCCCGATTCGTCACTCCAGAGAATGCATCTCCACTGCTCTAGAGTCCAGTGGCGGCATACATCACGCTGCATCCAAGCATGTATGGCTTGGATGCAGCTGCTCGGCCATGGAAACCCATTCCATGAAGCTCTCTACGCACTGTTCTTGAGCTAATCTGAAGGCTACATGAAGTTTGAAGGTCTGTAGTGATTGATTCTGCAGAAAGTTGGTGACATCTGCACACTATGCGCCTCAGCATCCACTGACCCCGCCCCGTCAGTTTACGTGGCCTACCATTTCATGGCTGAATTGCTGTGGTTCCCAATCCCTTCTATTTTGTTATAATCCCACTGACAGTTGACTGTGGAATATTTAGGAGCGAGGAAATTTCACGACTGGACTTGTTGCACAGGTGGCATCCTATCACAGTACCACACTGGAATTCACTGAGCTCCTGAGAGTGACCAGTTCTTTCACAAATGTTTGTAGAAACAATCTGCATGTCTAGGTGCTTGATTTTATAAACCTGTGGCCATGGAAGTGATTAAAATATAGTCTATATATATTTATGCAATGCATATGACAAGTAATCACTCCAAAGGTACAAAGAAAAGTGTCAACCACGTGTTAAGGAAAAGCAGTTAGGGTAGGACACGATACGTTTTTTTTTAACTATAACCTACTCCTTTTGAGCACCACAAATGGTCCCAAACATCTACATGTACATATCCTTATATTTGTAATGTACCTTGCTCAAACAAATAAATGAATTAATGAAAAAAGAATGCAACAGTAGTAAGCAGAGGCACTGATTCATAACTGGCTGCAGGAGCTGGGGTTTAGGTAGTGATCATTCACATCAGAGAGGGGCATTTTAGGTTTAGACCAACTGGATTTCAGCATTGAAACTGACAACCCAGATGAGAGACTCGTGAGGCTCATTCTGCTTTCTGATTGGTGTTTTGGTTTTCAAGACGATTATCCAAACTATAACAAATAAATGGGCCATCAAGTCCAGTGTTTTTGTAATTAAACACAGCATTAGGATTAGCAATAAAAACAATATTTGATTCATTTACCTCATATCTGGGGAAACAGTTAATACTATTTAAAGTAAAAAATAAACATTCTTTTAACATTGTATCTTTGAAAATCTCATACATACTTGAGTAACCTCACCTGACCTGGTCTTATTATAAATTCAAATACAGTCCATTAATAGCACTGCTTCTAATAAGTATGACTGAGTGTTGGACGAGTGCACGTCCCTGTACAACCCCGCAACAACTTCTCCTTCTTTCCACACGCCTCTGACAAAACAACAAGCTAACGCGCCGAGAAACAGAGCTTGTGTTATGCCCTGAAGGTGCTGCTTTGTCAACTATGAATATGTATACATGTAAACACGATAACTCACTACAGCACTCACCTAGCACGCTACACTGGCAATATGACCAGTAGCTCGCAGGTTCAGTTAATATTTGGTTTTGATCATTTGACCTCTGTAATGGCTGATTAATGAAACATGCATAACTCCAGACAATTTTAGAAGCATGATTTTGAGTGCCTTTGAATAAGACGAACTAGTTTAGTCATGGTACTACCAGGGTTTAAAGTGGGACTAAATACTAAAAGTCCGCTCCCAATCGCATTTCAAATAGGCTGTTGTCCTATTGATATGGCCTACCCGTCGATCTGAGCTCCCAAGCGCTACTGCGCATGCGTGCGCATGCACACCACCCCTAAGCGCTGTTACAGTTTAAATGCCCGTTGATTTCAGCTACCCGAGGCAGAAGTGGAGTTGTTTTCAGCTGTGACAACGTAAGTAAGTAACATTTTAACAGTGTATTGGTTTTATTGTATGTTTTAAACAATTAAGCATGAAAGGAACGATATGTGCTTGTTAGATTTGTGGCAGAATACCTACGTCAGATAGTAATAGTTTCAGGCTCGGGTAGCTAATCGTTTTCATTACATCGTATTTTGTTATCTTGTTTCCATGTGAACGTAGAAAACGTTGTAACTTTGTTTAGAAAGGTGCTGTATAATTAGCCTATATTTAGCATTTGATTAGAATGACTAAATCTAACAATTCCTGTAAGCCTATCTACTAAGTCTACACTTGTATGAATTAAGTTATGGTTCTATAAACGAGTAGGATAGGTTTGGAAGACTAAAGAACTAGGCTACCTTACTGTAAAATGGGCTACCTACATGTAAAAAATGTTTTGTTTTGTGTTTTACAGTTTGTTACATTTGTGAACACAAATATGGAGAGATGCAAGGAGGTTTTTGAGTACCTGACGGGGGGGGGGTTGTTGTTTATCACTTTGTGATTGTTCACTGCAGATGGACAGCTCTTCTACGGAGATACTAGAAGAGTGATCCAAACAAGAGATGAAGCCAGATCACTGTTCATTGAATTCCATTCATCACCAATTGGGGGACATACAGGAGTCGTTAAAACGAGAGCAGCAATATGCTCCAGATTTTACTGGGTTGGCATGTCAGTGGATATTGACAGATGGGTATGTGTTGGATGTGACTTATTTCTGTATTATGTTATGGACTCATTTTGTTCAGCCAATTAGATTAGGACATTATTCATTTATGATGACAATTTTCTTAAAGGTCTCGGAGTGTGACAGATGCCAGAGAACTGGAAGATCTGTGGCTGTTGCACAGCCATTGCAAAGCATAAAGGTAAATGTGTAAGTAATGTATAATAATGTATGTGTAATGTCAATTTTTATTAAAGGGTTTGCTACATAAATATGTCAATGTGATGGAATAACATGAATGTGGTAAACATTTATAGATTGTCAACATGTCAGAAAAGACTCTGCTTCTTGTTGATCCACTGGGAAATGAAGAGAAGTATGTGTGCACGACCCTATGAAATTGGAGGTAAAATTTGAGAAAAATTTGAAGTCCTTGGTCTTTTGTATGTGATAATTTGTCTCATGTATGGCATATGCTTGTTATGCTTTTCACACAATGATAGGAACTTTTTGAGGATGGCAGGCCATGAAGTCCCGAGACAGAAATGGACTGTTCAAACTGTTGTTCATGACAAGCAGCAAGACAGCAGTAGCTGTGGGATTTTGGTTTTAAAGGTAAAGATTTCAGTATTTCCAGTAATTTCTTTCTCTTATATCTATCCAGCTATATGTAACTGAATGCCTAAAATTGCAGAAGAGATTCTGAAAAATGGCGACATCACGTCGATCAAGACACACCCTGAAGAGGTCTTGAAGGCTTGATTGGAGGTCGCATGTGCCCTCCTAGAGGCATCACAGTTAGGATTAATTTCCCTCCTTGGATGGAGTGTATATATTTTTGTAAATAAATATTTGTTATAATGTTTCTTCTGTTATCCCTTTTCCTGTCCTCATCCATCATGAATAAGAGACAAGCCCATTGTTATAAATTGAATTGCATGAAATTGTCCCATCTTCAGTGTCCCCTGTATCACAAAGGTGAGGTATACTACTTTTAGTGGATGCATTATTTGGGTGAAGATATATGTCTGTCAAGATTTGCTACCTCTACACATATTCATATAAATGAGTGAACAGTGATGATTCCACAGTGGGAGCATTATTTGATGGGTCAAGTGGGCTGTCAGAATGTGCTACCTCTGCGGTAGTGCTATCTCAGTCGGAGCCTTATTTGATAGCATAATACGATTGTCAAAATGAACTGCGTACGCTTATATAAATGAGTTGAAATTTTACATAACTAAGGTATAAAGTATGATTACCGTATGCTAACAGCATACAACTCTCTAATCCAAAAATCTCTAATCCAAAGACACATCTTGTAAAACTGCGGAGGTTAGCTGTTAACTGTAAACGAAAAACGTAAGGTAGCTTATTTCGGCGGGCTAGCGTAAATCGATAGCCGCCACCGTCGATTGAGGCTACTGGTAGCTCATTTCGACGAAGCAGCCCATTTCGACAGTACACCGTGTCTCATTTCTCGTTCCTCGCTTCCTTCTCCTTGATTCCTCTCCTCGATTCTGCAGGAAATGGGTGAGGAAGTCCCGCCCACAGTGGAGACACAGGGAGGAGAGAGGATATAAACTCCTCACTGAGACCAATAAATGTGATTATTTTATCTGATGTCTGCCTCCTGAAGCCTCCTTCGTGTTTACTCCTTTTTTTTCCATGGTTTTCTTTGGGATACCGTTAATATGACACATTTGATTGACAGCTGAAAAATGGAGGATCGCTAAACTGAGCAATGGGCTCTACTCACGCTGACGTCACAAAACAGGAAGATGTTTGGAAAAATGCGGATGACGACTTTCTTTGGGCTCTATTGGTGATGGTAACTGAAAAAATCTGGGGAAATGGACCAGTTTTCTTCATCTAGATGTCATTGTATTCTTTCTTTTTTCCTTTTATAAATTACCTGTTGTGTATTATAATTTGTCTAGGGTTAGGTTTAGCTTTGTCAGGTTGTGAAGACCGCTGCTGCTGAATCCCTGGTTTTATCACATGCCCAGCCGGAAGTCGTCACCCGCATGTTTCCAAACGTCTTTGGGTAAGTGTGAATAGAGCCTGTTGTGAGGGATAAGTGAAGAGGAAGGGCAGGGTTTGGAGGTATAAGGAACCGTGTTTGGTTCAATCCTGTTAAAGGGTCCATATTACACAATTTTATGACATTTTATAATATGTTTCCTCATCACAACTATACCTGTTTGATTCGCACATGTTTGAAATTGTCAATCTTTACTGAACAAAAGGTGAAAGGCAGTTAAAAAACTACCACTACATGACATCACAAGGTGGAACAGAGCATTTGGAGCTGTAGACAGACTAATAATAATAATAAATAATAACTCAAACCTGTGTGAATGAAACAAAACACAACTCCAGGTCTATTTTTGAGGAAGTAACAGCATTCTAACATGGCGTAAAGCTCACAAGAGTCATTTTCACGTAATATGGGACCTTTATGATGTAGTTTAGTGCAAACATTTTCAGTATGTACTTAGTGTGAAAACTGAGCGACACTATATTGTAATTTATTTCCTACATTTAACAGGAATTGCTCCAGCTTTACCCGACAGCGTTGGCTGGGTTTGGGCTTGTGGACACGTTTTTTTGCTGACGAGTAGAGGCCAGGCTGCATATTGATGTTGCGGTTCCTTTTGCCCTCTATAAATGTGAAATCAAGCCCGAGTTTCCAGGACAGAAATACATTGCTTCTTGCTCTGTGTCAACTCCATCTCCTGGTGTCGCATGTGTCACTGACGGTGCTGCACGCTCGGCCTGATGGGAAATTACCAAGTGCATTTTAGGTTTCACTGAATCGTCCTGTGGGAATTGCTTTGGTGAGTCTTCCAGGAACATCTCAGTTTGAAGCATTTTAATATTGATTTATTAAGCTCTGTTACTCTGCGGTTTATTTTAACACAATCTGACCAGACAGAGCTGACTTAGTTGGATCTACAACAAGTGAGATGTGTGTGCTTAAACAAGTAATTACTAGGGTCCGACTGATGTATCGGTTGGCTGATATTGCCGGCCGATATGGGCACTTGGAGACATATCGGCTATCGGCCTAAATCTTGCCAATATGGGCCGATAGTCCACGTTGGCATGTTATATCTCATTATAAAGCATAGACTCTCTATATTGCGTCAGTTTAATTAAATTTACAGACGGATAAATGTCCTAATATATGGCGCCGCATCAGTGTTAATAAGAGGAGTAGTTTGGCAATTTTTTAAGTTTCTTACGCTGTGTCCGAATGTCACTCGTTCACAGAGAGATTCGGACCTGCGGCTCACTACATTCGGATCACGTGACTCTGACGTCTGGGTAAAAAAAAAGTCAGCTGAACTCCGATAAAAATTGATTAAATAATAAACAAATAATGATCAGATCAGACTGGCACACAAGTATTCATAGACTAATAATAATAAGAGTTTTTGTCACTCTGGACTTCACGTAAACTGACTGGCTTATTTGCTTTTTGTCTGAAATGTGGAAATTATTGCTCTTTTAACAGCTGGAGCTAAGGTAAGCAGCTAACGGTAGCACCATTAACATCATAACGGTTTATTTAAGAGTGTTTTGTTCAGGATCATGGATCAACAGCGCCATAAACCAGCGCTTTTATCTGCTTCATTCAGTCAGGTTGTGTCCAGTTAAACACCTGTCGCTGTACGTTGCTGTGTGCAATGCATTGTGGTCTTTATTGACCGCTCTAGTGACCACCGATGCTCGGAAATTTTGCACTACTTTTTCACCTACTGGACATTAGGACACCCCTAAAAATAGTGTGACCGTGACCCCTAAATAGTGCCCTAAGCAGGGAATAGTGTGGACATTCCGACACAGCCATATTTTTCTTCCTGGTTGGAAATCATGACATCACGCTAGAAATTCCATAACTGTTACCTCGCAACCATGTGGTACACCATACACCACCGCCAAAACTCCTCTAATGCTTCTTCTCTATTTTTATTTGGCAAAAAATACAAGAAAAACACCTTGATTTTGTTGAAATCATGTTTAAAATCCCAGAAAAATTAGTTTCTTGTGTGTAAATTGTGCCGAACTTTTGGACAGAATTCTCCCAGTTTTCTGTCATCATCATGGGATGCTCTAAAACAGAACTCACTACTTCCTGTAATTTTCATCATATTTTTCAGCTTTTTCTTCACAAATTGCTTCATGATTGGCATATCGTTCATATTTACAACAGGTTTTATTCTACCAACTAAAGTAGAAAATAGTGAATCTTCAAAACCTGAGATACAGACTACCCTATACACAACGTTGTTACTAGAATTGCCACATACAAAGAATCCTCTTACAAGCCTCAAATATGGATTTCTATTTGTTCATCCATCCATCTCTCCCTCTTTTCTCTCTCTTCCACACTCTCCCTTCTCTTCTCACTGTCACTCCACACTTGAACGATTTCCTTCTGATCATTTATTTATCCGGGCCAGTCCAGCTGTTGACTTGTGGGAGCGTTTCCAGGCTTGAAAACTGTGGGATTTTGTGTTTGTCTTTTTGCCTTTTGCCTTATAGTCCAAAAGGAAGAAAGTTCGATGGACGTCTTCCCAGTTCGATAAAAATAAAAACAGGAGAAAGTTGGATTCTTCAAGTACAAGAGAATTTTTCTTGGAGTTATCCCCGGAAGATTAGCTTTTGTTTTTGGTTTGGAGAGGAGCTGTCAGTGTTGTTATTTGACAGTTTTATCAAATCCATCCCCCGCTGTCATGGGCCTACTCATGGGCACGGGTCAAATGTGTATTTCTGTTCAATGAAGCAAACAAAGATGCACTGTGTAACTTGTTTCTATGGATATGTCATTGCTCTGCCTGGAATGTTCCACAATATAACATTTAACAGCTCTACTTTACATTTATTCAATTACAGGTGGTTTTGTAGCTCAAAAATAATAATAAAAAAAGCCATTCTGACTGTGAGCGAGGTCGCATCTCCACAGATCTGACCTGTAACTTGGTCTGGTTTGGTCTTCATTAAGATAATGCCATACTGTGAAACATTCCAGACAAAGCAAAACATCACCATGAAGAAAAGCATTTGACGGACCCTCCACCAGAAAAGTTACACAGTGCACCTTTAACAGTACTCAAGTAGAAGTAAAAAGTAGCAGCCCAAGAAATTACTTTAGAAAGAGGAAAAGTATTTGGGAAAACTAGTGTATAACATGTCTGGTAAATTGAATTCGTTGTGCCATCCTCTTGATTCCATGGAGACAGATACATTTAACGACACAGCAATAACCATGCAATATCCATGGAGACAAGCAGGTGGTGGACCCTTAACCAGAAAAGTTACATAGCATACCTTTAAAGGGCTTATATTATGCTATTTTCTGAGTTATATGTCATATTTCCTCATCAGAAACATAGCTGGAGTTGTGTTTTGTTTCATTCACACATGTTTAACACCAGGCTGAGTTCTTCTCTCAAACGGAAAACACTTTGTTCCGACTTGTGATGTCATGTTGTGATACAGGAAGTGTACTCCTGCGGTTTTACACTCCATGCATCTTCACTAAAATCATTTGGATAATTTCAACCCTGGAATTGCCAATTTCTACTGAACTAAAGTTAAAAGGCAGCTGGTAACTTGAAAACCACTGCTTCATGACATCACGAGGTGGAACAGAGCATTGTCAGCTGGGGAGATGTAGATGTAGTTACTCAAATGTGTGAATGAAACAAAACACAACTCTAGGTATGTTTTTGAGGAGGTAACAACATTCTAACATGACTAAAAGCTCACAAGATTCAGTTTAGTCTAATATTGTCCCTTTAAGTTGAAACGTTGCTTCTCAAACTCACAAATACTGAGTCAGTTTGAGCTTAATCTACCGTCACATTATTTTGAACTGAAGAGGATTTAACCGTTCCCCACATCATTTGATTTCCCCCAATTTCCTGTAACACAAACAGAGCATTCAGAACATCATTAGTTATAAGCTAGGAGTGTTTGGACATGGTAAACAAAACATCAGATCAATCCAGGGTGTATTTGAGCCAGTCTGAGAGAGGCACAGTGCTCGGGGCTCCACACTCCCCTTTTACTCCAAAACAACTCATTTCTTGTTCCGACACTGTAATCTGGCTCTGTGCAAATTGATGTCAGAGCAGAGGCTGACACTTTCCGATTGTTTTTTCTCAAGTCGGACTCTGAAACTTTCTCCAGGGAAACTAGAAATCTGAAGATCACAATACTCTGAGTTCAGTCAGGATTCTTGGAGCAAAGTTAAAGGATTTGCATAGACCGTTTTCCTTCCTGTATCATTTGTTTTTTGCTCTTTTAACTGTTTTAATATGTGTTCTGTAAAGTGTCTTTGAGTGTCCTGAAAAGCTCTATGTATAATAACCGAATAAATAAATAAAATGTGTTAATATTATTATTACTACGAAGTGGACAAAGGGAGTCTGAAGTCACTCACAGCGTTCGGCTCCAGTCAAATGAATTTCATGAGGCTAGCAGTTATTGATACTTTGATGTGATATCATGATGGGGGTGCCTTACATGTATCTCTAATGGTGGAATGCTAAGGAGTTACCATAGAGACACAATGCACACATTAGCAAACACTGCCAAAATACAAAATGGATCTAAGCAGCACATTTTCAGGAGTCTGTGATAAATACGAGCGCCAGGAGGGGGCGTAAATCCAGTGTAGGATCGCCACTGGGTTAGATGTTCAACAAAAAGGCTGAGAGTGACTAAATGAATGATTGTAATTTTATGTGTGAGAGTCTTGTTTAAATCAGCTCACCTGTTGTAGTTCCAGCTAAATCAGTTCTTTCTGGTCAAATTGGGTTAAAGTAAATCTCCAAGTCTACCCAAGCCTCAGATAAAGCAGTGCTTACAGTTAGCATCACACCCCGAGGGAATGTTGATGGCATTAGCTGCAAAGTATCAAAAGGAGCCAATGTGGAGCCGAGGTCCATATTAGGAAGAGGGACTTAATAATGGACAAAATAGCGAAATTAAAAACCCCAATGACGAGGCTCACTGCAGCAGTTACACAGGTGTTCACAGGTTTTTTTTTTGTTTTTTGTTTTTGTTTTTTTACTCTTAATTCCGCATGTATTCTTCCCGCTCTGTCATGCTGGACTTGTTGATACTTTCCAGCTCATGTCATCAATATTCCCTGGGGGTGTGATGCTAAGAGGAGACACTGCTCTGTCTTGAAACTTTGTAACTCAAGTTAGAAAATGAAAATGTTTCTAAATCTATTTTGTATTCTTTCATTTTGGCAGTGTTTAATAAAAAGATAAATTAAATTTAAAAAAAAAAAAAAAAAGATAATAATCTAGGTATGTCACAACAAACTTTCTTCAAAAACTTCCTCTCTTTTAAATGTGAGCAAATGAGCTTTAACAACATTCTCTTTGACAGCTCCTTATAAATGCATCAATCAAACATTCAACTCCGACATTTTGCAAAACAATACGTCTAATCCAACTGCACCTCACACTCGATCATTTCCATCACTATCGATCTAATCAGAGCTGGCATCATCCACACACCGGGCAGCCAATCAGCCCCGCTCTTATTTACCCCTCTAACAATCACATAGAGACATTATGGCCGCACGGCGCATAGGAAAACAGTTAGCAATCATAATTGACATTTGTAACCCAATCGGCAGGCAATATTTCCATAATCCTTCCGATAGACAGGATGTGATGCAAATATCAGAGCGCAGAAATCATCTCCGCTCAGAGGCTGTCTATTGGAACGCGCAGACCACATCAAGATTTATGACCTTTCCATAATTCTCACCCGTGTTATTCCATATTTATTGCTCCTCTCATTCACTATGCATACACAGATACGCTTAAAGGGGCTGTACCTGATTTTTTGTTTTACCTATCTTAAAAATGTGAAAAAAATGATTGAAATGAAATGAGTTTGTCGCATGTTCACACTATTCCCTATTCCTCAGACCTCAAACGCACGCAGGGGAGTAAGTCTACAAGTGACAAAAGCTTTATGTTGGCAATACGAAATGATTTGAACATTTGTGTTTATAACTCAGATGTTACTGTAAGTCCGACACTTCGGCTGAGTCCCATTACTCTGTCTTACCCCTTCGTCTTACCTCTACCCCTTGGTTTTGCGCGTTCATGTGAGGGCAAGGGGTGTCTCGATTCTAATTTTGATCACGGGCTAGGGCCACGACTTCAGGCTACATAATCCCTGAAACGAAGTAAGCTCTCGACCAGACTTGAAACGAAGGGGTCGGCCTACGAGCTCAGGCAGGTGTTGGGATCAGGATGGAGCGTCACATCGACCAGCCAAGGAGTCTCATAAATGTAAGTATTTTCAGCAGTTGTAAATATTAATTAACAGTTTAGCAGGTTTACAATTATGACGCTTATGTTCTACGTTACTTTAAGTGAACTGTTGTTGCAGTTTTAATTGTAGTAATGTCTGTTTAGCAGACGTTATCGTTTTCATCGAACTTTCATGTATAAACAAAGTAGTTTTTTGTTTTTTGTCGAGCTGAGGTACCCGATAATCCTTGACGTGGCACTTTTTAGGTGAAATCAGTGTGAAGTCAATTTGCTTAACAGAAGCAAACGGTAATCGAGTGGTGTCACATTTCTTAGGGGAACATTTGTACCTCTAGCCCTCACAGCTCGGTATTGAGGGGCAAGACAAAGATGTAGATAAAGAGGAAGGGGAAGGGGTAAGACAGAGTAATGGGACGCAGCCTTACTCTTTACGTTACTCTTACTTGCGTAGTAGTTTTCCCAAATGCTTTTTTACTCTTACTTGACTAATTTCTTGGACCACTACTTTATACTTCTACTTGAGTGATATTATTTTCTCTCCTTACCTTTATTGACAAATGAATAAATGACCACATATCACCGATACCGAAATAACCAATAACTGACATTTGTAGTTCAATCTGCTTGGAATATTTTAAGGAGAAATCAACTCCTCTCAGTAAGATACATGACCTTTTCTGTAATTATCACTCAAGTTATTCCATATTTATAGCTCCTCTCATTCGCTATGCATACACGGCCATGCTTAATGCCTGGGAATGGGGGTGTAGTGATACAGAATGCGCCCCAGATAAATTATAATGACGTTTTTTGAAGCTGTTTGCATAACTGATGTGCACATGTGTCAGTTAATGCATGCTTTACGCTGACATCACATACGTTTTAACCCCCTAACCCCAGTCGCTCAGAAACCAGGCTTGGAAGGCGCCATTTTCATCTTTTATTGATTTTTTTTTTTTTCCAGTTGGCCTTTACCAGTTTTTTAGTGATTGGGAATATTTTAGCCTTGTGACCACTGTCAGTCCCGTACCACAGTCATTCACGTTACAGAAAGGGGTGGGTGAAGTGCCTTAGGGTTCAACCTGCCAACCTTAAAGGACCCATATGTTGTTCTGATCTGTTATAATGTTGTTTCCTCAACAAAAATATACTTGGAGTTGTGTTTTGTTTCATTCACACATGTTTAATACACAAACCCTGCATATTTAGGCTGAGTTCTTCTTTCAAACTGTCATGTTGTAATACAGGAAGTGCTTCATTGTGTTTGTAAACTCCACACACCTTCACTAGAATCATTTGAATGATTTCAGCCCTGGAATTGCCGATCTCTACTGAACTAAAGGTAAAATGCAGCTGTTAACTTGAAAACTACCGCTTCTTCACAAGGTGGAACAGAACATTTTGAGCTTTGGAGATGTAGACAGACTAATAATAAAAATTGCTCAAACATGTGGGAATGAAACAAAACAACTCTAGATATGTTTTTGATAAGTATGTTACAGCAAGTAACATTTAAGCAAGTTTGTGAAATATTTTGCCCAACGACACTGAACAGTATGCGCATTGGTTATAGCAGGAATTGATCTACCAACCATCTTGTTATGTATCTAGACAGAGAGAATTAAACTGGCAACCCCCTCCTTATACATAGACAAACGCTGAACCTATAATACACCAATGCCCTTCTTCATCTTTCACACTTGAAGCAAACGCAATCACATTTCTTTCTTTTTCACTCCTTTTTTTTCGGCTAATTCAAAAGTTTGTCAGAACAGCGTTGCACTTTTGAAGACAATGAACCGAGCTTGACCCTGAAAACCATTTCCGAGCGTCAGGAAAACACTATTAGCCTGACAGTTCCATAATAGAAGCTTCAGGTGCCCATCAGGAGCCTTCCTAATGACTGACTGCAAAGGCTGGATAAACACGCAAATGGGAAAAATACTGCCGTTTTTTAACACCGCTACTATAATGTTTTAGTAAATATATCTGAGGTGACATTCAAATTCCAGAGACCCGCCGGTGTTTGGTGTTTACGACGTGAGCAGCTTGTATATTTATGTATATGTGGGCTGTGGCGGCTTTAACAAAAGGTAAAAAGACTCATATTAAAAAGTGCATTGTGTAACTTTTCTGGTAGAGGACCCTCCGGGCAGTTACTTCTCTTCATAGAGATGTTATTGATTTACCTCCAGTATTCCAAAGTATGGCATTAAAGTCTCCATAGAAACAAGTTTTTAAAGGTATTTTTGTGCAATAAAAACATCCATAATTGAATAAATGCATTTTATAAGTTGAATACCATATTGTGGAACATTACAGGCAAAGCTATAGCATCTCCATGGTAGTGGACCCCCAACCTGAAAAGTTATGCAGTGTGTCTTTAAAGGCCCTGTATCTGATTTTTCCTCCCATTAATTTCTCGCTCCTATACAGATATATTGTATAAGGAGCTCTTGAGGTTAAAGGTGCACTCTGTAACTTTTCAGGTGGAGGGTCCGCCGCCTGTTTGTCTTCGTGGAGATGTTGTTTTGTCTGAAATGTCCCTACATGGCATTAAATGTATCAATCATGCGTTTACTGTGAGTGGTCTTGCCTCTCCGCAGATCTGACATGTATCTTGGCCCTGTGGCGTCGCCTGCTGTCTCCATAGAGATAAATAAGTGTAATGCCATACTGTGGAACATTCCAGGCAACATCTGCATGGAGAGAAGCAGGTGATGGATCCTTCAACAGAAAAGCTACACAGTGTACCTTTAAAATAAGTCTGCCTCTTGTCTAAATATAAAACATTGTGTTCAGTAATCAGGAAGTGTAATGTTAGCATGCTAGTTGTTGTTGTGTCATAGTAAACTCCACGTTGGTCTTTGAAAAGTTCTGAAACTCTTGTGAATAATTAGGATGCTCTGAATGCATAAGGTTTGTGAGGAATAACTTTGGACCAACTCAAACCATTCTGTCTGTCATTTAATTAGAAAGCATTTTATTGGTCCGATAATCAGGAAGTGCACTATTAGCATGCTAGTTGTTGTTAGCTTTACCATGACAGCAAAAACTCAGTTCTGTCCTCTGAAAATTGTGAACAGCACTCATAAAAAGCGCTGTGAATAATTAGGATGCTCTGAATGCATAAGGTAATAGAGGAATAACTTGAGGCCACTGCAAACTGTTTAAAATAAAATAGTTCTGCTTCAGTTTTTTTTAAAAACAGTTAAAGCTGGGTACTGCGCCTTTAAAAAACCAAATGGAAATGACATAGTGCAGTGTAATGTGTGTGGTCAGTGCGGCGAAGGTTTTATTGACCTTTATTTAACCTGGACAGTCCTGCTGAGATTAAGAATGTCTTTTTCAGGACAGTCTGGCCCCAGAGGGAACAGCTACAGTTAAGCTTTAGTCTGTGGAATTCTTTAGCATTAAGAGTTCTCAAGCACAATGTAATGACTGATACTGCTGTGTGTTTGCTGCGAAAAGCTACAATAAAGTACAGGGGTTTAATTGGGTCCCTGAAGTGAGTCAATTCATGCAACTAATGTGCAAATTAAGGAAACCAGATGTTATGTGAAAGTCAAAGTGTAAATTTGTTACAACTGTATATATACATTTCAAAACTTGAAGGTACGCAAAAGCTTTGCAGTAAAAGAAACATTATTCAGTGTTTCGCCTTAAACATGCTCTTGACAACAACAATTAAAACTCAATTCGAAATAAATTTGACACCAGAAAAAACTCTGTTTTGGCAGTTATTTATGGACTTAAAAACGATGCAGGATTTCTACCTTTGACGTCACAATCCAAGGAAAATTGAATTGGAGTGATTTCTGAGGCTCAGAGTAAAACAATCTTTGTCTGGCATCAAGAATAGACACACCTCCAGTACAAAGATATGAGGCTGGTCACTGTTAAAAGGTTAAAAGCAATAATAGCTTTAATAATTTATTTCCTTTTTCAGCAACTTACAGCACTTTAGAAATAGTTCTTTATTTCCCTGACAGTGACAAACTGAGAATAGAAACCATAATGTGCAGCATGACATTTTGTACTCAAATGACTGCTGTATTTATTATTTCCCCATGAAAATCCTTTAACTGTTACACTTCACACACACACACACCGTTACTGGTGCAGCCCCATGGTTCGGAAAATTACCCATACCCTTCTGTGTAGATAATCACGCTCTTGGCCTTATTGCACTGGCATTGTGTTGTCATGGCGCCCCTCCTGAGTGCACGCGCTCTGGTAGATGTAGTCCAGCTTGGTGCCAGTTGTAGCCCTTATTGTGTTCGATGGCAATCAATGAAATGCATAGTTCTGGGGCCCTCGTGGGGGACTTTGTGTGTGTAATGGTGGTTGGCTTTGTGTCCTCAATCGGTAACTATTGACAACCAAAGCGTTACATCATATTTGCGTGTGTTTTGTGTTTGTTTTCTTATTTTCATGACAGTGAAGAATTCTAGCTGGAGATTGCCACTTTTTTTGGTTTTCTGAATAAAAACCAAGCAGCCGATCCAGCCGTAACTCCCTGTGTGGTAGACTTGTTATTGAGGCTTTGAGTGTGAGGTGAAAATCTATTTTGTTACAGTATTTTGTTGCAAAGAACTATATGTTTCAGTGCTATTGACAATGCTTGTTTATGCCCTAAATTCAGTCTGATCCAATGGGTGCCTGTTTCTATGGAGATGTCATTTCTCTGCCTGGAATGTCCCACAGTGTGACATTAAACAGCTCTACTTTACATTTATTCAATTACAGGTGGTTTTATAGCTCAAAAATACCTAGAAAAACAGGCATTCTGACTGTGAGCGGGGTCGCCTCTCCACAGATGTGAGCAGTAACTTCTGATTCGGTCTCCATGATGATAGAAAAGTTTAATGCCATACTCTGAAACATTCCAGACAAAGCAATAACATCATGGCGAAAAGCATTTGATGGACCCTCCACCAGAAAAGTTGCACAATGCACCTTTAAACAAGAAGAAGAATTGACAAAAACACTGAAATATGAACTGAGAAACAAATAACAGATTCACATTTCAAGATTTCTTTTTGTTTGTGGAGGAAATTGTTGTACTTGAAAAATCGCAGCATTTGTGTTTTGCTAATCATGTTCCCTTCAAATTTAGTTTTCATTTTGTGTTTCATTTTGTGGCCCTTTTTTACAGTTTCACTTTCACATCTGAAAAAAGCTGTTCTAAAGCTGAAAATTTAACTTTTCTGGTGGAGGGTCCGCTACTTACTTGTCTCCATGGAGATGTTATTGCTTTTCCTGGAATGTTCCATGGTATGACATTAAACATTTATTCATTACGGGTGTTTCTGTTGCTCAAAAATACAATAATTCCTTTTGTGAATAGGGACGACTCTCCACAGATAGGATTAAGCTATACTGTGGAACATTCTAGATACAGCAGTAATATTTCCATGGAGACAAACATTCCTCTAGAAATGTTACGCAGTACACCTTTAAAGCATACTGTAATGGACGAAACAGAAAGGCACAGACAAGGGTATAAAAAAAAAAAATAATAATAATAGTTAACAAAAAAAGCCGGTCCCAACTGGGGTTAAAGAGGGAGAAATTACACTAAATGATAAACTAAACTACTAACTTAATCAAAGTAAACAATAATTATAATACAGAAAGTGACATTAAACAAACTATGCCGACTAAATTTGCAAAACTAACTAAATAGTCCCCCTCCCGTTTGTTTGGTGAAGATAACCAAGGGTCAACTCTTCATTGGCTCCTCGTCTGGCCACTCAGAAAAAAAAAGGAACAATTGTAAGTAAATAATTCAGACGTATATTAACTAAAATGTGTGCACTCAAATTAGAAAATATAAGTCTAAATAAAGGAATTAAATTAAACTATGTGTATTGTAATTAACTTAATGAAAATGTTAAATTAAATCCACCACACATACCCTTAATGCAAAGGTTTACCAGAGCTACGGACAAGTTTTAAATACCTACTACCTTCTTCCTCCTTCTGTGGTGCGTAAGAAGGGGCTAAAATCAGGCCAAAAAGGGTGAAAAACCTCCGTCCAAACTTGAGACGATACAACCACAGCTGCTAATTTGTATCACGTGTCTCTAAAATGTGGAAGATCTCAAAATTCTTGTAGCATTCAGAACAAAATATGTAACTTCTTTTACCTGCAATAAATAAGAGATAAAGAAATTATGGTGCTGTTTTTTGTTTTAATGTTTTATTTATTTACTGGTTAAAATATAAATACATATATCATTGGTGAAAATTGTGTTTTTTCATGTTATTTTCAGAAAAGATCTTGTTATGTCTGATTTATAATAGTGCGTATACGAGGTGGACACTTTATTAGGTACACCGGTTCTGATGCATCTAAACCAGACCTGGTTTAGTCCTGGTTTAGCCCTGGTTTAGTCTTAGTTAAATCCTGGTTTAGCCCTCTTTAAGATTTGTTTTTTTAGCCCTGGTTTAGTTCTGCTTTGGTCCTAATTTATTTTCAAGCAATGGGGTGGAAAGTCCTGGTTTAGCACCGGGTTAGACGTGTTTTAACAACTAGAGACAAAAGGTTAGTGCTCCTTAAAAGTCCATTACTTCTCTGTTGTGATGCTTAACTAGCTCTAAACCAGAACTAAACCAGGACTAAACCAGGACTAAAGAGAAAAGATAAGATAAATAAGTTCTTTGATTGTAAATTCTGCAGAAAACCATGCTGTTTTTTGTGTCCTGTCCATATGTTTTTCCTCCTTTCTTTTTTACTTGTTAGCCGCCATGTTTGTTTTGACACTTAGGGACCATGCATCTCTCTGATTGGTTAAGCCGCCTGTCAATCACGCCCTCGGCTTTGTAAAGTTGTCTTCAAACGTGTGATTCTGGCTGGCAGGTAAAACATCAGGTGTCTAAACTTTAAAGCTGTCTTCTTGTCCATCCATAACAAAGCTCTCAGAAGAACAACAGGGACTAAGCACCTCAGATTTAACACCTTAAAAGAACAAAATTTGAATATGAACTCTTTATTCATTGAAATTCCACTTTAGTTCACTTTTTGTTGTGAAGTCATCCTCGTGTTATCATTAGCCGCCATGCTACACTAACATGTTCCAGGCAGCTGCGCGCCTACATTAGAATAAGTCACATTTAATAGTGACAGATGGCGGAGTGTTGGTGGAGGTGTACTTTTTCACATGAGCAGATCGACACACACGCTCTCCACTATAACAGGTGGCCACTGCTGATTGCCACTCTAAGATATGGTATTTTTGGTCACGGTTGTGGTCAGAAGACGGATGCCTGGATTCATATGTATTTTATAACCTTTGAAATGGTAATAAAAGTCACTGAAGTATAATGAAAAAGCGTGCACAGATGAACCAACGTAATCTTCCAAATCAAATCATATGAAAATGCAGAATGTCAACACACCAGAGGGGGAAAAATATAAAAAAAAGTGTGTTGCATGTTGTTGCAAATGTAATATAATAATTAAAAAGTAACTTGTTTGTCTCCATGGAGTTATTACTTTTTCCACGATGTTCGTTCCGCAGTGTGGCATTAAACTTTCCACCAGGTCAAGTTACAGGTTAGATCTGTAAAGAGGTGACAGCTGTAACTGAGCAAATAGGTACCGTAATTTCCAGACTATTGAGCACACCTGAAGCCGAATCAAGAAAATTTTAAAAGAAAAAAAAAAGTACATATATAGGCCACAGTTGTCTATTAAACCGCTGGTGTCCACGTTGTAACTTGAGATATTTACACAGAAAGATACCGGGACATGCTTTTTCCAAACAGTGCCTGAAACACGGCAGTAAAACGACAGTATTACAACAGGATTATCAGATTACGTCACTTCGCACTCCACTGTGCATGTCTCCTGCAGAAAGAGTCTTGTATCACGTCAGTGTCTCGTAGGATTTCAGCAGATTTCAGGCTCTTCCGGGGGCTGAGGCTGGTTGTATCAATCAGGTATGAGCGGATGTCCGGCTACTAAAGTTTGAGCCATTTTTTCTCATCATTTACGCACTAACCTGCATTTAACGCATACGGGTCATTAAGACGTATCCCACTCACTGTTAATTTAGCATCATAACTTATTTTATCACACGGAGATAAACTGTTTTAGTGTGTTGATAAACAAATAATCTGTTGATATATTAGCCACATTGTTCAAAATGTGAGAAAAAAGGAGCAGCTTATAGACCGGAAATTTCGGTAAGTTAAATGTCATACTGTGGGACATTCCAGGCAAAACAATACAACAACATGGGAAAACAGTCCCATCAGAGAAAATACATATTGCAATATTACATTTTTGTATCTTAAAGGTCCTATATTACACAAAATTGACTCTTTAAATCATGTTAGAATGTTGTTACCTCTTCACAAACATACTGAGAGTTTTTGTCTCCTGCATTAATGGTCTGTCTACATCTCCAAAGCTCCAGGGCTTAAATCATCCAAATGATTCTGGTGAAGGTTTATGGAGTTTAAAAACACAGTGGAGCACTTCCTGTATTACCACAACACAGCCTAAATATGCAGCATTTGTGTGTTAAACCTGCGTGAATGAAACAAATGTATGTTTTTGATGATGAAACGACAATATACAGTAGCATATCAGAAAAAAAAAGCCTGGATTAACCAATCAGGAACAGGCATGAGCCATCTGTACCGGAAAAAATATGGCTGCTTACAAGAAAACAAGGTTAAAAAAATATCACAGGGCACTGAAAAACATTGTGGATTTCTGCAGAATCAATGAGCGAAGCGCTAAACTTGTATTTTGTTTGTAAATAATAGGTGACCAATGTGCTCCTTCATTTCACATGCATCACTGAAAAAAGAAAATGAAAATCAAATCATGTTGGATTTACCAGGGAACAAATACGCAAAAAGGTTTAATACCATACTGTGAAACATTCTAGAAAAAACAATAACATTTCCATGGAGAAAAACATTTGACAATCTCCTTCTTCAGAGCTCAAAATGTTCACAGCTTTACCTGTTCAAATCATCAGCTACAGGTTTCAAAGTCTGTTCACCTAAAACTGCTTCACTCCTCAATGTTCCCACAGCTGGAGTCCTAGCGCCCTCTGCAGGTTTGCACACACATAAAACCTCAGAACTTTCTTTCCATACATAATATTTAAAGTTCTACAAAGTTACACATTTCGTCTGCAATAAATGATAAACCCAAAAACCATTAGCATATCCTGTAGAAACTCATAAGACTAGAATTACCATTAATTTCTTTATGTCAAATGCCAGAAAACTGAACACACTTAAAATTCCAAATTATGCAACTTTATACTGGCAAATCCAAATTCTTTATGCATGCGAATGTACCCTTGATTTCCGCGCATGAAATGAAACCCATTTTACTCAACGTTAAAATAAACACGTACTGAATGTCGTCCTTTCTTAAACATTATTCTCAACATCTGATTAATATTTTAAGGTGCCATTTTGAAAGCTTCGCAGGTCACCAGACTTCAAAGCGTCTCTTTTGGAAAATCAAGAGTTTTCTGATGCAAATGCGCTAAAAGACCTCTCTAAAGAAAGCAGGCAGCTGTGGTTTTGAATACAGTCTTTCATTAGCACACCCTTGCTATTGTCAGTGTTGTTAACTAGCATCTCTCGTATGCTTAAGGCTTTCTCCATCGACGATGCCATTTGAACTCGGCCCCACAAAAGCACCGCTCCTTCAGTCGCTCGGAGAAGGAAGCAAGAATTCAATTACTTTAAAAGATCTCCCACGCACAAATGGGTGGAAATTTGACTATTAGAAGTCGAGATTCAGATTCAGATGAATATTAGTTAAGGGGTTAAATTTAATTGAAACTGTATTTTAAATTTTTTTTCATTCTGCTTAAACTTAAGAGTTTATTCACAAAGAGAGACGGTAATGATATGAAAAGCCTCCATTCATGTTCTAGAATTTAATAATGTCATAATTTCAGATGGAGGACTGGGGCCCATATAACTCAGTCAGAGAAATCTGTAAGTTTTTAAGTGATTTCTAGAACTTTCAGAGAACAGAGTGGTGTTTTGGCTTAAACGAGATCAGCTTGTCGACTATATCTGTACTTTTTCCCATTCTTTTTCGAGCTTAAACAAGAAAAAATATGTGAAATGTAAGGCTGCGTCCCATTATTCTGTCTTACCCCTTCGTCTTACCCCTACCCCTTGGTTTTGCGCGTTCATGTGAGGGCAAGGGGTGTCTCGATTCTAATTTTGATCAAAGGCTAGGGCCACGACCTAGGGCTACATACCCCCTGAAACGAAGTAAACTCTGGACCAGACTTGAAACGAAGGGGTCGGCCCACAAGCTCAGGCAGGTGTTGGGATCAGGGTGGAGCGTCACATCGACCAGCCAAGGAGTCTCATAAATGTAAGTATTTTCAGCAGTTGTAAATATTAATTAACAGTTTAGCAGGTTTACAATTATGACGCTTATGTTCTATGTTACTTTAAGTGAACTGTTGTCACAGTTTTGTCGCGGTTTAGCCGATGTTATCGTTTTCATCGAACTTTCATGTATAAACAAAGTAGTTTTTCGTCGAGCTGAGGTACCCGATAATCCTTGACGTGGCACTTTTTAGGTGAAATCAGTGTGAAGTCAATTTGTTTAACAGAAGCAAACGGTAATCGAGTGGAGTCCCGTTTCTTAGGGGAACATTCGTATCCCTAGTCCTCACAGCTCGGTATCGAGGGGCAAGACAAAGACGTAGATAAAGAGGAAGAGGAAGGGGTAAGACAGAGTAATGGGACAGTGTACTGGATGAAAATCAATTCAGTTTCATTTTTGTTGCCACCTGTGCTAAGTCACTCCCCCATCAGAGCGCTATCACAGTAGAATCAGCGTGCATCATCCCGCTAATTAACCACACATTTACACATCACATCAGGTTTGTGAAGTTGTAGTGTATTTTATAGACTGCTTTTATTTATTTTTTATATATATTTATTTATTAAGGCACGTGCTACGTAGGCTTTTGGGCTGAGCCTCGTACAAGAGGTGTGGGCCTCCTCCTAACCGTAAGGAGGGTTTGAACAGGGGAAAGGAGAGATTGCAAGATTTACTCAAACCGAAGAGGTTTTATATGTCATCCATGAACGTTTGAGTAATCTAGCGATCTCTCCCAGGACCTATTTGAACCCTCCTTATGGTTAGCAGCTCACTAACTCACAAGCCTACATCATCCATGCCTCCACACGGCAATTTTCCATAAATGTACAAAAGCATGATACAAAAAAAGCACTACAACTTCACAAATATGATGCAATGTGTAGCGTAGGGAGCAAGGGGAGGGGAAACTTAGAGTCTCAAAAATGAAACTGAAACTTATAAAACAATATACCATTTTCTAAAGGGTCATGTGATCTAAATATGTTATGCTTTAGCAGTTAATACCCCATAGAAATATAATACCCGCTCTTTAAATATGATTATTTTCATCTCTATTACAGACAATTACAATTACACACTTTTATCAACCGCTGCGCGTATTTTTGACTAATTTCTTCCCCAATGTTCTGAAGAAAATTTCTACAATTGAATTTACAAAGGTCACTCAAATCCAGCCACTGTTTCTGTCACATGGGGTCCACTCTACTGATTAACCCAAAATTGGCTCTCATGTGGAATTCTCTTTTAGTACAAAAGTGCAATCAAAATCACCCTCTTTCAACATGCCATATTCCCTGATGAAATGAATAATTCTGAGCAGAAAAATCGTACAGTTGTTTACATGTTGTCCAATTATGTATCTGCTCGTCAAGTGTTTTTGTGTACGGTGATCATGTACCACTTAGTCCCTCGCAGTGAGTAGTGCGCATGCTTTTACTGTCAGAGAATTCCACTCATATATATTTCAGTGGTGTGCAGCTGGTAGGTCTCCACTGATTGGACTTGACCTTGTCCCCCGTGCAACACTTGGCAATGCAATCTCGTTGTAAACACTGCAAAAAAACAAAAAAAAATGAAATTAGTTTGGTTAAAGGTCCTATATTAGACAAAATTAACTCTTGTGAGCTTTAAGTCATGTTAGAATGCTGTTTCCTCATCAAAAACAGACCTGGAGATGCGTTTTGTTTCATTCACACGTGTTTATTATTAGTATGTCTACATTTCCAAAAGCTCAAAATGCTCTGTTCCACTTTGTGATGTCATGCAGTGGTAGTTTTCAGGTTAACCTTTAAACTTTAGTTCAGTAGAGATCGGAAATTCCAGGGCTGAAATTATCCAAATGATTCTATTGAAGGTGTGTGGAGTTAAAAACAAAAACACAGTGGAGCACTTCCTGTATTACCACTTGACATCAGAAGGTGGAACAGAGTGTTTTCTGTTTGAGAGAAGAACTCAGCCTAAATATGCAGGATTTGTGTTTTAAACGTGTGAATGAAACAAAACACAACTCCGGGTATGTTTGATAAGGAAACAACATTATAACAGATGAGAAAATTGCGTAGTATGGGCCCTTTAACATAACCTTCTGGACTAAGGACAAATACTTATAACCACATATTTGGGACCAATTTCATTATCTATTTTTCAATATTCCATAGGCAAAACTACCAAACCAAAGCATGTTTTTTATTTCAAGTTGACAAGAAAAATAATCCTTTTGAAATATTCAATAAACATCCAACAGCAGAACTTGTTTTTGAAATCAGTGAGACACTGTATTGTACTGTATTTTGGTCTAATACTTATCCTGTCCTTTTCAAATCACAAATCTTTAAAAGGGCCTAAAAAACGATTTTTTTTCCATTTCAGAAAAGTTTGTTTTGCCCCAGTTTTGATATATTCTACAAGTATAAGCAGCTCTTGAGATCAAAATAAGTCTGCTATGTAGTGTTTGCATCAAATTAGAAAGCTTTTTTTTTTTTTTCCTTGTATGACAATTAGAACATACATTGCACATTAGCATGCTAGTTGTTGTTAGCTTTACAGTGAAGGCAAAGCTCCAGTCTGACCTCTGAAAGTTGTGAAAGTTCTGATCTCTGTTATGTTGTTTGGAGTTGTGTTTCGTTTTATTCGCACATGTTTAACACACAAACCCTGCATACTGCATGTTTAGGCTGGTAATACAAGAAGTGCTCCACTGTGTTTTTAAACTTCAGCCCTGGAATTGCCAATCTTTACTGAACAAAAGGTAAAAAGGTAGCTGTTGATTTGAAAACTACTGCTTCATGACAGGTGGGACAGAGTATTTTGAGCTCTGGAGATGTAGACAGGCTAATAATGCAGGATTAGTCAAATGTGTGTGAATGAAACAAAACACAACATGTCTTAAAGCTCACAAAACGACAATTTTGCATAAGATGGGGCCTGAACGAGCAGATACTCAAAATCAGGTAATTCTTGTCATTATTACTCAAGTAGATTTTCATTTTTTACAGCGTATCCACAATTACCCCCTTAATCTTAATCTTAATATTGCATGACGCCCATATGTATTCCGATGCCATAACTCGGCACATTTTCAAATATGTTTTATTCATTTTACATGTGTTGCCGGATGAATATTTAACAGTGGCAGTTGGTTGGTGGTGTTAATGGGCAGGATGCTGGAGATTTGAACCAAAACAGAGAAGGTAACAGGCAAGGACGCAAACAAAAACAGCAAACTCTCTCAAGGCCCGTGCGGAATAATCTGCATGTATTAGCGGCGGTACGTTCAGCTCTGGTATAGTGAGCTGTGGGAGGGACTTTATTCTTATCAAAAGGAGTCGTAGAGAGAGTTTTAAGTTTCAAGAAAGCAGACTTTTCAGATATTTTAACCATGTTATAGTTGTTTCCTCTCACCATTTACTCACCTGAAGTTGTATTTGGAGCGATTTGTGCATGTTTGAGCAGTCTTTAATCAAGACGCCATATTGGAAATCAAACAACAACTTAATCTCAAGTAACGGATAACCTTATGCCCTGTCAATCAGGATAGTATTTGCACTGTCGTTCTGTCTCTTGTATATAGCTGTGATTTTATAGTTTATTTTAAAGTTTATTACTTATTTTTCTATTTTATTTTGACTTGTACATATACATTTACTCATTTGTCACCTGTCTCTTGCTCTTTTTGCTATACCATCTATTTTTGTTACTCTCTCTTATTATATTATATTATTTGGAGCTACTGTATCCAAATAATTTCCCTTGTGGATCAATAAAGTTTGTCTAAGTCCAAGTCTAAGTCTAATCCCCACCACCGGTACACGCCCACTGCTCTGTAATTACTTCATTCTCCAGTTGTATTTTTTAAATATGTAATACGCAAAGGATTCAGCAGCATTACGTAGTTATTTTAGTAAATGGTCACAAATTACAATTATAGAGCGCTTTTCCACCTCCAAGGCACTCAAGCCTCCTACGGCCTGGCGTTCACATATGTGTACAACACATTCTTACATTTTTACACTCTTACAAACACATGGAGGACAGTTTAGAACAGCAACAATGCAAAAATGTTCAATTTAGAATATTTCTGAGAGTTTAGAATGTTCAGAATGTTTATTTTACTTTGTTAAAGGCATATGTTTTTCTGCACCTGTTAGCAGCACTTCAAATGAGTCACAGTTGTTGTTTTTTCATTTTGTTTTTACACTCAGGAAAAATACTGCTGTATTCAGGCACTTAATAAATAGTTTTTGCAAATCATTATTCAATTGTGAATGTCCTCATATGTGGACATCATTTTTCTCAGACATTACATAATGCAAAAACATAATTCTTTGTTTTTGCACTCATCAGGTCCCCAATCAGCCCAAATAACCAAAAGAAATCAATAAACCAGGCCATGCAAGAGTTCAGGTCCTAGGTTCAAGGACTATTTCACACTAGTGTACGCAGACACTGGGGGCGAGGTGGGTTAAGTGTATTGCCCATGGGCACAATGACAGCATTCATCAGTGGGAGCTGGAATCGCACCAGCCAAACTGTGAGCCGACTCTTTGTTGTGATGATGTTTACGGCGACGTCAGCTCCCACTGGGCACCACAGTTTTCTAACGTGGAAATCAGCGCACTTGTTTCTTTAATTAAGTCGTTTTAGATCAATATTGAAATTTAAAATGTGCAAATTATAATGATCCACAGGGCTCATAGATTATAGCTTTATAGCAGACACAAGCACAATAAAGTTTCTATCACCTGCTTGTTTCTATGGAGATGTGATTGCTCTGCCTGGAATGTTCCACAGTGTGACATTAAACAGCTCTACTTTACATTTATTCAATTACAGGTGGTTTTATAGCTCAAAAAGACCTACAAAAACAGGCGTTCTGACTGTTTTTGTAGGACAGGCCATGTTACAAGTCAGATCTGTGGAGAGGCAACCCGCGGGGTTGCCTCTCCACAGATCTGACCTGTAACATGGCCTGGTTTGGTCTCCATGCAGATTGAAAAGTGTAATACCATACTGTGAAACATTCCAGTCAAAGCAATAACATCTCCTTGGAGACAAGCATTTGATGGACCCTCCACCAGAAAAGTTACAGAATGCGCCTTTAAGCGACTAAAAAGAAAAAATAAATACATATAAGGTGCAAAAGAAAGTGTGTCCTTAGTCGACCGGATGTAGATGCTAACACTAACTATGTTTACATGCACAGAAAACCCCAAGTGCGCTACACAAACAAATTCAAAACGTATTTACCCCAAAACAGTCAGAGCACTCTTGCGCCGGTCATACAGGCCAAAGAGCTGGATATTTGCGAACAGGTTTTAGATGCGTCTAGTAATTTTGCATTAACACTAAAACTTTACAGCTATACAATGTGTAATAAAAATAGTTATCATACACAGAACTACATTTTTGGCAGAACATCTCATTTACTTTGAGCATTTGATTTTCAGATGTGCTGGAACTGTGGTACATGCACTGCGACATGCAGCTGGGATTTGAGTATCAGCTTCTCCAGATGTGTTATTTGGTGTGCATGTAAAAACAGTGACTCTCTTATTCAGTTTATATTCATGCCAGGAAAAAAAAACAAAAAAAAAACAAAAACACACAGATAACTAGCCTAGTCCAAATTAAACCAATTTTTCAAAATTGACTGAAGTGTTATGTGGTCAGATTCTCCCAGATCTCAATAACTTAATAAACCCACACAGACACAGAGAGAACACGCAAACTCCACACAAAAAGGCCCGGGGAGCGAACCTGTGATCTTCTTGCTGTGAAGCGTGAGTGCTATCCACTCAACCACTGTGCCGTATGTAAGCAGTGGAGATATACGAGTAGAGGTATGAAAAGTATTGCCAAAAGAACAACATTTCCATGGAAACAAGCATTAGCATCAGGCGTCCTCCAGCCCAGTTAAGAATCAGGTTTGTGAAGATGCAAGCTTGTTTACAGTTTTCAGTGCAATAAATACAAACAAAATTAAAAGCTTTATGTTAGTCTTATGTCTTTATGTTTTGTCTAAAATGTTACATCCTGTGGCTTTAAGTTTTCATTTTCATCACCTGGAACAACAGAGCTACAGCCGTCCATGACAGTCAAACAGAAAAGTGAGTTGGTGAAATAGAATAATGTGAGTCTTTTGTTTGTGCGGCTGGGAGCCGGGGCCGGAGGATATTCTTGGCTTCTTGTCTGGCTCTAAATGGCCAAATGCATCTCCTGCTGTTTCGCACGCACCTGCTCACAGTGTCTCACACTTTAAAAAGAAAAGTGCAGATATGGCTCAATTCATATTCAAATCATGTTTTGGTCATCATCCAGAATTAATAAAAGGATGGCAGTTTATTAAATAAATAAAAGAAAGAATAAAAATAAGTCTTCTGAATGTGACATGCTGGCCATGCAATTTTACTGTTAAATGTAATGTTATTTTAATTAATTTAAAAAGTAAGAAGTATTTTGGACATTTTGTCTTGACAGAGTTGATTATTTTTGTAGTTGCTAATTAAATTAGTAAAATCAAATCATTTTAGTATGTGAAATTGTTCTGTGTTAGTACAGTATGCAATTACTACGGTGGCCCTGAAGGGCAAATTAGACACACAAACAAACTCCCACAGAAAAACAATAAAAACAAAAACAATTGATGGGAAAGTGGCTTTTTTCAAAGAACTAGTTTGGTTCCCGAACAGCTTCCTATACATTACCATTCTGAAAATTGTATTAAAGACGGGGTATTTTACTTCTAAAGGGTAAATAACTGCTAACACATAACATATTTAGATCACCATGTTATTTTTATAGTTTTGAAAATGCTATATTCGGAAACGTCGTAGTAACATGTTTAATAAATTTCACTTTTGTTTTTGATGCTCTGAGTTCTCCCTTCCTTTGTTCACTCCCCCTTCAGAGCACTACCACAACATTAGGGTGCATGCCCCCAATGAAACTACAGCACATCGCATCAGCTTTGTCAAGTTGTTGTGCACAGTTTTGTATCATGTTTTATATATACACCATAAGGAGGATTCGAACAGGGCCCAGGAGAGATCGCTAAAATACTCCAACATGCATGGATGACATCTAAAACCACGGCACACGGCCCACTGCCACCATTTTTTTTTTTTTTTTTTTTTTTTTTTAATCAGTACCCAGTATTTTTTCTACTTTTACCTTTATTCCCCCAAAATACCCTTACACAATCACACGTACCCGTCTCTGGGCTTTACAACTTCAGAAGAAAATGACCTTTGACCTTTTCATGTAGTTTCTTTCAGCGTGGTGTAGGAGTAATCCCACAACAACCAACCTCCACTGTCCAGCAAACAGCTAGTCTCCAAACTGTAGTCTTTATCTTTTCCAAAAGGTGGATCAAATGTTTCAAAAGAAGTCTTCCTAATTTGCACTTCACAGGCATGCATAATTCATTCTGTATAATAGTTAGTCTGTTGTGAAAAAGGTCGATAAAATGATGATGTAACCGGATGAAATTACAGCTCATTTAGTTTTGGGAATTACCTGACTTAAAAGGGGTGTAAAATTGGTGTAACACAATAGTTAATAAACAGTAAACAAATTAGCATAACATCTGCTTGATTAGCATTTTTAAAGGGTCAATATTATGCAATTTTCTGATCTGTTACAGTGTTATTACCTCCTCAAAAACAGACCTGGAGTTGTGTTTTGTTTCATCCACACATGTTTGAGTAATTCTGCATTACTATTCTGTCTGTATCTCCAAAATGCAAAACGCTCTGTGCCATCTTGTGATCTGTAGTGGTACTTTTCAAGTTAACAGCTCCTTTTACCTTTAGTTCAGTAGAGATTGGCAATTCCAAGGCTGAAATCGTCCAAATGATTCTAGTGAAAATGAATGTTTAAAGACACAGTGAAGCACTTTCTGTATCACTACATGACATCACAAGGTGGGACGATATGTTTCTGATGAGGAAACAACATATACATCAGAAAATGAGCCCTTTGAACTAACTTTAAAAAGTAATAATACTAGCTTTTAACCAGATTACAATATTGCCTTATCAAAAACATATACTTGCATATACTTTGCATGGCTAGAACCAACTTTGAAGCTTGTAGCAGCTATTTTGTAGCCTCATTTGAACTGTTTCATGTTTTCCAACTGCAAAACAGACTGAACTACTATAACATTTTTCTCATTGTAACTTATAAATTGTGAAATACCAAAGCTGAAGCGCTGAAGTATTTTAAAAACCCGAACAAAGCGTAGAACTTTAACTGCTTTGCTCTGATAGCTAACCTTCACAGCGGACCTTGGAGGACAGTACTGCTGATTTCTGAGTCTTCCATCCCATAATATTACCTTGCGTTTTCAGTGCACGCATTCATCTAGTCCTCCCTCAGGCATCGTCTCTGTAAAAATGCTGCGCTGCAAGAAAATGAAACAAAAAAGTGAAAAAAGGGAAGAAAGAAAGGAGGAAAAACGTTGAAATTATAAGTTCCAGAAATCCAATAGTGAAAGAGCCAAGTCAGACAAGCCGAGGGTGCTGTTTGTTTTTGATCCCCAGTCCCTGTGGTGGAGAGGGACGTCTTCAAGCTACATGAATAATTACTGAGGATGTTGACATTAGGAGACTGGCCCGTGTACTGTAAAAATGTCTTGAATTCAGAATGCGTCGTGATTTCATAAGGTTTAAACCACAGACCGTATAAAGAAGTGGACAGTTTTTTAATGGAGGGGGGAAATATTGTTAATGATGGGTTAAAGAAGAAGGCATGGAAGAAAGATCTTAGGATAAACTTTGGGAAAAAGGAAAGGACCACATTGATAAAAAATATGTTGATTCCTCTGAGAGATGCCAGATCTTCTCAATGGACTCTATTGGACGCCAGTTTAGATGCAGAGGGCAGGGCTTATCAGCTCAAAATCGCTGTTGGAGATCCAATATAGAGACTGGGCGCATAACAAATATGTTCTTCTCATGCTCTAATATTAATACTTATTGGGAGAAAATTATAACAAAAATGAGTAATGTTGTAGGAGTGAATATTCTCTCTAATCCAACCCTATGCAACTTAAACCAAGTCGATTTAAAGGAAAACTATAGTTATAATAAGGCAACATGGGTAAACGTAGCCCTTACTACAGCAAAGAGAGTGATCCTTAAGTACTGGAAGACACCTGAGATCCCCACATACACAGAACGGTTTACAAGTTTATCTGAGACCGCCTCCCATGAGCGCGTTTTGTATAAGATTAATGGAAAACTACAACTATTCAATGAGATATGGGAGCCCTTCTTTAATCAGACTGAATAACCCTAAATATTATATCTAAAGGTAACTAAGGGAGGGGTGGGAGGGGATAATAGGTGCACGTGGGGTTATTTTTAGTTTATTTTTGTTTATTACATTCTCTGTGTGTCTTCCGTAGTTCTGATGTGAATATGTAATGCCATGAGAATGTACAGAGTAAAACATCATGGAAATAAAAAAAATGTTGATGCTTAAAAAAAAGAAAAAAAAAAAAGAAGTGGACTAAGGGAGTTTGTCTGCATCCATAGTGTTCAGCTCCAGTCAAATAAAGGTCATCGAGGCTAGCAGTTAAAGAGTCGCATTTGTAGCCGAGTACCATGTTAGGATATGACAGGAATTTATTTACGGACAAATTTGCAAAATAAAAACACCAGGATCGTGTAGAGTGGGGTGAACATTTTAAGGTCAGAGACAGAGGGAAGTGACAGTTTTTAAATATAAAGTCGAAGGAGCCGAAAGCGCCTCCAATTTGGAACGCTATGTCCATTTTTAGGTACTGTACTTTTATGCTTATTGCAAACTGGCTTTAGATATATAGTAGAGATTAACTGATATCGGTTTTGTCATGGCTGATGCCGATACTGATTATTTAGAATCTGAAAGACCGATAAGCCATAGTTTAGGGACAATATTTTTAGGCTGATTTTGATGATTTTCCAAAAATTATCATTAAAATTTACTACAAATTCACCCACAGTCTTTTTTTTACCTTTAAGAGAGCTGTGTAGTCACATCTTGTGCTGTTATCTCTTTTTATTAAAGTATTAATAAGAAGCTTTGTGTGTATTTTTTAGGCAGTAGATCAACCAAACCGATGTATTCGTCTATCTTTACTAAGACAAGATGACCGTAACTAAGATCGATATTAAGACAAAGCAATGACAAACAGCTGGCCCTCCACTAAGAAAGTTACGCACCTTTAATGTTTTTGATTTGTTTATTAATGTCAGGTAGAAATTTTAATCTTTTTAATTCCACTCCTCCATCAGCCTCTTTGCTGTTTGGGAGACAATGCAATGAAGGCAATTACCCAGCGGCAGCTTTGGTTCTGTCAGACTGTTATACGTCTTTGCATTGCTTTTATTTGTCAAGGATGAACTTATTAAAAGCTACAAGTTTCCACAGGCGCTTAATTGTCCAACTGGCGCAGATAATGAACGGCTGGCCATCAAGACAGCTGTTGTAAGGAAAGTGAAATGTCAAAATATATCTTTTTAAGGACAAATAAACCCTTAAAAACCCTGACTACTATAATGATGCAATACAATACCACTCCAGCCGGTTAATATTGTTTCACTGGGCAAGACACTTCACCCAACTTATCAGTGAATGTAGTGGTCGGAAAAACCGTGGGCACAGATTGGCGGCCACCTTCTTTCCATTCAGTGTGACATGCAGTTGTAATTTTCCATCAAGCGAATAATGAATGGACAGCTTGTATTGGCAGAGTGGTTAGTTTTGAATGGACACGTAGCGGTAGGAAAGCTAATGGTGAAGCTGTAAATGTCATCACAACACAGAGTCAGCACCTCCGATGGGTAACTGCACGTCACACCAGCAAGCAACGAATTTGTACAGAAATTATCATATCCAAATCCTGCGTGTATCACCAATTAAGAAAAATAGAAAGAATGAGTGAAAGCGTAATGACTGAAAGAACAAGATTGCGAATACAAGCAGTCGAAATGAGTTTCCTCTGAAGTGGCTGGGAGTCCGAAGAGCTGGAGGAAGTGTCCGGGGTGAGGGAAGTCTTGGCCTCCCTGCCTCTGTGACCCGGCCCTGGATGAAGCAGCCGGTGGCAGAAAAAACGGGGATTGATCGTCAATATGACGTCTTGAAAATAAACGATTAAAGATTGCTCCAAATATAACTTCGGGTGAATCAGAGGTGAATGGAAACAACTATAACATACATAATAGATCTGCTTTACCTTATCTCGTCTTTGGATATACAGAACTACTTTTATCTGTCAAAACTGAATTTTAGAAATGTTGGAAAGTTAAATCTCCTTTATACATTATTTCATATAACATCTGCCTGGCCATCAAGAAAAGTGCAATAAGTGGAGCTATTCTGAACTGCCTGTGCTTCAAAGTTCATCTGAAATGTCATTGATGTTGGTAGATTTTAAGCTTGAATTAAGTCCAGTCTATAAAGTAATTTTCTTGGCCATTAGCGTGTGGGTATTATTTCACTTAGTGCTCAGATGACATATAAAACTGTCAGCGAATTTCATCAACCAGGCCGCTAAGTGTTTTTATCTTTTGTTCTGTGTCTGCTGGTTCCTGGCATGCTTTAAAAATGAGCCTATGTGGAGTTGAAAACCCAATAGAGGTATAGGACTCTGCTTCTTAGGGATTACCAGCGCTAAACGGCTAAAAGCTAAGCACATACGGCTGGCTTAAATTCAAAGCGAAAACAAACTTGGGCTATACAGTGGAAAAAACTGCTTGTGTAGCTTATTTTGCTTCAAATCTATAGCCGTGGATTACTTCAAAACATGAAAATTGGTGTACGTTTAAAGGGCCTATATTTTGCTATTTTCTGATCTATGTTATAAATTTGAGTTCTTCTCTCAAACAGAAAACACTTTCCACCTTATGATGTCTTGTTGTATTTACAGGAAGTGCTCCACTGTGTTTTTAAACTCCATACAACTTCACTAGAATCATTTGGATGATTCTTCAGACCTGGAATTGGCAATCTCTGCTGAAGTAAAGGTAAATGGTAGCCGTTAAATTGAAAACTACTGCTTCGTGACATCACAAGGTGAAACAGAGCATTTTGAGCTTTGGAGATGTAGACAGACTAATGATGAAGGATTACTCAAATGTGTGAATGAAACAAAACAACTCCAGGTATGTTTTTGAGGAGGTTACAACATTATAACATAGATTAAAGCTCATGTGAGTCAATTTTGCGTAATATAGGACCTTTAAAAATGTGAATAACAGAAGTAGTTTTGGTTAGTAGTTGCATTCTGTGCATAAACTGCAAGTTTATAAGCCAGTATTGTCATCACGCTAACAACTAGCATGCTAACAGTACACTTCCTGGATATTATTATGCAGAACGTGCACAGCAAACTTATTTTGACCACAAGAGCTGTTTGCACAATATATCTGTAATGGGGCAAGGCGAATTCTGCTCAAATACAAGAAAAACACTGGGTTCAGCTCTTTAGTTTTAGTTTGTGGTGAAATAGATGATTTTCAAATTAGAATTCGGTCAAGTTTGGAATTACTCGCAGTTCGTTTTTTTTAGCATGCAAATGGTGCGGGTCTTTTTCTTATTACATTTTCTCATTTTCATTCAGGCCAAAGTATTAATATTGTCACGACTAGGGCCAGGGCTAGACACTGTAAAAGTCTAATAAGCTCGCCACTAAGCAGAAAAAAGAAAAAAAAAAAAAACAACATCTACAAACATAAATTGTATTACATTGGCAAAGAAATGAATCTACATAAAAAAACTGGCACTGTTGCAAAGATATTTTTCACTTGTGGAGACGTAGGGTCTAAGGACACTTGCTTGTTTCCTGTGAATGGCTGATCTGCTTGTGTCTTACTGACATAACAAGATCTGGAACCAAAGATGGCGTTGTATTGAGACCATTGACTCAATAAATATAAATGGACATAGCTAACCCACTTGCCGACGTGTTCCAAACAAGAAGTGAGCATGGGCACACTTCTGGCTCCATCGACTCTGGCTCTAATTGACTTTACATTGGAAAATTGTTTCCCCTCTCTCTGTAACTGCTGCTGTGTTTTTGTTTTTTTTTTTGGTCCTAAAATGTTTGCCTTTTATTTTTATTTCACTATTATTATTTTTTTTTTGCTATTCTGTAGCACTTCCTGTATTACCACATGACATCATAAGTTGGGATAGAGTGTTTCTGTTTAAAAGAAGCCTAAAAATACAGAGTTTGTGTGTTAAACATGTGTGAATGAAACAAAACCCAATCCAGGTCTATTTGTGATGAGAAAATAACATCATAACAGATCAGAAAATAGCGTGATATTGGCCCTTTAATCCTCCTTTTCCCTCACAGTGTAGCCAGTAATAAGTGCTAGCACTGACTAACGCTAATGCTGTTTTCTCTGCAGTTTGAGGAGAAACAAACATGGCCGCCGATCGGGGAATAGCCCAAGGTCCCTGCGCTTTGAAGCTGAGCCGTGCTTGTTAAAACGCTGCTTAGCTACAAGTAAATGTCTGTTGTTTTAGGAGAGTACACACACTCCGTGGCTACCTCCCCTGGCTTCATTTATCAGAGTAGTGCTAACGTACAGGACTAGCCACTTATATTGCACAGTGCTGCCATACTAATCTAACGTTTAGGGTTTCTTAAAGGCCCTAAGGTTGAGAAAATGGATTCTTGTGAGCGTTCACCCATGTTATAATGTTACCTCCTCAAAAACAGACCTGGAGTTGTGTTTTGTTTCATTCACACATGTTGAGTAATCATTTATTATTAGTCCGTCTACATCTCCAAAGGTCAAAATGTTCTGTTACACCTTGTGATGTCACGTAGAGGTATTTTACAGCTGTGATAAGTTAACAGCTACCTTTTAGCTTTTGTAAATAACCCAGAGTATCATTTGCCTTTGTTAAAACCTCTTTTGACATTTTTTCTTTTTATATATATCTTGAACTCTATTTTCATTCATTAACTTCCACTTTTACGTGTACCGCTTTTATTTTGAAGGGTCTATTTCCTGTTAGCTCAAACCGGTTAATTAGCTTAACATCGAGAACGACAAAAGACGTTATACGAAGCAAAAATATTTTTGTTCTTATATTTTTTATGTCTTTGTTCAGCTACCCCTCTGAAGAAAAATAAAATATGTGTTTTGGATAATTTAGTGTCTCTAGTTGTTACCTTGGTTGATGCGTGTTGTCAAAATGAATGTAAATAATAAGCTAAACTTGCGTTTGAGTTTTGTGTATTTGTATTTACACACTGTATTTTGTATTCCTTTTAGCTCTTACGGCAGATTGGAGGATTTATTGCCATTAAATCTTAAAATCGCCAGTTTAAGTGTCAGTCTTCATTCAGAGGGATATGCTACAGCTTTTGTTCATTAAAGATTGCCATTTACAGGGCTGAAATGATCTAAATGATTCTAAAGAAGGTGTGTGACGTTTGAAACACAGTGGAGCACTTCCTGTATTACCTCATGACATCATAAGGTGGAACGAAGTGTTTTCCATTTGAGAGAAGAACTCAGCCTCAATATGCAAGGTTTGTGCGTTAAAAATCTGTGAATGAAACACAACACAGCTCCAGGTCAACATTATAACATAGATCAGAAAATAGTGTAATATGAGCCCTTTAATAAAGCTTTTTCGAGTAGATTTTTTTGTCACTATAATGAATAAAAATCTTTATTTATTATTGTTATTATTATTATTTACTTTTTTACTATATTATTTTATGAAAAGCTGACGTTGGTACATGCCTTTGTTATCTACAGGAAGTCACTTTTGTGCAATCCTGTTACGTTGGTAAATTTCCTGCCACTTTGTCAAACCACTGGATTATGGGTAATTGGAGCACCTTTTATCATTAGCCGTATTTAGCATGTGTGGAGTCAGAGGCCATTCTTCAGAGGAGAGTCACATTAGTCGCTCACAGCAGACAGACAGCGAGGCGGTTTGTAGAGAGCGCATTTCCTCCTAATCGAATTACGATGTTGTGCAGCCATTGTTACAATATGAAATAACTCAAATGAGGATTCTCTGTGGTACCAGATGAGGACCTCTGTTTGAAAATATGTAAACAAGCGTGTGTGCGCGTCTCTACTTCCTGTACCGCAGAGTTCTGTTGCAATCCAGTGAGTTCTTCCATCTAGTCACTAATTGAAATGATCAGGTTCAACATTTGTGAATTTACCTTTTAGATATTTCCTGGCAAAATACGATGTAATCAATAAAAAAAACTATCTCGGGGGCTGGAGAATGTGTGTGTCTATTCCAAAAAACAGCAATAGTTTGAATTGGACCCTCTAGGTATTATATTTTATCCTTCCCAATCTTTTCCAAAGCCCCCTCCTGCCTCCATCGCTCACTTTACATTCACACAGGCAGGGCAGATGAAGTGTCTTGCCCAAGGACACAATCACAGTATGTACAAGTTGGAGCTGAGATCGCATTTTCGTAAAACATTAAAGCTGGGGCAAAAGTAGGAAGTTGGCAATCGCTAAAATGTTTTTCAGTTACACACAGACAGCGTATAAAGGTCTGATTTGGTCACGAAATCTGCTTTTATAATATTTTATGAGGAAGTAAAATGAAAGTCAGTGTACTAAATCAGGAAAAGTGCCTTTACGCAGTTTGCATTGACCCAAAGTTATTCCTCTCTTACCTTGTGCATTCAGAGCATCCTAATTATTCAACAACAACTAGCATGCTAACAGTGCACTTCATGATTATCGTAATATGAAAAGCTTTATAATTAAATGCAGACACAGCAGACTTTTTTCTAACTCAAGAGCTGCTTCTCCAGAACATCTGTACTAGGCAAGAAAATGAAAAAAGATAAAATAAAATAAAATAAATTACAAAGCCTTTAAGAACGTGATCATGTGTACTGTAATAATTGATTTTAAAATGGGAAAAGATCAGATCAATCAAACTTTTTTTTTTTTATAAAGCCTTTTACTTAAAGTGACTTAAAGTGCTTTCCAATAAAAAACAATAAAACCAACACAATATATATATATAAACATTCAAAACAGTAAAGAATGAAATGCCAACCCTGAAATACAGCCTTTTATTTTGTATAGAGCAAAACCCCAGACTGTACTAACTGTGCTCCTGAGTTACCACCTGTCAGGGCAGCCCTCCACCTCCATACCCCCTCAGGGACCCTCCCTAATGCCCCATGTGAGCAGCCTCTCCCTGGGCTCATCAGCGCACTCAGCCAGCCTCTCGGAACACTTCACAGGACCAGTGATGGCTGCTCTTCACGTCCACATCTGTTTTTCTCTTCTTCCCTCGTTGTTAGCTTTCATATGGGCTCAAGCGCTCTCCTCATTAGCCCATTCAAAAAAATACCCTGCTCTGAACACTCAGCCAATTAATTTCAATGCCAGTTAATGACAAGCTCTCCGAATGAGACATCAAGATCATTTTGTTGGTGTTTGGAGAATGGACAGAATGAAGCCCATGGAGAGTTGGATGCTTTGTTACGCAGCTATTGAGATAAATGCGGTAATTTTTGATCATATAATGGAGCTTTAGAGCTATTATTCTGTTTGTAGTGGACAGTGGAAGTGACGCGTTTTGACCACACATGTGAAAACAGTCTGCAGCCTGGTGGAGTTTGAATCATTTCTGGTTGGTGGGCAAATGCTTAAAGAAAACATATTATAACAGATCAGAAAAAACAAAAAAACATAATATTGTTTCCTTATCAAAAACAAAGCTGGAGTTGGAGTTGTTACATTCACACCTTTTACTCATAAATCCTGCATATTTAGGTTCTGTTCCATTTTGTGATGTAATGTGGTGATACAGGAAGTGCTCCAATGTGTTAAACTCCAAACACCTTCACTAGAATCATTTGGATGATTTCAGACCTGGAATTGCCAATCTCTACTGAACTGAAAGTAAAAAACTTGAAAACTACCGCTTCATGACATGGTAGCCTATCTGTGGGGTATGGCACTAAAAAGGGGGGAAATGTCGGATTGGTGTATAGACTTGGACCAGAAGATTAGGACACGACTCTGTGGGAGACCAGGAAAAATAATACAAGAGACACTGGGTATTTAAGACTAAGTGGCTGGTGCCATATGTCGTTAGTGCAAAGTAATTAAACAATATACACAATGTATATACACAATATTTACATCTGCAGATTAGTTAAATCAAGCTTGAATTTAGGTTAATTGTTTTTTAACTCAAGTTAAAAGCCAAGTGCACTTGTTTAGATATATAAAATGTACAATATAGTTCAGCTCACAACAACACACTAGCAGCAATAGGTAATGTAGAGTCCCGGAGTATAAAACTCAAACAAAAATGGGCTGAAGTCACTTTTCTAGTGACCATATCACAGTTCACACAAAAGGTGCAATGTTTTGCCACAGCGATGTGGGCTTAATGTCCATTAGTAAAAGGCAACAGTTCACTGGAGCAACAGTAAAAGGAAACATAAACGCGTTAGACAGAGTTTGTATGATAGTGACAGCCCCTACCAGACCGTGGAAGCAGTTATTTGTGAACGTTTTATAGGTTCTTTGTGGGGTTTCGAGTGTGGTTGAACCCAACCAGGCACATCTGCCCTGTAATGGACAAACAGGAACAACTTTAGCATCATATCAGCCGCACCATAGCGGCTCTTAGCATGATTCAGTTTTTAGTAATGTACACACATAAATATAACAATAATAATAAATAGGTCAAATGGCTCAGTGCTTTGCATTAAAGTGCATTGCATAAATAACAATATAGAACTCAATGGAGAGTTGTACTGAACTAACATGACTGTAGCCAAGCAAAGGACACAGGCTAATATGGCCAATAATAGTCATATAAATAGTGTCATTAGCATAACGATGCACTGCGATGTATAGACAGGTAAGCAGGTGCAAACAGCATATTGATATGCTAATGGAAAAAAAAAACAAAAACACTTGACTCGATCTCGCGAGTGCGTTCACTGACACACAATGATAGGAATCATTTATATTGACCACAGGCAGGCATATTTAAACCTGGGTTACAACATCGTACATCATAAAGTGTTGCCCAATGGGAGCTCATGACCCTTAATTTACACCAAAGCAGTAACAGCGCCTAAGCGCAGCAGCACACGTGCAGCCTTCCATTTTAACCGGTCAGACAATTTACACCAGCAGTGTCATACGCACGTCCAATGGCCGTCATTACACTACGCTCAAATTAGATTGGAGTTCTTTATATAGCACTTTTCCACCTTCAAGGCACTCAAAGCGCTTTACAACAAGAAACCCACACACTCATACACCAGTGCACAGACACACTACTGGGGTCTTTCGTTGTGTTCTTTCCCAAGAACACAATGACAGCATTCATCTGTGGGAGATGGAACCACACCACCAACCTGTGGGTCAGTGGATCTGACTGCTGCCCTACTGAGCTATAGGAACCGCCAGGAAATAAACATGTGGTGTCAAAGAAACTTCTGATGCCCTTTCAATATACATTCTCTAAAACCACTAGAGTCGCGTAAATTCGCATCCAGGACCTCTGGGAATGACATGTGATGGACTATGGAAAGTTTACAGCCGTGGAGGATAAATACAAAGCGCTTTACAACTTCTGAAGGAAAAGGCACGTGGTCCAGACAACAACAAAGTTAAATGGTGAGTAGCTAAATTAATGCGAGCACCACAGATACAGCTTGTTAGCTCTGTAAAGCTTCGTCTCTCTTCTTGTCAACTTTTGTTTTGTGATTTAAAACATCATTCATAGTAGGTGAGAGAGTGTCTACTCCTACTTCTGCTCCTGTCACATGCAGCTTGCCCCAAGGGTCCATCCTAGCGCCTCTTTTATGTTCTTTAAATGTGTTCCCCCTGGGGTTAATTCTAGAGAAACATCAGATTGAGTACCACCTCTATGCTGACGACACCCAGCTTTATCTTCCTGTCTCCCCAAAAAATGGCTCATCCTTTGCCACTCTCCATGCCTGTCTTGCGGACATAAAAAACTGTATGTTCATTAATTTTCTCCAGCTAAATGAAAATAAGACTGAAGTTGTTCTATTTGGACCTTACACTGACACCCTCACATCTGACCTTGGGCCTCGTGCTACAAATTTTGCACAGTTCTGTAAAGAACCTTGTTGTTTTTATAGACTCTTTTAAACTTTGAGAAATAAATCTAAAATGTTATTAAAACTAGCTTTTTTCAGCTAAGACAAATCGCTAAATTAAAACCAATCCTAACACACAATAACTTTGAAACAATCATACATGCTTTTGTAACGAATAGACTGGACTACTGGAACTGGCTATATTCAGGCCTCCCACAATCCTCCCTCAGTAGGTTACAGTTATTCCAAAATGCTGCTGCCAGACTCACCGGGTCCAAAAAGAGTCATATTACACCCATCCTAGCCCAACTACACTGGTGACCTGTTAAATACAGAATTGATTTAAAAATTTTATTTGTTAACCAACTGCTGCACCTCCAGCCACAACTCCGTGAAATTGGTTAAGTTTGCGGATGACACCACCCTCATCGGGCTCATCTCAGACGGCGATGAGTCTGCCTACAGGAGGGAGGTGGACCGGCAGGTGTCCTGGTGCAGCAGCAACAACCTGGAGCTCAACGCCCAGAAGACAGTGGAGATGATCGTGGACTTCAGGAAAGTCACAGCCCCCCTGCCTCTCCTCACCCTGACAGACTCCTCCATCACCACTGTGGACTCCTTCCGCTTCCTGGGCACCTGCATCACCCACGACCTCAAGTGGGAGCTGACCATCAGCTCCCTCATCAAGAAAGCCCAGCAGAGGATGTACTTCCTGCGGCAGCTGAGGAAAGCCAAGCTGCCAGCCCAGATGATGGTGCAGTTTTACACGGCCATCATTGAGTCCATCCTCACCTCCTCCATCACTGTGTGGTACGCTGGGGCCACTGCCAGGGACAGACAGAGACTGCAGCGCATAGTGCACTCTGCTGAGAAGGTGATCGGCTGTAGCCTTCCATCTCTCCAGGACCTGTACGTCTCCAGGACTCGGGGGCGAGCAGGCCGGATAGCAGCTGACCCCTCTCACCCTGGACATGGACTATTCCAGCCACTTCCCTCTGGCAGAAGGCTACGGTCCATACGGACCAGAACCTCTCGCCATAAGAACAGTTTCTTCCCCTCTGCCGTTGGACTCATGAATACTTTATGAACACTTTATAACACTTGTACTAAGGACACTTTATAATACCTATACTAAGCTGGAGACTTTATAACACCAGTCACTTTAAATAAGTCATGCCACATCACTTGATCTTTTGCACTGTCAGTTTTCACTGTTGTTCCTGTTCCTGCTCCTGTATATACTTGACTATTTTTATTTTTTTATTATATATCTTAATCTTTTTTTGCATGTTCTTACTTTATTTTTAAATAGTGATACTTTATTGTTATTATTATTATTATTATTATTATTATTATTATTATTATTATTATTATTATTATATTTTCTTTTAATAGTGATATCTTTACTTTATATTATTATTATTACTATTCAGTGTTCTATGTTGCACCTTATCACCAAAGCAAGTTCCTAGTTTGTGAACTGTGTTCACTGACAATGGCAATAAAAGCTTTTCTGATTCTGATTCTGATTAAATCACTCAACTCACTCGCACCACAGTACATCACTGATCTTTTAACGCCACACACTGCCCCTCGGTCTCTCAGGTCAAACTCTCTCCATCTCTCTCAACTGTCTGTCCCACCATCCTGCCTCAGAACCAAGGGAGGCTGAGTTTTCTCTGTTGTGGCCCCTAAGCTCTGGAATGGCCTCCCTCTTCATCTGAGATTGTGCTCCTCTACCTCACTTTAAAACCCTCCTAAAAATACATTTTTTCAAGATGATGTTCAACAGCCCATGAGCTCTGCTCTGAAGCTCTCAACTTTAGACTTTTATCTTTATGTATTAAGCCACTCTTTTATGTAATATTTTATATAGTTTACATTTGTTTTACTGTTTCACTATGATGTGTTTAATGCTGTAAAGCACTTTGGTGCTACTTGTTAGAGTTGTTTTAAATGTGCTATATAAATAAAATGACTTGACTTAAAAAGTAGTGTCGTAGTATTCAAGACCGGTCTTGGTCTCGTCTCAGACTCGAGTGCATTTGGACTCGGTCTTGTCACGGACTGAAGGTCTGACACTCAACGATTGCGATCATATTTCATTACGGCTGCTGCTGTTGGCAATAAACTTGTACCTGTGTGCGGGAGTGCGCGGGGCATCTCTCTGCAGCCTGTGCAGAAACTGCTCCACACATCACAAACATACACATTCCAGCACGCAGCTTGTCCACAACAGTGTCTGCCCTCGCTGCCAGCATGTACCACGGGGCAGGTGAAACTTTTTAAAACATCCTACCTGTCCATCTGACTCACATCAGCGCTCCGCTCCTCGTCTTTTCACGCTCTCTCTCCTCTCAGTCTTGTCTGGGTCTCGGGACCCTGTGGTCTCGGACAGGTTTTGGTCTCGATTACTTCGGTCTTGACTAAAACACTAAAGTTTAATGTTTAAATGTGAGTATACATAGAGGCTGGCGTCACAGGAGCAGTTCTGCTTCCTCTGGTGTAAACTGAAGCTTTTAAAAATATGCGTGTATGCAGCTCTGCCGACGTTACGTGTCGTGGATGCTCTTGGTGTAAATTCATCACAACAAAGAGCAGCATGCTGACAGCACCTCCTATGGATAGCTGCAGATAAAATGCCAACGAGATGCCGAACAAAGCTGCCGAATTCAAATTCTACATGTGTCATCAATTAAGAAAATAAAATCGGAGAAGTAAGTACAGAGGAGTGTCCGTGGACAGGTGGCGGTGAAAACAAGGAGCAATGACATCTTGAATATAGGAGAATACAGATGACTCAAACATGCTTGAATCACTCTAAATACAACTTCGAGAGGGTAAATGAGAAGGAAAAACAACTATAACATTTTATTCAAACTTTAAAACGTCGATTTTGCATAATATCTCTCCATTTGTGAATAATAAAATGGAAAAGTCCAAGAAAACATGCCATATGTATCTATCTGGACTGCAAATAACTACCACTGTAGATACAACATGATCCTTCATAAAATAAGCACAGAGTCTGGCAAAGGCTGGTTTGTTTACTATTGATTTGGGCCTGCTGTTGGGTTTTGTAAAGTTAGTCAGAATGTGTTGGGGTGTGTAAATTCATTTTAATGGAGGACTGAACCAACCAGTCTTTAGTGTTTTATTCAAATGAAAGCAAAGTTACTCTTATTTGACCATTACAAGACTGCACCAATATGTTTTTAAAATCATAATTTATTAATGGTTTATTGGTGCTTTAAAGGGCCCATATTGCACTGATTTCTGATCTATGTTAGAATATTTCCTCATCACAAACATACCTGGAGTTGTGTTTTGTTTCATTCACACATGTTTAACACACAAACGCTGCATATTTAAGCTGAGTTCTTCTTTTAGTCAGAAAACACTGTTCTACCTTGTGACGTCATGTGCCAATACATGAATTTTTAACCCCACACACCTTCACTAGAATCATTTGGATGATTTCAGCCCTGGAATTGCCAATCTCTACTGAACACAAGATAAAAAACAGCTGTTAATTTGAAAACACATGACATCACAAGGTGGAACAGAGCATTTTGAGCTTTGGAGATACAGAGACATTGCAACATTATTTGTATTTATATTTTGAAGATAACTCTTTGTAGAGTTAGTTTACCTCAGCCTTTCTTTGTTCTTTCTCCATATTAAACAGTCTCCAAATATCTCTGTGTCTTTATAATGAATAATTTTGTGCAGTGATCTGTGATCTTCCACTGTTACACAACTACCTGGAGACCTGCGTAAGAACAATTCATACGTGTTAAAAGACAATTGCTCCTCCTGTCTAAAGGAAATACAGTCGGCCTCAAATTGGTCCCTGTCAGGAGAAGCCATTTATGTAAACAGAGGACGCTCAGGGGCACAAATGACCCTGAAAAAAATCATGAAAGAAAAAAGAAAAATGTTTACAGGAAAATTGCTCAGAATTTTTTTTTTTTTTTTTCATCAGCCTAAAAGCTTTCTTATTGAAATGTACTGTTTACACAGTTCGGCTCTATAGGCTCCCAAATATTTTTCAACCATCTGGAAAAAGTCTCTTGTAACGCAATGTTTTGAACTGCTAACCAACCGTATGGTTGTTTTGTCAACTCAGGCAGATTTTTCCTTTTCATCTTTTCAAAATGGACAAAAGTGAATCAAATATGGTGGATTTCATGGGGACCATCCCAGACAGATGTTCCTCTGTCATCGTTCAAAATAGTTTGTGAATTTTTTTCAGTAACATTGAATCTCCCATTTAATTACAGTATATCAAAGTCTGTTCTCCATCTGTATCATAATTCTAGAACGTTAACATATTTTCAGTTTTATTAGACTCATTTTGTACACTTTGGGAGCCCTTTCAAGAAGACATATTCTGCTTTCTTCTTGTACTTAGTATTAAACTACATCATAGATCACCGTTTTACATTGTATTTATTGTAGAATACAATAGTGATGTGCTGCTGAGCTCCCTGTTGTTGCCCCTCCTCCAGTGAGAGCAACAATAATTTGTTCCCACCAGGGAGGTTAAAACTGACGGACTCCCATTCATCCTGGTTGATAACTTCCAAAGCATTTAAATGCAAGCAGCATGAGCTGCACACTCTATAAAACAGCGAAGCCACTGAAGTGAATACACAGAAGAGGAACATTTGAAACTTTGTGCAGAAACAGATTTCTACAAAACCTGACTGGCAACAGTAAACTCCAACTGTACAATTGTTTGGGCTTAACTCAAAACTGTAACTCAGTCTGAAAAATGAACTCTTGTTGATGCCAGCACTAATACATGGTCTTATCTGCTAATATAATGTTTGTAGAACCATTTATGATTTTGCTAATTCTACAAATGGGTTTTAGTTAACTATTTGGCTTCTATTTGAAGAGCAGAGTAGCTCCTCTTGATTTAAGTCAATGTATTAAGAGTACTTTATTTGTATTGGTTAATTAAAGGGACACTAAGTATGATAAACTCATGGTCTTATTTGGTGGATAAAAATACACAATTAAAAGGTAACTTTAAAAATAATGGAAATGCACAAAGTAATTTGAAAGTCATTGAGTTTGGTCGTTAAAACTATTTACAAATCATGTGCTAAAATTTCTATTAAAATGCATAAGTGCATGGCATGTCCAAATTATGGCCCAGGGGCCAAATACGGTCTTCAGACTAATTTTTTTTGGCCCTCAGGCTTTCTTGTGAATTAGCCCAAAACTATTTTAAGCAGTAGCTGTTAACTTTAAAACTACCACTTGATGACATCACATGGTGGGACAAAGTATTTTTAACTGTGGAGATCTAGACAGACTAATAATGCAGGATTACTCGAACATGAAACGAAACACAACTCCATGTGTGTTTTTGAGAAGGTTACAACATTATAACATGACTTAAATTTCACATGTGTCAATGTAGAATAATATCGGATCTTTAAGTCGATTTTTATTCATTTAAAAACCCCTATTACTGAAATATATGCCTCCACTCCTCCTCCTCTCTGCTCCCGCTGCAGTTTGCAAAGCTCAGCACCAATCCTGACACGGTGCAGGCTCCGGAGCATTCTTCACCCGCCACAGGAAAGAGCCAGTGACTGAATAAGAGGCAAAACAATGTGCTAATATAGAGTCTAACGTCATTACCAACTCAGGCCAAAATCTATTTAACACATTGTGGGTAAATGGAGCATTAAGAGAGCAGTCTCCGGGGGAAGGCTGGCGAGGGGAAGAGTTTATGCAAAAGAAAACACAATTCACAGTCACTTAAATGATGACCGTTCTCTCTCCTTGTTCACAGAGAGAGGCAAGGATGTTAGAGCAGTAATATTCATTAAAGGGCCCATATTACACCATTTTCTGATGTTAACTACGCTTCCTCATCAAAAACATACCTGGAGTTGTGTTTTGATTCATTCACACATTTTTAAGACACAAACCCTGCATATTTAGGCTGAGTTCCTTCCCTTCACCTTCTGATGTCATTGGGTAATACAAGAAGAGCTCTATTGCGTTTTTAAACTCCGTACATCTTCACTAGAATCAATTGGATAATTTCAGCCTTGGAATTGCCAAGCTCTACCAAACAAAAGGTAAAAGGTAGCTGTTAACTTGAAAAATACTTCTTCATGACATCACAAGGTGAACAAACAATTATGAATGAAACAAAACACAACTCCAGGTATGTTTTGGATTAAGAAATAACATTATAATGTGCCTAAAAGAGTCAGTTTTGCTTGGCTATAACACCTTTAATTGCCATCTGCCTCATTTTTATTATTAAAACACATTAAGCAATTCTGAGTATTTGACATACAGTATGTACCGCCTGAAGTAAATCCACACTGGAGCACTGCAACTGGAAGAGCAACATGATTCTGAAGGATGTGAGGATATTTTCTTAGTTGAAACCGTACAGTATTTTTACAGCTTTCAGAATGAGTTGAAATAGTAGACTTTCAGTTTGGGGAATTGCAGCAGGCAAGATGACAGCTAGAGGCACGACGAGGAGTGCATATCTGCTATAGTGAGACAGAGAAATGAGCTCAGATTTTAAAAAGCTGCGTTCACAGTTTGCTCGTTTCAACAAAAAGACTCCAAACTGTCAGTCTGTACAGTCTGTTGTTCCTGTAGACATATGCAGAACACCTCAGTCAATGTTATTATATAGTTTTACAAATAGAATTAAAACTCACCAAAAATAAATAATATATTAAAGAGTTTATCTTACGCTATTTTCGGATTTACAGTGTGTTATGATGTTGTTTCCTCATCACAAACACACCTGGAGTTGTGTTTCGTTTCATTCACACATGTTTAACACACAAATCCTGCATATTTACACTGAGTTCTTCTCTTAAATAGAAAACACTCTATTCCACCTTGTGATGTCATGTGGTAATACAAGAAGTGCTCCACAAGGTTTTTAAACATCATAGACTTTCACCGGGATTATTTGCAGTTACCTCCTCCCTTCAGGCAGTTAAAAGGCAGTGTCCACCAGCAGCTGACCAGAACTGAAGAAGCAGCTTGGATGAGCTGCGAAACGTATTTGACCAAAAATACTTTTGTCTAATTGGCAAATTGAATTTCTCCTTTGCCATAGAATCATTTCTGATCATTTCTAATTTCTGGAATTGCCAGTCTCTATTGAACTAAAGGTAAAAAGAGCTGTTAACTTGAAAAATACCACTGCATGACATCACAAGGTGGAACAGAGCATATTGATCTTTGGAGATGTAGACAGACTAATAATAAAGGGTTACTCAAACATGTGTGAATGAAACGGGTATGTTTTTGAGGAGGTAACAACATTCTAACATGGCTTAAAGCTCACAAGAGTTAATTTAGTGTAATATAGGACTTTTTTTTTTTAAATATATTGTCTTGTCCCATCCATTTTCTTCTACTTATCCAGGGCCCGGTCACGGGGGCAACAGTCTAAGCAGAGACTCCCAGACTTCCTTCACCCCGGACACTTCCTCCAGCTCCTCCGGGGGGACTCCAAGGTGTTCCCAGGCCAGCCGAGAGACATAGTCCCTCCAGTGTGTCCTGGGTCTTCCCCGGGGCCTCCTCCCGGTGGGATATGCCCAGAACACCTCCTGAGGGAGGCGTCCAGGAGGCATCTGAAACAGATGCCCAAGCCACCTCAGCTGGCTCCTCTCGACGTGGAGGAGCAGCAGCTCTACTCCGTGCTCCTCCCGTATGACTGAGCTCTTCACCCTATCTCTAAGGGAGCGCCCAGCCACCAAACTCAGAAATTAGTTTCTGAAATGAAATGAGTTGTCTTGTCCCAGTACAGATAAATCGTGTAAGGAGATCTTGAGGTCAAAATAAGTCAGCTGCATGCTGTTGGCATCAAATTATAAAGCATAATCAAGAAGTGTGTATTAGCATGCTAATTGTTAGCTTTACCGTCACAGCGAAACTCCACTCTGGCCTCTGAAAGTTGTTAATAGTGTGTATAAGCTCATCAGGGTGTATAATTAAGATCCCTGAAATGCTAAAGGTGCAAAAGTGAAGAATAACTTTGGACAACTGCAGACAGCTTAAAGTAAACTAGTTCTGTTTTTCTCGGGCATATCGCAACCTTTGGAACTTCATTAGTGAGCGTCAGTGGTAATAAACAATGACATTTTATTCTCTAAAGGCTCATAACTCATCTAAAATATGAAAGTGCTGCTACAGTTGAATAACAAATAAAAAAGTCTAAAACACTGTTAAATATTCAGTTTGTACTTGACTTTTAAAACAAGAAAATCAAGTAAACAGTAGAAAACCAGTGAACAGTTAGTGAAACATGGACACTGCAGGCTACGCTAACACAGGCATCATTGATACAGATTTTGGGATCAGATACGGCTGAAATGAACCGTTCTCTCCTTACAAAAACATGTTTCTGAGTCTGTGTGTTGAGGAAATAGTTACTATGGGGCAGAAACAGCTCCACAGACAAAAAAAAAAAAAAAAAAAGTCAAAGGTGCATTGTGTAACTTTTCTGGTGGAGGGTCCGTCAAATGCTTTTCTCCGTGGAGATGTTATTGCTTTGTCTGGAATGTCTCACAGTATGGCATTAAACCTTTCTATCTTCATGGAGACCAAACCAGACCAAGTTACGGTTTAGATCTGTGGAGAGGCGACCCCGCTTACAGTCTGAATGCCTGTTTTCTAGGTATTTTTGAGCAATAAAACCACCTGTAATTGAATAAATGTAAGGTTGAGCTGTTTAATGTCATACTGTGGAACATTCCAGGCAGATCAGTGACATATCCATAGAAACAAGCAGGTGACGGACCCTCCACCAAAGAATTACCTAGTGCACCTTTTAAACTGCCCATAGTTCAGTCAGAATATTTAGAAGAAATTTTCAAATAAAATGTCAGTGCAAAACCTGAATTATTAAACTATATATATAAAACTGCATACCTTGAGACATCATGCCGTTCTTACATTCCTTTATTTTGTCTTATCTCTTTTTGGAAACATCTCGGTTTCTGGTTGGTCGCTCTCCCGCTCGGCTGTCGGGAGAGGGAGTGCGGCTCTCCCGGTGGGCGAGCCGTATCAGATGACCACAGTGTGTGATCACAGCACTGTTTACTCATTCACACTGCGCAGTGTTGACCCCGATAGGCCCCAACACTGCAGCTGTGTTACATAGATAACTCCTGCTTCTGTTGGGCCTATTTGTACGACTCAGCTGTGGTCCCAGACTCGCATGGTTTAAAGTGTCCACATTACGCCACTTTCTGATCGGTTCTAATGTTTTCTCAACAAAAACATACCTGGAGTTGTATTTCGCTTCATTCACACATGTTTAACACACAAACCCTGCAGAAAACACTCCAGGTTCCACCTCGTGATGTCATGTGGTCATACAGGAAGTGCTCCATTGTGTATTTAAACTCCACGAACCGTCGCTTGAATCGTTTGGATGAGTTCAACCCTGGAATTGCCAATCTCTACTGAAAAAAAGTAAAAGGCAGCAACATTATTGCTCTGAGTGCGAACGCTTCTCCACAGATCTGAATTGTGACTCGGCCTGATAGCGTTTCTTGTTTCTTTCTGTTGGGAAATGTTTAAATGCCATAGTGTGGAATATTCCAGGCAGAGCACTTTTCAAGAGACGGACCCTCCACTAAAAAGTTCCATAGTGCACCTTTTGAAGTGCACATGACAGGTTAGGACATTTCACTAAAGCAGTTAACATGATTGCATAAAAATAAATAAAAAATAAAAAACCTCAACCAGAAAAAACTAGAGAAACCAGCATTCTTATTGTGAGTGAGCCTGCCTCTCCATAGATCTGACTTGTAACTTGGCCTTAATGGCATACAATGGAACATTCCACTAAAAACGTAACACAATGCACCTTTTAAATATGTTTTGTTTTATTATTGCTTTCTTCCTTTGATGACAAAACATTATAACATAGATCAGAAAAGAGTCTATTATTTTCATTTTTAAATTACACGCCACACAAGAAAAAAACGCCACAAAATAACAATAATTCTCACGTTCTGTATGAGTTTATGGTGATGATGAAGTGCCTTGTCTCCTGATCCAATATGGCAGGGGCTGGTTGCGGGTGTGATTTCCAGCAGGCGTTGCCCAGTGGCTCTTCTCCACCGTGAGTGCTGTCAGAGCGATTTCAGGGCCCCCGCTGAGAGCCCACTGCCCAGCTCAAGATGGCCGCACAGCTAGTATTGTCTCAGAGTGTGAGCGCTACGCCGTTAAAAGCACACACACAAACACAAGGGAACATTCTGGAGCTGTGGAATCAAGCGAAGAGCAAGAAAACGGCAAAATAATGTTGGTCCTACTAGTATATTATGCCAAATTGACAGTTCTGAGCTTTAAAGGACCAATATTACGCTATTTTCTATCCATGTTATAATGTTATTTCTTTATTAAAAATATACTCTGAGTTGTGTTTTGTTTCATTCACACATGTTTAACGCACAAATCCTGCATCTTTAGTCTAAGTTCTTTTCTCAAACAGAAAACATTGTCATGTCATGATACAAGAAGTGCTCCACTGGGTTTCCAACTCCATACATCTTCATTAGAATCATTTGGATCATTTCAGCCCTGGAATTGCCAATTTCTACTGAACTAAAGGTGAAAGAAGCTGTTAACTTGAAACACTGACCACTTCATGACATCACAAGGTTGAACAGAGCATTTTTAGCTCTGATAATGCAGGGTTATTGAAACAAAACACAACTCCAGGTACAACAAACAAAAAAAAACAAAACGTGTACAGTCCCTTTAAAATGCAATGAAACAACACCTCCACAACCTTCAACACACCTACACTGTAAATGGAGCGGACAATGCAGTGTCTTGGCAAAGGACACAACAACAGCAAGAGTAGAGTTAAAACTGTTTGACCTTGCCGCAAAATGATACAAAAACCTGTTCATATGCCTTTAGAAAGTGTTTTTTAATAACAAAGCAAGAAATGTCCCTGAATGTAATGAGTTTTATATCTTACAGTTAACGACCCCTAACGAGGCCGCTGACTTTTGTGCAAATGCGTAAAGTTGATGAAGACTTTTAGCAGATCAATTAGACGAGTCATTAATTTGAGTGAGGCTCTTAAAGCAGCAGACAGCTCGGAAGAAGGCACATGTGTGGATTTAAGAAAGATTTCTCTCTCTCTCCTTCACACTCTCTCTGTCTCTCTCTCCCTGTCTGTCTTTTTCTGTTGCTCTCTTTCTTGGTCACTCTGTCTCTCTCTTTGTCTCTTCCTCTCCCTGTGTCACTCTCTCTCTGTGTCTTTCTCAATCTCTGTCACTCTGTCTGTCTGTCCCTTTCTGTTACTCTTTCTCGGTCACTCTGTCTCTCTCTGTGTCTCTCTCTTTGTCACTCTCTGTCCCTGTCACTCTCTTTTGTCTCTCTGGCTCTTTGTCACTCTGTCTCTTTCTGTTACTTTCTTTCTCAATCACTCTGTCTCTCTCTCTTTGTCCCTCTCTCTCCCTGTGTCACTCTCTCTGTGTCTCTCTCACTCTCCGTCACTCTCTCTCTGTCTCTTTCTGTTATTCTCTTTCTCAGTCACTCTGTCTCTCTCTGTCACTCTTTTTTTCTCTCGCTCTTTGCCACTCTCTCCCTGTGTCACTCTGTCTGTCTCTCTCTCTGTGTCTTTCTCTTTGTCATTCTCTGTCCCTATGTCACTCTCTTTGTCTCTCTCGCTCTTTGTCACTCTGTCTCTTTCTGTTACTCTCTTTCTAGGTCACTCTGTCTCTCTGTCTCACTCTTTGTCACTCTCTCTCTCTGTCACTCACTTTGTCTCTCTCGCTCTTTGTCTCTCTCTCTCCCTGTATGACTCTCTTTTGTCTCTCTCACTCTTTGTCACTCTCTGTCTCTTTGTAACTCTCTTTCTCAGTCACTCTCTCTCTCTCTCTCTCACTCTTTGTCACTCTCTCTCTCTTTGTCACTCTCTGTCTCTCTTTGTCACTCTCACTCTTTGTCAATCTTTCTCTCTCTCTTTTGTCTCTCTCCCTCCTTCGCTCTTTCTCTCTTCCTCTCTCTAATTTTATTGGATTTTTTATGGTGTCCATTATAAGCAGGGACAGAGCGTAACACATGGGACAAACTGTGAACACTGTGAAAACTGCAGAGGTTTGTAGAGTCGCCAAAAGTCACATGACGACACAAGGTGGAACAGAGTTTGAGTTTGAAAGAAGAACTCAGCCTAAATATGCAGGGTTGTGTATTAAACATGTGAATGAAACAGAACACAACTCCAGGTCTGTTTGTGACGAGGAAACAACATTATAACATAGATCAGAAAACAGAGTAATAGGGCCCTTTAAAAGCTTTGTTCTGTTGCAGCAATTAAAAATAGAGGACATAGACCATGATCCTTTGCTCCGTTTCAGTGCAGACAGTATGAAGAACAAATTGTTCTTTGGTGTGAATCATTACTGTCATTACCTAGTAGCATTTCTACAATCCCGTTTATTTCCCAAAATATTGCACTAAATATTGTACAGCGAGATGCATATTGTGATAATACCAAACCGGGAGATAAAGAAGTGGACTAAAGCTTTCAACTCCAGTCAAATGAAGCTCAAGAGGCTAGCAGTTATAAGAACGAATTTGGAGCTAGTTCCATATTAGAAATAGGACTTTATTCACGGATAAAATAGCAAAATACAAACACCAGGATTATGCAGAGTGGGTTAATACAATCATTTTAAGATCATAATGACAAGGCTCACTGCAGCAGTTACAGAGAGAGGGGTGACAATTTCTCAACGTAATGTCAATTGGAAACAGTCGATGGAGCCGGTAGCGCCCCCATGGTCACTTCCTATTTGAAACGCGGGTTAACTATATCCCGTATACAGTCTATGTTACATCCCTATAAAGGAGAAGGGAAAAAGTTCTTAAAAGTTATTTTTTCCAGACATAATAACAGTCCAGTTCCCTATTGTTTACACGAGTTGCTGAGTAGAATTTTTCACTCACAACACGGGCGCTAGAACTGGATATTGGTTACTATAGGTTACCACGGCAACGACCTCTCTAGCCTAGCCCTTATTAACACCTCACTGACCGACACTATGTCCAAAATCAGTTTCAAAATCTTGACATTTCCATTCGAGAGGACCTTAAAAACATGGCGACTCCCCCTCCACCATCACCGTTATATCGGAGTGACAGATTTGCCTCATTTGCAACGGGAGCACTTCCAACTTTTATAAGCCTGGAGATTTGTTAGCTTCGGCTGTCCAAGTCCTTACCAATTTGCTGGACACCTATTTTTTTTTTTTTCTCCACCGCTCCCCGAGGTCAGAGCGGATGAAACCGTGATGACAGCTAATAAATTCAATAAATTATTCCAAACCTGCACGCTAGCGGCAAGCACAGTGGCAGCCCGGATCTACTTCAACCCAAACTGCAGCTCCAAAAAAATAAAAAAAATAAAAAAAATCAGGGTCTCCGGTACACCTGTTCGTAATTAAGCGTTCCCGAGGGAGGAATTAACAGCTCGCGCACAAGTGTAGCGGGGCAGTGTGGCATTATGGGAAACAAGGTCATTATTTGAGCGCATCCGAACAGCATGGGAGTAGATGCTGCTAATGCTTTTAGTAAGTAAGTAGTGCAGTTGTTGTTGTGTGCCTTGTGGACACTGCTCTCCAGGTGTGTAATTGGAAGAGGAGGAATCATTTTTAAAAAGAGACTTCACGCAGGGAGAGTAATAATAAAAAATAATGGAATTGTTTATTTTCAGGTAATAAATGTTAATTTTGTAAGGTTCGTTTGTGGGAGAGTTTTCAAAAGAGCTAATCCTGTTTTATAATAGTACATTTTGTGTTGCCATTGCTGCTTGTAAAATCCAAACGCATTCAAGCACTAAATGAATATGAATGAATACATAAAGGTGCATCTTCATGGAGACCAAACCAGATAGGTTAGTTACAGGTCAGATCTGTGGAGAGGCGACCCTGCAGCTCACTGTCAGAATGCCTGATTTTGAGCTATAAAATCACCTGTTATTGAATAAATGTAAGTGACGGACCCCCAACCAAAAAGTGACATAGTGAAACGATAAAAGAGGAGGATTCGGTAGTGTGGGTGTGTCCACTCTGACTGCCCCACAGGCTCTGACGATCACCTCTGGACCACACAGTCTGAGCTCCTGCAGTCTGGGAGGAGATACACGGTTCCTTTATGCAAAAAATAACAGCTATAAAAACTCATCTATACCCCAGTCCATAAAAAGTATTAACCACATGGGCTGTGAACCTGTGTGGAGCCTGAGTGATTGAATATTGTCCAGTTCTACATGTTTTTTTGTCTTTTATTATGTCATCTCATGCCAATATGTTATGTTAAATGGTCCATATTAGGCAATTTTCTGATCTATGTTATAATGCTGTTTCCTCATCATAAACATAACTGGGGTTGTTTTGTTTCTTTGACACATGTTTCACACACAAACCCTGCATATTTTGGCCGGGTTCGTCTCTCTAAAGGAAAAAAAAAAAAAAATGTTCCACTTTGTGATGTCATATGGAAGTGCTACCCTGTCTTTTTAAAGTCGACACCTTCACTAGAATCGTCTAGATACGTTCAGTACCTAGAATTGCCAATCTCTACTGAAATAACGGTAAAAGGTAGCTGTTAATTTGAAACGTACTGCTTCATGACATCACAAGGTGGAACAGAGCATTTTGAGCTTTGTAGATATAGACTAATAATAATAAACTCCAGGTATCAGGCAACAACATTCTAACATGGCTCAAAGATCACAAGAGTCAAATTTGTGTAATATTGGACTGACCCCTGCTCCAGGCCAAATTCCTCCATTACGAGAAGAAATAAATGAAACAAACAAATGTCAGACTTCATTCCAGTTCACTTCCAAAACCACATTTCCTCTGACAAAACCACACAAGGAAAGAAAATCCGTGGAGAGTAGATTCGGTGTAAAACCTTGTTGTCTTTGCTGCTCCACCTGCTCCTCCACCTGCTCCTCCACACCGGGACACTGGAGCTTCTGGAACAGCGTTTGGCCAAAGGTGCGCACCAGCCTGGGCCCCCGATGGGAGAAACAAGCCTGTTCTTAGCCCAGTGAGCACCGCAACTGAGGGGTGGGTCAGTCCAAACCTGCAGCTACATAAGATTGAGAATAGAACAAGTAAAACTGGGTAATGCTGACGTATATATCTTTATATTTGACAGTAGCTCTTTGAATAACTCGCTGTCCACTATCTGTCCACTATCTAACTATCTAAGGGTTACGCAATTTTCAGGGGTGTCTGAATGTCCAGTTGGTGAACAAGTAGTGTGCTCAAAATTTCCCACAATGCGCCTGAAAAGTAGGGGGGATCGGTGGTCACTTGAGCGGTGAATATAGACCATAATGCATTGCGAGACTTGGGAAAACAACAGCGTACAGAGACAGGTGTTCAGCTGGACACATCCGGAGTGAATGAAGCAGATAAAAGCGCTGGTTTATGGCACTGTTGATTCGTGATTCTGAATACAGCATTCCAGCTGTTAAAAGAGCGATCATTTCCACATTTTAGACAAAAAGCAAATAAAAAAAAGTCTGTTTACGTGGGATCCGATCGTGACAAAAACTCGTATGATTATTATTAGTCCATTAATACATATGTTTCAGTCTGATCGGAGCATTATTTATGACAGAAATCAAGTTTATTCAGAGCTTAGCGGACTTTTTTTCACCTAGATGCCAGAGTCAATATTCCAGTGTAAATCAATGGGAGCCAGGGTTAGAGCAGCCGTAAGTGTCCGCTTGCGAACTTCCTACTGGGAACGCGGAGGCTAGCGTGTTAGCTACAGTATGTCCATTTATATATACAGTCTACGTCCGGGACTCACTGAAATATCTCTATTCAGGTCTGGGTCTGTCACCAGGTTCCAGAGATTGCAGCTCATATATATATATATATATATATATATATATATATATATATATATATATATATATATATACCCCCAGGATATATATATATTCCCCCAGGATTTAGCCTATGCCCCTTTTAGCTCTTAAAAGTTCAGTTATCTTAAAAGTTCTTCTAGTGTAATACACAAACTGATCGATGACCACGTCTAAAACCATCTGCTGCTAAAGCTAATGTAAGATAACTGTGTTCACAAGAAATCTGAATGCTGTAATGGATTGTCTGGGCTTTATGGACGATATACAACACTATCTGCATAATGTTTTCCATTTGTAATCCATTATAGTCATGGAGAAGCCCAGCAGAATTGGTTATGTGTTTGCTTAGAACACTATTTATACAGCGCTTGCATTTAAGGCCTTTGTAAACTCATCACGGTGAATAATTAAGAGTGTTGGAATGCATAAGGTAAGTGAGTAATATAACTTTGGACCACTGCAAAACGTTTTGAAATACTTTTGTTTATAAATGTGTACTGTGTAACTTTTCTGGAGAGGGTCCGCAACCTGCTATATTACCTGTTATTTATTGCTTAAAATATCTTTAAAAATCCATTCCAATCCAGTCCATTCTTACTGTGAGTGGGGTCGACTCTTCACAGATCTAACCTGTAATTTGTCTTTCAAGTCTCCATGGAGAATCTTAAGTATATGGCCATACTGTGGAACATTCTAGGCACATCTCCATGGAGACAAGCAGATGACAGACTCTCCACCAAAGAAATTACACAGTGCACCTTCAAGACAGTAAAATTCTTACTTTCTTCTGTTAAAAACCTGTTTACTTAAAGACCAAAAAGTAAAAGTATTTTGTGCAGATTTTGGGGTCTTACAAAGCTTCAAATGTAGTGACTTTGATAAAGATTTATGCTGAATTTTGTTCAATAGAAATAACTGAATTGATACTTGTTTTTATTCATAAACCCCTCAGCCTTTTCATCAGGTCTCAAACAATAAAAAAAATACTTTTACGTTTCAGTTCTGTTAAATGTAGTAGAGTAAAAAGTACCAAGTATCAACTTTAAAATGTACTTAAGTAAAGTACAGACACCTACAATTTTTACTCCATGGAGATGTTATTGCCTTGTCTGGAATGTCCCGGTGTGGCATTAATTATCCATCTTGCATTCACTTGATAATGTTTTTATAATTGACCTAAAAACTGGTATTCTGTGCTCGCCTCTCCACAGATCAGACATGTAACCTGGCCCTGTGGTGTCACATGCTGTCTCTGCAGAGAAAAATAATAAGAAAATTCCAGGCAACACGTCCATGGAGAGAAGCAGGTGACTGACCCTCCACCAAATGTTACACAGTGCACCTTTAAGTACAGTACTTTACTACTTTTACTTCATTACGTTCCACCTCTGCACAGTAGTAGTAGTAGTAGTAGTAGTAGTAGTAGTAGTAGTAGTAGTAGTAGTAGTAGTAGTAGTAGTACTGTGAAGCACCAACACAAAGATGTCCATAAAGACTCCATCTATCCATCCATTTTCTTCCGCTTATCCGGGGCCGGGTCGTGGGGGCAACAGTCTTAAGCAGGGACTCCCAGACTTCCTTCACCCCACTTCCTCCAGGTCCTCCAGGGGGATCCCAAGGCGTTCCCAGGCCAGCCGAGAGACATAGTCCCTCCAGCGTGTCCTGGGTCTTCCCTGGGGCCTCCTCACGGTGTGACATGCCCGGAACAGCTCCCGAGGGAGGCGTCCTGGCCAATAAAGACTCACAACATTTATTTCACTTTAAAAGCATTTTTCAAAACCTTTCTGACACAACAAGATTAAAGTTGTCCTCCTCTCCATCAACATCTTTATATTTAAATCAATACGAGGTCGTGGGCGGAGGATCTTTACAGTCTGTTTTCAGCTCCACAGTGTATTCCATAATGAAGCGTGCGCATGCTGGTACATCTGAGCTGTACAAGAAACACTGCTTTCATGTCCAACACTCAGACACATTTTTATTCATACGTTTGTAAATACATGAGAAAAAGATACTGGAGTTTGATATAAAAATATATGTTTTACCACATGCTCATTTGATGATGGTGGGTGAGGTGGGATTTCAATACAGTTGCATAAACCGGCGCGCAGCTAAACATCACTGATCAGATATTGAGGGTAAAGCAATGGCCATGTTTAAGTTTCAAGTTCTGATTTATGGAGTTATCAGATTATTGAAATGTTATGTAAACAGTTTAGTTTAAAGGTTAGATATTACGCGAAATTGACTCTTGTGAGGTTTAAGCCATGTTATAATGTTTTTACCTTGTCAAAAACAGACCTGGAGTTGTGTTTTGTTTCATTCACATATGTTTGACTAATCCTGCAACCCCAAAATGCTCTGTTTCACCTTGTGATGTCATGAAGTGGTAGTTTTCAGGTGAACGGCTGCGTTTTACCTTTAGTTCCGTAGGGATCCATTCCAGGGCTGAAATTTTCCAAATGATTCTAGTGAAGGTGTATAGAGTTTAAAAACATAAACACAAGCACTTCCTGTATTACCACATGACATCACAAGGGGGAACAGAGTGTTTTTTTGTTTGAAAGGAAAACTAAATATGCAGGTTTGTGTGTTAGACATGTGTGAATGAACCAAAACACAACTCCAGGTCTGTTTGTGATGAAGAAACAACATTATAACAGATCACATTTTAGTAAAATTAGTTATGCCCCAGTACAGATAAATTGTATAAATTGTAAGTTTTTGAAGTCTTAATTTTTAGACAAGAAAACGCTGACTTATTAAGGAATTGTGGTTAGCATGCTAGTTGAAAGCTGTAAAAAGTCATTACGGTGAATAATTAGGATGCTCGGAATGCCCAGGAGAAGTGAGGAATAACTTTGGATCACTGCAAACCATTTAATTTTCACTTTTTTGTGGTGGTAATGCTAACAACTAGCATGTTAACAACACACTTCCTGATGATCAGACAATAAAATGCTTTATAATTAAATGCAGACAGCACGCAGCGGACATATTTAGACCACAAGAGCAGCTTATCTAATATGTCTTTACTAAGGCGAGACAAATTTTCCTCAGATACATGGGAAGAAATTGGGTTTAATTCCTGTTCCACCTTGTGATGTCATGAGGTAATACAGCAAGTGCTACACAGTGTTTTTAAACTCCATACACCTTCACTAGAATCATTTGGATTATTTCAGAGCTGGAGTTGTCTATCTCTACTGAACTAAAGGTAAAAGGAGCTATTAACTTGAAAAACTACCACTTCATGACATCACAAGGTGGAACAGAGCATTTGAGCTTTTGAGATGTAGACAGACTAATAATAAAGGGTTACTCAAACATGTGTGAATGAAACAAAACACAAATCCAGGTATGTTCTTCATGAGGAAACATTATAACATGGCTTGAAGCTCATTTTTGTGTAAAATTGGGCCTTTAAGACAGAGAAATGCTGAGGGGAGCAAAAACATCATCATGAAAACAGTTCTTACAGTAATTACGTGTACATGACAAACCAACATTGTAATTCACTATAAAGCCACTCAGTATATGACCTGATCTTTCTTCATTAACCACAGGCTATTTTTACCAGCTCATCACCTTACTGTAAATTGTCAATCTAACATGTTTACTGTATATATATGTTGGGTTTTTTTTTTACTTTAAAGATAAAAGTGGCAATTCTCCAAACAGCTTGAGGTGAGCGATGAGAGGAAGAGCGGCTGTCTGTGCTGATTGTGTTGTGGAGGAAGAACAATGTGAAGTGAAGCTCAAGTGAGTTGTTTGTCAGGAACCAGGGGGGACTGCAAATTGTGTCTGCAACGGGACCACATCCATGTAAAAAAAAAAATATATATATATATATATATATATATATATATATATATATATATATATATATATATATATATATATATATATATATATATATATATATTTCTACTATTGTTACTACTACTGTTACTGTTGCCACCACTACCACTAGTACTACTACCATCACTACTACCACTACCACTATTACTACTACAACTGGAAAAATGAAATCACTACATCCATGTAAAAAAAGAGAAAGCCCTGCAAAGATCCCAACAGGCATCTGGGTTGGATTTGATAAAGATGTTGTAGTGAGTTCGCACAATGCAGCTTCTAATACACTGGGAGGTACACTTAAATAAAAGTTGCAGTCAATAAACTTGTGCTAACGGGCTTCGGGGGGAACTCGGCGAGGCTGAAGAATACAGAAGTAGGCCGTAAAGATTTTGCGCCGTGCGAAGAAAGTGAAAAGAAAAACACAAGTAAATTACCATGAAAGCTACCGTATATAAATACTTATAAGTTCAAGACGACATAATGGTTTAAAGTGCCTGTGTTTTTCTGTTTTCTGGTCTATGTTATAAGGTTTTCAGTTGTGTTTTGTTTCATTCACACATGTTTAACACACAAACCCTGCATATTTAGGCTGAGCTCTTCTCGCTGTTCCACTTTGTGATGTCATGTGGTGATACAGGAAGTGCTCCACTGCATTTTTAAACTCCACACACCTTCACTAGAATCATTTGGATTATTTCACAACTGTAATTGCCAATCTCTACTGAATTAAAGAGAAAAACTACTGCTTCATGACGTCACAAGGTGGAACAGAGCATTTTGAGCTTTGGAGACTAATAAACCAGCATTACTCAAACATGTGTGGATGAAACACAACTCCAGGTATGTGTTTGAGGCTATAACAACCTTATAACATGACATACAGCTCACAAGAGTCCATTTTGTGTAATATAGTATAGAGCCTTTAATTAAAAAATCATAAGGCCAGCTCTTTATCAAAACCTTCACGGACCAAAAGTGAAATGAGAATTGAGTTACTTTGCCTGCCTCTACCAAACACAGCAACATACAGCAAATAAAACACCAATTCCCTCTTGCTTACCAAGTTTTTTTTTTTTTTTTTTTTTTTTTCCCACAATACCCAATTACACCTCCCTCCTGCCAGTTTATCGGCTCCATTAACCTGTCCCCCTGAATCCTATCCGCTGCTCAACCCACTTTGATTCACTGACCCTCTCCGCACATGCTTACAGTATACGACGCTAGCTGCAGGCGGGTGTAAAAGGTTAGTGGGAGCATTCTCGGTCAGGTTCTCCGGGTTTCATCTTAAAACGCTCCGAGGAGAGTGGAGGCAGTTTAAGCACCAGTCCCGATACAGCACTTGGGAGAAATGCCAGGCTGATATGACTGTATGAATATAAAGGGAATGGTGCAAAAGACTCCGGCCGTAGAGCGCGGTGTTGGGGGAATGGGGAGATTAGGACTGGCATTTGGTTCAATGGGCTGCAGTGATGTCGCTAGAACTCGGAATGGAGATGCAGTGTGGGTTTTTTACTGTTACGTGAGAGCCTGTGAAAGTATGGAAATAAGCAATACCTGACACTACTGTATACAGCAAGGAGAATGGAATAAAGTGGTTTTGGCAACATAAAGGTGTTCTACGTTGCTTTTTTGGTGGGAGATTTGTGACTTGCTTGTCTACATGGAGATGTTATTGCTTTGACTGAAATGTTCCATAGTATGGCATTACAGTTATATTAATTTATTTTATTTGTACCTTGAAAAAACAGGAGCGTACCTATGTTCCCACTATGTTCCCCTGTTTTTTTCAAATTTAAAAGACATTTTTGAACATAAACCCATAACCCCCACTCTTCTTCACTTCTTGTCCCTATAATAAAGACAAATAGGATTCACTGACGACACTGGTCGATGCCGATAATGGAACCAGTACAGCACCCCTCCCTCATGTCAATTTTTAAGAGATTAAGAGAAGTTTTTAAGACAGTTCAAATCAGGTACTTTTTAGCCCAAGTGCCTAGTCTCGACTTAATCCCAGTTTAGTCTTCACATTCAGTATACATGTTAGAAAAATCCACTGCAGACCTTAAAGACCTCTGTGGTGCACATGGCCGTGCTTCCACTCCTGTGTGAGCCAGTGAATAATCAGGGAAGCCAATTCTCCTGCGTGGGGAGAACAGAGCACACTGAGGGGAAAACAGGAGATCATCATAAATCATAACAGTCTCATAAATCATATGTGGGCCCACAGGGAGCGCGCGTCCCCCTGCTTGAGAAGCGCTCAAGTATAACAACAAACACATTAGAATGCTCCTACTTTGCAGTAAAGGGCAGATGGCTGGCAATTAGTTAATCATCTCATCACAGCCAGACTGAGTGACAAGCTTCTGCCGCTCTGGAGCTGAAACTGTGTTTTGTTCCTTTTTTAATGAAATGTGGATAAAACGCTTTAGAAGAATTAGAAAAAAGTGCGTCCTTTATAAACAGCTGTGAAACATGTGAGATTGATAAATAAGCTGATGCTGATGGGACTTTTCTGGTGGAGGGTCTGGCACCTGCTTTCAGATCTGTGGAGACGAGATGCGTACATCACAAAGTATTTAGGAGCAATTAAACTCCTTTAATTGATCAATTGCACTGGAACAATCTGGTTTGTACAATATGGCTAAATGTGTTTGTACAAAATTTCTAGGTGAATTGGCCCAAATGATAATAACTGTTACAACGCCTTTGAAGACATTACAAATAAGAGATGCACTGATATGATACTGGGATCAGATATTGGTGCAAAACTTTTGGTGGATCGGGTATTGGCTTCCAAAATATCAGTTCAGCCAGTATCCCATTTTGATCTATAAATTAGTGTTATAACATGATTTACTGGCCATGTTGCCCCATAATGTATCATAATATTAGTATTTTTACAAAGCTGTATATATACTATAGTATGGGTTAATATCGGGTACTTATAGCCAAAGTATCAACACTGGTATCAGAAAAGAAAAACCTGGATTGGTGTATCCTTAGATCTTGAGCAGCATTTTAATGTCAGCATGTCATTAACAGAATAAGAACATACAAAAGACAAGCAAATACATAAATGCCTTGAATGTTTGAAATTGCGATAGGATCAGTGAACTCTTAGCTCCACGTTAAGGACCTGCTCTAAGCCTAGACTCCAGGTTTCTGCCATAGGCCCTCGTTGGTACATGTTCATGGATTGCAGCATGTGCTCCGTGTATGTTTCTCTCACTCATTTCATCATCTTACAGCTGGGTAGAGGTTTGGAGGTATAGAGGTTTGTGTTAGCGCATACATACACTGCTGCTGCCTGAACTGCATCCAATCATACTCAGAAACATTAGCAAGACTCAAAGCACGGTGTAACATTTCTGGAAGAGAACCCGCCACCTTCTTGTATCCATGGAGAGGTTAATGATTGCATTCTTACTGTGAGTGGGGTCGCCTCTCCACAGATCTGACCTCTAATTTGGCCTGGTTGCATTACTTGTCTGCTTGAAATAAACTGATATAAAGAGTCTACCCACTTCAGCAATAGTATTTTAATATGATAAAATGGTGTCTGGTCGTCATACAGAATTAACCTACCTTGTTTGCCTGTAGCAAACTCCTTCCTTTTTATGAAATTGCTAAAGGCTAAAAAGAACTAGAATTTGCACAAAAATCAATCATTCCTTGCATTAGCTGTGCATTAAGAAGGAACGTGTGCACTCGTAGATTTTTAAACCAATCCAATGAAAATAGATTGCCTGAAAAATAACCGTTTTGACATTTAATTACCTGCCAGTTCACTGCACGCAGTCTCTCCTTTGTGGATTGCATTCCTTAAAGAACACAATGGGAAAACGTACGGGTTTGGAGTCAGCAATGACAACACTCAGACACGCTAATCATCTAATAATAACGCAATTAAAATGGTGAACACAGCACCAGTTAGAAAAAATATTGAAGGGGCGCTTTATCCAGAGCTAAAAACCCTATTACCCCAGATGATGTCATGAGGTGGTGCGGGTTTAAAGGTACAAAGGTGTAACTTTCTAGAGGTGGCATGTCACTTTGTATGAGTCCAAGGAAACAGAAAGTTAAACCCATACTTTGGAACATTCGCCACTGAGATTTTGAGCCATACTGTGTTCTATTATGTGTACTATTATAGCTAAATGAACAACATTTCCATGGCGACAAGCAAGAGAAGGTCATACTCCTGTTTTGTGTAGATGCAAGCCTGCTCAGAGTAATGCTGCATGTTTTTTTAAGATGTTCAGTGCAATAAACACAACCAAAATAATTTAGTAGGCCTATATTTTGGCTAAAAACTTACATACTGTGTCTATAAAGGTGCACTATGCAACTTTTCAAATAGAGGGTCCAGAATGTTCCACAGTATGGCATAAAACACATCTATTTTACGCTCAAAAGTGCCTCAAACACATGCACTTTCATTGTCAGCATTGTCACCTCTCCACAGATCTGACTTGTAACTTGGCCTTGTAGTGTCACTTGCTTGCTTCTTTGAAAACTGATATGGTTAATGCCGTGCTGTAGAAATTTCCAGGCAAAACAAAGACATCTCCATGGAAACAAGCAGTTGGCGGACACATTTGTACGAAAGGTTCAATCTTCCATCTAAGGTGACCAGGATCAAGATCTGGAGATGGTTCTACCCACTGGACACACATTTAATGGAATACTGTGGAATAAACACGGCAAAGGTAACATCAATAGGGAAAGTTCCGTAGTCAAACTTTAAAATATACAATATCATGTTATGCGAAAACAGGTTTAAAGGCCCTCTATTATATATACTCTCGAGGTCTGCTGTGTACTGTCAGCATCGAGTTATAAAACGTTTTGTGATTATCAGGAAGTGCGCGGTAGCATGCTTTGCCATGACAGCAAAACTCCACTCTAGTCTCTTAAAGATGCATGTATAAACTCATTGCAGTGCATAATTAGGATGCTGTGAACGCATAAGGTAATGAGGAATAATTTTGGACCACTGCGAACGAAACAAATGAACTACTTCTGTTTTAGTAGTGTGGAAAAGTTCTCTTACATATGTGGATTTTTGGTAAAAAGAAAACTTCACAGCTATGATAATAAGGACACACTATTTAAAATTCTAACTGGCTCCATCCTGTCCAGTTTGATCAAGTGCAGTGGAAAGTTCATTAACGGCACTTAAGAGCAGTTGGCATACATTTCCAGAAGTATTAACAACTTCATGGCGAGTGTCCAACCATCACATCTACGTCAGTGTAGCCTATCCATCATTGTACGTGTGAAGCTAAGCGATGGTGCTAAATTTAGCCTCTTGAATAGGGAGTAAATAATTATATGTGTAGTGGCGTCTTCCTTTGCCAGCTGTCTGGGTTGAAAAAGCCTATGGTCGGCTGCTTGTCAGTAAGCTCTCTGTACAAGCCTGGAACCAAGTCTGGTGTTTATGTGTGAGGTGTCCAAATCTACACCAAACGCTCGGCAGCAGATTTAACGCTGTCGGAAACAATAATTTGAATCAGGTTTTTTTTCAGCATATGTGTAAAGTGGTTAAATTGGTTCTGCCTGGTTCACAAACTCATGAGAATCCATCTTAGCATGCGCCCACTGGGATAGGGCACAATTGGTTAGCGGACCAGTCACAGAGCAACATTGAGGTTTGGGCAGAAGACAAAAGCAAAGTGTCCAAACAAATCAAAACAAACATGGCAACGCCGGCAGACGAACTTCAGCCTATTTTAGTGAAAATGTGGACTATTTTGTTTGTGAAGAAAGCAGAAGGTAAGAGCTTTGTGCATTTCTGGATTCAACTGGATGTAACTGTTGTGACGCTTTGACCAATGAATTTATCTTTATCTATAGAGTCCTTTACAACACTCAAGGTGACCAAAGTGCTTTCCAATAAAATTAAAACAGCATAAAAAGCACATAAAACATTAAATAGTGAAGTTATAAAACAAGTGTCACTGCATTACCAAGTGATAAAAGTCAGTTTGAATAAATAAGTTTTGATTTTTTTTGTGATTGTAGCATATCAGGGGACAGAGAAAGCCCCATCACCCCGGTGTTTGAGTCTGGCTCAGGGGACTCTAGCAGAAGCTGACTGGTTACTGGTTGAACCTTAAGTCCCTGCTCGAGTTGTGAACAGACAATCAGATTCAAATATTTGTTACGATGTTCCACCTTTTCTCAAGCACTTTCAGCAAGAGCCGTTCCAGTTTGATAAATGTGTAGAACTCAGTCCAGAGTGACAAACACATCAGTCTGGCATGAGTTATCTTGTTATTCCTTTGCCTGGACTGTATGGAATAAAACTTGCCTATCTCCATAGCGACAAGCAAGTGGTGCTACCTGGCCAAGTTACAGGTCAGATCTGTGGAGAGGAAACCCCACTTACAGTAAGAATGTGTTTTTCAAGGTAGTTTGAATAAAAGACATTAGGCTTAGAAATGTTGTCGACTACATTAGCATGACATTTCATTAAACTAAAACTAGATGAAAACAAATAAAACAGTATCTGACTAAATCTTGACCAAAGGTAAAATTCTAATTCTACTTAAACAAAACAAAAAATGTGAAATCAGCTCTGCTCTTGTTTCCTCTGCGAAGCATGAGCTCGGACATGCCCACTCTGCTCTGGGCCATAGAACAGGCTGTGATTGGCGTTGGCTTCGGTTGAACCTCCACATCGCCAAACATGAAGGTCAGAAAGGCCAGAAGAAAAATGGGAAGATGGAAGTAAATAAGTTTGTTGCCAAAGTAGTGTCGAAATACATATCAGTACTTCATATCTGAGGAGAGGAAGAGCGAGCTTGGCAGACGGGTGAAGGATTGACGCCCGCTCTAGCTGCCAATAGTCATTCTGTGTCCTTCCACGCTCCTCCGGGTGCTCTCCCAACTTCCTCACTGTCCAATGACATTAGCATATTGGCTGTGTTACATTGACCAATTTAAGTTGCCCAAAGATGATCTTGAGAGACTTTGGTTTAATTGACATAGAAGGAAGCATGCCACTAAGTCATGCTGCAGCCTCACAAACCAGGAAGTGTTGTTAGCAATTACAAACCGGTTGTGTTGACAGAGACCTATAGTTTTCAAAAAGGTCTAATTTTCAGATCATGGACTATTTTCAGATCATAAACTGCTCAGCTTAAAATTCAGTTATCTTAAAAATGGCTTTTTAATTGTTATGTTTGGCTCACTCTGCTCATTCAGTTGAAGTGGCCATGTTTAGGCCCCGGGGCTTGGTAATACTTGTTTACGCAAATACACTAAACTTTTTAATAAAATTGTACTTCTTAGAGTCTTAGAATATAATTGACGGTGTAATATTAGTCTTACCTCAGTAAAAACATTGATCATTCTTCCCACTGTGGTTAAGTCTATGCGTGACTACAGCTTTATGTTACAGTACTAAAACAAATTGAACATTTGGATTTCTTGCACCGCTCCTTCAGATATGATTTGTTTGGTTTTTTTTGGTTTATCCTTACCTGGTCAGCCAGATGAACTTTTGCGATTTGTGGGCAGTGTTGTGGTTTGGGTGTTGGCCAAAAGTGAAACACCCAACGTGGATGGAAATACTTCAGCATATTTTTGCAGAAAGAATGTTTTTGTAAAGGTTCCAAACTGTTCTGGTGGAGGGTCTGGCACCTCCTGGAACGGATCACTATATGAAACATTAAAAGTCAGTTGAGCATCAGATAGGGCCTTTAAATCTTTATTTTATGTCACATTAACATAGAGATCTGTAACTGAATGAGGCATTAGCATGTTGAGCTAATTCCCCCAGTCCACTTCGCATGCTAATGTATTCCAGAGTGTGACAGGCGGAGAAAAGTAGTACGCCTTAACCAAACTTGTCCTGACTGTCAGCGGCTGCATGTGTCAACATCTTATTTGCACTCGCATTAAGATCCAGGCAGCGACCAAAACGGCATCCACCTCCATCAGCTCGAGACTGGAGAGGACATACAAGGTTGTCCACATGTACTCGAAATGCAAAAAATTAAAAAAATGTAAATTAACCATAACTATCAGTGGGTAACCTGGCTCATGCCACGCTCATGGAAGAAGGTGGAGCATCATTATGACGATCCACAAATGCACAAAGCGTTTACTTTCTGCATGTTTTTCACAAACTAAATACTCTGAATTGACACTAAGGACTCCTGTGGGTGCCGCCATGTTTGTTTGTTTCGCTTGAGCTTTAACTTCCTCACAAACCAGTGTTCTTTTCAAAAAAACAGAAAACAGTCTGTTCCACCTAGTGATGTCATGTGGTAATACAGGAAGTGATTCACTTTGTTTTTAAATTCTATACCCCTTCACTAGAATCACTTGGTTGATTTCAGTCCTGGAACTGCCCATCTCTACTGAACAGAAAGTAAGTAGTCACTTCATGACATCACAAGGTTGAAAAGAACATTTTGAGCTTTGGAGATGTAGACAGACAGTAATAAAGGGTTACTCAAACATGTGTAAATGAAACAAAACACAACTCCAGATATGTTTTTGTCATCATATAGGCCTACACAATTAAGCAGCAAAAAAGTTGATTTACTATTTACTTCCACTTTAACAAAACTTGTTCTAGTAACTATCTGCACCTTGAGATTGGAGAGGGCAGCCAAGGTTGTTTGCATGTAAAAACACACACAGAATCTAACCATAACTGTCAATTACGACAGGTTTCCGAAATGGATTCTGCAGGTGAGGCCCAAAAGCAACGCATTTTGACAGTTGCCGTGGCGATTTCAAGTCTGCTGTGCAAGATGGGGTGAGTTGGTGCATAAAATATTTGTGGGAGATGTTGTTTTATTCATGCGAGCCGGCCGCTGGGTTTAATGGCTCTTTAGATCGTATGAAATTGGGCAGAACAGTGGTTTTGAAACAGGCTGTCAGGGCATGTACCAGACGTGTGGGGACGACAACAACAGACACGAACTGGGCTTAAACACTGATGGTGTGGCCTACCGCAAAATAAACACAAAGGTGATTAATGTAAGAGGGTTTCGTAAGATTTTTTAAAAAAGATTTTCACTTTTATTTATTTATTTTTGTCTAGTGGCTGCTGATTCAACGTTACATGTTTGGGAAGCAGCTAATTGATCACTGAACAAAAGGTACTGGGGAGGTGTGGTTGAAAATATGTACAGAGCAATTATTAAGCTTTGGAAATCATTTGTGTTTTTTTTAAGCCTGATGCCCTTCCTGTTTAAACATAAACAAAGACTGGTTGAAAGATGGTTTTAACAATTCATACAGAAAGTGCTCCACTGTGTTTTTAAACTCCATACACCTTCACTAGAATCATTTGGATAATTTCAGCCCTGGAACTGCCAATTTCTACTGAGCTAAAGGTAAAAGGTAAAAGTTGGTAAAGATTGACGTGATAATATGACATCACAAGGTGGAACGGAGCATTTTGAGTTTTGGAGATGTAGACAGATATGTGTAAATGAAACAAAACACAATTCCAAGTATGTTTTTAAGGAGGTAACAGTATTATTACATGGCTAAAAGTTCACAAGAGTCCATTTCTTGACTTTCTAGTATAGTATGGTAGTATAGTGTAGTGTAGTACAACTATGTGGTGCTATACTATACTACTACAGAAATACTACTCCTTAATAGAGTCATTCATTTACTTCTTTTACATTAGTCACTCCTGAGCTACATATTTGATGGTGTTGTATATAGCACATTTTAATAGTCTTAGTCTTTCTTTCTCATCTTATTAAAGGGTTTTAATATAAAGGTGCACTATGTAACCTGCTTGTTTCTATGGATATGTCATTGCTCTGTCTGGAATGTTCCACAGTATGACATTAAACAGCTCTACCTTACATCCTGACTGTGAGCAGGGTTGCCTCTCTACAGATCTGACCTGTAACCTGGTCTGATATGGTCTCAAAGATAGAAAGGTTTAATGCCATACTGTGAAACATTTCAAATGAAGCAATAACATAACAACAAAGTATTTGACGGATTCTCCACCAGAAAAGTTACACAATGCACTTTAAAGCTCTGTGTGTGTTCTTAGGCAGCAGGGCGATAGCTGATATGATAAAAAATCCAAATATTGGCTCAGTATATCAGCCAACCAAATAGATCACTTTTTAACTGGGTTTTGATCAAGTGACTTGTAAGGTGCCACAAATCAGGTAACCTAGAATGTTCCATAATATGGCATTATATGAATCTGTCTCCATTGCATTTTGAGTGTAGTTTTTATTTATTTGTTTATTTAATTTTATTAACATTTACTGTTTTAAAAATGTTTACCAACAACATACACCTGCACACATACTACAAGTTTTTATTTTATTTATGTATTTATTTTTAATTGAATTCCAGGACTAAACCCAGCCGAAAACCAGGTCTAGCCCAGGAGTAAACCAGGACAGACCTACTGATCAGACCTACTGGGCTGATTCCTGGTCTGGGTCTGGTGTGGTTTGGGGTCTTGTTGGTTGCCTCACCTCTCCCTCCTGTGGAGTCCTAGTTTCTTTGTGGTCCATCTTCTGAGCCTCTGCAGCACAAAGGGACGCCCAGAAGATCTCGCCTGGGCACTGGATTTAATTAAATGGGCCTGACTGTCGTACCACTTCCGCAGGTTTCTGGCCAGAGTATTACTAAAGGCGGGGTTTCAGGTTTCCATAATTGCTCTTTCCATCGCAGCTGATTCCCACAGATCGTCCATGGCCTTCATCATGATCTTCTCCATCAGCTTCAAGGACACAGACTTGTCTTTGGGCACAGAGACGTAGCACTGGACCACCAAACATTGGCTTTTGGTTTTGCATCTCTGCTCTTCCATCCAGGGGTCTTCCTCGGTCTTCTTGTACTTGTAGACCCTGAGGTTGCTGCCAAACATCTTCTTGTAGTGGAGAAAGTTGGAGGTGAAGGTGATGGGGAAAGGAGTTATCTTGCTGACTATTTGGGCTTGAACTGAACCCGTCTCCCTCAATTTCTTCAAAGAGCCGTTTATGCCCCGAGGTAGGTGAATGATGCTTTTTAGGAGGTAGTGCACAGTGTATTTTGTCTGTTCAGAGTTTTTGTTGGGTTTTGTTTTGGTACCAGAAATGTCAGTTAGGGATATGTTTAAATGCCTTCTCTGTGTACTAGTAGCAATAGTAGTTGTAGTTGTAGTAATAACTGTAGTACTATATTGTATATCTAACAATTATTTTTATTTAATGGATTACATTCAGTACCAGTCAAAAGTTTGGACCCACTCAGTGAAAGGAAATAACAACACACTCTATTGTCATTTGCGTCTCATCAAACAGCTATTTTGATTTTAGATTTTTAGTATTTCTAATCTAAATCTAATATTATATTGTGATATCGCCCACCTCAGCAGTGCCAGTTTAGTTGACTAATATATCACTTTTACTACTTTCAGTTATTTTTGATAAAATACGTCAAAGACACAGTATGTAACATTTTAGTTAAATGAAGTTATTCGATTTTTCATTTAGTTTTTTTTTGCACTGAAAAACAACAAAAAACATGCGTTCCTTACAGTGACTTGCATCTCCACAAACCTATTTGGCCTGACGAACCAATGGAAATGTTCCTTTGGCTGTAATATTCCACAGTATGGTATAAAACTCATTCATCTCCATGGAGAATGTTCCGGAGTATGGTTTTAACTTGAACACCTCGTGCCACCTCCAGATAATGAAAAAAAAAACAAAACAGGATCATGTAGAGCGCGTGATATTTAACATTTTAAGGTCAGGATGACAAGTCTGACAGCAGTTACAGTTTATATACATCTATGGGAATGACAGGTACAATTTACGTTTGACTCTTTAAGGATTAATTCAGCTAAATAAAGGCGTTTCATGTTTGTATTTGTCAAATCATATTTTGTGTGTACACTGGAGGCATTTGGGCCAAGAGTACCAGGCGTTCCCTACTGTGATGTCACAATTTCCAATCAGGAAGTAAAATTATAACTCTAAAAAAAGAAAAATCACCAAACTGGGTAAAAATTAGAAATGGACCGATATGGGTATTTTCATAACCGATTGAAATAAAGCTTTGTGTGTGTTTTTAGGCAGAAGATTGACCAAAATATCGGTTTGTGCTGGAGATTTAAGGCCGAAAGTCAATATGCAAAAAATTCCAAATATCGGCCTGATATATCGGCTGAGTTATATCTGTCTATCACTCGCCTGTGCTCGTAATTATCCACAACTGACCATTTTGTAAAGAATCACGCTCCAACCACACATTTCGATTCCTGTTAACAAAGACATTTTCTCAGTACAAGATTGAATGACGTCAGAATAACACATCGTTATGAGACAAAACAATAGACTCTGTGACATTTTTGTTGCTTATGTAAATTCTACATAAAAGGTCTTTTTTAAAAGTCCCATTTTTATCTTTGTTTTTCATAAGTAATTTCATGACATTTTAAATTCAATGTGAAACGAGAGTGCTTTTGGCTTGAGTAACCAACAAAACAAAAGGTTCTCTACAGTGAATAAAACGTGTTCACTGGATGCCAACCCGTTTTTCAGTCCAATCTTAAAAGGCCCATCTTACGCTATTTTCTGATCTATGTTATTATGTTGTTTCCTCCTCACAAACAGATCCAGACTTTGGTTTTGTCTCATTCACACATGTTTAACACACTCCACAACGTTCCACCTTGTGATGTGATTAAGCAGTGATACACTGTGTTTTTAAACTCCATACACCTTCACCAGAAGACAGACTAATAATAAAGGATCACTCAAACATGTCTGAATGAGCGAAGCACTAAACTCTGTTAATCTGAGGTGAGAGAAAATGGATGGGGCAGTTCTGTCTGAGTCACAAAAGTATCTACAGGTATTATCAGTGGAAATAACGTCATGTGAATTTAATCAAGGAAGGATTTATTAAGTTTAGTTTAGTTAAGATTACAATAAAATACATACTTAAAGGTGCACTGTCACTTTCTTCTAGAGTGTCTGCCACCTCCTTGATGCCTTGCTTTGATTTTTTCACAGTATGGAAATGAACTTGGTTAGGGCAATGGAGACAGTTAATAAGGAAAGTTAATGATCAGATCTATGGAAAAGCAAGCAATAGTAAGAATTTTGAGCTATTAAACACCTGTAATTGAATACAAGGCAGATATATTTAATGCCATGCACTGTGGAACATCTCCATGGAGACAAGCAAGTAGCGGACCCTCCACCTTAGAAGTTACATAGTGCATCTTTAATAGCATGAAGTATTGTTAACTTTATTCTTTTCAAATTCAGATGTTCATTCAGGAAGCAGAGCCCTGCACATGGGTAAAGGCCACAGCCAAGAATAGAACCCACAGCCACAACTTCCAAGTCATATTATGTAGTTATTTTAGTGTAATCTAGAATTCATATGCCCTTTCATAGACAGAATGTGTTTTGTTTTTTATCTTTTTATTATCCTATTATTATTATTATCTTTACAAATATACATCCATAGGAAAAGAAAACCCGGTACAGTGTTTTTAAAGGTCATGTATTACACAAAATTGACTCTTGTGAGCTTTAAGTCATATTATAATGCTGTTACCTCATAAAAAAACATATGTGGAGTTGTGTTTTGTTTCATTCACAGATACTTGAGTAGCCCTGCATTTTTAGTCTGTACATCTCCAAAACTCAAAATGCTCTTTTCCACCTTATGATGTCATGAAGTGGTAGTTTTCAGCTGCATTTTACCTTAAGTTCAGCAGGGACAGGCAATTCCAGGCCAAAATAATTCTAGTGAAGCTGTTTGGAGTTTCATCACATCACGAGGTGGAACGGCGTGAGAGAGTGTTTTCTGTTTAAGCGAAAAACTCAGCGTAAATATGCAGGTTTGTGCGTTAAACATGTGTGAATGAAACAAAACACAACTCCAGGTCTGTTTTTGAGAAGGAAACAACATTATTACATAGATCAGTAGTAGATATACAGTAATATACAGTAGATCTCCACTGATCCTCACTCAGATCCAAACCCACAGTCTGTAGAGGTCTGGTCCGTCTCCCTCTCTCTTCTCTGCAAATGCCTGTTACATAAATCCTATTCATTTCACATCAGTTGTCAGGAGCGCTACATTTGTCCGTTTCTGCTCTCTCTCCTCTATCTCTCTCTCTCTTTTTATATCTCTCTTCTTCTTTGCTCTCTCTTGGTCCCCTCTCACACTCCTCTCTCTCTGTTTTGGCTTTCTCTCTATACAGTATATTCATCTCTTCTTCTCTGTGGTCCGCTCTCCCTTTCTCTCCCTGTGTCCCTTCTCTCTCCTCTCATTCCTTTTCTGCTTTCTCTCTACCTATCCCCCTCAACTTCTCTCACCTCTCTCTCTCTCTCTTCTCTTTCTGTCTCTTTCTCTCTCGCGCGCGTTCTCTACTTTTCTCTCTCTCTCCTTCTCCCTCCCTCCCTCCCTCCCTCCCTTCTTCTCTCTCACTCTCCACTCTTTCTCCATCTCCCCTTCTTCCACTCTGCCTCTCTCCCTCACTTCTGCAGCCCTCTCTTTCCTCTCTCTCACTCTTCCTCCCTCCCCTTCTCTCACTCTCCCTCCCTCTCTCTCACTCTATTCCTCTCTTCTCCAACCCCCGCCCTCTTTCTCACTCCCGTCGCTCTTTCTCTTTCCCTCCCTCTCCCTTCTGTCACTCTCCTCCTCTCTCCTTCCACCCCTCCCTCTCTCTCCCTCCCTCCCTCTCCTCTCTGTCACTCTCCCCCTCTCTTCTTCTCTTTCCCTCCCTCTCCTCTCTCCTTCTCTCTCCCTCCCTCTCCTCTCTGTCACTCTCCCCCTCTCTCCTTCTCCCTCCCTCTCCTTCTCCCTCCTTCTCTCCTCTCTCCCTCTCCCTCCCTCTCCTCCTCTCTCCGTCCACCCCTCCCTCTCTCTTTTCGTCGCACATACACAGAACGTCGCGTGTCTGTCCGTTTCTCTCCTCCGCTCAGGGCTCCTCTCAGATCCATGGGGCACATTGACTCTGACACAGCTCATAAAGCGTGTCACAATCCATTTGGAGACTTCCCTGATCAGCTCCGAGCCAAAGGAAAGACACACACTGTTTTACGCTGTGTTTACGGTGAATATGAGGATTAAACCAGGACTAAGGCAGAACTAAACCAGAACTAAACTTTACACCAGATATAAACCAGTGACTTTAAAGTGGCTGTATGTAGCTGTGCAGCCTCGTACCACAATCACGACTTCACTCAGAACTGGAACTGAAAACTGAACTGCAAAACTCACTGACAGCGACTGGGAAAACGTGGAGCGTAAGGGCAAAAATATGAATCCGATTGGTTGAAGCGTCACAACAGCGGAACAAGCTGAAAAATCAAACTTTTCTTAAATCATGTTGAGAGAAAAGCACAGACGTCTCTCCTGTCCACAAATGCACAAAGCATTTACCTTCTGCATGTTTTTTCACAAACTAAATATTCTGTATTGACGCGACAATAGACTGAAGTGCGTCTGTCAGCACTGCCATGTTTGTTTTGGTTCATTTGGGAGATTCACCTTTTCCACACAAACCCTGGTGCTGCTCTGGGATTGGTTCACCTGCTGCTGGGTGAATCTGGATCTAACAGCAGAAGTATCTGAAGATGGATTTTCATGAGAACCATCTACATCTACATTTTTCGTGCATTTTAACAAAACCATAATGTAACCCTGGATCATACTTAAGTGGTAAGCAGCTTCTGAAGCCACAGCTGCCTGGGACGTCTGGCTGCAAATCTGCGCCAACGTCCACTTCAACCACCAAACTTTGGGTTTGTGTCACTTTGCACTAATTTACTGCTGCCCTGCAATAGAACAAAAAACAGGTCTAAACCAGAACTAAACCAGGTCGAAACCAGCACTAACCTAGGTCTAAACCAGAAGTAAACCAGGTCTAAACCATGTCTAAACCAAGTCTACACCAGAACTAAACCAGGTCTTAATCAGGTCTAAATCAGGTCTAAATCAGGTGTAAATCAGGTCTAAATCAGGTCTAAACCAGGACCAACATTTGTTAAATGGACCATGGTACTTCTGTATACATGTGCGCCCTCTCATCCCATAAATATTGAATGTTTGCATGAGGTAATTTGTTTAGGCCCTTTAAAAACCAACACAATTTGCGATTCATACTCGATGCTTTAAAGGGCCTGTATAATTTTTATTTCATGTGCTGATATTAGAGCTCACCTTCCACTCCAATCTCAATGTCAACAAACATAGTTAATATTTTATGGTCCATTTGTACAAAGTGCTCAACATGATGTTACTGTCCTATTAAAAAGATAATGCACGAGCAGCATAGGGATAACTATAGGCTCTGAGCACAACACACAGGAATAGCTTTACATTATATTAGCCTGAGTATCACTTTTGTTAAAGAGTTTGGGGCTGCTATTAGTTCATCAATAATAACCACAGACTGTGCATTATTTTGGTAGAATATTAGAAAAAAAATCCACAAAAGTAGTCTTCAACAGGTTTAGTTAAAAAAAATTACGCAAAACTCTTGTGAGCTTTAAGTCATGTTATAATGTTTTTATCTCATCAAAAACCACACCTGGAGTTGTGTTTTGTTTCATTCACACATTAAAAAAACACAGTGGAGTACTTCCTGTATTACCACATGACGTCACAAGGTGGAACAGGGTGTTTTCAGTTTGAGAGAAGAACTTAGCCTAAATATGCGATGAGTTTTATGAGCCCTTTAACTAGACAATGGAGTTCAACAGTTACAGTCCACCCCGCAGTTACACAACTAAAAAAATAAGAATAAAATTAAATTAAATTAAAAATTAAAAAGGCCAAGGCTTTGCAGAAGTATACACACAAAATAAATAAATAAATAAAACTGAAGCTAAAACTATAATTTTATTTAATGTCTGTTTCTGAAACTTTATAAACCGCAAAGTTATGAAAACATTTTGGACTTATGAGTGCCCTGTGTACCTGTATGTGTGTAAGAAATGATAAAAAATTGCCCTTTTTAGCATTTTTTTAGGTTTAAAATTTTACTTCCTGGTTGCTAATCACGACATTACCTAGCAACCATATTGTACATTGAGCCCAAACTTCTCGAAGATTATAATCTGACAAATAAAAATATAAGAAAACACCTTTATTTTGTTGAAACAGTTTTTAAGTATCGGGAAAAAATTGGTTTCTTGTGTGAAAATTGTGGCCAACAATATGGGACTCTCCACTTCCTGTAATTTTCAACATATTTCTCAACTTTTCTTCACAAACTTCTTCTTGATTGGTGTAAAACTATTAATATATATTTACATGAATTAATTATCCCACCAGATTAAGTAAAAATGTGAGAATCATAAAAATGTGTGACCATAGCGGCGCCCACGGGAACTTCCAGAATAAGATGAATACTCAGGGAGATCAGTCTGGTCTCCACTCCTGGCCTTGATTTGGCTCAAACACAGCCGTCCAATCAAATTCGTTTATTTCAGTGATGCGCGTGAAACAAAGAAGCTCATTGGTCACATGTCATTTACGAAGTTTAATGCTTCACTCACTGATTCTGCAGAAATCGGGCATGTTTTTCAGTCCAGTGATACTGTATTTTAATTTACTTATTTGTTTTTTGATACGGATGGACCATGCATGTCCCTGATTGGCTAATCCACCTGTCAATCACGCCCAAATTGGGAGATTCTCTAGTGACCGGGCAGACACATCTTTGTAAAAAAAAACAAAAACAAAACAAAAAACTGTGTATTCTGGATGCAAAAAAAACCCCAAAACAAACAAACAACAAACAAACAAAAACGGTAACATCTTTATCTTTCTCATATGTACCTTAAAATTTTTGCAGGAATTACCAAACAAAATATATATATATATCTTTCTGCTTTTGTACTGTAATGCAACTACAATGATAAAACCATGAAGGAGAGTAAAGGTTAAATCAAATGTATTGTATTTTTCTTAACAAAGTGACTGAAAGGGTTAAATAGTCGTTCTTTCATTCACAAATCTGCCACAGTTCTTGACTCTTGTGAGCTTTAAGTCATGCTATAATGTTGTTAGTACCTCAAAAACATACCTGGAGTTGTGTTTTGCTTAATTCACATGTTTAACTTACAAGAACTCAGCCTAAATCTGCAGGGTTCGTGTGTTAAACATGTGTAAATGAAACAAAACACAACTCCAGGTGTGTTTTTGGCGAGGAAACAACATTTTAACATCAGAAAATAGCGCCATATGGGCCCTTTAATAATTTCAGGGAAGATGAAAACCGCAGGCGCGCGTAAGCCTTAATGCGCCAGTCTACGCAGAAAACAACACCGCATTATCGGAGTCTCAGTAAATATGTCCTTTAGTTCATACTTTGCACTGCGCCTAATTAGAATTACCTCGCTCCGTTGCGCGCTACGATCATTCACTAATCTTTTCTTTCTCCCTCCTCGCTCCGGTCCAGTCTAGACCGCGTAAAACATGAGATGAGCACGCGGGGAAGGGAGGGGGAGGTGGAGCCAGCTCTTTAAGCGCTGTACGAGAGGGAGAGAGGGAGAAGAGGAGAGAGAAAGAGAGGGAGGGAGGAGAGAAGCTATCGGCACACACAGGCAGCGATTCAGAGCGAGCCCGGAGCAGGCATGGGCAGCCACAGTAGTAGCGGCATCTTTACGCACGCTCACTGAACACTCCAGCGATCGGGGAGAGAGACGCAGCCACTTCGCCACGAACCGAAACCCGGGACCGAAGAGCCGTTCTCCAAAAGGACTCCAAGGAAACCTACCCCAACTACTACAACTGTGTCCAGCGTCCACTCTTCTTCTTCCTGCACTCTACTTTCAACATCCCAAGATCGGAGCATCTGCGCGAGGATGGACCTCCGGATTCAGCTGATGATGATTCTCTGCTGTTTTGTCAACAATGGTAAGTGCAGAAACTCTTGAATTCTTGGCTGTCCGAATCTCCCTGGGCTAATTCGTAAATATTTCGCGTGTTTGAAGGTGTTGGGAATCTTGGACTTGAGGATTTGCATGTTGATTTGAGTTGTCCCGGTAGTGGAAGCTCGCTGGTATGAATGGAAGATTTTGACACGTTTCAACTGACCTGTTTCTGATGCCAACAGAGAAGGGGCAATTGACACGAATCGTTCCCGTAGAAAACGTTGAGAAAAGGTAGAATTGAAGGATTTGGCTGCCAGTCATATTTACTGATCCAAAAACTGACAGTGTTGAAAGTTTTAGCTCTAGATTTGGTAGGTCGTCGATCTGATTTTCCAAAAGCTTTTACAGACTGCAAATTTCAACTGTACAGAGAAAATCTTATATCCTAACTTGCACTTGTTACCACCAAAACAAATCGTCATCATAATAAATTTGAACATAATCTGCAAAAATACATTTCAGGATTCTATCAAAATTGAACACTTGTAATACCCGAATACTGTCTGTGAAGTCCTTTGCGATACTGAGAAAGAATTAGAATAATTTTTTTATTTCAGCTTGTTTTTTACAACTAAATTAACAGGTTTCCAATTCACAAAATTTCAAAATTCATAGCAATTAACATACAAATATGTTTCATCTACTTGGGGTTGCCAGATAGAGAGACGTCTTAGCAAACTACTCTATTTTGGGTGATCTCCAATTGAATTCATACCTTTTAATTTTGTGGCAAACCCTCCATGCCGTTTTAAACTTACCGCATTTCACATGGATCATATTTCTTCTGTTTTCTTGAAGGGAAATCTTTAAAAGGCAAAAAGTTCCTAATTTTTGCGTACTAAAAGAACAACGGCTGAACAATTTGGGAAAAATCTGTGATTGTGATTCTTCAGACAAGCATTGCGATTGTGAATAGATTTGCGATTTATGTTTTAATAATAGGATTAAAACTGGTCAAACTTCACATCTGAAACACTTCCAGAAGAATTTACAAAAAGACCGACAAACTGAACTAACAAACAAACACAAAAACCACATTTCAGATCATGTTTGTACTGCGAACATGGAAATGATGGTTTGTCAGAAATTACAACCTTTGCGAGTTTTGCGATCTCCCCCTAAATGCTCCTATAAAACGTTAAAGGTGTACTAAGCAACTTTCCCGATGAAGCTTCTCCCATCTGGTCAGAACATGTTTGCAAAGATCTAAACTACAGGGATAGCAGTTTTTACGCAGAATAAGATAACAGAAAACAGAAAATTAAAACCTTTGCGATTTAGTGATTGCTATTCCTCTTGTAGCACTAAAATCAACACCCATTTTCTAGAGTTGTTTCGAATTTCTAGCATTGGTTCATTGACAATATGTCTCCTCAAAAACCCAAAGTAATTTCAATGAGTAATGACCTGCTTAACATGCATAGCCAAACACCGGACCACACCAGGCTCCTCTAGCTATTTAAATCACCCCCATGCACAATATTTATCCTATTCCGCTTTCTGTGTATAGGAGATCTGAGCATGAGCTGTGACTGCCGATGGTATGGCCAGTGAGGAACAAAGAGGGAGTAAATTAAATGAGTTACAAACTGCTGATTGGTGGGTTTTAAAAGCTCAGACTGGCTGTATTGATTTCGGTTGCCCCCGTCCTGTGGCTGGTGATGACTTCACATTCGACTCCGGTCCGCTCCATGAATGTGAAATGACTCGGTGCCACGGGATGCCCGGTGTGTCTGAGAATACGCAGGATAGGTGATTCTTAGATTTGCAGATTTGCATATTGATTTGAGTTGCGCCGGTAGAGGAAGCCCGCTGGTATGAATGGTAGGTATTGATTGCGATATTTTGCGTAGGCTAACACAATTGTGGATATAATTAAGATATAAAAATGTTGATTGGACTGAAACAAGGCAAAGAATCATGGTATATATAGTAGTTTTTTAGCTGTTGCTGCACCATAACAATGAATTTAAGCAGAGACTTGTAATTCGAGATATTGTGAGACTTTTGATGATACAATATCACGATATTTCAGTCACTGTTACATCCCTATTGTATGGAAGACGTATCTTAGGGCTGTCAGATCATATTTACATTTACACCTTTTTTGTTCCTGTTGTGTATTTTGTTCTTTCTAATTTTTTATCTTAAAATTCTTGCACTTGTTACCAGCAAAAGGAATCGTCATTATAGTCAGTTTGAACATAAGCTTCTGCGTACATGAGATCCGTGGCATAAATGAAACGAGTTCCAAACAGCTGATTTGAGGGATTTAATGAGAGGGTGCCGGCTGGCGACGCGTGCCACAGGATGCCCAGTGTGTAGGAGGATATGCATGTACAGTATGGCCACCAAGGAGAAGGCGAAGGAGGTTTTGGAAGTTGTTTTTAGATTTTTTTCATGGTCGGTTTCATAGCGATTAGAGATAGATAATAGGGCTGCGGGATTCGAGGTTTTTTGACAAGAATTACTAATAGGATTTTGTTCAAAGTTCAGAAGAATCGACGAAAAAACTGAAGCAAAAACTACGGATGGGATGAGACGAGGCACACCACGAGTTTGGGTCCACGAGAATGAGACAAAGGCGAGATTTTAACATAATTTGTAATAAATAATAATAATAATAACGTAGTGCGATCCATTTCACAATTTTGGCTTCACTATGTTTATTTATTTGATGTAATACTTCAGTGGTCATTGCATACTGCTTTTTTGAACTCCAGCATCTTAAATTGTTCTTAACTCTTTGTCTGTCCAAGCCAAAGATAAATTCACGAGATCATTTTTCTCATGTGTGCACGATCTTTGGCAGTTTTGTCTTGCGAGATCTTGTGGCACGAGATCTTGTCCCATCCGTAGTAAAACGTAATAAAAGAATCACATTTCGGAACATGGTTGGCAGTTTTTATGCAGAATAAGACAGGATATTTTGATATATTTGCTAATTCAAATTGAGATTTTGATTTGAGATTAATCTTGTAGCCCTATCAAGGAGTATATATAATTTGAAGGTTGCTGGCACTGTTTTATCTTATTGTTTCATGGCGATTGTGAGTTGTAAGACGTAGATAATAGGGCTGCACGATAGAATTCTGTTCAAAGTTCACGTTTTCAGCACATTCAGAAGACAAAAATCACATTTCAGAACATGTTTGGACAGTTTGAAGTATAGGGTTAGTTGTTTTTATGCAAAATAAACCGGATTACTTTGTGATTTGATAATTGTGTCCATTCAGATTGTGCTTTGCGATTAATCTTGGAGTGTGGGTAGTTTGAGGTGTAGCGGCCTCCAGCCTCTAGGTGTCACTGTGCTTATTAAAGGGGAGGTATCTGGTGAAGCAGGTGTTGCATATGTGAGGAGGAAGAGTCTTTTAAAGTGTTAAAAAATGCATGGAAATAAAGGGGATTTTAAGTGCATATTTTTGAGCATTGGAGTTGGGTAATATGAGGCTTGTCAGGACAGTTTTGGGTAATTTCTTGGCTGGTTTCATAGCGATTGTGAGTTGTGAGAGTTAGATAATAGGGCTGCAGGATTTGAGGTAAAATACAACTGCAATATTTTTTTTTCTTGGACAAGAATTAATAATAGGATTCTGTTCCGAGTTCACATTTTAAACACGAAGAATTGACAAAAAAACTGAAGTGCTACAAGCTAACACAAGAATCACATTTCACAACATGTTTGGAAAGCGTTAGACGTTTTTGTGCGAAATGTGAGAGTAATGATGATTTTTTCTGATTTGCTAATTGTGTCCATTCAGATTGTGATTTTTGAATTGTTTGTGAATAATCTCGCAGCTCTATCAAGGAGTATGGGTGATTTGAATGTTGTCAGCAGTGATTTTGGCTAATTGTGATTGTGAGTTGTGAGATCTAGAGTTGAAACCAATTTGAAACCAAGATGTGGTATAATGAAAATATTGTTTTGTAGATGTTCCACAGTATGGCATTAATCTTGCATCTACTCAGTTACTGGTATAATAATAGCATTTTATATTGACAAAAAGTACAAACTGACAACTAATTCAAGAATCATTTTAGAACATGTTTATACAGATTTAAACTAAGCTAAAATCGTAAAACTGTAGCCTTTACGATTTGCTAATTGTGTCGTCAAATTGCGATTTTGATTTGATTGTGATTAATCTTACAGTTATGTCAAGGATTATGGGTAATATGGAGGTTGTCTGCACTGTTTTTGGAGTGTCTAAAGTAGGGCTGTGCCAAAAATTGAAAGATCAGTAGATCGTGATCTCCACTTTACTCGATCTCGATGATAAGGTGAACACATTTTAATCGACAGGTCTGCATCATGTGGCAGTAAGAGCGTGTGGTGCTGACGAGGATTTACACTTTTGTTTAGGAAAAAGAAGTCAAAGTCCCTTTGTCCCTTTGTCTTTTCATATTCAAAAGTTTAGACTAAAATCTGCACAATTTGACTAAAAATCCAGTGTCTCTGTCCCTCTGTGTGCATCTGCCCCTGTGTGTGCGTCGGCCCCTGTGTGTGCGTCTGCCTCTGTGTGCGTCTGCCTCTGTGTGTGCGCCTGCCTCTGTGTGTCTCGGTGTGTGCGTCTGCCTCTGTGTCTGCCTCTGTGTGTGCCCCTGTGTGTGCGTCTGCCTCTGTGTGTGCCCCTGTGTGTGCGTCTGCCCCTGTGTGTGCGTCTGCCTCTGTGTCCGCCTCTGTGTGTGCCCCTGTGTGTGCGTCTGCCCCTGTGTGTGCGTCTGCCTCTGTGTCCGCCTCTGTGTGTGCCCCTGTGTGTGCGTCTGCCCCTGTGTGTGCGTCTGCCTCTGTGTGTGCGTCTGCCCCTGTGTGTGCGTCTGCCCCTGTGTGTGCGTCTGCCTCTGTGTGCGTCTGCTCCCCTCCCTCCAGCCGCAGCTCTTCACCTTTTCTCGTGTTTCTCTCCTCCGGTGCTTCTTTATCATTATAATCCAGGTTAGGGAAAGTAAATGACCGTTTTCTCTCCATTTATGAGCACAACTTAAGACCTCATTTACCTCATGCACATGTTTTCACACTTATATTAAGCCTAACACATTAGGCTTAATATATTTTTACAAACGCTCGCCAAACTTTCCATGTGGATTTCTCCATAATTATCAGCCCTGTCAACACGAAATAAAAACTGCAGTGATCCTGACCCTTGTCTTTATGCCTGAAGTATGTATGGAAAATCAAATAGAAAATTGAGATCGATCAATATGGGAAAATAAAATCGTGATTCTTTTTTTCCCCATATCGCCCAGCCTTAGTCTAAAGTTTAAATCATGACAAGTTGTGGAATAATTACAATATATTCATTTGGTGTGGCAGTCTTTGGTTAGTTTGTGGTTTCTCTGAGACTGTGGGTTTTGAGAACTTGATTTGAACACATTAAGTGGAAGAGTGTCCATGCCAGGCTGTCGAAAATGAAAATACATAAATTATTTTTTGTTTTGCTTAAAATTGTTGAATACATAATGATGATTTATGATGATTTTATATTTACGTACATGACGCCAAAGGTCGGTAGTTTCTTCCATGGTTGTTGAATGTGTTTTGTGAGAACTACAGTTTTACCTCACTTTTTACAGGAAAGTTTGTCTAAACCATGTTCAGTTGTGAATGTGTAAAGTAGTAATTTTTAGAATAATACTTTTAAATTTGTTTCAAGCCAATGGTTGGTATTGTTCTGTAGTTAATTTCGTAGCAACTGAGGTTTATGAGAACTCGATAAAAACTGTCAAAACCATGACTAGTTGTAGAATTTTAAAACTATACAAAATATATATTATTGAAGTGTCACAGTTGATATAGTGAGATTTTGGCATGGATTCACTCATCTTTAGTAAAAACATGACAGAATAATTAAAGGTTAATTATTACGCAAAAATGGCTCTCTGAACTTTAGTCGTGTTATAATGTTGTTACCTCCTCAAAAACAGACCTGGAGTTGTCTTTTGTTTCATTCACATGTTTGAGTAATCCTTTATTATTACTCTGTCTACATCTCCAAAGCTCAAAATGCTCTGCTCCACCTTGTGATGTCATGAAGTGGTAGTTTTCAAGTTAACAGCTACATTTTACCTTTTTGTTCAGTCGAGATTCCAGAGCTGAAATAACTCTAGTGAAGGTGTATAGGGCTTAAAAACACAGTGGAGCACTTCCTGTATTACCACATGACATCAAAAGGTGAACGAAACGAAACACAACTCCAGGTATGTTTGGGATGAGGAAACATTATAACATAAATCTCAAAATAGCGCCGCACTGGCCCTTTAACAGTTAAGGACACCCATACTAAAATAGCGTGAAGCCATTATCGCTCATTGCTAATCTCCGTGTTGAACGAAACGCTGCAGTATTTTTAAAAGCCTGTTTGAACCATGCAGAGTCATTTGCCTAACTCCCCACAGCAGCTCATTGTGAAAACCTGCAAAACAAACACGACGCAGGATATGAACTCCGAGTGGCTAAGTCTGGAATTTGAATATCAGCCACCCGTTACAAACCACCTCCTGTGCGGAACAACATGGATTTTAATACAGAAGTTCAAAAGGAAAACAAGGTACTTTTGTGTCTAGAGAGACGTTTGTGTTCAGACTAGATTTAAAGATGCACTGTGTAACTTTTCAGGATGGTCCACCACCTGCTTGTTACCATGGAGATGCTGTTCTGTTACAGGGATTGTTCCACAGTATGACATTAAACAGCTTTGCCTTACATTAATTCAGTTACAGATGGTTTTACTGCTCAAAAATACATAGAAAAACAGGTATTCTGACTCTGTGTAACTTTTCAGGTTGGTCCACCACCTGCTTGTTACCATGGAGATGTTATTGCGTAACCAGGCTTTAAAGGTGCTGTATGTCGGCCACCTGATAGTCAAAGTTATTCCTCACTTACCTTATGCATTTCGAGTATTGTAATTATTCTGTTATGAGTACATTTCATAACTTTCAGAGGCCAGAGTGGAGTTTTGCCCTCATCGTAAAGCTAAAAGCATCTAGCATGCTAACCAAGCACTTCCTTATTCTCTGACTAAGCTGTTTTAGATGTGTATTGCCATGTATCTTGCCAATCATCATATAATTTTGCATTTTCTTCCTTATGACCTTTTGTATATAGCTGAGATTTTTTTATTACTTACTTATTTTTCTATTTTATTTTGACTTGTACATATACATTTATATAATTATGCCTTATTGACACCTGTCTCTTATTCAGAATTTATTGTTGCCATTTAAATTTTTTACTCTTTTTTATTATATTATATTGTGATGTTTGAGCTACTGTGTCCAAATAATTTCCCTTATGGATGAATAAAGTTCGTCTAAGTCTAAGTATATTCTGATTTAAAATGCCCAAATTATAGCATAATGATCCACGGGGCGTCATCGATTAAAGCAATATGTGTCAATATGTCTTCTTAAAATAATTAATACATAATCTGGTAATTAATTAAAGAAAATCTACATTACAGAACAAGCAATGTGATGATTGAGGCATTCAATATAAAACGAACCTACACATCTAAAAATCAGCTCAATCTTTCTCAATATCCGCCCACATCTCGACAAGAAAAAGGGCACTGACGGAAATCCGATGTGCATCCAAACTCCATTCTAAGTGAGAGCAGCTGTGTGGAGAAGCACAGGTGCTGTTAAAGGTGTCTGAACAGCCTCCTGTCCAGTTACGCCATGTTCCTGTCTCTTATTGTGTGCACTTCTTGTGAGTGGGAGGAAGATTAACTAGCAAAAGAGTTGTTTTGAAACTGAAAAAAAAGTTGGAGATTTATGTTTCTCTTTACCAAAAATGCTGTGAGTAGAATTTACAGAGATGCAAAGGGACATTTTATATGTCTTAAGTTATCATATAGTTGTGGGGTTCAGATTTTGTATATGAACTGACCTGTGACTGACATCTGTGTCGACCCATGAGGAAAGTTATAATAATGCATTAGATCTATATACCACCTTTTTAATCTATTCAAAGCCACAGCTGCCTTGGGGGAGACTGACAGAAATCACATATTTTACAGTGTGAACTGATAAACAAAGATAAGAAACCGTATTAGTTATATAAGTGATCAGGTTCAACATGTCTCTTTGGAATAATATATTTTTATATCTGATATTATACTTAAAAGTGAGTTATTCATGAATCCTTTTTCTAAATACCCCAGTACAGATACACTATACTGCCAAAAGTATTTACTCACCCGCCGTTTAATATGACGTCGGCTCACCCTTTGCAGCTATAACAGCTTCAACTCTTCTGGGAAGGCTGTCCACAAGGTTTAGGAGTTTGTTTATAGGAATTGTTGACCAGAAGCTCATTTGTGAGGTCACACACTGATGTTGGACGAGAAGGCCTGGCTCTCAATCACTTCCACTTTGTTATAATCCCACTGACAGTTGACTGTGGAATATTTAAGAGCGAGGAAATTTCACGACTACCACGCTGGAACTCACTGAGCTCCTGAGAGCGACCCATTCTTTCACAAATGTTTGTAGAAACAGTCTGCAGGCCGAGGTGCTTAAATTTATACACCTGTAGCCGTGGACGTGACTGGAACCCCTGATTTCCGTGATTTGGATGGGTGAGTGAATACTTTTGGCAAAATAATATATAGTGTATAAACAGCTCTTGAGTCAGTTGTCAGTTGTCTGTATCTAATTATGAAGCACTTTATTGCTAGAGATGTTAGCATAGTAGTTGTAAGAAAAACCCCACTCTGAGCTCTGAACATTGTGAAAAGCCTTTATAAACTAGGATGCTCTGAATGCATAAGGTAAGTGTGGAATAACTTTGGACCACTGCAAACCTTCTAAATGTAACTAGTTTTGTTTTAGCAATTTAAAAATGTAAAAATGAGGTACAGCGCCTTTAAGTTACTCAAGGAAAAAGCTGCTTGCTGGAGCTGAGCACAGAACAGAGAATAAGCTACGGCTTATTCATCACTAATTTGAATCTGACACTGGTAATAAAGGCTTTAATATGGCTCTTGGTTGCACTTCTGTATCAACTCTCCGGGGGGCAGCGCGTTTTATTGCCTGCTTTTATGAACAGTGAGGAGCCACAGCGTTCAGAGGAGTACTACTACGAAGCATGGATGTCCCGATTGTGGCATAGGCAGTCTTATAATCATAATTACTCCACTAGATTTCGATACTAAGGAATAGACTTGATAATGAGTCTGATACCACCATGTCTTACTGCATATCTGTGTAATCCCTCCAGGTAGTATCCATAGTGGTCCATGGATGTGTACTAGTCTGTGTACTTATACTTGTTCTGATACAGCTCAAGATCATTGTAAAGACATTCAGGAAAGGTTCATTTCTGTTCACATTTCTGCTACTTTTTTTTAGTATCGATACCATATCAAATTAGTATCTACTTTCGATACTAGTTTTAGTATTGAGTAATATCAGATTTTCAGGACCTTTGACAACCTCATTCTGAGTATAAGTGAAAAAAAAAAAATATTGTTCTGGAGACACACAAAATTAGAATACTGAAAAAGCTACTTAAATAATAATAAACAAACAAACAAAAACGAAACTGTACTTTGGCAGTTAATTTGACATATTTTTTGAACTTCAAAAAAGACATTTATAGAAACATTTTAGCACATTCATAACACACTGTTATCAAGATCAAAATTGTTGTAATTATCACATTTGAAAAGCTGCAGTTATTTTCGTAACAGAATATTGTCTGGGCACAACAAAATATAATGCAGATACACTTGCATAAGCAGCTCTATCCTCCTGCACGCTGTCTGCATAAGATGACCAGATTTTCAACATTAAAAACTGGGACACACCGGGTTGGGGTGGTTGGTAAAAATAAAACTGTGAAAAGTGCACACAATTAAGAGCATTATTAAAGGTCTTATCTTCACGCAAAATTGACTCTTGTGAGCTTTAACCTGTGTTGTAATCCTGTTACCTCCTCAAAAACATACCTGGAGTTGTGTTTTGTTCCATTCACACATGTTTGAGTTACCCTTTATTAGTCTGTCTACATCTCCCAAGCTCAAAATGCTGTGTTCCACCTTGTGATGTCATGAAGCAGCAGTTTTCAATCAGCAGCTACCTTTAACCTTTAATTCAACAGAGATTGGCAATTCCAGGTCTGAAATGATCCAAATGATTCTAGTGAAGGTCTATAGAGATTAAAAACACAGTGGAGCACTTTCTGTATTACCCCATGAAATCACAAGGTGGAACATGGTGTTTCCTGGTTGGAGATAGACAGACTAATAAAACATGTGTGAATAAAACAAAACACAACCCCATGTATGTTTTTGAGAAGATTACAACATTCTAACAGGGCTTAAAGCTCACAAGAGTCAGTTTTGCGTATTATAGGACCTTTTAAGATTGATTTTTACTATTTAAGATGGTAAAAATCAGGTACATCCCCTTTAAGCACGCTCCCCTTAAGCACGGGAGTCTACCTTGTCTACACGTATGAATTCATTGCTTCGTTTCCAGCCAGCAAAGCAATCCCTCGGCGACCAGCCCACAAAAACATCCCATCGAAAGCTCAGAAGAAGTCAAGCGTCTCCCCCAATACCTGAACCTCCCTTGGGACTCGCCAGGTGAACGCTAGCCTCCTCGTTGCATGGGTTGCATCTTTAATTAGCGTTAGAGTGTTGCGTATGGGCACTTCTCCAAGGCTAGCCCAGAGCCAGGGGGGAATTAGGCTAGGGTCGGAGTAGAGTAGCATGGTTAGATGTGCAGCTGTCAGGACTTGGACAACCTCCTAGCTTTGCCGCTAACCCCCACGCGCTAGTGCCAAGTCCCCCGTGAACACAGAAGAGGGGTTATGATCGCCGGGATGAGGGATGGAGGGCTTGGAGAATTACTGGTGCAATACAAAAGAGAGAGAGGAGGAAAGGAAGGAAGAGAAAGAGGAGAGAGATGAAGATTATGAGAGAAGTGAAAATCGGAATGGGTGAATGGTAAAATCTCGTGACGGGTGGTGGATGATTGACAGGTGTGACTGGCAGTTCGTATGGAATATAGTACGATTGAGGTGTTTTTGTTTTTTTATATGGCCTATATAATGCCATTTCCTGATCTGTGTTATAATGTTTCCTCATCACAAATACCCAGAGTTGTGTTTTGTTTCACGCATTTAAACCCTGCATATTTAGTTCATGTGGTAATACAGGAAGTGCTCCATTGTGTTTTTAAACCCCATACACCTTCACTAGAATCATTTGGATCATTTCAGTCCTGGAATTGCCGATCTCTACTGAACTCAAGGTAAAATGTAGCTGTTAACTTGAAAACTGCTGCTTAATGACATCACAAGGTGGAACAGAGCATTTTGAGCTTTTGAGATGTCAGACTAATAATAAAGGATTACTTAACTTGAAACAAAACACAACTCCAGGTGTTTTTGAGGAGGTAACAACATTATAACACAGCTTAATGCTCGCAAGAGTCAATTTTGTATCCAACACGTGTGTCTACTGTCAGAATATTTTTGTGTAGTTGACAAATATGAATTGTTTAAAGAGGGCATAATACTTCTATGGGGTTATCATTTCTAACACATAACATTTACATTCACCATTGCACCTTTTATTGTTTTTAAAAAGTTATATTTGCAGAGAAAAAAACAAAACAAAAAAACATTGTATTAACATGTTTTAGTTTCACTTTTGATAACCCTATAATCTTACAGTCCTTGTCCAGAGCACGCAAACCTCTCCTCCTCTGCTCTACCCACTTCCCCGGGCCATAGACGTGTCTCTTCGCGATTTGCATTTCTCGCATGTGCACTGAGAGAGAGAGAGAACAAGAGAGTGACAGAGAGAGAAAGAGATCGAGAGTGAGAGAAACAGAGAGAGTGAGAGAGACATGACCAAAGGAGCAGGAGATGAGAGAAAGCAGTGAATACAACGAATTCCCACTGCCATCTGACTCCCCTTCTGGAGACTAACCCCCAGACCCCCTCACCAGCCTTCCCTCACTCGGGCGTCTCATTGTGCCATCTTCGGCTTCGGACTTGGCACCGGCGTGGCACGGATCAGCACGCCAAGAGGGGGAAATTGGAAGAGTGTGGGACAGACTCTGACTGGCTCATTGGCTGACTTTGGCAAAAACAATATTCATTGTGGACTTTTGGAGAGGGGGGGTAAAAGTCGTGCAAAATAATGTGCATGGGAAAGTGAAATACTTTGATTCTTATAGTAAGGCATACACTGTGCATTAAAAAGAGAACTACTACTACTACTACTACTACTACTACTACTACTACTTCTTGAGATCCTAGCCTAGAGTGTAGCATGTTGTTGTTTTTCAGAGAATCCCACCTCGCTCACCTGTGTCAGGTACAGTATGACAGGTGCAAGCTTACCTGCGTCTGGTACAGTGTGACAGGTGCTAGCTTATCTGTGTCAGGTGGCGTGTGACAGGTGCGAGCTTCTAGGCAGGTGACTCAGAAGGAAGGAGGAGGGGAGTGACCTGGTGGAGGAGCAGCCTGGGTACTGCAGGACTCGGCCTGGAGATCTTAAATGGCCTGACTTGCTTAAAAAAACACACACATACACTAAACACCAGTGTATGTAGACACTAGCGAGATGGGTTAAGTGTCTTGCCCAGTGACACAACGACAGCAATCATCTGTGGGAGCTGGAATCGCACCGCCTACCTGTGGCTCTTATGTTGAGAGTGGGATTCACACTGCCAACCTTCAAATCAGGGGATAAAAGCTCTACCAACTGTCAGCCTTTTCACAACTTTCAGAGGCTGACGACAAATAACAGCAACTAGCATGCTAACCGTGCACTTTCTGATTATTGGTCGATGAAACACTTTATAATTAGAAGTAGACAGCACACAGCAGACTTATTTTGACCTCCAGAGCTGCTTATACAGTATTCAGGTGCACATTTCTAATTTAAGGGCTGAGATCCAACCTCCATATTTTTTTCAGTTCACATTTTGCTGGCTAGTCGCTATGTACAGATGGAACCGGCTCGGAGTTCAGTTTTAATTACATTCTGTGCGCGAAGACTCTCTCCAAGATGTTTCTTTAAATGACAGCCACCTTGACTTGGAAAAGATGGTGGAATCCTGACTACAACTTATCTCCGCTCTCACACAAAGCTGGGTGAATGGGGCTGAATACAAACTTAGCCATTGGAGGATTTCTTGAATTCTTGGTTTGCGACGTCAAGGTCCTGCATTTGTGACGGTGGTTTCTCAGACTTGCCTTCAGACTACTCCTGCTGGTGCCTTTTTAATATATATTTTTTGTTAATTTGTCTTTTTGTGGATTCAGCCTTGTCTTATTAGCCCAAGCAAAATGAAAAAAAAAAAAGAAAGTTTTACGAGAAAAATTTTAATTCTGTAGTTGTTTCAGGTGTTAAAGTATTAACTGGCTGGAGGTACTGTCTGGTAAAGCCATATTTTGGAAAATTCTCCTTATATACATATGTTTTATGTCATACTGTGGAATATTATAGCCAAAGGAACAACATTTCCATGGCCCTCCTCCAGGCCAAACCAGAGTCAGAGAAAGGATGTATGTTTTTCAATGCAATAAACACAACCAAAATGAACAGGACACTTTTATTTCTTGTCTATGTTTTGGCTAAAATGTTACACACTGTGGCTTTAAAGTAATATTAGACATTTGCACATGCTCGGTTACACAGAATGATGTCACCCAGTGATAATCCAGGATGTCCGCCTCATTCACCTTCACCAGACTCATTCTGATCTTTTCCAGCACAAATTGCTTTCACCGTGCAGAAAACGACCTGCTAGCAGTTCAGTTTTTAGCCTCATTTAATCTGCCTCACTCCTCATTGTATAGAGAGCCTCTGTCTGTGTGTGCGATTGTAAGTTTGAAGATTGTAAGCACCAATACAAACTCCATATTAGAGCTTTTTTCAGTTCAGATACTGATGCAATACTGATTGTGCAACTTTTTAGCCAAAAATAGACCAAAACAGAACATCTCAACAGAACAAAACACCTCCACAAACCTCTCCCCAAGAGTTAAATGAAATAATAATTCTACTGTTATTCCACTTTATTGTTGCCATGACAGTGCTAACCACTCTGCAACTTTCATCCGTCTGTAAAATGTTTGATTCAAACTCTGAAATCTGTACATTTTGACTGACAAAGCCCTTCCGCAGCTGCACGACATTCTCAAACATTATCAGTAGCATTATGATTTGAATCCGTATCAGCTATTTACATCAAACTTGCCCGTCGCCATTATCTCGTGCGCTTTCAAGGACTCCTAAAATCTGGTCCATCAGCCTAATCCCTCATTAAAGATTAACGTGTTTGGATTTGCTGCTATTATAAACTCCACTCGCTGGGTTTTCCATGCGCTATAAAACACTCGTCAGCCTCTTCTAGTTGATTACATGGTGTGCAATCAGTGCTGAGCTGGCTACCAAGAGACAGGAACTTTCTCTTCACAAGTTTAGCCAGGCTTTTGTTGTTGTTGTTGTTGTTGTTGTTGTTGTAGTTGTTAGCTAGCCCCAGCCTTTGTGATTGGATTGATTGGATGTGATGGTGTTTTTCATTGGAGATGATTAGATGTCCGTTCTTAAAGCCAGACATTATGCATTAGTGCAGCTAAAGGGAATATTGGCGAAACTGGATAAAGCTACAGGTGCCACAAAAGCAAAGTTTTAAAAAATAAATTAAAAAATGGAAAAAAGGAAAACGTATAGTAAATCCAATCATTTAATTCACCGCTCGCTCGTCTTCTTCCGTTTAAACTATTGCAACTCCCTCCTCTCCGGCCTTGACTCCAAATCCATCTCCCGCCTCCAACTGGTTCAGAACGCAGCGGCTCGGCTCCTCACTGGCTTTAACAAACATCAACACATTCCCCCTGTTTTATCTTTCCTTCTCAGGCTGCCTGCGTGTTTTAGAATTGATTTTAAGATTTTGCACCAAGTTACATTTCAGAACTTTTAACCCCGTACGAGCCCTCCCACAGCCTCAGATCCTCAGGCAGGTCCCTGTGGCTGTTCCAAAGTCCAGGCTCCAGATGAAGGGTCATCGAGCCTTTTCAGCTTTGGAACGACCTACCTGAAGAGATAAGTCTAGAACCATCAGTATCATCTTTTAAATCACTTCTTAAAACCATTTTTATCGGTTGGCCTTCCTTAAACTGGTTTTATTATTTTATTTATTTTTATTTTATTTAATACATTTATTTATTATATTTAATTGAATTGTTTGTATCATTGTCTGTTTTTGTATTGCTTTGTGTATGCTATTTTAATTGTCCTTTGCTGCTTGTAGAGCACTTTGTAAACCTTGTTTTTAAAAGTACTTTATAAATAATAATAATAATAATAATAATAATAATTTTAAATTAGATTATTATTATTATTATTATTATTATTATTATTATTATTATTATTATTATTAATGAGCCTGAATGGGACTCTGACTGCATATTTCATTAAAACCAAGTTATATTACTAAGTTATATAAAATTATATCTAATGTTAGGCTAAAAAAAAAAAAAGAAAACCCAGTATTCCTAGTTTAACATGTTTTATGAAGTTTTGCAACCGTTCCGTAAACAGGGACCAAAGCTTGTGTAATTTATCCTAAAGTAATGATTTGATGAATAAAAGAATATGAAAACACCTTGTACTTAAATACATGTTTTAACTGTCTGAAGAACGTAAAAACCTGTCATAGGAACTGGTCAGCAGTCACTGTGTACCAAAATGTGTTAAAGACATATTGTGCTTGTCTCTGCTGTATAGTTATAATCTGTGACACCCGTGGATTATTATGTTATAATTTGCACATTTTAAATCACAATATTCATCTAAAATGACTTAATAAAACAAACAGGTCCGCTGACTTCTGCGTTAGAAAACTGTGGTGCCCAGTGGGAGCTGACGTCGCCGTAAATACCATCACAACCTCTGATGGAAAGGTGCAGATCACACTAGCGAGCAGTTTTTAATTCGTACAAAAACGACTACCTAACGTTACAGAATTTTGTGCATATCACCGATTAAGAAAATTAAATCGTAGAACGAAGTACAGAGGAGTAGGCGAGTAGGCGTGTACTGGTGGCGGTGAAAACTACTCAAACATGCACAAATTACTTCATATACGACTTTGGGTGAGTAAATGTTGATGGGGAACAACTGTAAGATGATTAAAAGCTCTGGAAGGTCTGCTTTAAAGGCAATAATTAATATATACAATGCCCAAACCACTAACCACATGGCCAGCTCTTCCTATAAATGCACTGTCTCCACTCATGTCTGTCATTTCAGCTAAGCATGGCCCTTCTCTTTCCTGTCTCTACAGCAGCAGTAGAACATCAGCCTCCCCACCCTCTCAGTCCTCTTCTTTACCACAAACAGTGTACAAACCCCAGGCGAGATGTTCCCTACCAAATTTATCACCTCGTCTTCTCTTGTCTCTCCTTTTTGATTGTTCATGGGAGAACAAAAGTGAGTTGTAATTTCTCTTTGCAAAGTGCCAGTAAAATGACTTTCTGAGCAAAGGTCAAAGATGACAAAATCAAATCAGTCAAAGCGCCAAGTCGGAAAAGTTATCTCAAGGAGTTCTCTATGGGTAAGGTGCCAGAGGCGAGAAAAAACAGCATTTATCTAAAAGAACAGAGCCCAAGGTCTGAGATGAAAAACGTAACGTAAAGATTTAGACTTAAAGGTCCTATATTAGGCAAAAATGACTCTTGTGAGCTTTAAGTCATGTTATAATGTTTTTACCTCCTTAAAAACATATCTGGAGTTGTGTTTTGTTTAAGTAACTCTTCATTATTAGTCTGTCTGCATCTCCAAAGCTCCAAGCGCTCTGTTCCACCTTGTGATGTCATGAAGTGCTCATTTTCAAGTTACCAGCTACCTTTTACCTTTTGTTCAGTAGAGAAGAGGTTGGGCTGACAATTCCTGGGCTGAAATTATCCAAATGATTCTAGTGAAGAAGCATGGAGTTTAGAAACACAGTGGAACACTTCCTGTATTACCAGGTGACATCACAAAGGGGAACAGAGTGTCTTCTTTTTGAGAGAATTGCTCATGCTCAACTTTGAGAGACCAGAGTGGAGTTTTGGTGTCATGGTAATGCAACTAATACTAATATCAACTAGCATGCTAATCTTTCACATACTGATTCTCTGACAACAGTACACAGCAGACTTATTTTGACCTGAAGAGCTCCGTTAAAGGTGCATTGCGTAACTTTTCTGGTGGAGGGTCCGTCAAATGCTTTTCCTCATGGAGATGCTATTGCTTTGTTTGAAATGTTCCACAGTATTGCATTAAACCTTTCTATCTTCATGGAGACCAAACCAGGCTAAGTTGCAGGTCAGATCTGTGGAGAGGCGACCCCGCGCACAGTCAGAATGTTTCAAGGTATTTTTGAGCAATAAAACCACCTGTAATTGAATAAACTTAAGCTAGATCTGTTTAATGTCATACTGTGGAATATTCCAGGCAGAGCAATGACATCTCCATAGAAACAAGCAGGTGACGGACCCCCAAACAGAAAGTTACATAGTGCACCTTTAAGAATAGCAACCATCTCTCCATCCATATTCTTTTAACAACTTCAGTGTCCAGTTGTCGTCACTAGCCACTACTTCTCCTCTTTGTGAATTGATGCCAACTTTCATTGACCGGATCGGCGTGAGTTTGACCCCCAGACAACCCCGGCGTCCGTCAGGTGAAACCCCCCTCCCCAGCTCCCTCCTTGGGCTGGAGCTTTGGATGAGACAGGGCGTACCACCAAGGGCCTGACCCAAACCTAACCCCAACATTTCCACACGCCCAGGCCATATTGACTTTCCCCGTGGAGCGTGATTGTGCTTGTTTATGCCTCATCCGTCTTTGGCCATCTTTCACTAAGTTGCGGTTAACCTTGGCCTGGAGTTTTTTGTGTTTTTTTTTTTTTTTTTTCTTTTTTTGGCGGCAACAGTTAAGAGACGTGTCCTCTTGGTGGAATACCAAGTTATAGCTCATGGGTTTTACTTTCCTGAAGTGTGCACTATGTAATTATGTGGCGGGCCATCTATCTGATTTCTTGGAGATGGAATGTTCCGCGGTATGACATTAAGCTTATCAATCTCCATGGAAACAAGCAGGTGATACAGTAGGCCTCAGCTAGCTTTTTGTTATTGTTCGTTCATCGTTACTAATTTTGTCGTTTTAGATATAATTTATAAAGGCTAATACAAAAGCTTAATTTTTTTTTGTGTTGATTTTCTTTAACACACGCACACACATACACACACATAAATGCACAAAACAAAACAAACGGAAAAACTGGCATTCTTCTTCTGGGCAGGCTTACATCTCCACAAACCTGACTTTTATTTGACCTGCTTGTTTCCATGGAAATGCTGTTGCTTTGGCTAAAATATTCCATAGTATTGCAAAAAACATATCAATTACCATGCATGGACAATGTTCCAAAGGATGGAACATACTCAAGTAAAAGTACTCCAGTAAAAATACAAGTATACTGTCTAAAAACTACTACTAGTTAAGAGTAAATGTAACCTTTGCCCCCTCCTCTGGGCTTCTATAAATTCTACTTATCAAATTTGCTATAAATCATCGTGTAATCACATCTAACTTTAAACACTGACATATTTCCTCAGGGTGTATTTTAATATTCAGCTATTTTATATCCATGTTCCTAATAGTTTCCCATTCAATCTCAGCGTAGTCTACTTTTTGTCAATTATTCTTTGCCTCGGGCCATTTTAATACTTGTCACTTTCATCATCACTAATGAATGCTAATCAAAGTGACTCATTCCAATCCACAATAGATTAATTATGTAATTTCATTTTATTCTGTTTTAACAATTCACAAAGAACTGTCACATTGTGTGGCTATCCGCGAAGTTCCAAAGTTTGTCTCTGTGTAACAATGTTGTTATTTCAAGTGCACATGACAGGTTTTCATGTTTTTCTAATTATGACTTGGATTGGTGGGATCGCACCAGTGGTCAGTATTTATCATAGTTTTACATCAGTTAAGAGGCATTTTGTGTAAAACAGGAGGTCGCAGTGAATTCTAAAACAGAATACTTCAAACTATGTCATCAACACCAAAAATTCCATCCAAAAAGCGTGTCGTCACAGAGAGCGAGCACGCACTTGATCAACCTAAGTCACACGTTTTGTTTCATTCATTAGAGTTCTTCTCTTAAATGGAAAACACTCCTTACACCTCGTGATGTCATGTGCTAATACAGGAAATGCTCCACTGTGTTTTTAAACTTTATACACATCCATTCATTTTCTTCCGCTTATCTGGGGCCAGGTCGCGGATGCAACAGTCTTCCTTCACCCCGGACACTTCCTCCAGCTCCTCCGGGGGGACCCCAAGGCGTTCCCAGGCCAGCTGAGAGACATAGTTCCTCCAGCGTGTCCTGGGTCTTCCTTGGGGCCTTCTCCCAGTGGGACATGCCTGGAACACCTCCCGAGGGAGGCGTCCAGGAGGCATCCGGAACAGATGCCCGAGCCTCAGCTGCTTCTCTCGACATGGAGGAGCAGCAGCTCTACTCCAAGCTCCTGCCGTGTGACTGAGCTCCTAACCCTATCTCTAAGGGAGCGCCCAGCCACTCTGCGGAGGAAACTCATTTCGGCCGCTTGTATGCGCGATCTTGTCCTTTCGGTCATTATCCAAAGCTCATGACCACAGGTGAGGGTACACATCACTAGAATAATTTGGATGATTTCAGTCCTGGGATTTTTCTTTTTTTGTTAACTTGAAAACTACCACTACATGACATCACAAGGTGGAACACAACTTTGGAGATGTAGACAGACTAATAATAAAAGGTTGCTCAAACATGTGCGAATGATAAAAAAACACAACTCCAGGTCTGTTTTTATCACATTCTAACATGGCTCAAAGCGCTAAAGAGTCAGTTTTGCACAATATATATGACCTTTAGCAATAAAATTGTACTTCATTATAGTGTTTTTACTTTTGCACTTTGCTACTTTCCACTATTGCCAACCAGACAAAGCACACACTTAAAAGACTCGTTCCAAGCTAATCCAAAAATCATGAGCTTTGTCGACACTGTGACATCCTGATATCTGTTTTTTAATAAAATCCACTATATGGGTGATGAATCCACCAGGCCCTCCAGCGCAGCCCGAGTCTCCATCCAGATATTATTGGAAATCAGTGCTCGGAGCTACGTCGGCAGGAGATTCATTAGCCTTTTCGCTAAGCCTTAAAAATGACAAAGTAACAAGATATAGCTGTATTGTCAGACTGAAGACGGATTTTTCAACCTCCTAGATGCTTCCGAGTCCGATGCTATCCGTTATTTTCTCCTAGAAGAAATTATGTGCATACAGTTTAAAGCCTAGTACATAAAAATCATGAGAAAAAGTGATATTGGCGGCTGTGTTTTATGTCAGAATTCTCAACGGTACTTCTTGGCAAACGGCTTTATTTAAAAGTATGGAGGATAAAAAATGAAGTCCTGTTTTATATTTGGAAAATTATGCCGTGGTTAGGAGGATATTTTGAGCGATGTGCTTGGAAATGTTACAGTGAATATATTTAAAAGGACTTGTACCTGATTTTTCCCCATGTATTTGAGCAAAATTGCCTTGCTTCAGTACAGATATATCGTATAAGCAGCTTGAGGTCAATATAAGTCTGCTGTGTATTGCTTACATCTAATTATAAAGCATTTTATTACACGAGAATCAGGAAGTATGTGTTAGCATGCTATTTTTACCTTGAAAAGTTATTTTGAACAGTTTCCAGTGGTCACGCAAACCCTGCATATTTAGGCTCACACTGAAAAATCTCCAGTTGTTGTGATGTCATGTGGTAATACAGGAAGTGCTCCAAATATTTTTAAACTCTATACACCTTTCATTCAATCATTTGGATAATTTCTGCCCTGGGATTGCCAATCTCTACAGAACGAAAGGTAAAGGTTGATGCTGACTTGAAAACTACAGCTTCATGACATCACAAGGTTGAACAGAGCATTATGAACCTTGGAGATGTAGACGGACTAATAATAAAGGATTATTCAAATACGTACGAATGGAACAAATCACAAATCCAGGTATGTTTTCGACGAGGTAACATTATAATATGACTTAAAGTTCACAAGAATCCATTTTGCAAGACCTTTACGAGCTCATTTTACAATATTTCTATACTGGGTCAAAACAAATTTTACTTTGCTGCGAGAAAAAACTAAATCTGGTACAACCTCTTAGCTTGTTATTGAATACCAGTTTATTCTTCTAACAGCCCCACAGCTCTATACCTTATCTTTCCTATTGAAATCTTGTTAACCCTCACTAAAAGCATTCCGAAGTCAACTCCTGTGTCTTTAGCTGCGACTCCCTTCTGATGGATTAACGTCCACAGAAAGAGTTAACGCACAGGAAATCCACTCACCGCGGGCTGCTTTTCGACGCCTCTTGACCACAACGGCCATTAACCCTTGCCCCCCTCCCTCCACGCCGCTCCTGGACGCCGTAATGAGAGGCTGGTTCAGGCCGTTACCTCAAATCACCCCCGATCAACTGGGAATCGAAGTGCATTGATTGCCATTAGGGCGTTGGTGGTCGGCAGATTGACCGGAAAGGGAAGGTTACGGTAACTATGGAGCGGTGTTTAGCTTTCCACAGCTGTCGCTAATGAGAAGGAGCTAGTGATTGATGCTAGCAGAGGCGCTAACCACAAATGGAGGAGCAAGAGGAGAGTTGTTAGGGCAACGGTTGAGTGAACGTTTGAAATTAGGATTTAAAAGTGCACTGTGTAACTTTTCTGGTGGAGGATCCGTCTAATGCTTTTCTCCATGGAGATGTTATTGCTTTGTCCGGAATGTTTCACAGTATCTTTATGGAGATCAAACCAGACCAAGTTACAGGTCAGATCTGTAGAGAGGCGCCCCTGCTCACAGTCAGAATGCCTGTTTTAATAGTTTTTGTTTTTGTTTTGTTTTTTTCCACAAACTTTGTTTATTAAACATTTTTAACATTAACAGACAAACAGAGTGCATTGTATTGAATAGTGCTATTACAGCTGTGACAGTAATACAGGACACATCTGTATGTCATCCACCCCATCCCTCCCGCCCTTCCCCCACCCACTGACCAAACATCCTATAATAATAATAATAATAATAATAATAATAATAATAATAATAATTAAATAAACAAATATAAAATAAAATAAAAATAATAAATAAATAAATAAATAAATAAGAATAAGAATAAAATAGTAATAATAATAAAGAAAAAATATATATATATTAAAAAGTAATTAATAAAAAAAGGAAAGGAGCCATTTTTATAGGTATTTCTGAGCTATAAAACCACCTGTAATTAAAAAAAAAAAAGAAGTAAGGTAGAGTTGTTTAATGTCTTACTGTGGAACATTTCAGGGAAAGCAATAATACATCCATGGAAACAAGCAGGTGACGGGCCCACAACTCAAAAGTTACATATTCCTATTCAGGAAAGGTTCATTTCTGTCCTGTAAATGTGACTTTTTTCATATCGATACCTGCTCAAATGAGTATCTAGTTTCGCTGATAGTTTTTGGATCGATTAGTATCTGATTTTCAATACTTTTCACAACCCTAGAAGAAGAACTTAACTTGTGTATATATTTTGGCCATCCATAAAGCGAATTTAAGGAACATCTTATTTCGTATTTCATTTTCTCCTATCAACCCAAAACATCCACCCACTTGTCTTCATGGAGGTACAGAAAATTAAGGCCATACTGTAGAACATTCCAGTCAAAGAAATAACATCTCCACGGGGATGAACAAGTCTCGTACTCTCTTCCAGAAAAAGTTACGCAGTGCGTTAAGTGTTAAGAAATACACTTTCAAACTAAATAACAAAACTAACTTTCCAACTTTTCCTGATCCTGATATCTTCTGTAGCAGCCATAACTTCTAACTTCTCTGGAGCAATTAGGAAGCTCTTCAAGAAAACCCCAACTCGTCTACCACCTCCACCATGACTTCGAAAAAACGACTTTGTGCCTACATTTTAATTACTCCCCCAAAGTATTTCACGTAAACAAAATGGCATCCACATCCATCCGCTTCTAATGAGCACCCCGTGTGATTGATGCATGCACAGCTCAGTGGAATTGGAGATCGCATCTGACTTCCTCAACGCGGGGGGAGTTACATTTTAGAGTAGCTATCTCGGATGGAAACTAGCCAAACTCATAACATCTGTAAGCACTGGAAGTCTAGCTAGTGTTGCTATACTGTATGTGTGTCCACTCATTTGGAAAAATCAATTATTTAAAAACAGAAAAACATGCTGCGTCTTTAATATTTTATACTATTCCTGGGTTTGTAATTTTAATTTTGTAGTAATCTCGTCATTCTGGTCAGAAGAGCAATAACGGTATGGGTAGTAGGGGTAGTAATTCAAGCAATGGCGAATTCTTAAATATATTTACGACATAGTTTTGACTTTTTTATAGTATAAATTGTGTGTTGTGTCACAGAGTTTTATGGACAAGAGTTGGCAAAATCTGGAGAAAAAAAAGTGAAGCTATTGATAAAGATGCTGGCTTGTAAGCGACCACAGGGCGTCACAACAAAATCAAAAATTAAATTGGAAAAAATAAACAAAAAAAATTAAATATGCGCAAATATGAACACAAATATGAATATAATAAGCCATACTTTTTTAAAATGTAGATGCTTGTAAATATTAAAGGGCCCGTACCATATTTTTCCCATATATTTGAGTAAAGTTTGTCTTGCCACAGTACAGATATATTGTATAAGCAGCTATTGAGGTCAGAATATGTCTGCTGTGTACTGTATTTATCTAATTAATTGTTTTATTGCCCAGGGATCAGGAAGTGTGCTGTAGCATGCTAGTTGTTAGTTCTCTGGCCTGTACAAGTTATGACATGTGCTCAGAATCTGATTACGCTACTAATAATTAGCTAATTAGTTAATAATAACTGCACCTTAATTAGCCTTAATAAAACTTAAAAACTTAAAGCCACAGTATGCAACTTTTTAACCAGAACTTGTACTAAAATAAAAACAAGCATTTTGTTTCTAAAATGAACTAGTTCTGTTTTTTTGTTTTTTTTAATTTTTAAGACAGTTAAAACCAGCTACAGCGTCTTTAAATGTGTGTGAATCTTAATGCGAAATTATAAATCACAAAACTAATCTCAAGCGCGATGAGATAAAACAAAACTATGCATCCCAAAACTGAGCTTGTTGTGCGTTTGAGAGGTAGAGTCCTGTTTTTACCGTGGCTGTGATTTGATCTGGAGAGGCAGAGTCTGGGTGGTGGTTTTGTTGTGTGCCATCAGACTGAACAGAGCGGGCTTTCTGCATTGTCCGTTCACATGTCCCTGCGTCTTTCATCTCTGCCTGTCTCTGCTTGTACTCAGCCCAGCACCGCTCTACGGACAGAATGAGAGACTATTTGATGTCACCAAATGGAAAAGTATATGGACTTTTATTCACATCTGACTTGTATTTTGGATTCAGGATTTGACTGAGCTCGTAAAAAGGACTATAATAAGCAATATTCAGGTTGTTTAAGCTATTTAAAACTATCTTAAAACATGAAAAACAAAAGTAGTTTGTTTTAGTTCGTTCCTCACTTATCTTATGCATTCTGAGCGTCCTAATTATTCACAGTGATGAGTTTATAGCATGCTAACAGTGAACTTCCTGATCGGACATTAAAACGCTTGGTAAGTAGATGCAAACAGTACACAGCAGACTTATTTTGACATCAAGTAAAAAGACAGTATTCAGAAGGACAACAGACTAGTAGTAGGTGTAGTAGAAGTAGTGGTAGTAGTGGTGGAAGTTGTAGTAGTTGTTGCAGTAGCCTAGTAGTAGTAGCAGTAATAGTGGTAGTTGTAGTAGTGGTAGTAGTAATAGTGGTGGTGACAGCAGTAGTAGTGGTAGTAGTTGTAATAGTGGTATTAGTAATAGTGGTAATAATAGTAGTAGTAGTAGTAGTAGTAGTAGTAGAGGAACAGTTTCTTTATCTACTCGGCAGGTCCTGGTTCAATTCCCAGTGCTGCTTCATTTGTGCAGGTTCGTCCTCGTCTTCATGGATCTGCTCAGATCTCATTGGTCAAGCCACATCTCCAAATCCAACAGAAATAATAAATAATAAATAATGTTTATATAAAAACGCATACGGAAACACATTTGCATCCAGTGAAAGAAGACGTCTCCAACTGCATTTGAAATACCCACGGGACACTAGTATATAATGATGTTACATATATGAATATTATGTAGTACAGTACACTCCAGGAGGGTAAAACACAGTATTCTCACAAGACCTTAGCATGTGTTATTATAGAATGTGAATCCACAAATGTGCTGTGGGAGAGAAGGAGCCTCACTGAAGTAAGAGAGATATTAAAATGAGAGGTATTATCATTGCGGGATAGGGCGTACTTTATTTAATATTACTATTTCATATTTTAAGGAAACTAACCACTATCTTCAGAACATAATTTATCAGTGAAAGAACATTTTATTTAATACTTTTTGGACAAAAATGGCTCTTTACAGCACGCTAAATGTCATGCCAACCTTATGCTAATTATACTACTACCATACTTCTACCACTATGACTACTACTACTACTACCACCATCACTACTACAATTACTACTAACTTTCTACCCCAACACCAACAATGCAGACAAATAAGCAAATAAACAACTTAACATACTACTACTACTACTACTACTACTACTACTACTACTACTACACTAACAATGCACCCAAATAAGTTAATAAACCACCCAACATACAAAAGGTACTTCTGTTACTCCCGGGCGAACTTTATGCTACTACTACCACTACTTCTACAATTACTCCAACAACAACAGCGCACACAAATAAACAAATAAACAACCCAACATACAAAACATACTTGTGTTAGTCCCTGGCTCAGCTTTAGTATTCATGGGCCCACTCTGCCAGCATGTTGTCTGCGTGCACATCCTGCCGCCACAACACCAATTACAAGAGCGCTGCCTGGCTCGCCTAATATAAATGTAAATCAGCCTTTTAACTTGTACACAAGAACTCCTGGGCGCGCCGGGGTGGTTCCAGGGTGCAGGAGGGGGTTGGTAGTGAAGAGGGGGGCTTCCATGCCATTACCATCCGCCCTCTTCCCATCACAAAAGCTGTTGTGGTGAATACGGCGGTGCAGTTCCCAGTGGACACTTGTTTAGGGGTTTTTGTTGTTGTTTGCTCTCCAGGCGCCATCCAGGAATGAGCAGGTCTGCAGGAGGGCTGTCAGTTTGGAGTGGACCGGGGAGAAAAGAATTACAGTTTGGAGTTTTATTCCTTTTTTTTCCTTTTAGAATTTCTTTATGGTGATTATAAACAAATAAATACAATACTGCACTTTAAAATGTCCATAATACAAAATAGAGTGTCGCAAATCCATGTCAAAGAATGACTCAGGCTTAGGAACTAGTAGTAATTTGCTTTTACTGCAACAAGCTGTGGACCTAAATAAAAAAGCCCTGAGCTGATCCATGATGTTTTGAAAGTGGAGCAGGTTAAATTAGGCTAAAACAGTAGCTTCCAGCATCGAAGTTGATTGGCTGCAAACAGAAGCCAAAATACGTGGGAGCAAACATTTTGAGCTCAAGAAGTCAAAATACAAATCCAGTTATATTTTTGATGAGGACACAACATTATCATATGGTTAAAAACTCAAAAAGCAATTTACAGCATTGTCTTTCCACTTTTCTCTCTTTTCTTTCAGCCATCTAGTTCTCAAATAAGTTTAAATAAAAGTATTTAACAACATGTATTATACCGAATTGACTTTTTGACATAACATAGTTCCCTAATAAAAAACAAGCCTGAAGTTGTGTTTTTCTTAATTCCTTGTCCATTAAGTCTGAATCCTTGTTTAGTAAGTTCCCATAAAAACATACGGATTTGAAATTCCCAGGTTTGTGTTGCCATCAAATCGAGTTCATTGCGACCACACGCCTCTGTTCTGTTATGTCTGAAAATGTTGCTAACTTGAGTTGTTTTTGCTTTTTTAGATGCAGTCCTATCCTAGATCCCAGTATTGTAGATATACTAAACCAATGTGTCTGTTGTTTGCTCTATATTGTCTATTGTCTGTAAGTTCTGTAACATAAAATGCCAAAGCAAAAGGTACAAAGATCATGTTTAAGGACCAATAAAAGTACTATTAGTTCTTTAAGATGATAAAAGGTGTAGCTTTTCTGTCTGCCCACACAAACACAGCAGACAGTGTTGAGACAGCGGCCACTCCAGTCCTCTGACCGCTGCCTTTAACTCCAAACACTTAGAACAGTCTAGAAAAGCTCCCATCATCACTCTGTACTGCTCCCATGATCCTTCACCCACTGCAGGCTGGCCCCGTCTGAGCGCACTCCATTTAATCTTCCCTCATTATTTTTCCATACCATAAACTGGAGGTGTAGCGAGGGTATGTGCTACCGGAGGCATCTTGTTTTAATGGCTTCCGGAACAATCTCAGAAGGAATAGAGCTGTGTCTGGACATAATATCAGTTACATTTATATGAGTAAAATCTTGAGTACTATTATCACGTCATGCATTTTAATTTAGAGTATATGATTTTAGTTTATTTAGAATAACTTTTAATGCTCAATATGATTCACTGTTTTTTACATTTCCTGTATTTTTTGTTTATGGCTCTTTTGACTGTTTTAAAGGTGCAAAGTCTTCATGGAGATGTGATCGCTTTGTCTGGAATGTTTCACAGTATGGCATTAAACCTTTCTAGCTTCATGGAGAGCAAACCAGACCAAGTTACGGGTCACATCTGTGGAGAGGCGACCCCGCTCACAGTCAGAATGCCTGTTTTTCTGGGTATTTTTGAGCTCTAATACCATCTGTAAGTGAATAAATGTAAGGTAAAGCTGTTTAATGTCACACTGTGGAACATTCCAGGCAGAGCAATGACACAAGCAGGTGACAGACCCTCAACCAAAAAGTTACATAGTGCACCTTTACCTTTTATCAATATTATTCACTGTTTCGATCTTTCCTGTATCTGTTTATTGCTCTTTTGACTGTTTTTATATTTCTTTTGTAAAATACTATATAAAAATGTATTATTATTATTATTATTATTATTATTATTATAGGCACTGTATTGGATTGTTACTTAAAATGCGAAAAACAGACCTAGTTCCATTTTTTTAAAAGTTTGCAGTGATCCAAAGTTATTGCTCGCTTACCTTATGCATTCTGAGCATCCTAACTTTTCAAAACTTTCCGAGACCAGAACAGACTTTGCCATCTCGGTATTTCTAACAGAAACTAGCATGCTAAGTGTGCACTTCCTGATGATCGGACTAAAATATATCGGACTATATAATAAGATGTAGACTCAAGATCTGCTTATACAATCTGTACTGGGGCAAAGACAAATTTTGCTCAAATACATGGAACAAAATCAGATACAGGCCCTTTAAGTGACAACAAAAGCTAAACATGCAATAATTTTAGATTTAAAAAAAAAATCTAAACTGAATAATACTCATAAAGAAGCTGTTTTCTGGCGTAAAGAAGTTTTATTTTCATTTACTTCTTTTACAATTTTTTACTTTTGGTTTTCAAAGGCAGTGATCTGACATGTTTTTTGAAATCGAGACATTTCAGCTTCCATCCCAAAGCCATTATTAATCTGAAGAGTGACAATTATTCCGTATTTTAACCCACTTCTGACAAACATAAAAAAAATAAAAACATTTCATTTTTACTTTTCAATCGGCTTCTTACTTTTGAAATCTTTTTTTTTATTATTTTTATCTCCTTCTTTGGCTATAGTAACTGGCATTTCCTTATATAACCTCACTTCTGATAGTCATGCCTTGTGAACTTTCCATGTTTTTCATCAAAGATCTACTTCCTGTAACAGCTAAGTAAGATTGATTGATTAACTGACATTCATGAGTCCTTTGTATCTTGACACCTGCCAGTTCCTGCAAGATTCAGCAATTTCCACTCCTGATTAAATGTCATCAGAAGCCAATCACAGTATATTTCTGTATCGACATTTGATTGTAATTTCCATAGTTCATTTTTACTGTAATCACTGATTTGTGGAAGCTGCTGTTATCATATATGTCAATCATGTTGTGTTTTTAAAAAAGGTGCACTATGTAGCTTTTCTGGCGGAGGGTCTGCTTGCAAGTTCTCTCTAAGCAAACATCATTGCTTTGCCAGATATGTTCCACAGTATAGCATTAAAACCGTTATAATTTGTCCTCTTTCAATTCTTCTGCATTCTGTTCAAACGCAGAAGGTTTGATAATCAGACCATTGATACTCTGCAGTGACATCACATTGGGGGAGTTCTGGACGTATGTTTATGAGAGAATGCTCAGAAGTTACAAAAGTTTTAAGATTGCCTGAAAAAATACAAAATGGATTAAAAAAAAAAAGTCTGGATCGATATGGGTGTTTGTGATCCTGTTTAGATGCTAATTTGTTTCAAGTGTCTCTCAAATGCTGAAGACATCGCCTCTCTAACCTGAATAATATAACTCATAAAGAAGCAAAAATGGCTGGCTTTTTTTTTTTTTTTTTCTGGCGTAAAAAGATTTGAAGTGGACTGTTTTTACTTTTGGTTTTCAAAGGCAGTTATCTGGGCATGTTTTTGAAATCAACAGTGGTATTTGAAAAGTTTGTTTGGCTAGTACTGTTATAAAGCACGGATGTAGGACCAAAAAGCAAACCAGAACTCAAGTAAGGTTAAGAGGTTTATTGCACAGATGGATATGGAAATGGGCAAAAGGGTCCGGTGGAGGTAGGCAGGCACAAGGCAGGAGGGTCCGGAGGAACACGAGCCACGAGAAGAACGGGGGAGCCGAGAGGGGAGATCCAGGGAGCACTAAAAACAAAAACTACAAAAGGTCCAGGAACAAACACAAAGCAGTTATGGTGGCCACTCCTCCCAGGCAGGTGAGACAAACACAGAAGGGAGGGCGAAAGTTAGAGACTGGAGGATGATGACAAATACACAATATGCGCCGCTGTCAAGTTGACGTGAAATCGCTGCAAACCAACTGCCCATTGAACTGTAACTGAATATCATTACTCATGCTCTGCCCTATCTATCTCCTTCTAATGTTCTGTCGTAATTCGTTTTAAATGCATGGCAGTTATTGATAAGAAGTAATTTCCCAATGCATTTTAAGCAACGTGTATTGATGTATGATTTCAAAAAGCAAATTTAAGTCTTAATTTGAGCCCACAATCGATAAGATCTGTGAGCTGCTGTATCTTCATCTTTGTCAGTTGGAGGGTCTGGCTGTGGTGGTGAAATCAATAACATTTAATTCTATGATCTTATATTATGGATGTTTCTGTCTCCATATGACCATTGGCTGTTGACCATTTAAAGCAGCGGTTTTCAAAGTTTGGGACAATATTATTGCACTGACAAAGAGGAACTTCTCAAAGTCCAGATTAGGTCCTTCATAAGTAAATCTATTTAAAACTAAGGCTACCATAGACGACGGCGGACAGAGAAAATAATAGACTCCAGAGATAGTTTGGGGGTAGAAAGCCAACAATACACTAACTGAATCGCTAATATTACAATTCCAGTATTAAAGGGCCCGTTTTAAGTTATTTTATGATCTGTTTTGTAAAGTACTAGTATCTTCATCAAAAACATACCTGGAGTTATGTTTTGCTTCATTCACACACGTTTAACACACAAACCCTGCATATTTAGGCTGAGTTCTTCTCAGTTCCACCTTGTGATGTCATGTGGTAATACAGGAAGGGCTCCACTGTGTTTCTAAAGTCCACCTTCACTAGAATCATTTGGATGATTTCAGCCCTGGAACTGTCATCACAAGGTGGAACAGAACAGTCTGAGCTTCAAGGTGCATTGCGTAACTTTTCTCGTCGAGGGTCCGTCGCCTACTTGTATCCATGGAGATGTTATTGATTGGCCTGGAATGTTCCATGGTACGGCATTAAACACATCTATCTAGCATTTATTCATTACGGGTGTTTTTTCTAATGTTCAAAAATGAAATGATTCCCTCTGTGAATAGGTTGTCTCTCCACAGATCTGACCTGCAATGTAGCCTATAGTTGCCTCGCTTGTGATTGAACATTGTAGACAAAGCAACAACATTTCTATGAAGACAAGCAGGTAACAGACTAATAATGCAGGATTACGCCACACTCCATGTCCTTCGTTACACCATGCAGGGATTTAAAACAATCAAGACCCTCCCCCACACACCCCAGACTATCCAGACTGAAGACTCAAGACTGAAGGCTGTAGACGTGCTCCTTGTCGCTCTACGATAAGCCCCACAGAATCCCCCAGGCGCGCAGGTTAACAGGGCCGGAGCGTGATAAACAGTGAAGCCCCCAGAACCTGCGAGCATAGTTTATTGTAGCCTTATCTAAAGCGATAATGGCACCGCTGGGGGTCCGGTAATGAGGGATGAGTGGGAGGTAACGTTATAAGAGGCGTTAATGTCAGATCAGATAGCTGCTCCGGGGAGAGGTAAGGGCCAAGCACGCTCAATATTTCTCTCCACGGTAGGTCCCCCGATCTGGAGAAAGGAGCTGAGTGGATTTAGGTGAAGGATACATAAGCTTTGGTGGTGGGTGGGCAAGTGGAAATGATGCGGATCGTGTGGCAGTGGGAAAGAATCTGAATTTAAGTCCAATGTAAGAGAACATTCATTGTCAAACGCGTACTTTTAGCACTGTTAATTAAGGCTGCAACCTCGTACAGTTTCTATTAGGAATGCATTGATCCAATACGGGTATCGGATATACTTAAAAATGTGCTGGAATGGATATCGGCTTCCAAATATCGGTTCAGACGATATCCTGGTTGGAAATTTAAAGTGCCTATGACAGGTTGGACCACGCAGTTAATTAAAACAGTTAAGATCATTTATATTTACGATCTTACAAAACATTTTACACCTTCTTTCCCAGTTTGGCCAGTTTTTAGGTTTCAAATTTTTACTTCCTGGTTAAAAATCATGACATCACGCTAGGGAATTTCATAACGGTTACCTAGCAACCATGATGTGGAGTAGGCCTTTATTATTTGACCTATACATTTATAAGAAAACACTTTTATTTGGTTGAAATTGCATTTAAAGTATCAGAAAAATGTGTTTTGTAAGTCTAAATTTATCTCCAAAACAGAACTCTTTACTTCCTGTAATTTTCAATATATTTTTCAATATTTTTTTAAAACTATAATATATATGTACAACAGGTCTTATCCCATCAAATTAAGCAGAAATTAGAGAATGACTTTTTACTGGTCATAGTCTGCCCATAAAGTCTCATAATGTTTGGACTTATTTACGCAAAGTTGTTCAGTAGTTGCATGAGGGATAAGCAACAGCTCCATGAACCATTGGGATCAGATTTGTTATATTTTATTTTTGTTTTAAGGAAATAAATGCTATTTTTAGTCTCTGCACTGGTATTTGTTGACATGGGGCATCTTACTTACTTACTTCGATCCATAGTGTATCCATAGTAACACACAAACCCTGCATATGTAGTAAAAGTAGTGTAAAAAAGTAACTGTTAAGCTATTACTTCATGACATCACAAGGTGGAACAGAGCATAATAATAAAAGATTACTCCAGCATGTGTAAATGAAGGTTTTGCAAGTGGGCAGGCGTGGGGAAGAATCAGAATTGAAATTGATGATTTGCTATTGAAAACTTTCACTTTTCGCTTTTCATTGCGGCTTCAAGATTGATCTCAGCCAAATTGAAATTGCATTTGAACACAATTAGCAAAACGCAAAGGCTGCAGTTTTTGAAGTGCCATTGATTTCCTCCACAAACAAAAACAAAATATTTTACTCTGGATAAAAAAAAAAAAAAAACTAACAAAGACAACACTGTGATAGACACGACCAGCCTTCCTGAGATTTCCTGTTCCAAACAAATCATTGACTAGAAGATACTAAGATTTGAAAGTTAAATATACCTTTTTTTGTAGTAAATGTAACCTGCTTGTTTTTATGGATATGAAATATTCCTTAGTATGACGTCAAACAGCTCTACTTTACATTTATTCAATTACAGGTGGTTTTATAGCTCAAAAATACCTAAAAAAACAGACATTCTGACTGTGAGCGGGGTCGCCTCTCCACAGATCTGACCTGTAACTCGGTCTAGTTTGGTCTAACATCTCTATGGAGAAAAGCATTTGACGTGCCCCCACCAGAAAAGTTACACAATACACCTTTAACTGAACTGTACTTTTATTTAAAAAAAAAAAAAAAAAAATCAGCTATAGGTACTCAGATTCTGACTGGTTCTGAGCAGGATACTGAAAAGAAATGTAAAAATTAGAAACCGTTTCTTTTCCGATACTGAGGAAGTGCACAGTTAGCATGCTAGTTGTCAATAGCATTATTTATGACAGTAAAAGTCTGAATACATATTAAGTAAGTGAGTGAGGAATAACGTTGGAACACTGCAAACCGTTACAAATGAACTCGTTTTGTTTTTCACGTTTTAAGACAGTACAATTCTTTCTTTTAATGAGACTTTTTCAGTTTTTATTTTTCCCTGGAATCTGAAAATACCATTTTGTTTGGTTATGTGGTAGAAAAGTGGTGATTTGAGCGCACATACAAAAGCGGGTTATCTCTGGGTTCTGGCTGTGTACCACGAAACACATATTGTTGCTGCAAAATAGGATTCCAAAGTTGAGTAGATTGTCTGATATTATCTTTCTCCTTTTTTTGTGGGTGGCTTGTGTGAAAACGATGCTATCTCCACCGTCTGTCTATCTCTGGATTTCCCACATCTTTATCGGGGAGTAAACAGTAAAGGATCTTGGCGTCTTCCCTTTTCCTTTTTGGCTTTTTTCTATGTTTTGTCCAGGACTACAAGATTAATCTCACTCGAATTACAGAATTATCAAATCGCAGAGGCTTGTCATTTTTAAAGTATTATTTGAAGTGCCATAGATTCCTCCATAAACAAGACTCTTGATTCACAGACCAAATAGGGAAATAAAAACACCAGGATCATGTAGCTCGAATTAATACAAACATTTTTTAGACTGTGTTCTTTTCTAACACTATGTTCTACGTTGTGATGTCATGTGGCAATACAGGATGTGCTCCACTGTGTTTTTAAACTCCATACAGCTTCTCTAGAATCATTTGGATCATTTCAGCCCTGGAATTCCCCAAAAAAATAAAAGGTAACAGGTATCTATTAACTTGAAAACTACCGCTTCATGACATCACAAGGTGCAACAGAAGATTTTGAGCTTTGGAGATGTAGACAGACTAATAATAAAAGACTACTCAGACATAAAACAAAACAACTTAAGGTATGTTTTGATGGCGGTGCATTGTGTAACTTTTCAGGCAGTTTTTTTTTTTTGATAGAGATGTTATTGCTTTGTCTGGAATGTTTCACAGTATGGCATTAAACCTTTCTATCTTCATGGAGATCAAACCCGACCAAGTTACAGGTCAGATCTGTGGAGAGGCAACCCCATATCGCAGTCAGAACGCCTATTTTTCTAGGTATTTTGAGCTAGAAAACCACCTGTAATTTAATAAATATAAAATAGAGCGGTTTAATGTCGTACTGTGGAACACTCCAGGCAGAGCAATGACATATCCATAGAAACAAGCAGGTGACGGACCCCCAACCAAAAAGTTACACAGTGCACATAATTTTGCGTAATATAGGACCGTACAGCCCGATTGTGAAGCAGCTGGAGATGCGCTGGATGGTGAGTGGGCACCAGAAGGACGTCCCACTCGTAGATCATGTTGAGTTACCGTAGCTTTGTAGCTTGCCCCGTGGCTCTGCTTTGTTTTATCTTCAAGACTTTTCAGAGGCCTCCACACCTCCTGACGCCCCCTCTCCACCCAGACGAGAAACACACAGAGACCAGCTAATCACCAGAGAAAGGCCCCCAGCAAAGACAATCAGAGAAACAGGTCTTTTGTTGTGGAGTTGGATCAGCGATATCGGTTAATGAACATGGATGTAATTGAGTGCTGTTTACTTGTTTTCAAATCAAATCTATGTTATTGCTTTTTATAGAAATTGCACAGAGTCCTTACTATATCTTCCTATGCGATTTGATTTGCGATTTATGTTTTAATAATAGGATTCTGAGTTCAAAGTTCACATTTTAAACAGATCTAGAAGAATTGACAAAAATCTGAATGGCTAATCTAATAGAAAAATCGCATGCGTTTGTACAGATGTAAACTAGAGGGTTGGCGTTTTTTTATTCAGAGAAAGGCAAGATATTTTGTTGTTTGTGAAGGAAATTATGGTAATTCAAACTCTTTGCCATTTGCTACTTGCGTCCCTTCAAATTTTGATTAGATTGCAATTGATCTTTCAGCCGTAGTGAATATATATTAAAGTTTCAAGAGTTACAGAGTCGTTTTGTTTGGGTGCTCCAGTTTCCCCTATCTTCAAAAAGATGTAGAATTGAAAAAAAAATAAATAAATAAAAATAATACAACAACAATTAATTATGAATAATTTGAAGGGTTATTGAAATTAGTACCCAAATTTCACAATCTGTTGACAGAAATCGTTTATGTTTTGCGGTACTAAAGTGAGAATTGCAACCAACATCTTGCAGTGTCTTGGACCTATTTCCAGATCAAGGGTACCTATTTTAAAGGTACATTGTGTAACTTTTCTGATAGAGGGTCCGTCACCTGCTTGACTCCATATTTTTTTCTGAAATGTTCCACAGTATGGCATTTAATTTAACTATCTCCATGGAGACAAGCAGGCCGCATCACCAGGCCAAGTTACAGGTCAGATCTGTGTAGAAGAGGACCCGTTGACAGAAATTTTGCATGTTTTTGCTGTTTTTTGAGTTATAAAAACACCTGTAATTGAACAAATACAAGATATATTTGTTTAATGCCATACTATGGAACATCCCAGACAAAGCAATATGATCACCATGGAGACAAGCAGATGGCGGACTCTCTAAAAGTTACACAGTGTACCTTTAAGCAATTTGGCAGAGCTCCCACGCAGACAGAGGGAGAACATGCAAACTCCTGTATCCTATATCTATTTCCATGGAAACGAGATCTGTTAGCGAAACCATCCTTTTGTCGTCCCTCTCTTCACCTGCAAATAAAGAGCTTTAGTGCTTTCATTTAGTTCGACTTGCTGGAATATCTGAATAAATTCATCACAAATGGCTCCAATATTGTAAAGTAATAAGGTAGACAAAGCAAATTGGATTCCTCTAACTTTGAACTAATGGGAGTTTGGCAAGATTTCCGTGCTTCTCCGGAGACCACGAATCTTAAGGCTTTTGGTGGTCCCTGCACGCCACTCCAGGATTAGAAGTGGGAATAACTAAGACAACTTCTTGAAATAATGGCACATATTAAATCTCCCACTTGAGAAAAGCAGCAGTCATTAGCGGAGGCAGCCTACAATCCGGATAAAATGAATGGATGCATTATTCATTTGTTGTCATCAAAAAGCAGCTAGCTAGCGAGCGAGCGGAGAAGCGTGGAGTGTTTCATGTGCCGGGGGTTTTCTGAGAGACTGCTCCCAATCAGCTCATATCCACATATCCGTTCTCAGGCTGTAATATAAAGAAAATGAATAGATATGATGATATACTGTTTATATAAATGGACATAGATAACCCACTAGCCGCCACACTCCAAATTATTGGGTTTCAGATGACATCATTAATATTTAATACAGTTGGTGGCAGCTAAAATTAATATTGTTAAAATTAAGGATCCACCCATCCAGCTTTTTTAGTTCTCATTTCTGATTTTGATAGTATAGCTTCAGGTATCTGCAAATACCTGAGCAGAGACTGAGAACAACATTTATTTTCTTAAAACAAAAATAAAATAAGATAAAACTGATCCAAATGTGTTCTTTATCTCTTACGTAAACACAGAACAACTCTGTGTAAATAAAAATTTAAACATGAGGTCAGCTATGTACGATACCAGTATCGGCTCAAACGATATTTGGGAGCCGATAACCGATCCAGCTCCAATGTCCAATACCGGTATCGGCTCAAACGATATTTGGGAGCCGATAACCGATCCAGCTCCAATGTCCAATACCGGTATCGGCTCAAACGATATTTGGGAGCCGATAACCGATCCAGCTCCAATGTCCAATACCGGTATCGGCTGAAACGATATTTGGGAGCCGATAACCGATCCAGCTCCGATGTCCAATACCGGTATCGGCTGAAACGATATTTGGGAGCCGATAACCGATCCAGCACCAATGTCCAATACCGGTATCGGCTGAAACGATATTTGGGAGCCGATAACCGATCCAGCACCAATGTCCAATATCGGTATCGGCTGAAACGATATTTGGGAGCCGATAACCGATCCAGCACCAATGTCCAGTACCGGTATCGGCTGAAACGATATTTGGGAGCCGATAACCGATCCAGCACCAATGTCCAGTACCAGTATCGGATCGGTGCATCGCTGGTTAAAATTTTTGTTGTAATATAGCGAGTTCGGGGGTCGCTAATAGAAACGATCAGGTTCAACAGTTATTTCCTGGCAAAGTACTAATTACTACGAGAAAAGTATCTCTGTTCAAAGTTCACATTTTAAACACGTCCAGAAGGATTGACTAAAAGACTGAAATATGACCAGACAAAATCACATTTCAGATCATGTTTGGGGATCTAAACTACAGGTTTAGCAGTTTTTATATGGAATAAAAGAGGATTATTTTGTAGCTCATTGGCTAATTCCACAGAGACAAGCAGATGGCAGATCCTCCACCAGAGAAGTTACACAGTGCTCCTTAAATGTTCTTAAATGAACTTTCTTTTACTTGTTCTCGTGTCCGTCTGTATAAACTTTTTTCGCTCCCTCTGTCGAAGCGGGTCAGACGTATGGCCATGGTCAGCCTACGTATCTTTGGACCACATTGATCCAAACGCCTATGTGAAAGAGTCTCGCTCCTGTCCTCAAGCAAAGTTTTTTCAGCCATTTGAAAGTCTTGCTAGCGCAGATTCAGGACTATAAAACAGCACAGAAAACCTTTAGCCCCACGCGCTTTAGAGATCGATATCGGAGTCAGGAGGTAAACCCAGAAGGCAAATAAAAGTCTTCAGCAAAAAAAATAATAATAATAAAAAAGATGATAAAATTCACAATAGTGGCTAGCTCGGATGTAAACCGGGCTTATGTGATTATCTGATTTGTAACTTGGCCTGTTGGCGTCACCTGCTTGTCCCCAAAGAGATATGTACTTTAAATGGATTCTTATCAGCTTTAAGTCATGTTAAGTCATCAAAAACATACCTGGAGTGTTTTGTTTCATTCACACATGTTTGAGTAAACCTTTATTATTAGTCTGTCTACATCTCCAAAGCTCAAAATGCCTCTATTCCAACTTGTGATGTCATGAAGTGGAGGTTTAACAGCTACCTTTTATCTTCTGTTCAGCAGGGATTGGCAATTCCAGGGCTGAAATTATCCACATGATTCTAGTGAAGGTATATGGAGTTTAAAAACACAGTGGAGCAGTTCCTGTTTTACCACATGACATCACAAAGTGGAAATACGTCAAATCAAATAATATGTCACCTGTGACTTCAGCTGCTTCCATGCATAGAGATAGATAAGTTTAACGCCATACTGTGGAACATTCTAGGCAAATCAATAACATCTCCATGGAGAAGAAGAGGTGGCTGACAAACCAGAAAAGTTACATAGTGCACCTTTAAGTATGGTTTAAAAAAGGTATATTTTCTAGTGCATAAGTGAGTTTTTTTTTTTCTTTTTTTGGCCCTAACCTTTCCTTTTTATTTACTTTATTTATTTATTTTATTTATTTATTTATTTATTTATTTATTTATTTATTTTATGTTATTATTTTTAGTTCCTTTAAAAAATACATTATGCAACAAGTTCAGCCTTAGGATTTTTTTCATTTTAACAATTATTCCAGTTTCCATTTCTATCATTTCTTCCAGCCATATTTATAACCTTATCAGAACTCTTTCGTTGCTCTCCCTACACACATACATAGTTTTAAATTCCAGTCAGGTCACAGTGCAATTCAGAGCGTTATATCTGATAGAATAAAAGCATCTATATTTCTTCCACGGACAAGGCTGAACCATTTGTACGACTATGGCTGGTTCTTGTGCTGTTTTAACTTAACTTCGCACCGGCACATCCCTGCATCTTTATAAAGTCACCACATTTTCATATAATATATTTTCACCACATCTTTTTATCATCCCAGTCTGAAATCTTCAATCCGGGGGAATAAAGAGCCAGACCTATTCTGCAAAATCAACTTTTCAGAGATTGATGTTGTTGTTTTCTTTTCTCATTTACCCTCTCGAAGTTGTATTTAGAGTGATTCATGCATGTTTGAGTCATCTTTATTCGCCCGAATTCAAGACGTCATTGCTCTGATCTTCCCCCGTTTTCACCACCAACGTTATAAACCCACTGCTACTTTGTTCTGAAATTTTACAAAACACAATTTTCCAACTTGTTTCTTTTATTACGTGATTTTAGAACAATATTGCAATTTAAAATGTCCAAAAAATACATCCTAATGATCTATGGGTGTCATAGATTACAACTATGATGCCATTATAGTTAAAGGTCCTATATTACGCAAAATGTGTGAGCTTTAAGTCATGTTAGAACATTGTTGCCTCATCAAAAACATATCTGGAGTTGTGTTTTGTTGCATTCACACGTTTTTGTCTACATCTCCAAACCTCAAAACGCTCTGTTCCACCTTGTGATGTCATGCAGCGGTAGTTAACAGCTCCTTTTTACCTTTTGTTCAGTAGAGATCGGCAATTTCAGAGCTGAAATCGTCCAAATGATTCTAGTGAAGGTGTATGGAGCACTTCCTGTTTGCTACCACATGACATCACAAGGTGGAACAGTGGAGTGTTTTCCGTTTTGAGAGAACAACTCAGCCTAAATCTGCAGGGTTTGTGTGTTAAACATGTGCGGATGAAAGAAAACACAACTCCAGGTGTGTTTGTGATGAGGAAACATTATAACAGATCAGAAAATTACCTGAAACTGAAGCTAGTGCTGAAGTTTATGTGATGTTTTGAAAGCCGATGATAAAGACCGCAAAATGTTTAAAAGAAAGACAGTGTAGCATAGACCCTTGCACCTGTCTCCATATGTATGACTGCCCACCGCGAGTTAGGACCATTTCCACTCCCTGCTCCTTTAACTCCCCGCTGTTTCACCGACTTTCACATTAAAATAAATACATCCATTGGCTTTCTTTCTTTTGTCCTCTCCCCTTTATAGAGATGCCTGGCTGTATATATTGGCCCCTCTCTGCGCCGCTGACCCCTGCCTGCACGTTCCTCATTGAAATTCATTTAAAGGTCACGGGCGAGTAACCCAAGGGTGCCCCCCCCCCAGACCGCCCCCCGCGTGGAGATTGGGTCTGGCTTTGATGGGGTGACACAGGCCGGTTGTAAACGGAACAGCTCTGAAGGTCTTTGTGAGAAATGGCAGGAGTGGTGATGGAGACGGAGAAGCACAAAAAAAAAAAAATAGAAAAAAAAACATTATTGCTTTTTTTGAGCACAGTTTTGAAAAGGAATTTCGGAAAATAATTTTAAAATTTTCAGTTTTTGTTGAAAAGTGCAGTATGGAACTATTGGAGATTTTATTGTTTTGTCTAGAATGTTCAGCTTTATTGCATAAAAGTACAAGGTCAAATTACAGGTCAGATCTGTGGAGAGATGATCCCACTCACAGTAAGAATGTAATGTTTTTGAAGGGACTGTAATTTTGTTTATTATTATTATTATTATTATTATTATTTTATTTTTTGCAATAAAAACAATGTAAACTAATGAATGCAGATAGATGAGTTTAATGCCAAACTGTGGAACATTCTCAGCAAAGGATACCATTGCAGTTGGTGTAGATTCAGAAAAAATTTGAAAAGAAAAGTTACATAGTGCGTCTTACTATGTTAATTCATTCTATTTTAGACCACTTTTTATCATATTAATGGTTAATTTTTCATCTTTTAGGTACATCCTATATTTGCTCACCCTTCTTTTGGCCTATGAAACCAAATCCCTTTAGATTGGCAGAAATTTGTGCAAAATACATTCTCCTTTTTTGACACAATGCAATTCTGGCTGTCACCACACACTTCATTAGTTGTACTTTTAGATTAGCCGCTGATGGCTGTAGAGAGTCAGAGAAAGGTGATCTCACAGCGCTAGGTTGAGTATTGTGTAAAATTATTATTTAGTATTTTGAACACATTTGAACATTAGACTTAGACAAACTTTATTGATCCACAAGGGAAATTATTTGGATACAGTCGCTCAAACATCACAATATAATATAATAACAGAGAGTAACAAAAATAGATGGTATAGCAAAAAGATAGTAAGAGACAGGTGTCAAATGAGACATAATTATAAAAATAAATGTAAATGTATATGTACAAGTCAAAATAAAATAGAAAAATAAGTGATAAAATATAAAATAAACTATAAAATCACAGCTATAAACAAGAGACAAGAACAACAGTGCAAATACTCTGCTTATCCGTTACTTGAGATTGAGTTGTTGTACAGTTGTAGGGAGTATTATCTCCTCTGTCCCTCTATAGTCTGGTGCAGTGGGTGAGTTGTTGAACAGTTGTAGGGAGTATTATCTCCTCTGTCCCTCTATAGTCTGGTGCAGTGGGTGAGTTGTTGTACAGTTGTAGGGAGTATTATCTCCTCTGTCCCTCTATAGTCTGGTGCAGTGGGTGAGCAGGAGTGTCCATGATGGAGAGCAGTTTGTCCAGTGTCCTCCTGTCCCTCACTGTGACAAATGTCTCCAGCTCACAGCCGATCACGTAACCAGCTTTACGAATGACGAAGTTTGTCAATCCACCCAATCCGCATATAAAAATACACTTTCTATTTGTTTCTTTGTGTCTACCAATGCTCCATTCTGCTCTAGTCCACTAGAGGTATGGGTCCAACAGTGAGAGAGTGAGAGAAGGGACTGTGGATCTATTAAATACTGGATTTTTGGACTAGTGGCCACTCATTGGTACTACATTGAAAAGATTCCTTCCCAGAAAGGATTTTTCCCATAGAGCCCAATGTAATCACAAACTGCTCATGTTCGGCTGACAGGGACATACTGTTTCCAAAGTGGTTAGATTTTGTTGTGATTTTTACTCATTTTTAGATCAGAATTTTTTCTTAGCTCCAAGTCCTTGAATTGTCTTAAAAGCAGCTTTTAATCTGTTAGCTCGGGCTCACTCTGGCTCCGCTCTAGTGTCACTCTCGCTCTCTGATTGGTCAGAGCGGTCACATGGTACGCGAATGTTCAATGGGCAGGAGAGCAGGAAATACCTAGACACTAAAGGCTAACCTAGAGACATGCGCCACTGAGCTCATCCGATTGACTTCACTGGGTGACCAACTTTAGGCCCTGGGGCTTGGAAGGGACTAAGTGGATGGAGCTAAGAGTTTAAACTGAACCATGTTTCTCACTTGTAGTTCCAATTGAGTTACTGGGCCTTTAAAGAGATTGGGGAACCTCATATTACTGTTATACCTTGTGGTCTCCATTAGATCTTCAGTTGAGAGATTTATTTAATATAAAGCCACATTATGTACCCCTTCTGCCAAAAAATAGACTATGGATGTTATATATTGCACTGAAAAATGTAAAAAAGTTGTTACTGTGAGGGATTGCATCTCTACAAACCTGATTTAGTTTTATGTTTGTCATTTCTTCCTGCTTGTTTCCATGGAAATGTTGTTCCTTTGGCTCTAATATTGCACAGTATGGCATAACACATGTTCCGAAGTGTGTTTTTAACTTTCTATTTCCATTTAATCATACAGGTGACATGCGACCTCCAGAAAGTTACATACAATCACTTTTATTTGCGATCTGTATTGTCAACCCATTATAACAAAAGTTTGAGAAGTATACTGCTGTGTAACGTGTCTGGGATCTGCAATAAAAGTCTTCTCCGACCTTCCCCAGACAGCACTTCCACTTCCAGACGGCTTTATTCTCTTCGGAGAGGATATTAAACACTCCCCATTGGCCACAAAAAGCCTTAATGTAAATCAAGAGAAAAATCATTACGCGGAGGGCACCGTTGTAATGTCATCAAAACCAGACTCAACCAGCCCCAACTGCAACCCAAAATGACAGGTTATTTCCGTGTAAAACTAAACTCCCCAAATTGCATATTGGATTAGCTTATCACCGTGTTCATCTTTTGGCATTTGCGTTGAGTTGATTTGATGTGCGCAGATGACTCCGGTCGCCGGCAGACATCCACAGACATTTTCACTTGAAGCTTTTCATTTCAGAAGCTAATAACTGTTGTCAGATTGTAAAAAAAAAAAAAAAAAAAAAAGGAGAGGGAACAGAACACAATGGTGAGAATGCCTGACAGTTCAAAAGCGAGCCAAAATCACTCCGCTTTAATGCTAGCTCGTGGCAAACTCGGAAATCATTTGGAAAGATATGAACCATCGCTGCATTCCTGTTAATTTGTCATGTAGCGGCAATCGCAATTTCACTTTGTTGTAATGTTGCTTGTATTGTTTTGTTTGAGCATAATTATAGTTTGATAGATAGATGGGAAGCTGTGATGTAGAATAGTTTCACTGGGGAAAGCTGCTCTGGTACAAAATGATCTTTTGAAGTGGCTAATTGTATCTTGGCAGTTACCAGACAAGGGACTTTCCAAATTACTATATGGAATGTGACAGAAGAATGGCAAAACAATATAGGCTTCTGTTTGGACTATGGGAAGTATGGGTGCCCATGAGTGACATTTGAGTGAATAGAACAGAATGTAATAGGATTTTTCTTTTTTTCTTTTTTTACATTTAAAAGGACATTTTCAATAGTAAGTAGTAATATTTTATTGATTTGTTTATTTTGTTGGCCTAAATAGTAAATGTGGTAGCAGATGTACTCGTTTTTCTGATCTTATAACCAGGAGATTGGTGGTTCAAGCCTTGCTATGAGCAGTAATACAAGTACTTTTGTATTTGTGCCAAACAAATTCTGAAAAGTGCATTATTATTATAGATAGTAGTAGTATAAGTATTAGTAGTTGTAGTATTTAACTGTAAAAGTACATGGAGGTGAGAATAGCAGTAAACCACTATTTCAATACGTATACTACCAGTCAAAAGTTTGGACACACCCTTTTTTTTTATTTATTTATTTATTAATTTTTTTTTTACTATTTTAGATACATACAGAAGACATTAAATAAATGAAGCAAGATATATGGAATTATGTGGCAAAGAAAAAAATATTCAATAACTATACTAAATATATTTTTCTTATATTTTATATTAAAATCCTCAAATTAACCACCCTTTGTTTTGCTGAAAAATATTGAGTTGAATTTTTTTTCTTTGTTACATAATTCCATATATCTTACTTCATATATCTGATGTCTTCTGTGTGTATATGAAATGTAGAAAGTAGTACAAATAAAAACATTGAATGAGTGGGTGTGCCTAAACTTTTCACTAGTAGTACAGGTATTTCGTAGTTACTTGAATATAGTAGTTATAACAATAATATTACTAACTTTCATCTACGATAATAAACGCGTCTGAGCTGCCAGTTTTCAAAAATAACGTTTTTTTTGCCTATGAAAAAACTCCAAACCTCTTCTATAGGTCGCATTACATTAATATTGATATCTGCGAATAGGAATGTAAAATCCATTAGTGATGCATGGATGTATTGACATTTAAGCGTGACATTTAAAAAGCAACAAAAATGAAATTAGTTTATATGAAGAAGTGTTATATATTTTTCCAGTGATTATAGGTATGTATCATGACTGCAGTGAGTAATCAACTAAATGTGAAAAAATTTTAATTGTATTTTGATAGTTGTAGTCGTTATCTGAATTATACAGATTCTAAAACACATATCTCTTGGTATTTTTACTCTCTTGCTATTTTTGATACTTATTTAGAATTTATTACTACCATTTATATTTTTACTCTTTGGTATTATGATATATTGTGATATATAATAATTCTTTACTGCCCTCAGGTCTTTGCTATATTGTCCCCAATTCAAAAACCAATAGGCATTTGTAATATTTTATTCCTACTGCCATTTGCCTTTTAAATACTACATAGATGTAATGTCTTTTATTGGGTGCTTCTCAGAGCTCCTCTTTGTTCAGTTTCTGTTGAATGTTTTCTTTTTCCCTGTGGGTTTTTTCCTGCTCAAACTAATTGCCTTGTGTGAGATTAAAAAAAATAATGTCTGAATCTGAGTCTGAACAAAGAGTGGCATTATTCTAAATGTCAAAACTGAATAAATACTTTTTTAATTTTAATCATTAATACACTTTTTCATACATTTTCTCTATTTGCAAGCCTTCAGTCGCCATATTGCAACCTTTATTCAGTTAAAATTGTGTCAAAAAAATCTCAAATGTGTAAGGAATCCACTACTAAATTTCATTACACTGCACAAGTACTGTTTGGCATTGTGCATAGACAATTTGTACATTTTCTACATTTTTGCCTTTATTGCCTCCTAAACACGTTTTAGTCTCCATAACATTTGTAATTTCTCTTTTATTACCTCAGATAATATTGGATGACATGTCCCATTTAAGAGTTACTGCTTAGAATACAGTGGAACATTTGAGGAGCTTGCCTGGTAAATATAATTTGGACTTTTACATCTTCTGGAAATACTATTCAAAGTAACTGAAGTTGTTAACAAAAATACCCACTGAAAGAACCTAACCTTTTGCGTCGAGAAGAGATAGATAATCCCATCAGTCTGACATTTAAGATTTCATGCCAACTCAATTTGAGCAAACAGCCGCACCAAGAACTGTTACATCTACTGACAAATTCAGGAGGATGGCTGTGGAGCTCTGCCCTTTTACTGACATCAGAACATTAGCTAGCATGCTCCCGGACGGCTTTTCTCGGAAGAAGCTTGCATGCATGATCATACTTTTGGGAGTGACTTTTGGAGGAGCAGGTCCAGACCGTCGAGGTTGTGTATGGCTCTTGGCAAGGTTCCCCACTGTCCCTTTGTTTATTCTCCTGTAGCGTGTGTGTGTGTGCATGTGTGTGTGTGTGCGTGGGCTAGGGAGCACTGCCTAAGTACTTTTTAGTCTTTAATACTGAGACTGTCTCCAGGCCCAGGCAGTAGTTTGAGGTCAGTGCCAGCCTCCAGTCTGTTGGAGCTGGGAGCTGGAGCTGTAAGATTCACTGTAATACTACAAACAAAATTGCAATTTGAGTGGATGTAATTAGCAAATCATAAATGGTGCACTTTTTTTAAGTACCATCATTTCCTCCACAAACAACTAAATATCCTTTATTATTCTGCATAACAACTACTAACTCTGTAGTGTAGATCTGAGCAAACTGTTCTGAAATGTTCTGTTCATTATCTGTTCATTATTTCATATTTCAGTCTTTGGTAAGGTAATTGTTATAATTCTATGAAGAAAAAAGTCAAGTAAGAAAAAAATAAATAATAAAAAAATAGTGAAAAAAGTTTCCAGTATTGCCTGCTCATAATACTGGTATCAGATATCGATCCAGATCATGAATCTATAATAAAAGCTGGATAAGGCATTCCCCCTCTGTTCCGGCTCGAGACCGACTACTGCAGCTCCCGGGAGCTTGGGCCCATAAAGAATTTTAGAGTCCAGTGCATTTTTTGGGAATTCAAACTGCCCGTGTTCGGCTGATAGGGCATCAACAACTTTCACAAAGGTCAGATTTTGTTTTCACAACATAAGCTTTTTTAATTTTTAAAAGTGCCTAAAAGTTAGCAGTGTAAGACTAAGTCTAGTCCTGCTCTGTGCCTGTGCTCTGCCATAGCAGCTATGGCTCTGATTGGTCAAAACGCACCACACCGTGCACGTTACAGATGTTACATGGTTACACTAGCCCGTACTGAGGAAGTAATACGGAAGAGAAAATTATCTTTGGGCCCATACTCCAATGAGCACAGGTCATTGAAAACAATACGACGCCATCTTGGGTTCAACTTAAAGATTTTATTATAGTTCTATGATTCAGATACTGAAAATTGTTCTGATATCAGGTCCCAAATATTGGGTCAGCCAATATCCTGGTTGGACATACAGTAAAAATTGCTTTAATAAGACTATTTACTGGTCATAAAGTTGGCCATAAAGTATCATAATGTTTGAACTTTTATTTACACAGAGCTGTTCTGTATTTACTTGAGAGATAAATAACAGCTCCATAAAACATTTGGATCAGTTTTCTCTGATTTTATTTTAGTTTCAAGGAAATAAATGCTGTTTTCAGTCTCAGATCATTGAAAGGTATTACATAATTACATAAGCTGATAGAAGTTCAGAGTTAGAATAGTACATTGTGTTCACGTTGCTCTTCACAGAAATTCATCATCAGTCATCAGTTTGCCTGAAGGAACCAGCCAAGGCGGAACTAAAGAGACTCCCAAATCAATATAAAACTGAATATGTATTTTAGTGTAGAAATGTGAAAACAGGACTTCCATTTGGCCCCAGGAATTATATTCACAATATTAACTGTAACCTCTTTTATTTGTAATAGCATCAACACTTGACTTTGATCCTGTGTAATTATGATTCACTAATTGATTTGAATGAGAAAAGGTTGAACCCAAAACTGAATAATGAACCTTTCTTTCCCCAAATTTGCATAATAGCTATTTTCAAAAGTTTGATGCGTGAAACAAGAGTACTTGACTTTAAGCACTGAACATTGCCCAACAATATTCAGTTTTCTATTTCAGTTTTTCACAAAACATTTGACAGTCTTAAAAATCACATCATGAATTTTTCACTGGTCAGCAGAGGTGGGTAGAGTAGCCAAATATCTCACTCAAGTAAGAGTAATGTTACTTCAAGATAATATTACTCAATTAGAAGTACAAAGTAGTGGTCCAAGACATTACTTAAAGGTGCATTGTGTAACATTTCTCCATGGAGATTTTATTGCATTGTCTGGAATGTTTCACAGTATGGTATTAAACCCTTATATCATCATAGATACCAAGCCAGACCAAGTTACAGGTCAGATCTGTGGAGAGGCGACCCCACTCACAATTAACTATAATTGAGTAAATGTAAGGTAGAGTTGTTTAATGTCATACTGTGGAACATTCCAGGCAGAGTAAGGTGACGGACCCCCAACCAAAAAGTTACATAGCTTTAAAGGTGCATTGTGTACACTGCACTGTGAGCAGGGTCGCCACTCCACAGATCCGACCTATAACTTGGTCTGGTTTAGTCTCCATGAAGATAAAAAGGTCTAATACCATACTGTGAAATATTCCAGATAAAGCAAAAACATCTCCAAGGAGAAAAACATTTGACGGACCCTTCACCAGAAAAGTTACACAATGCACCTTTAAGTAAATGTAACTGAGTAAATGTAACTGAATACAGCCCACGTCTGCCAGTCAGGCTGTGAGCGTGCAGAGACAGAGACCGAGATAGTCCAAGCCAACAATAAAAGTACTGCTCTGCCAAGGTGCCACGTTGCGTTTGTCAAGTGGTATTCCCGGGGAGCGAGGGGGGGCTGGGGGGGCGGGCCAAGGAGCGCTGGCAAAGGCTGGCGTCTCCGGGGGCGCGAGAACTCTGTCAGTCTGATCAAGTCAACGCGCAAAAACAGGAGAGCTCAGGAGAGGAGCCGAGGAGCCACTGTGTCTTTGAATGTGGCAGTGACGGAAGAGTGGGCCCCGTGTTAGTGAGGTGGTATGAGGCGAGCTTTTACCCATAATTCAGTTAGTATGTGTGCGCTGTGCTCGTATACATTTCTCACATAGCCTCTGGGGTGGCTTGTCAAAATGTTGTTCAGCGGTTACCATGGTGACACAATACATACATACACGATGCACAAACACAGCCTGACAAGTTTTTAGATTGTCTGAAACCTCAAGAACAAATAGGTTACATGTAAGGATTAAACAACGAGGGGCGGTTAGTGAGTGACTGACTCTAATGCTAGCTGCTTAACACTACAAACTTAGCTGAGCTTTTGTAGTATCAGCTAAGTTCTTAGACTTAGACTTAGACAAACTTTATTGATCCATAAGGGAAATTATTTGGATACAGTAGCTCACACATCACAATATAATATAATAACAGAGAGTAACAAAAATGGTATAGCAAAAAAAGATAGCAAGAGACAGGTGTCAAATGAGACATGATTATAAAAATAAATGTAAATGTACAAGTCAAAATAAATAAAATAAATCACAGCTATAAACAAGAGACAAGAACTGCAGTGCAATAATATACTGATTGACAGGGCATAAGGTTATCCGTTACTTAAGATTGAGTTGTTGTACAGTTGTAGGGAGTATTATCTAATGGTCAGTTCTTTATGGTCAGATTTTGTTAAAACTACCATCTGTAATTAGACTGGCTGACCCGCCCCTGTTGAATTCTCAGATAAAACGGATTCAAATAAAACGGATTCAAATCGAACTTGAGTAAAAGGGCTTCAGACAGAGCAGCTTCAGCCCCTGCACTGCCCAACTCAGCTCAGTTAGTTAAGATACTTCTAACATACGATGAGGTATTTTACATGTGGCTGTAGAAAAACAACACTCAAAGCACTGACAGCAGGCCTGGGTCGTCTCTGGAGGCAGAACGTGGCTCCTGCCCTGTGGACTACAGCAGTGCACAGAGACCAGAGAGGAGCACTTTAGTCTGTCATGGGGAAGTGAACTACATGGATCCTAGCAACACTCAGCTAACATAACTTGGGTTTAAAAGCTGCTGGCCAACTACACTTGATGTCATCTGCTGGAGAGGGAGGACATTTTATCTTAAAGAGCCCATATTAGGCTATTTTTTGATTTGTTTTATAATGTTTCCTCATCAAAAAACCATAGCCGTAGTTGTGTTTTGTTTCATTCACACACGTTTAACACACAAACCCTGCATATTTAGGCTGAGCTCTTCTCTCAAACACCTTGTGATGTCTTAAATGTAATGTGTTAATACAGGAAGTGCTCCACTGTGTTTTTAAACTCCCACACACCTTCACTAGAATCACTTGGATCATTTCAGCCATGGAATCGCCGATCTCTACTGAATAAAAGGTAAAAGGTAGCTGGTTACTTGAAAACTACCACTATATGACATCACAAGGTGGAACAGAGCATTTTGAACTTTGGAGATGTAGATAAAAATGTGCGTGAATGAAACAAAACACAACTCCAGGTGTGTTTTTGGTGAGGTAACAACATTCTAACATGGCTTAAAGCTCACAAGAGTCAACTCTGTGCAATAAAGTGTATAGGACCTTTAAAAGCACATGAACGCAAAGAAGTCAGAATACCATAAATAAGAGCATCCGTGGGCCACCTGAACGCAACATAAATAGCATTACTCAAGTCTATCTACAAAAACATGAGAACACTTGGCTTGGAGTGAGTGGCACGCTTCAGCTCTGGTTTAAGAGTCGAACTATCTGCAAATCTCCAGTTCTTCAAGTCTCGCTGATACCACTTCAAACCGGAGCTCATTTGAATCCTTCAGTACCCCTCCACCCCCTCCTCCTCGCCGCTCGGCCCTCTGGGAGTACGACACTTGTCACCGTGGGTAAAACTCAGGCAGACAGATCCGTGGAGAACTCACTGGGTCTTTGAAATCATTAAAAGACAATGGCAGCAAGAAAAGGACGCCATTCACAATATATCCCCCGAGAGAGTTCACTGTTAGCTAAACCAATATATACAGATACAGATCTGTGAAGCAGAAAATATACAAATTGAATCGGTGCCATATAACCTGGACCTGTCATTGCTCAATCAGAAAATATTTGTTATTCGAAAAAATACATGAATGTTTGGGAAGGGACGAGACACACCACAAGACTGGGTCCACGACAATAAGACAAGATGAGATTTTGATATAATTTGCAATAAATAATAATAATAACAGTGCAATCCATTTCACAATTGCAGCTTCACAGTTTTTGTTTATTTAATGTAATACTTTAGTGGGCATTGTGTACTGCTTTTTTTGAACCACAGCTTCTTAAATTGTACCAGGTCTTAACTCTTTTTCTGTCCAAGACAAAGGTAAATTCAGGAGGAAAAAATCTTACGAGATCATTTTTCTCGTCTTGTTGCAATTTTGTCTCGCATGATCTTGTGACATGAGATCTTGTCCCATTGCCCCAATTTAAGTTTAAGTTAATAATAGAATTTTGTTCCAAGTTTGCATTTTAAACACATCCACAAGAACTGACAAAAAGACTGAAGTAAGAACCGACAAACTAATGCAAGAATCACATTTCAGATCACGTTTGTACGGCTCTTTTATACAGAATAAGACCAGATATTTTGTTGTTTGTGGAAGACAATGCAGGGTTTTTAGTTTTTCAAAATGTGTCCATTCAAAGTGCAATTGCATTGGATTCATGCCACAAACTCCTCTGGCCACAGCTGCCCTGGGGTAGATTGACAAAAGCGAGACTGCCAATCTCGTGCCAGGCCCAAAGACACAGGAACAGCATCCTCTTGTTCAGAATGGTAATTGAGCCCGACCAAACTTGATCGTCCAATAAGGTTTGTTTTTATCAGTGATGCTTGTGAAACAAAGGAGCTCATTGGTCACTCATCATTCACAAATCAAATCAAATTTCTCTCATCTCACCTTAACAGATTTTCGTGATTTACTCTTTGATTCTACAGAAATCCACAATGTTTTTTCAATCCCTTGCCATATTTGTTTTGATACGGCGGACCATCCTTGTCCCTGATTGGCTAATTCACCTGTCAATCATGCCCATTTGAAAAAAGGGGAGATTCACCAGTGACCAGACCCACCTCTTTGTAAAGTATTGAAGAATGTGTTCTGGATGTGTATTCTGGGGGAAGTAGAGTCACAAATGTTAAACCGGATCATTTCTTTTCGTGCCTAGACTCCATAACTCGCTATATAACAAAAATCTGAATGTCATCAATGTTATTTTTTGTTGCCGCCCATCTGCATCAATTAAAATGGGCCTACAGAATGATATGATTTCATCTGAAACCCAGTAATTGTGGTTCATTTAATTAAAACATGTCATAAAGGCTTGGAGGGCCTTTGTGGTTAGGTTGGGATTGATTCCAAATAGGGCTGCATGATTTGGGAAAAAAGCTGAAATATGAACACTTCAGTTCCAGGACAGGGTTTGCAATTTTTATGCAGAATAAGACCGGATATTTTGTTGATTGTGGAGAAAATGATGGCACTTAAAAATTGCTGCCTTTGTGATTTGCTAATTGCGCCCATTCAAATTCTTAATTTGAAATAAACAAGAAAAAAAAAAAAAATGTTTTGTACGAATCACACCTGTTAGAATTATTCAGCATTTTCTGGAGTATGTAGTAAAACAACACATCAGGGAAAATATATTAACATTTCTGGTGGAGGGTCCGCCACATGAGCTTGTCTCCATGGAGATGTTGTAACTTTGCCTGGAATGTTTTACAGTATGGCATTAAACTTATCTATTTCCATGGAGACAAGCTGATGTCACCACCAGGCCAAGTTACAGGTCAAATGTTGTTTTTCATTGATATAAATTTTGCTATGAAAACCTAAAATGTAATAAATGCAAGCTAGATTGTTTTAATGCCATACTGTGGAAAATTCCAGACAAAGCAATAACGTTTACCCAGCCAGACGGTGGAAGAATGAGCTTTCGGACCAACTAGCTAGCATGTATATATTTCCTATGAGAACGCATTTCATTTCATCATCTATTTTTGAATATTTGTATATCTGTAACTTAATTCCTTGGTCAAATGAAAAATACTTCTGCAAAATCTCTTGAGAAATTAAGGAAGTTGGAAATGTTGATTTGATATTATGATAATCAAAGGCAGTCAAAGCAGCTCTTAAGGGCAGGCAACCATAACACTTTGAGGATTGGATTCAAACTCAGAGGAGTGTAATTATTTGCTTATAACGTTATGATATTTTACATTACAGATAATTACAAATGAGCACCAACTTTTTTGGTAAATGTTCTGTTTCGATAACCAGTTGCTTTATAAACATATTTGTTAATTTCAGCTTAAAGGTCCTATATTGCGCAAGATTAAAAGTCATTCCATGGAACCATCCAGGCAAAGCAATAACATCTCCACGGAGATGAGCAGAAAGCATCAGAAAAGTTGCGCAGTGACTCTTTAAGTAATTCTTGGTTGACTAAAGAGGAAAAGGGAGCGTGGCAAAAACTGCTACTAGGGCAGCAGTAGCACAGTTGGTAGAGCTTTTGTCCATTGATGCAATTCCAGCTCCCACAGATGAATGCTGTCGTTGCTTCCTTGGGCAAGACACTTAACCCACCTCGCTCCTAGTGTCTGCGTTGACTGGTGAGTGTGTTGATGTAAAGCGTTTTCAGTGCCTTGAAGGTGGAAAAGCGCTATATAAAAATGTGACTGTTTACCATTTTACCAATCAATGTGTGTGAATGGGTGAGTGGTTCCTTTGAGTGCCTTGAAGGTGGAAAAGTGCTATATAAAAATGTGACCATTTTACGTTTTACGTATCTCTGTGTATCTGACCTGAACGACACTCACAAAAGTAGACCCGCACGGGAGTTCGGGCAAAAAACAACTACAGTATTTATGCAGAAAAGTACTAGAAAACAGTGTATTTATAAAAAGCATATCAAATCTTCAACTGACTCACCGGATATACCTTCTGTTTTGTATTGGTTCTAAAACGGGTTGTCAAAAGTATTGAATATTAGATACTAATTGATAAAACTAGCATGGATACTAGATAGTCATTTGAGCAGGTATCAATACTAAAAAGTCACATTCACAGGACAGAAGTGGATCTTTCCTGAATAGATTTAGAACCTTTGGAACCTACCTGGACCACAGAGGGATTACACAGATATAAGACCACAAGATAATCTAAAAGAAAGTACTATGATTTAATGTTGAAAATCACAAATTTTAAGGCTGTTTTTGATGATACCAGAATCGGTATTGAGTTTTGAGTCTATTCCTTAGTATCGAAATCAAGTTGAAATTTTGGGATCGTGAAAACACTGTACTCAACTACTAAACATTCTGGTCGACTGATTAATCGAATAAACGACCAGAGGACCAAAACCCTTTTCCAGATGTTCATAGAGGTTCACGGATATTACTGGCCTTGCAATGATAGCGCATAAAGCTGTTCTAATAGGCTATGATGAATCGTCCTGGCTGGTGTGCTGAATGGGGAGATGGAATTCTTAGAAGTTGAGGCAGAGAGGTTAGCCGGCTATTTGAGAATTGTTAATATGGTGCATTTCCTGTGTCTCCAGGGTATTGAAAGTAGTTTACAGGGTATAAATATGTATAGACATAATCAGAAGCATATGGTATTTTCAATTTTCTCGGTGGGATTTGGAGTTGGAAGCAGCTATAGGTCTGATGTGAGAAATAGGGAGAAAGCTGTACATGTGCATAGCAGAGTAAAGTTTGAAACTACTTTATGCTGTGAACATTTAACATCAAGTGCTATCTTACCAATTTTTTATTTTTTTTTAATCTAATCTAGAGAAGTCAATCAGATTTATTACTATAACTAACTCTAAACTCCTCTATAATTAAAAGGTGCTGTACTTGACTTTTACCATCTTCAAAACATGAAAAACGGAACTAGCTAATTTTAAACGTCCGAGTATCGTAGCGGTCTCTATCGGGACCTATTCAAACCCTTCTTACGGTTAGCTGTAAGATTCTGTCCAATCCCCTATGCTCCCACGTGACAATTCTCCATAAATATACAAAAACCTTATACAAAACTGTACACAGCAACTTGACAAACCCGATGCAATGTGCAGTAGTTTCATTAGCGGGTTGCACGCTGATTGTGTTGTGATAGCGCTCTGAAGGGGGTTGACTTAACTTTATTTATAAAACACTTTTAAAAACAAGGTTTACAAACTGCTGTATAAGCCACAAAGAACAATACAAAAAGCATAAAAACAGCAAACAGAAGGCACACAAAAACAGATAATGATGCAAACAGTTCAAGTCATTATAATAAATAAATAAAAAGAAATAGAATAAAAAGAAATAAGGAATAAAATTAAAGGAAGGCCAACCGAAAAAAATAGTTTTAGCCTTATCTCCTCAGGCAGGTCGTTCCAAAGCCGAGGCGCCCGGACTGAAAAGGCTTGATGACCCTTCATCCGGAGCTTGGACTTTGGAACGGCCACAGGGACCTGCCTGAGGATCTAAGGCTGCAGGAGGGCTCGTACGGGGTTAAAAGTTCTGAAATGTAACTTGGTGCAAGACCTAATCGAGCTTTAAAAGTGATCAGTAAAATCTTAAAATCAATTCTAAAACACACAGGCAGCCAGTGAAGGGAAGATAAAACAGCGGGAATGTGTTGATGTCTGTTAAAATCAGAGAGGAGCCGAGATGCTGTGTTCTGAACCAGTTGGAGGCGGGAGATGGATTTGGAGTCAAGGCCGGAGAGGAGGAAGTTGCAATAGTCTAGACGGGAGAAGATGAGCGCATGAATGACTTTTTCAATCAGGGCAGGAGAGGATAGTTTTGATTTTGCTAATTGTGCGGAGGTGAAGAAAACAGGATTGGGTGACTTTCAAAAATGAAAGGTTTCTGGCAGCAGGGAGTGAGAGGGCCGAGACTATTGCTGATATTAGAGGTGGACTGGGGAGGATTGATTAAAATGATTTCTGATTTGGAGCTGTTGAGTTGTAGGAAGTTCTGTGCCATCCAACTGAAGCAGTTTAACACAGCAGTGAGGGTTGTTTGGTCTCAGCGGGAGGTAGATCTGTGTGTCGTAAAACATAAAACATTTTAATACGTTGCTTTCGGCGAATGTAGAATTTTCAGAACATTAAACGGTAACATGGTGTCTAAACATGTTATGTATTAACAGTTAATACCCCATAGAAGTATAACTGCTAACAAAAATAAAATACGCAAATGCACCCCAAAACGTATCAATGCCGAACTCAATCGCATGTATTTTTGCCCAACTTGTACCACATCCAAATCCTTCATAGTTGTGCTAATAAAAAAGAACCAGAACTAGAATCCTCAGTATCTCTTTGGCCCTCCCTGCATCCTCCCATTATTCTCAAGGTGCGCAACGGAAGAAACACTGGCTGCCGGCTACATTTCTGCTCTCTCCGCTTCAATTCATCCGACTAAATGACTTTTAATCCGGAGTGACCTTTTTTTCTGCTGAGATGGCATTTCTCCCGTGGTGAGAGAACGCCAAGGCGAGAGGGAGAACCGCGAGGCTACGCCAAAGCTACGACTCCCAACACTTCCACCAATTATGAGACATTTGTGCGTAAGCATCAGGCACACAGCAGCCCTTTTAGCGGTGCACTCGGAACCACGAAGGAGGAGGGAGTGGGAGGAGGGAGGGGAGGGGAGTCAATAGAAAAATCTAAAGCTTCGTACAAGTATTGGGAAAAGTGCTATGAAGTATTCACTGGGCCAGATAAATGCGCCGGGGTCATTTGAGGCGCTGGCGAAGTGAGTCCAGATTTGCAAGAATCACTGCTATGGCTTTCCGATATGGTCTGAGATGGACTTAGGGTTGTGGAGATGAATATGCAATTGGAGTAAGTGGCAGCCGATGTCATCTTCAGTATATAAGAACAAGTTAAGAATTGGTAACTGGTAATATTACGTGAAAGTTGAATTTCCAGAATGATATCGCTGTATTTAAAGAGCTCATACTCAAGCATTTTTTTATCTGTGTTATAATGTTCTTTCCTCATCAAAAACATACCCAGAGTTGTGTTTTGTTTCATTCACACTTGTTTAACACACAAACCCTGCATATTTAGGCTGAGTTCTTCTCTCAAACTGAAAACACACACCACCAAACACCACTTTGTGATGTCATGTAGTAAGACACAGTGCTCCCCTGTGTTTTTAAACTCCATACACCTTCATTAGAATAATTTGGATAATTTCAGCCCTGCAAGTGTCAAGCTCTGAAGTAAAGGTAAAAGGTAGCTGTTGTAGCTTGAAAACTACCGCTTCATGACATCACAAGGTGGAACAGAGCGTTTTGAGCTTTGGAGATGGAGACAGACTAATACTAGAGGATGACTCGAACATGTGTGAATAAAATAAAACATTATAACATGGCTTAAAGCTCACAAGAGTTAAAAAAGTTCCATTGAGCATTTATTCATTACGGGTGTTTCTGATGCTCAAAAATACAATCATGCCTTTTGTGAATGGGGGCGACTCTCCACAGATCTGAACTGTAATGTAGCATAGTGCTGTAACCTGCTTGTCTACCTTGTGATACTGTAGATAGGTTTAATCTATACTGTGGAACATTCTAGACAAAGCAATAATAACATTTCCACGAAGACAAGCAGGTAGTGGACGCTCCAGCACAAAAGTTACGCAGTGCAGCTTTAAGTCAACCACAGTTCTAATAATGGGTTGACCCGGCATGTGTTTAGATCAAGGATTTCTTTAGTTGACTACAGACTTGTTATGGCATACGAATGGTGCCAACAGCAGAGATCAGATTCCTGTCCTTGGGATTCGGAGCGCAATGCGTTTTATTGACGGCGGTTAAAAGTTGAAATATCGATCATAAATCCTTAGTGGCTGGGGAATATTGGACACTCTAGCGTTTCACGGTCCATCAAGTGCTTTTCATGTTTGCTTATAAATGCATTTCTCAGTGGAGTAGCCCCAGGATTTGATTGTTTGCAGGTTTTTGAAGCTGAAGGTTTAGGATTATTGATCGGCCCGGGGTGGGTATGAGTTGTGTAAAATCAAAGTTGGCAAGGTTGTGTTGCAAACTGACAGATGTACGTTTTTATTTATTTATTTTTATCTCTCTCTCTCTGAGTAATGTTTAATTGATACGTTGGCTCAATCCAAAGCAAGGGTGGATCTAACTGTAGACACTGCTCTCTCTGAAGATCTGTTACTCCATTTAGACTTTGTAACTTTGTAACTTTTCTGGTGGAGGGTCCGTCACCTGCTGGTCTCCATGTTGTCTAGAATGTTCCACAGTATGGCCATAAACTTAAGAATCTCCATGAAGACTTGCGAAGCCAAATTACAGGTTATGGAGAGAATGTTTTTTTTTTTTTTTTTTAAGATATTTATGAGCAATAAATAACACCTGTAGTTGGATAAATGCAAGACAATTTAAACCAAAGCATTAGCATCTCCATGGAGACAAACAGGTTATGGACCCTCTCCAACACAATCTGACCAGAAAGAGCTGACTTAGCTGGAAGTATCTGATTTGTGCTCTTAAAAACGTCTCTTACACATAAAATTAGAAATAATTTCCCTTGTGGATCAATAAAGTTTGTTTAAGTCTAAAAATTATAGTCGCAAATCACAAAATATCGACTTTTTCTGTTTTTTACTTCGATTGGAGAAAAGTATAGAAGTAAAACTGTGATGTGCTTGGCGGTGTTTGTTGTGTCGTTTAGCCTTGGTGAGGGTTAGTTCATTATTGTAGATGTCAGGTTTTCATTTGCAGGCCTGGAGGTGTGGAGATGTGGAGGTGTGGAGGGGTTAAGATGCTGTTTCGGACGTGATCTTGTTGACCGCGAGATTCTTGTTAACCTCACATTTCTGCTCATTTTCTCTGCTGTGGTGAACTTTATCCAGACAGGCTGTTAAAAATGGAATGTGCAATGCTAGTGCAGAGTGTACAAAGTTTTGTTTTGAATGGAGTAGATAAATTAGGGTTTAATATGGAAGAATTTGAGACAGAACTTATGGAAGAGTACTAGAATGATAACCTTACAATTGACAGTGTAGATAGTGTTTCTTTGCAATTTTTCTGACAAGTATTACTGAGGTTAGATTTTCAATTTGTGTTTGGAAAAGTAGGATTCGGTGCACATTGTAAAAAGTCCAGAAGCATACAATGTGTGAGAGAAGAGAGAGAAGTAAGTTATAACTACAGGTACAGTTTTTTTTTTTTTTTTTTTTCTGTAAAAATATTGGATTATTTTTGTTCTTTGCAGATTCTATTATCTTAATTGCAGCATTTACAACAACTGGTCTACTTTGGAACAAACTGTGTACATTTGGAATCAGTTTTGTATTAGCAAATCAATGTTAATAATGTTAGAACCACCACAGTGTAATTTACATTGATTTGTTTGTGATTATATTATACGACATTAGTAATAGCATGGTTATTGTGAAAATGTTGCTAGCAGATAAAGCTGGCATTATAACATGTATTTTATATGTTTGATAATAATAAAACAACAAAGCACAATCAAAAACATGCCTGATGAGGTTTTAGATTTCATCCATGCATGTCTGACTAATCTAGCGATCTCTCCCAGGCACTATTCAAGCTATTCCGCCCACAAGCCTACGTCACCCACGCAATTCTTCATAAATATACAAAAACGTGATACAAAACTATGCACTACAACTTCACAAACCTGATGCGATGTGCAGTAGTTTCATTAGTAGATCAATGTACATAAGCAACTACATAATTTTGAATCTATGTAACGAATAGGAGCGGGTTAATATAAGTTTTTCTTCTTCCCACACCTTTTCGAGAAACGTGCTTTTCTGTTGTTTATAACGTATTTATAATATGTGCCAAGAGAGAAACAATTATCATATAGAAACTCAGTGAGTGACATAGCGTGGAGAGCGAAGGGAGGGAAGACTCGGCATCAAAAGCGAGACTGAAACTTAATGTTAATATATTGTTTTCAGTGAATTTAGCATTTTCAGAACAATAAAAGGTAACATGGTGATTTAAATATGTTATGTGTTACCCCGTAGAAGTAAAATAACCCCTCTTTAAAGAAGGCAAAACAAATTTTCAGTCTTATTTCTTGTAACACTCTCTACCTTCCTCCCATGCTGGTCACACACACACTCACACAAACACGCACGCACGCACACACACACACACACACAAACACGCACACACATACCCACTGCCAAACCGCCTGTGTCAGACTTGGCTCTTTGGGGGGGTGACGAATGATGGAGGAGCGGGCGTGGAGAGGACCCTTCCACGGCGCTTCTCTACCCACGATCAGAGCACCTCGTCTGGGGAGGGAGGAGAGGTGTCAGCCCAGCTCTCCCTCCTCACCCAGGCTCTTTGATCATGGGATATTTCAGTGCCACGGGGCATGATGACACACACTGATAGAGGGACCGCTGGAGATGGTGTGGAGACTCGAGACAGGCTTTCAAGTGGCATGCAGGCTGGAAACTTTGTGTTTGTTTTTTGTTTTTTTTCAGTCATTGTTGTTTCTTTTTAAAAACTTGAGTAATTATTTCATCTTGTATTCATAATTTTATCAGTAAATGCAGCTGCACAATATATCGCAATCAAATCGAAATTGCAATTTGATTTGGTGGAATCAAGTGGCACACAGGATGGAAAGTAGAGTTTGTCTAGGGATGCACCAGCTTTTACGGTTTCAATATTGATTCTGATACGATGGCTTTAAGTATCAATACCCAATATCAACCAATACCAGTACAAAGACTGAAAATGGCCTTTATTTCCTTAAAACAAAAATAAAATAAAAACAAATAAAATAAAAACTGATCCAGATGTGTTATGTAGCAGTTATTTATCAAGTAACTACGGAACAAGTTTGTGTGAATAAAAGTTCAAACATTATGAGACTTTCTGCTAATTTTTCAGTATCGGTGCTGATATTCAATACTAGTATCGTATTGGTGCATTCCTAATTATGTCACAATCAAATACTGGCAGCTGAATGGAGCAAAGCATCATGGTCTATGCTGGTGCGACAAAACAATGACATTTTTCCCTGTGAAATACATTGTAAAAGTTTTTTACTTATGTATTCTTTCTATTGTTAGGATTTATTATAATAAATTTTTTTTTTATTTGGAAGCTCAAGAGAAATGAGTGAGCGTGCCTTTGGCGTGTGCACATTGACCTTTCCTGTCATGGACTCCATCAGCGCTGGTGCTCGCGGCGTGGACTGTCCCTTTACGGCTTTAGAAACACACAGACCATTCCTCCTCGCTCTGTCCATCCTCCTCTCCTTCTCTCCCAACATCATTTGCTTTGATTTGCTTGTTAACTTTCTTATATATTAGCAGCCAGAGAATCGACTCAAATAAAGCTGTGTGTCTTTACTCTCAGCGGACTTGCCTCTCCACAAACCTGAGGCTTACTTGGCTTGTTTCCATGGAAATGTTGTTTGTTTGGTTATAACATTCCACAGTACAGCATAAAACGTATCTATCTCTATGGGGAATGCTCTGAAGTATAACTTTAACTTTCCATGTGTTTTTAACTTTCCATGTCGTTGAAAACATGCAAGTGACGTGCCACCTCCAGAAGGTTTTACACTGTACCTTTAATTTAAAGAAGCGCACTGTAACTTTTCTGGTGAATGGTTGCCACCTGCTTCTCACTATTCGCCTTATTCTGGAAGTTACCGTGGGCGCCGCCATCATCATTCGGGTTATATTATTTTGTCTGGGGCTGCCGATCTTGACAGCAAATAAGTTCAATATGGACGATAAAGCCGTTTTAAAGCGTCCGGAGAATCAGTGCAGTGTGACTAGTTTGTCACATGAAAACAACATTTTACACAAACAAACCTATTTTATGTCATATTTTAGCTGCAGAACTTTTCCCAAATTCTCATTGAAATGAATGGGATCCCAGTTTGTCCAGAAGAACCACCAGAAAAAAGTGCAGTTTAGGAGCATTTAGAGACATAAGTGGATGGGGCGGAATGGTTAAATGGATCTGTTTAATGTCATACCATGGAACATGCCAGGCAAAGCAATAACATCTCCATGGAGACAAGTAAGTAGCAGACCCTCCACCTTCCAAGGTTACGCAGTCTGCCTTTAAGTTTTGATTTTAACCAATCAAAACACATTCATAACATCTAGCTAAAGTACATATTGCAAAGCCGTACCTCACATGACTCTTGCTATAAGTAGCTATGGTAGCCTTGTGGGGACATACTTAGGCTGAGTCCACACTATTCCTTATATAGGGCAGTATATAGTGGTCATGCCGTTTTAGTGGTGTCCGAATGTCCAGTGGGTGAAAAAGTAGTGCAAAAAGTACTTCCGAACTTTCCCACAGTGCACCTTGAAAAGTGTCCTTCGATGATTACTACATCAGTATAGACCACAATGCATTGCAAGAGTCAGAAAAACAACAGTGGAAAGCAACAGGTCTTTAAAGAGAAGATATTTTACTTCTAAACGGTATTAACTGCAAAACACATAACATATTTAGATCATTTTGAAAATATATTCACAAAAAACAATGTATTAACGCTTTGTTTTTGACGCTCTGAGTGACCCGTCCCTTTGCTCTCTGTGTTAAGTCACTCCCCGCTCAGAAATTACTGTACATCGCATCAGGTTTGTCAAGTTGTTGTGTACAGTTCTGTGTCATGCTTTTGTATATTTATGGAGAATTGTGTGGGAGCAGGGGTGGCATAGGCTTGTGGGCGTAACATTGGACAGAATCCTACAGCTAAACATACGGCGGGTTCGGATAGGGCTCTAATAAGTAAATTATGTATATATTTTTTTTTCTTCTATGTAGTAGAAAAAAAGTTAAATAACTAAATATTTAAATAACTAATATTTTTAGATAAAGCAAAGGGTGGCTACTTTGAAGATTTGAATATAAAGTTTAAAAACATTTAGTATTTAACTTTTTTTGTTTGCATCATAATTACATATTTGATGTCTTCTGTATATATTGTATAGAAAATGTAGTAAAAATAAAGGAAAAAAAATCATAAACGGACATAGCTAACCTGCTAGCCACCACTTTCCAAACAGGAAGTGAGCACGGGCGCGCTTCCGGTTCCATCGACATCGCCCCTCTCCGTAACTGCTGCTGCATGTTGGTCTTAAAATGTTCGTATTAATGCGCTCTACATGATCCTGTTGTTTTTATTTCGCTATTTTGTCCATAAATAAATTCCTACTCATATGTAACTCAGTTCCAGCTTCGCTCCTATAACTGCTAGCCTCGATGAGCTTCATTTGACTGGAGCTGAACGCTTTGGGTGACGTTACGCTCACTTCTTTATGCAGTCTATGGTCCAAACTTTTGACCTGCAGTGTACATTTGTTTCAACCAAATACACACATAGACTAAGCTGAGCGTTTATAATATTTTTTTTATGTGCATTAGAAATAGAAATCAAGTTGAATTGGATGTCATACACTTTACTACGGTCACCATCCCTGAATAAATTGCAAACATGTCCACATTTCTACGAAAACTCGCCATTACCACCTTAAATGTCAACCTATATAAAACCACTGACAGTGAATGGGCCAAATGCTCATCGTATTGCAAGAGCAGCTTCATTCTATTGTCCACATCCACTCATTGTATTGTGCATCATTATTTCTGTGGTTTTCCTCCGTGTTAGCTTTCCACATTGACCAAAGGTTAACAGGAGGCTAAGGCACTCATCAAGCTTTCTAATAATGTCACAAGAATGCACCTCTCCTACTGTATTTTCAGGGCCCGTGTTATTATATTTTAAAGGTACATTGTGTAACTATCTGGTTGAGAGTCCATCACCTGCTTGTTTCTGTGGATAGCTCATTGCTCTGTCTGAAATGTTCCACAGTATGACTTTAAACAACTGTACTTTACATTTATTTAATTACAAGTGGTTTTCTAAATCAAAACTACCTAGAAAAACAGGCATTCTGACTGTGAGCGGGGTCGCCTCTCCACAGATCTGACCTGTAACTTGGTCTGGTTTGGTCTACATGAAAATAGAAATGGTTAATGCCACACTGTGAAACATTCCAGACAAAGCATTAACATCTTCATGGAGACAAGCATTTGACAGACCCTCCACCAGAAAAGTTACACAATACACCTTTAAATGTCTTATTCATTGAATTAATTATATGTTTTCTTTACTACATAATTAAACAGCGACGTGCGGTCAGAGGAGGCAGGCGAGGGAGTCATTTTGGGGATAAAAAATCTGCTCATTGTCAATAAGAATAAATAAATACTTTATATATTATATGTATTGCTATTTAGCATATTATGGTGATCTTTCTGATTGAATATCGAAATGTCCCAGTACTTGTGGATATAATGCAAAGAGATAGTGACAGCGTGGCCACATACTGCCCAGGGCGCGTTTATTCAACTGGTTCTAGTGATCAAATACTGTACCTTATATATGAACTTTTTTCAAGTGCTTTGTCTTCTTATCACCAAGACAATCTTGTGCACGAAGGAGCACGTTTAGTGAGTTAATCTGACATTAAACGGCGTTTGACCAGAGCTGAGGTGAGGTGAGCCTTTCGCGCTCTGTCTCTGTGTGGGCGCGTGCACATTTACTACAGAAATATGAACTATAAGTTCAAACTAGACAGTGTCAGATTTTACTGCACAGTTTAACTGAGCCTTTTTACAACTAAAGAAATCATTAGCAAACACATTAACTATAGTCCTAATGTGGAGATTGTGTCCACAGATTATTTGCACGAAGGCTATTTAATCAACCGACTCACCAACAGCATCATTTTATTTTAGTTTATCTTAGTTGGTTAATAAACTCGTCTTAAGGGCGGACAATCGGGGTTCAAGACTCAATTTTATTTTATTTTTTTCATTCTTCCCCTTTTGTTTATAAACCAAATAAATCATAAAAACTTAATGCTTTTATTAGTAAAGCTGATTATTATGTGTTTGTGAAGAAAATATAAGCATCTTAGTGCCCATTAACACCTTTGAGCCTACTGCATTGCTGTAAACCTCACCACACGTCACTGTAATTACATATAGGCCTATTTTGCTTCATATATTTGATGTCTTCTGTATTTCTATACTAATAAAACTTCCTATGTAAAAGTTAAAAACTGCTTTCCAAGTAGGAAGTGACCATGGGGACCCTTCCAACTCTAAATCCAGTTGACTTTAAATTGAGAAATTGAGAAAGGTTAACCCGAGGCTAAGACGCACATCACATTTTCTAATAATGTCACAACAATGCGTTGCTACTATTTTCAGGGCGCTTATCATTGGCTAGCTGTTTGCGATCGAACTCGAAGAAATCGGCTATTTCCGCCACACTAGAAATAATTGGATGGCGTCTGACCAATCCCCAATACATAGCAGCATAATGAACTACTTCATTAAGCTTATAGTGGCTCCCTGGGAATGCGCGAGCGCCGGACACGTAGTTGACTTCGTTCCCACAGACAGCCAAAGGAGAGACGATTTATGTGACAATTTTACACTCGGACCCACTCTGGCCCGTGTACTGCAGCGGAGACTAAAAATAAATGCAAATAATTACTGTACTCTTTAGGAAACAGAGCTTCAGATGTGTTTCAAATGGCTTAAAGGGCCTGTACTCCATTTAGTGTTTATAGATATTGTATAAGCAGTTCTTGAGGTCAAAATGAGTCCACTGTTTACCGTCTGCATCTAATTTGGAAGTGCACAGTTAGCATGCTAGTTGTTTGTTAGCATTACTGTGCCAAAAACTAACATAACTCCGCTCTGGTCTCTGGTCTGAGTAGATAAATTGCTCTGAGTTCTTTCACATCTTAAAGCCCCATTATGCAGCTTTTTGGCCAAAAAAAATAAACGAAAATAAAAGCATGTTTGTTTGTTTTTTTCCTTATGGATGTGTTTATTGCACTGTAAACATAGAAAAGCACAAGTCCTTTCTCTGAGCAGGTTTGGATCTCAACAAACTTCACTCGTATTTGGTCTGGACAAGGGCCTGCTCCTGCTTGTTTCCATGGAAATGCTGTTCCTTTGGCTGTAATATTCCACAGTATGGCAAAACTTGGAGAATGTTCCACTTTTACTTTACATATTATCACTTTAAGACAGTAAAAAACAAGGATACTGCCTTTAAATGTTATGACAATTCCACATTTTGCATTTAAACGCTCAATATTTCATTTTCAAATCATCGTAGTCATCAAGGAAAAGGGCCAAAATTGGAGAAATAAATACATGATTTTTTATCTTGCCTTAAAGGTGCATTGCATAGAGACCAAACCAGACCAAGTTACAAGTCAAATTTGTGGAGAGGCAACCCCGCTCACAGTCAGAATGCCTGTTTTTTCTAGGTATTTTTAAGCTATAAAACCACCTGTAATTGAATAAATGTAAGGCAGAGCTGTTTAAAGACATACTGTGGAACATTCCAGGCAGAGAAATGACATATCCATGAGAACATGAGAACAGTGCATGTGTTTCTTTCTCTTTTGCTGGTGTAGTTTAATATCCAGTGTGTGTAGTGCCCTGGAGGAGAGGGGGAGCTGGGGTCCCTCTGGGGTTCGGATTATAGGCCACTTTATGACAATCACTTCACATGGAACAGAATCATAAAAGGCACAAGAACAAAGCAGCCAGGGCTAGAGACTATTATGGAAACATTAGCTTATTTCATCCAGCTAAAGGAGCCTTAAAGATGTAATGATGAGTGCGTATTTGGCTGTATTTTGCCTGCAGATAAATACAGTTAGAACAGTCCTGCACATTGTAAAGTAGGTTTTCTATTAAGGTGTAGCTAGTAGTAGTAGTATTTCATATCCACTGATTCTATTCTTATGGTATATGGCATAAATGTGGTTTGGAGAATGGATTGTACCTTTTTATGTAACCTATAGCAACATCTTTAAAGCCACTGTATGTCACTTTTTAGCCAAGAAAAGAAAAGAAAGAACACATGGGTTTTCATTTGGCTGTGATTATTGCACTTGCACTACAAACCTTGTGTCCTCACTCTAGGCTGGCTTGCATCTCCACAAACCTGGCTCTTACTTGGACAGGAAGGTCTACTCCTGTTCTGTTTGTTTCCACGGAAATGTTTTTCCTTTGGCTATAATATCCCACAGTATGGCATAACATTTCTATCTCAGTTTAGAATGTTCCAAAATATGGTTTTAGCTTTCTATTTCCATGCAATTGTGGAGATGCCGCCTCCAGAAAGTTACAGTGTTGCTTTAAAATCAATTAAAAAATGCAAATATTTAAAGAACCCGTATTACGCTATTTTCTGATCTGTTGTAATATTTCCTCATCACAAACAGACCTGGAGTTGTGTTTTGTTTCATTCACACATGTTTAACCCTGCATTTTAAACTGACTTCTTCTCTCTGACAGAAAACATTCTGTTGCACCTTGTGATGTCATGTGGTAATACAGGAAGTGCTCCACTGTGTTTTTAAAGTCCATACCCCTTCACTAGAATCACTTGGATAATTTCAGTCCTGGAATTACCAATCTCTAATAAACAAAAATGACATCACCAGGTGGAACAGAGCATTTTGAGCTTTGGAGATGTAGACAGACTAATAATAAAGGGTTACTCAAACATGCAAATGAAACAAAACGCAACTCCAGGTATGTTTTGATGACGTAATAACGTTCTAAAATGTCTTAAAGCTCACACGAGTGAATTTGGAGTAATACAGGACTTTTATTCAACTGTTCTGACAATTAGAAATTACCATATGTTTATTTAAGGTTAAAACCATTACAACTTTTCAATCTGCAGTTGTTACTTTCAACTTATTTTCAACCTTTGACGACATGAATTTTCTGAACAGACTGGTCTAGGCATTTTGTTGTTTGTGTAATGGATTCAGATATTTTGTTCACATAACACTTATAAAGCTCTATTTCTGACAGGTGGCTATGTTCAGCTCTCCTATGCTCCTTTCTTGCCCATGCTAAAAGCCACTTAGCCGGCGAAAAAAGTCATTTCATAGTCTGAGTCAAATTTGGTGAAATTGCCCTGCTTTGTGTGATCCTATATGGGTTTTTTGTAGACAGAGCTGTGATTGTCACTACTTATGGTATTATTGTAATTTTTATCTTACCACAGTTGAAAGCTGAAATAGACTGACGGAGCATTTTAGAGCAGGCTATCATTGTCTCTGTGAATATTTCCATGTGCTATCATAACAGGTTTCTCTATTTGGAATCTTAGTCGGTTGGGTCTGGCTTTGTAACAGAAGGGTACGTGGTTCAGGTGGAGGAGAGGTTGGTGGAATCGTCTGCTGAAGAGTGTCCGAAAGAGATGACTCATTCGCTGTTTATCTTGGATTAAAGATTAGATGTGTTAAAGTGAGTGCTGCTGAACCAATATCTGTCTTAAAAAACGTGTAAAAGTGATCTAGGTAATTTAAAACAGTTTGCAGGCAATCTGTGGCGCAAATCGGCCCACAGGTGGACCGTTCTGGACTTTTCCAGAATGGCCGTCCACCTGTGGGCCGATTTGCGCCACCCCCCCTCAGTCCTCAATTTGTACTGTGGGCCGAATTGTGGGCACTGTGAGCACTGTTTTAAAAATGATGTTGAGCTGTATCAGAACAGAAGAGCACATAGACTAGTATACGCCCATGGGCCACTATGGAACCTACAGGACCACTGAAAGATTACACAGATATAACCACGTGGTCATATAAAACAAAGTACTATTATTTAATGTTGAAAATGCATTCTATTGTCTAAAATATTGCTACCTTAAAGCTACCTTTTATCTTCAGTTCAGTGGAGACTGGCAATTCCAGGACTGAAACCACCCAAATTATTCCAGTGAAGGTGTATGGGATTTAAAAGCACAGTAGAACTCTCCTAAACATTGTGACCAAACCTCTTTGTCAAAGGCTGATCTCGTCAGATCTCAGAATTTGAGCAGGGCTGGGCCTTGGTAGTACTTAGATGGGAGACTGGTGGGAAAATCAGGTGCCACAGTGGGGCGAAGGTGACAAAAAACTGTTGTTGTGGTCATAGGCAAGGCACTTCACCCAAATTGCTTAGTATAAATGTGGTTATTGGATGGGCTTATGGCGCAGATTGGCAGCCTCGCTTCCATCAGTCTTTCCCAGGGCAGCTGTGGCTACAATAGTATCTTACGACCACCAAGTGTGGAGTGGATGAATAATGCACCAAACTGTAAAGTGACTTTGAGTGTCTGGAAAAGCGCTATATAAGACTAATGAGTTATTATTATTATTATTATACACAGAACCATGAATGGTTGTATTGATCACACGCTCCTGAAAATGTGTTGTATGAATCCATTTTGTATTTTCTCTTGAGTTTTCAGACAACCACACCTGCTATTTCTTGCGATACAGCATGAGTAACGTTGTGGCCTCCCAAACACAATTATTTATGCGTGCTTTAGAACCCTCCCGAAATCGTCCCAATTTAACTTCCCTTTGTCACTGTCAACAAAATGTCAGACTTAGCTGAGTAATTACGAGTGGCGGAATGCAATCTGCGTCGGATAAGGTAAGCATTACTTTAGCATGCCGATGAACGCCCCCCCATTCCAATGCACACACACGGTCCCCTATTTAATCATTGCCATTGTTCACTACTGGCACATTAACATGATTTTGTATTCATAAGCTAAACAAGGAGATGCTGGTAGCAACAATAGAGCAGCCCAGAAAATAGCAGAGCAAATCAACTCTAAGAATACTTCCCCAACACTAACCTTTTGTAGCTTTGTTATATAAATTTTGAAATCACGCCACAATTGAGTGCATAAGATGTTCAAAGTCACAATTATTAATTATCGAAGTAAAAACCAAGGATATAAAGTTATTGTATTGTGCTGAGCTGGAGAATACACGAAACTAATCATTTTCTATTCAAAAAACACATCAAACTGTGCTAGTCTACTTTGCCAAGTGGATTTTCAATGCCAGTGAAGAATGATGCATGATTTGGCTGTTGACCAATTCAAAAGAGAAAGTAAATGTTCTGAATATTTTGGCGATCTGCTATTTAATTTTGAACTTTCTTGATGAAATAGATGATATTTTGACAAACTTTAAAGGCGTTGTAGCTGAAAAACGTGAAATAAAACAGAAATAGTTCATTGTAAGCTGTCTGCAGTGGTCCATAGTTATTCCACACTTACCTAATTATTCACTGTGATGAGTTTACATGCTTGTTTTCACGATGTTCAGAGCTCTTCCTGATTCTCGGACAGTTAAACTCTATAATTAGATGCAGACTTATATACAGTACACAGCAGACTTATTTTGAGACCTGATTATACAATATATCTGTACTGGGGCAAGATAAAGTTTGCTGAAAATCATGAAGAAAACAAACAAACAACAGGTACAGGGCCTTTAACAATATGGGAGGATTTCAGTTATGTTTATGTCAAATGAGCAATAAGTATAAATGTGAACACGAAAACTGCATTTCTGAACATTAGCTAGTTCTTCTTATTTTCTTCATGATTTTAAGACAGTAAATATCAGGTCAAGCGCCTTTAAACCTCTACAAATTGAAATAACTATCAAGCTACCGCGTTATTTAAGGCCTTTGATACTGTCGTTAACAATCCCACGTTTTCCACTTAAGTACAGTTGAAATAAGTCCATGGACTGCTTCTTTACGGCCCTGCTCTTCAAGCCGCTGCTATAAAAGTTAAATCACTTGAATTTACATTGCGAGGAAGCCAATTGCACTAAGTTAGCAGGAGACGCATGCTTCCCAAGAGCTTAAAGAGGATATTTCTTCACAAATTTAGCGCCCAGGACGGACTATGTGGGCCGGGATGGAATTAGATGGAATTTCAGAGACTGTTCAGCCATAACATTACAATGCAACTGGAGCTGCTGCGTCTCAAGTGAGCAGACAAAATGCCAAATGTGAACGCGCACGGTGCATTCAGAAGTTATTGTGATGGCGTGGCAAATTTCCAGTGCTGAGTTGCTTAATGCATGTCAGGTTTAGTGCAAGCGCAAGGGGCCTCGTTCATAAATCTTTTCTTAAAACAATTTCGTAACTTCCACTTTAAGAAGATGCTGAGAGAATTCTGCGCCAGATTCACAAAGCGTTTTAAGCTCCCAAATTCCTTCTTAAATGACAGTTGCGCTTAATTCACCAACACCCAACTACAAACACCTCCACGCTCATTTACATTTTATTTACATAGAAAATTTATATGTATTTGGTTAGAAACACCCTCTGAACTTCCATATACGGCCAGTATGGGTTTGGCATTAGTGAAAGTCTGACTGAACGAGGTTTTACAGCTTCAGTGGCCATTTCAAATTTCCAAACTCACATGAACACATTCAGTGAGGGAATATTTAAGTCATAAACTTAACAGACAGACAGAATGAGGCTCACTGCAGCCTGTATAAAGTTTGTTAGACCCAATAGACACTTGCTCTATAAAACGCCTCATAAATGTTAGTGGATCACATCGTAATATGTTTATAAGAAAATATATAACTTACCGTCATGGAGGAATTTGAATTTTTTGTTGCATTATCAGAGTAATAATATTCTAAAACAGTAGATTTTTTGCTCTTACGAGTGCTCCTGACTGTTCGTAGGATTTGTTCTTCCAGAAGAACATTTTCAATTAAGAAAAAGTTTTGTCAATGCTAAAAATGTTCAGAAGAAGGCCTTAAGTACAAATTTGTCCGTTTCATGAATGAGGCCCATTGTTATTGCAGTACTGATATCAAATTGAATAAAATGATTTAGGTAAGGCTGCACTTGGTTGTCATGTAAGTTACAATGAAATGGTCAGTTCCTAGTGGAGATACAATATATTGGACCTTAAATCTCCAGCAGATGTTGCCTGGGATCCAGAACACACACTGCTTCAATACTTACGAATGTGTGAGTGTTATATATGTGACTGGTGACTCTCCCTGTTTTCAGATGGGCGTGATTAACAGGTGGATTAGTCAATCAGAGAAAAAAAAATATATCACAGTGGACTGAAAATCAATACAGATTTCTGCAGAATCAATGAGCCAAGTGCTAAAGTCTGTTAATCTGAGGTGAGAGAATTTAGATTTTATTTGTAAACACATTTCACAGGTGTCACTGAAAAAACAAATCTGATTCACCGATCACGTTTGATCAGGCTTGAGATTCGGTGGAGACAGTAGGGACCAGACTGATATGAATCTGTATAAAAATACACAGATATCATTCTGGATCTCCAGGCAACAGCAGATGCTAATATTTTGCACATATTACACATCTCTCTTAGAGGTTTATTATAAAAAAGGGTTGTGGATGAGTCTTCTGGTAAATTTAAATGACAAAATAATATCGGCAGATTGGCAAACAATCTGTACCGGGATTAGCCATTAAAAAAATCCATATTGGTCTATCTCTACTAGTATTTATTGATAGTTGCTTCCTTATAGTCCCATCATTTAGATAATTTCAACCATGGAATTGCCAATCTCTACTGAACTTATTGGAAAAGGTAGCTGTTAACTTGAAAACTACCACTAATTGACATCACAAGGCGGAACAGAGCATTTTGAGCTTTGGAGATGTAGAAAGACTAATAATAAAGGATTACTCAAATGTGTGAATGAATAAAACACAACTCCAGTTTTGTTTGTGATGAGAACAGCATTATAGCGTGTCTTAAAGCTCAGAAGAGTAATATAGGACCTATTAACAGACTGGATTTACATAGTGTTATTTACACTATGTAAATCCAGTCTGTTAATATTCTTCATTTACACATATACTGTTGCTTTTATTGCAGTACACATCTTATACAACATTCTACTCTGTTTATTTTAATTATATTTTCAATCAAGAACTATTTCAACGTCACTTATTTAAACAGGAAAGACTCATTCTCCCACTCACTGTGTCAACACTATATAAGTGGAAATCAAGTGTGTGGAGTATACGAATATAATGGGACTATAATCGTTAATTACCAACCCAACTTCCTACCGAGTGTGGCTATGAATAATTACAAGGCACCAGCTGGCTCTAAACCAGGCCTAGATCTCAAGCTCTCACAGCAACGCAAGCCAAGAGAATACAACAGAAACACAAAGTTACTCCCTAATGTCATTTCACATAACTGCAACTGATTGAAGCCAGTGTCTTATCAGGAAACAAGCAAAATAGAAACTGCAAAATAGTTTTAAAGTATTTTGATAGGTAAATGTTGTGATGCTGAGAGGTCCTATATTACACGACTCTTTTACGAGCTTTAAGCCATGTTAGAATGTTAGAAAAACATTCCTGGAGTTGTGTTTTGTTTCATTCACGTGTGTTTGAGTAATCTTTTGTTATTAGTCTGTCTACGTCTCTGTCATGAAGCGGTAGTTTTCAAGTTAACAGCTCCTTTTACCTTTTGTTCAGTAGAGATTGGCAATTCCAGGGTTGAAATTATCCAAATGATTCTAGTGTATGGAGTTTAAAAACACAGTGTCGCACTTCCTGTATTACCACATGACATCACAAGGTGGAACAGACTGTTTTCCATTTGAGAGAAAAACTATTTGAATGTTAATGGTTGAAACGTCACAAAAGCAGAACATGCCAAGAAATCGAACTTTAAACTTTAAACTTTAAATCCAGTTGGGAGAAAAGCACACTGTTCATACAAATGTTTATCAAAAACAACATAGTCTGCCATGTTTTTTTTGGGCGTTTGACTTTTGGCTTCCCCCTCAAACCATAATGTTGCTCTGTGATTGGTCTGTTCTTGCTAGCCGGGTTACAGTTTTCCAAGAACTGCGTGTAACTTCTGATTTGCCCGTGTACTAAAGAAAATATCAGACTCAAATTTCCTTTATTCTGTATCCACCTTTGATTCCAAACAGACTGAAGAGAGCGCCGTGCATTTACGCTAAAGGGCTTTTCATCTCCGTCTGAGGCTAACCCCATTCAGCACTGCTTTCAAAAGACTTCCCCCAGTTTAAGGACGAGGCTTTAAACAGACAAATCAGATCAGTGACAACATAAAGGACGGCCGCTTTGCCAAAATCACTGCATCTGCGCTCACTCGCCATTTGAGACGTTAAGATGTTTTAAATCTCTAAAAACATTCATTTGCTCTGCCCTTAATCCTCTGTGTATCCACCAGCGCTGTTTCTTTCAACTAATGACTCCGTCTTACCGTGCTGAAAGTACAGGGAGTGCAGAACAAACAGTTTCTGATAAAGGAGCACTGTGTAACTTTTCTGCTGGAGGGTTTACTACCTGCTTGTGTCCATGTAGATATCCCTCAGTATGGCATTAAACTTCTACATCTCCATGAATCAACGAGCTGAACTCATCAAGTTACAGGACAGATCTGTAACTGATGGTGTTGAAACTTTTTTTTTTCTACCAAATTTCTTTATTTATTTTCTTAAAAATGTAAACAGACTTTTTGTTTTTCTTTTTTTTTTTCTTTCAGACAACAAAGATACCATTCAGTAGTTTCTTTCTGAATTTATAACTTTCATCCATTACAATGAGAAAAAAAAACAAAAAACTTTTTATTTATTTATTTATTTATTCTAAATTGTTAATAGAAAAGCTCAGCCCCAGTCAAATAAAGCTCACCGATGCAAGCAGTTATTGGAGCGAATTTTGGGCCAAGTTCCATAACAAAATAGCAAAATATAAATACCAGAATCATGTAGAACAAGTTAATATGAACATTTTAAGACCAAAATGAGCAAAATGAGGAGCCTGACAGCAGCAGTTTTTTTTTTGTTTTTTTTTAAAGTACAAAGCCAGAGTTGATGGAGCCAGAAGCGCGCCCATGCTCACTATGTCCATTCATATATACAGCCGATGGAAGACTCATACAACCAAAAAACGCATCCACTTCTGAACCCTCGTCTTTCAATCCTCTGTTCACCTCTTTCTCCCCTCTCTCGCTGTGACCTTAATCTCCCATTCCCCCCTTCCCTTTCCCTTTCCTCTACCCCCAATCCATACTTTTTGTCCTTCCGATTATTCTTTCACAGGAACAGGCTTTGGAAAAAAAATAATGTCGGAAATCTGCGGAACACAGCCCAAGACGTGGTGGAGGAGAGTTGCGAGAAGTAGGCCAGGATACTAAGCTCCAGTTGAAAATGATAGATTATGTTGGGGAGCCGCGCTGTTGCATCATGTGGTGGTTTCCCATGTTAAAGCAAGTTATCGCTTTGAATCCTGTGGCTTACGAAATCATCTCTTTGGAAAAGGGAATTCGGGCCAGGGTCTGAGCGCGTGGAACAAAACGAATACTTGTTTACACTACAGAGGATGGGTTTGAAGTAGTGGTACATGGAAGAGGGGGATTTTAAGGCCAAGGTAGAAATGGCAACTCTTGCAACCTTGTTTGTTTAGGATGAGACTTCATTTCATTTCATTTTATTTTATTTTTATTTTATTTTATTTTATGTATTTATTAATTTTTGTTTTATTATTATTATTATTATTATTATTATTATTATTATTATTATTAATTTATTTACATTTACATTGCTTTGTCTGTAATGTTGTACAGTATGGTATTAAACTTATATAAGCTGTATTTATTTAATTATGGGTGTTTTTATTGCTCACAAATACTTTTAAAAACGTGATTTCTGACTGAGTGAGGACGCCTCTTCACAGATCTTACTAAACTGACCCGGTGGTGTCTCCTGCTTGTTTCTATGGAGATTGATAAGTTTAATTCCATATTTTGGAGCACTGCCGACGAAGCAAGGACATCTCCATGGAAACAAGCAACTGACAGGCCCTCTACCAGAAAAGTTACATAGTGCACCTTTAATATCTATTAAAAAAATGCTTCAGTTATTTTAGTGATGAGCAGGGGTGTTTCTAGCTAAAGGTAAACTGTGCACTTAGAAGGGGGCCCATATCAACAAGAAGGACCCAAGAGAAATGTTTCGCAATGTTTTTTTTTTTTTTTTGCAGGGCTGTGCTAAAATTATACAGTTAAATAAAAACTCAGATCAGACAGTGGACAGTTATGGCTGGAAGTCACTGAAAACATGAGATGGACACCAAACACTGGAGAACACTTCTGTTTTAAGAAAGATTTTTTTTTTATTTATTTATTTTTTTTTATCCCAGTACTAATGCTAATAAATGTTAAAATCACGCCACAAAGTGAATTTATCTACATATAAAACCCATTTACTTCTAATTAGTTGCATGTTTTATATTACGTTTTAATAAAAGTTAGCATTAGCTTTGAGCTTTTTTATTCAATTAGGCTTAGTATCTAATTAATTAATAACTCTAACTACCTCTAACTCCTACCCTATCCCCTTAATTAATCATTTTTCATAAACAGTTTGTTCATTACAAATTAAGTCTTTCTTTATGCTTGCACTAATTAAGGTGTTGTTAATTAAAGGTGCACTGTGTAACTTTTCGGTTGGGGTCCGTCACCTGCTTGTTTCTATGGATATGTCATTGCTCTGCCTGGAATGTTCCACAGTATGACATTAAACAGCTCTACCTTACATTTGTTCAATTACAGGTGGTTTTATAGCTCAAAATACTTAGAAAAACAGGCATTCTGACTGTGAATGGGGCCGCCTCTCCACAGATCTAACCTGTAACTTGGTCTGGTTTGGTCTCCATGAAGATGGAAATGTTTAATTCCATTCCATTTTCCACCCTAAGCAATAACATCTCCATGGAGAAAAGCATTTGATGGACCCTCCACCAGAAAAGTTACACAATGCACCTTCAGTTTAACAGTTTTATAAAAGTTGTTCCTATCTCACAACACTCAGGCTACAAAATGTCTGACAAACTGACCAAAACAGGTTGTATCCTGGGATCAAAGTGAATTCTTGTTAACATGAGCGCCGTAGCCTCTGAAGCCCCTCACGTACAGACTCTGAACGCTTTTGGCTGGAGTTGTGTACCCGCCTGCTCCTTTGTTTGTTATGGACGGATGGACATGGTCGTCATTCCTGAACCTCCATGAGACTTGTGCCCATTTGGTGGCGCCGTTCCGGGGATTTTTGGACTTGGAAGTTGGCGAGGTCAGACGGTCCCTGAGCCAATCGGCGCCGGGCCCTGGAGACAAGAGAGACACGGCAGGAGGCCAGACATACAAGAGCGGAGACTGTTCTATTGATCGGACGCCATCAGGCTACTCTTGGTCAAACTAATCCAATGAGCTGCTGGAGGTTTTGGAACTGAAAACTTGTGTTACTTTGAGGGTTTGTTTTATTAATTCATTTATTTTTATTGGTACTTTGTCATGTCATTAGCAATCCCTGTGAAGATGAAGCTAACTAAAGGCACTGCTCCGTCTGAAGCTTTGTTACTTAGGTTAGACTTTAAAGGCCTTGTACCCATGATTTTTTTCCATGTATTTGAACAAAATGTATCCTGGCCCAGTACAGATATATTGTATAAGCAGCTCTTGAAGTCAAAATAAGCCTGTTGTGTGCTGTCAGATTGTTTGATAATCAGGAAGTGCGCGTTAGTTGTTGTTCGCTTTTACTGTTGTGTGTGAAAAGGACTTATAGGCTTGCAAAATTGTGTTGTTTATTTTTATTTTTTTTTACTAGAGTTTTCAGACAATCCAAAACTTAGCAGGCTTATTTTTTTATATAGTTCTGAGTATATTTTAAGACTCTCTACTTTTTGTTATTTTTATATATTGTGTGAACTACTGTGTCCAAATAATTTCCCTTGTAGATCAATAAAGTTTGTCTAAGACTAAGAAACTTAAGACCATAATTGGTGTGGGGAAGCTGGTCCAATGTGGTCAAAGTAGGATGCAGACTTGAATAAAAAATCTCTTTTACCAGACAAAATATATTAAAAGTAGATGACTTTGGTTGTAAATGCAAAATAACTTAATTTCAAAATAAACTGTCCTCACAACGAAACAGAAAACTAGTAACTTAAATTAAATTCCACACAACTCCAGTGAAGTCTCCAGGTAGTTTTTCTACCTGATCTGTGGGTTAGGCCCGCCCACCAGGTGAGTCCATTTGCACAGGTAAGTATTATAGTATTAGTATTAGTATAGTATTTGGTATAACATTAATTTAAAAGTCCCTAAACAAATGTCTTTAAAATAAACCTATTAACAGAAGATAATGTGAATCCAAATACAGAAATATCCATAGAAAAACACTAATAACTCCAGTCATTTCCCCGCACACATGGTCTGGCCCATGACCTCACCCCAGAGGTTACAAAATGGCCGACTTTGGCCACACCCACTCTTTTGTCTCGAGTGGACCATGTGGTGAGGTAAGTATGACTTTGTGATTGTGTTTAATTGAAATTTATTTAATAATTAGAAGGATATTTAAAGTAAAATTTATTTAAAGTAATGTGTTGTGTGATAATAAATACGGTTGTAAAAATGAAGTGACCAAACCTACTTTGTCACACTTTGGAACATTCTCCATGGAGCTGGAGAAGTAGAAGGTCTAAGGTTTTCTGTTCAAGTGATACTTTGCGGCTGATGTCATCAACATTCCCTGGGGGTGTGATGCTAACTGTATGCACCGCTCTGTTACTCAAGTTAGACTTTAATCTGAACTGTAATTTTACACAATCTGACCGTGAAGAACTGACTTAGCTGGAACTTCAACAGGTGAACTGATCTGTGCACTTAAAGTCTCTCACACATGACATCACAGTCTCAAACTTTGTTATTTTCACCTTTTTGCTGAAAATTAAACACCTAAACAGGATCATGAATGTTTGAAAATCAATGTGTTTTCTGTTTATTCTTGTTTTCAGACAATCTTTTTTGTCTGATGTTTGCTATTGTATACTGTACTTGTTGTAAGGCGGCCTAGAGTGTCCAGAAAGGCGCCTAATAAATAAAATAAAATATATTATTATTATTATTATTATTATTATTATTATTATTATTATTATTGGGTGCATTGTGTCACCATGGTAACCGATAAACATCCATCTATTGCCATACATGTAGAAAACCCCAGCATGATGTCATTGCACAGTATCAAAACAAACATGCTTTTATTTTGAAATAGAAATAACTATATTAAAAGTCAGATGAGCTTGACCCAATTAATAAATCAAAATCTCCAAAACATGAATATTTTGCTGTGCGCAGTTGAATCAAAAGTACAGAACTGGTCCCCTGCCTCGTCATAATCAGCTTTTCTTTGTGGCGTGAAATCGTGCCCAAGAGGAGCGGCGGGTCTTGGGGAAATATGGGGCACTGGTTCACCAAATATCAGTATCTGTGTATTCTCCAAGTCTCAGTGAAATGTTAATTAAAAATGTTTGTAATGGAATAATTTCTAGTTGGTCAATAAAGAAGGATAGTTGATTTATGCATGAATATTGTGAATGTTGGAACTACTAACTGGGAAATTAACCCAAAATGTGAAGAAACTATTGATACTTTGCAATGACATCATGCTGACATACAGGAAAAAAAGCACAAAATTGATTTAAACAACATATTTTAAGGAGCCTGTGATCAATACGAGCGTTCATGGTCCTGTTTAGTTTGATTTTCAACAAAAAGGTGAGAGCGACTAACTGAAAAACTGTTGGCCAATGCTCGCCAACTTGTGATGGTAATTTTATGTGAGAGAGATTTGTTTTAAGAGCACAAATCGGCTCACTTCTTGGAGTTGCAATTTAATCACTTCTTTCTGGTCAGATTGTGTTAAAATAAAGCTCAGATTAAATTCTCAGCTTCAGACAGAGCAGTGCCTTCAGTTAGCTTCACACCCCCGGGGAGTGTTGATGACATCAGCTGCAAAGTATCAATACAGAAAAGTAAAAATCTATGAATATATGTTGTATATGAATAAATGCAGAGTAAATTTAATTCCATACTGTGGGATTTTCACAGAGACTGTCATTGTGCACTTCGGCAAGACACTTCACCTGCCTCGTATGAATGTGGTGAGTGTTGGTGGTCAGAGGGGCTCATGGGGCAGATTAGACTTAGACTTGGACAAACTTTATTGATCCACAAGGGAAATTATTTAGATACAGTCGCTCATTCATCACAATATAATATAATAACAGAGTAACAAAAATAGATGGTGTAGCAAAAAAAGAGCAAGAAACAAGTGTCAAATGAGACCTAATTATAAAAATAAATGTGTACAAGTCAAAATAAAATAGAAAAATAAGTAATAAACTCTAAAATAAACAAAAAAAAATCACAGCTATATACAAGAGACAAGAACGGCAGTGCAATAATATGCTGATTGACGGGGCATAAGGTTATCCGTTTGTTAACTTAAGATTGGCAGCCTCTCTTCTCTCAGTGTGTCCCAGGGCAGCTACTATAGTAGAGATTAAATAATGCACACAATTGTAAAGTAAATTTGAGTGTCTGGAAAAGACTAATGCAATATTATTCATTATTAAGTAGGAGGCAGAATCCTCATCAAAAAAGCTGCACAGTGCCCCTTTAAAGTAATCGCTAGAGTCATATACTGCATGGATCTATAACCTAAACCTGCATAGGTCTATAACCAATCTAAAATACTCCCAGAATAAATGAGAGGCTTGGAGCGAGGTAATAATCCCATTATCTTTAGTCTCCCATTTATGCTAAACTGCCCTCTACTGCCAAATGAATCAGTTGTTTTATCGCAGGAAACAATCTAACATCACAGTACTGACTGAGATGTACCACAGCATGAGCTCTTACAATGCCTAGAGATACAGAGCGCACGATTAGCATTGCTCGACTGTATTCATTTTCATTTACTGTCAATCTCAGCCAATCACCTCCCAAGCAGTTCATATGAATGCACTCTCTCTCCTGTATCACCCTGCCTGTAACATTATTTTAAATTGGAAAATCATAAAATGACCAAAAGTATGTATCATATTTCTATGGAGTGTTCATTTTGACACACTTTGATCATCATGTTCCCTTTTATTCTTCTTCTGCATTCAACGAAAAACATCAAAAATTTGTTTCAATTTTGTTTTTGAGTCTACCCTCCCCTTTTGCTCTCCATGCCAAGTCACTCCCCCTTCAGAGCACTATCACAATCAGCGTGCGTCTCACTAATAAAACTACTGCGGTGTATTGTGTGTCTTGCTATTGTATATTTATAAAAAATATTTATAGTTCTACAGGCAGCTGGTTGTAACTGTTGAGCTGCCGAACATAACGGAACACTACAATGATTTTATTTATTTTTTTTTATTAAGTTAGACAAATTATTATACACAAATTAATAGGAAATTTATAAAAGAGAAAAATGAAAGAACACAATGACATCTTGATGAAGAAAACCGGGACATTTTCTGTTTTTCCAGATTTTGTCAGAGTTACTATCGCCAACAGAGCCCAAAGGAAATCGTCATCCACATTTTTCCAAACAGTTTTGTGACACAAGCGTGAATAGAACTCATTGGAGAGTCGATGGAGCTGGAAGCGTGCCCATACTCACTTCGTATTTGGAGCGCGGTGGCTTGCGGGTTAGCTATGTCCATTTATATATACAGTCTATGAATACAAAGGCATTTTTACTTCCAGGTTTGCCTGAGCAGCTCCAGTCTCTTCTACGTTCTGTTTGAATCCAGATGTTGCTGGAACCAGACCGTAGAGCGTGAAAAACCTCCATCCAAACTTGAGACGATCGAACCACAGCTGCTCATTTGTCTCACGTGTCTCTCAAACTCTCGAATATTCTGGGAACATTCAGAACAAAATATATCACTTTTCAAAATCAAACTCCTAAACAGGACCGTGAACACTCGGATTGATAACGGGCTCCGGAAAATGTGCTCTTTAAATTCGTTTTGTATTGAGTTTTCAAATTAGGAAACACTGCCAAAAAAGTGAATTATACATTTTTATATTAATATGGTTAGAATTTATCGTATGGGTCAATGGAAGTTTTGTAAAAGTCTAAATTTACAGGCTTTTTATCATAGAGTGGATAGAGGTCTACCTTTGTACGGGTCAGATCTGTGGAGAGCCGGTCGAGATTGCTCAAACATGCATGGACGACGTATAAAACCTCTTTAGGCAGTTTTTGATGAGTGAACAACGTTATATGGTAGAAAGTACGGATTGCAACGATTTCCGAATCTCTCGCTACAATATTTTCACGATATGCATCTCACGCTACGATATTTATTGCAATATTTTGTGTAGGCTAACAAAATTATGAATATGCCACTTTTCTGTTTCTATAATCCAAATAATTGAGATTTCAAAGTGCTTAATAACGGTTAATTCATGATGTAGACTGAACTGAAACAGAGCAAAGGATTATAGTGATGGCCCTTGATATTATTGTGAGACTTCTGACGATATTATCACGATATTTTAGTTGTTACATCCCTACCAGCTCCAGAAATTTGATTTGGCATAATGACTGTCATGTTCTTCTGTATTTTAAACAATCTGCTCCATAACTGACCTCTTTTTCTTTCTTTTTTTCTTCCATGCTCGTCTCTGATGGCGCCTCTTCTTTAGGTGAGTACCAGTGTTTGATTCTGTTTTCCGCTGGTTTTTGTGTCACTCAAACGCAACTGCTGCTTTGGTAACTATCGATTAGCTGTATTTCTAATGAAACTGGTAAATGTGAATGTTCAGTGGATGGTCAAGATAGTCAAGTTCTGGTGTAATCTCTTTTTAATTTTAAATAATACGCCATTTTCTGATCTATGTTATAATATTATTTCCTCACCAAAAACAGACCTGGTGTTTTGTTTCATTCGCATATATTTAACACGCACATCCTGCATATTTAGGCTGAGTTCTTCTCTCTAACAGAAAACACACTGTTCCACCTTGTGATGTCATGTGGTAATACAGGAAGTGCTTCACTGTGTTTTTAAATTTTCCATACACCTTCACTAGAATCATTTGGATAATGGGATAATAACAACAATTTGTATCATAATCAACCCTAGAACACATGTTTGAGGAATCCTTTATTAGTCTGTCTACATCTCCAAAGCTCAAAATGCTCTGTTCCACCTTGTGATGTCATGTAGTGGTAATCATAAGTGGTAAGTTAACAGCTACCTTTTACCTTTAGTTCAGTAATAATTACCAGTACCAGGGTTGACATGATCCAAATGATTCTAGTGAAGATGCATGGAGTGTTATGGTGTATTAAAAACACAGTGGAGCACTTCCTGTATTACCACATGACATCACAAGGTGGAGTATTTTCTGTTTGAGAGAAGAACACAGCTTAAATATGCAGGGTTTGTGTGTGAAACAAAACACAACTCCAGCGTAATATGGACCTTTAAGCATCACATTTTTCCTTCTTTTGTACATTAACTTCCTGGACTTCACCCATTTTCCTGTATCTTAGCCCGTGACGGTGCAAAGTTTCTAGCTCCTCTGCCCTCTTAGAAGCGTCTTTCTCAGGTACAGAAGTGTTGCGTTTGACACTAACCGGCAAAAATTCTCCTTCCCGAGAACCTCAACTTCCATTTCAGGGCCCTGCAAGTCTTAATCTGTTCATTCGGGTTGTCTAGTCTCGTTCAAATCAATTCTGACACCTTTTTTTTTTTTCCTCCTCCCTTTTCTAAACACACCAAGGCAATCTCTCTCCGATTACATCACCTTTAGCACACGCTTTCACACCTGCGCTTGGCTTTCTTCATGCGATGCCTTTTTTGCACCATTTTGTTGTGTTTATTTCTATTTTTTCCACTTCAAATAGCATATTGAACTGTTACGGTAAAGCTTTTGGCAGTGTGCTTGCGAGCAGTGATGACAGCTGCGTGTGAGAAAGACGAGAGGGGGTGGAGATAGAGGAGGAGGACGTATTAAGGTGGAATCAAAAACAAATTGAAATAGTAATTTAAAGGTGCTCTATGGAACTTTTCATTCTTGTCTACTTTGCCTTGAATGTTCCACAGTATGGCATTAAACCGATCCATCTCCATGGAAAAAAGCAGCAAACATTCATAGGTCATATCTGTGGAGAGAAGGCTCACAATATTATTATTATTATTATTATTATTATTTATTTATTTATTTATTTATTTATTTATTTATAAGGCACTTTTAAAAACAAGGTTTACAAAGTCTACAGAAAGCATACAAAATCAGACAATGAAGCAATCAGTTCAATCAATTATAATAAATAAGTTAATACAATAGAATAAAAAATTGAGAATGCAGATTTTTCAAGATATATTTGAGCAATAAAAAACTAATAAATACATGAAAAAATGGATATGTTTTAATGCCATACTATGGAACATTCCAAACATCTCCATGGAAAGAAGCAAGTGGCGGACCTTCCCACCTGAAAAGTTCTTTAGGGCGCCTTTTAAATGGCGTTTTTTTTTTTTTTTTAAACTACAAGTTTAGTAGTTTGTTTTAATCCTTTAACTCTCCTGGGTGTGTTTTAAACGTGCACTATGGGCTCGATCTTGGAAGTACTGGTCAATATTACATTATAAAAAATGCATCAGATTTATATAGCACGTTTTTGGACACTCAAAGCACTCAACATCCCTTGTGGATCAATAAAGTTTGTGTAAGTCTAAGTTACAGTTCATTATTCATTCACTCCACACTCAGTGGCGGCAAGTTACTGTTGTAGCCACAGCTGCCCTGGGACAGACTGACGGAAGTGAGGCTGCCAATCAGCGCCATCGGCCCCTCTGACCACCACCAACAGTACTTACATTGTACCCCCACCATTAAGTACCTTTAACTATCTGCAGTAATGAGTAATTACATAGTACTTGGTTAGTTTTAGAATTTAACAATAATGACATAAATAATGTAGTTGCCTTGTCCAGTACACACAATAGCAAATGTAAGCTCTAAACAGTTGTCATATTTTCCCATTTAATTGAACATTGGCATTTTAATGGTGCTGTTTATTATTATTATTATTATTATTATTATTATTATTATTATTATTATTATTATTATTATTATATGTTTATTTATTTATTTATTTTAAATTTATTTATTTATTTTTTAGTGTTAAGTAAACAATATTTTATTTTAGGTCAACATTTTATTGTTTGTTATAAAAAGTTGAATTTGTCTTTTGGTACCTTTGCTAATCGTGGCACATGTTTTTGCGCACTGCTTTTACACAGTAATCCTTTATTAGTCTGTCTACATCTCCAAATCTCAAAATGCTCTGGTCCACCTTGTGATGTCATGATGTGGTAGTTTGCAAGTTAACAGCTCCTTTTACCTTTTGTTCTGTAGAGGTAATAATAGTGCTAATGGCGGCTCATGTTTTGGGGCACTGCTTTTACCTTTAGCTCCTCGTTAGCCACAGCAGCGCCCGTCCCCCTCGTCACTCACACAGACGCTTGTTTATTCCGAGCACGGGGAATTAGACTGGAATTGCATCAAGGTGTCAGTGGAAGGAAGGTGTAGTCAGTTTCACTTTCTTTTCTGTAATTATTTGTTTATTTTGAAGAAGAAAGATGATGAAATACCCGAGACAGAGGAGACATTACATTTTTGGACAGTTTGTTTTGCCATGCGGATTGGCCTGAATTTTACTGAATTATTAAAGGTGCACTGTGTAACTTTTCTTGTGAAAAGCGCACCACGTTCTTGTCTCCAGTCTAAGTTACAGGTCAAATCTGTGGAGAGACATCCCCGCTCACAGTCAGAATGCGTTTTTCTAGGTATTTTTGAGCTACAAGACCACCTGTAACTGAATAAATGTAAAGTTAGAGCTGTTTAATGTCATACTGTGGAACATTCCAGGCAGAGCAATGACATATATAGCTAGATATAGATATATATATAGAGAAAATCACCCAGTTCTTTTTAATTATGTGTCTAATGTCAAATGTTGCTGGTGCTTTTGCCGTTTGCGGAAAAGATCCTTGCGGTCTGTTGTTTTGACCTTGGTAAGGGCTCTGTCAAGTGATGGAGGTCATCCCCCAGGATTAAAACGTCTTCTCCAAAAAGAGACGTTTTGGATTCACACTTTGAGGGCTACGGTCCATCCTGGTCTCACTGAAGAGGTGGATTTTTCACCCTCCCTGTAGCTCCCCCTCCGCTTCTGTAAACGTTCTGAACTGTAAAGCCTCTACATATTTCTGTGCCTTTTTGCTAATTACTATGTCTCTATATCATGTTTTTTCCAATTGTTAAGAGAAGGACAAGGAGCCCACTCTTGACAAATACTCGGGTATTTTTGATAAAACAGTTCTTTCTATTTGTGATACTGTTAACTTAAAATAATTTTTGATGAAGTGTGCTGTGTACCCTAAGGAAAATATGTATTGTTGACTGACTATACTCCAGCCTATACAGAGCAGTTTTTTATATTTTTGTTCCACCGGAACAAAATTAGAGTCTATCTTTAAGTCTATTTCTAAATTATTATTTTTTTAGCCATTATCTATTATCTTGTCTTATTGCATGTTCCATTTTCCTGCTGTTCTTGAACTGTGCATTGCAACACTGGAATTTCCCCACTGTGGGACTAATAAAGGCTTATCTTATCTTATCTTATCTTATCTGTTGTGTTAGAGTGATATGTTGTCATTATACTAAGATTCAACATTTATATGGATATTGTTTTTAATAATCATATAATTTGATAATTGATCTCATGACCCCTATAAATAGGGTCACACCTGCTGCTAACTCTATAAGCCCTGATGAAAACTCATAAATAGTTGAAACGCGTTGCCTTGACAACTCCAGGTATGTTTGTGATGAAAATACAACATAATAAAATTATAACAAAATGAACTAATTAGTACAGATACTTTTGTTTATAATTCTTCTAGTTCTGTTAGTCCCCGTTTCTTTTGTATGTATTTATTTTTACATGTGTTTAAACTATGCACAGAATGACAAATCTTTGGTTCAACAAAGCTTTTTAATACTTGTTACGTTGCTTAGACTTAGACAAACTTAACTGATCAGCATGGGACAATATTTGGACACAGTAGCTCACACATCACAATATATTATAATGACAAAGAGAAAAAAATGTAAATGGTAATAATAAATTGAAAATAAGCAGCAAAAATAAACTGGTGTCAAATAAGGCATAATTATAAAAATGTATATAAGTAAAACTAAAATGAGAGATCCATTGGGGTCTGTAGTCGTGCTCAAAGGGGAACAGACAAACCCTCTCTGTGCCGATGGAAGTGGCTCTCTTCTGTGATGGAGCAGATGAAAGCCAAAGCACGTTAATTATGCATCCGTCTCCAATGAGCTACACTCAGAGGAGACACGTCCTGATTCATTTGGCACATTCTTCTCCTCTTCGCCGAGCAGGGATTTCGGCGATGATTTATTGATCTCGCTCCAACCGCCGCGTCCCCGTTGTTTGCGCCGCGTTGTGATTGGCCCCCTGATTGCGGCTTCACTCTGCCTGTCTGGGTGCAGAGGGAGAGGAGAGGAGAGGAGTGGAGTGAATGCAGCTGCCGTGCGGAGAGAGTTTGAAGATGTTTTGTGAAATCAGACAAGAGTCCCCAAAAAAAGGTGGTTTGTGTCAAAGTCTGAGTGTGCAGGAAGCAGTGGATTTTATTGAATGGTGCATGTTCATTTTGTTGACTAAAATAATATATCATGGAATTTTTGGAAGAAGGAATTTAAACAGTAAAACTAAGTGCTTAAAGGTGCTCTGTGGAACTTTTCCGGTGGGGAGTCTTGTTTTCATAGAGACGTTATTGCTTTGCTCAGTGTTCCGCAGTATGGCATAAAACTGATGTCTTTTGTGTTTAAGGAATTATAGGTTTTTATATTGCTCGAAAATGCGTTCTTGCTGTGTGATCAGGGTCGCCTCTCCACAGATCTGACCTGTGTATTGGATGGGGGATTGTGGGAAAAGCAGGTGCCACAGTGGGGCGCTAGTGGCAAAAACTGTTGCTGTCCTTACTCACATTGCCGAGTGTGAGAGTGTGAGTGTATGTGTGTGTGTGTATGTGTGTGAGTATGTGCTGGTGGTGGTCGGAGGGGCAGATGATGCAGATTGGCAGCCTCACTTCTGTCAGTCTACCCCAGGGTAGCTGTGGCTACAATAATCGCTTAACAGTGTAGTGTAGACTGAATAATGCACAGAATTGTTAAAGAACTTTGAGCATCTGGAAAAGCACTATATATATGACTAATGCATCATTATATTTTGATTAATTCATAGATGCATCTGTGGTAACAAGGATACGAACTATTCACCTGAAAAAGTTACGCAGTGCAGTTTCTAAATACCCAAAAAGTGTGTTGCTAGCATGATATTCCATGATGACAAACCCTCACACTGCTCTTGTTTAGATTCCCGTACTGAAACACCACAGATGTCTCACAGACAGCTTTACAAATGATGACTTCACATACTGCATCTCTGTTGCCTGTTTTAGAAGCAATGCATCTTGGGTGTAAATGATTGTGGTGAATAAGTGTTTGACAAATAATGCAGATCAGCCCTGCTCACTGCTCAGTCTGTCAGATCCCACTAAACAAAAACGTGTAAAAAATGATCCATGAGAAATCAGGCAGCAAGCAACGGTGATGAAGTGATGTGTGAATGTGCTGGAATTACGGAAAAATTACAAAGAAAAAATGACTACAAAGCAAATAAAATGGGGCAGTGTGGTCAATTCTATCCTTTTTTTTTAATTTTCTATTGAATTTACAATGTTTTACATCAGATACAATCTTTTTCAAGTGATTAAGGTCTGAAGTAGTTACCCTCCCGTTAGTGGGCAGACATCTAACCCACCTATGCAACTCTCACCTTGCTAAAAAAAAAAAAAAATACATATACTGTAACAAGCAAATACACTATCTATAGAAAAAGAAATGACAAAAATATTGATATTTTAAATGGATAAATAGGTAGGGGTAGTTGCTGGTTCAAATTCCATACAGTCATTGTGCCTTTGGGTAAGGTACTGCTATAACTTTGTCAATATTTGTTGGTGATCAGAGACAGTCCACTGGCACAGAAGAGCAGCCACTATTTTGCCAACCTGCCCCAAAAGTGAATGAAATGAAACAAAACACAACTCTGAGTCTGTTTTTGAGGAGGTAACAACATTTTAACATGATTTAAAAGTCACAAGAATCTGTTTATTATTTTATCATGTTATTGCCTCCATATTACCTTATTTGTTCACTGCATTTGACCCTGGGCAACCTGTCTGGAGCCGTGCGGGTCAAGGTGCAACTCCAGATCTTAAGCCAGGCTTGGAGCAGGAGCAGTTTATATTGTACATGTTCTGTTTTGGGGATAAACATGTAACTGTGCCATGAAAGGCCTGGGTGACCTGGGAATTGAACACAGAACCTTCTTCGCCTGTCAGTCCTTTCAACACAATGTTCAAATGCAGAAGAGTCTAGAACCGGACAACAGAGCGTGAAAATCCTCTGTCCAAACTTGAGACAGTCCCACAACAGCTGCTAATTTATGTGTGCACGTGTCTCTCAAATGCAGAAGACGCCTCCTCTCAAAAATATACAACTTCTTTTACCTGAAATAAGTCATAGTTTGGCGCTTTGATTGTTGATTTGGCTGAAAATCTAAGTTCTTTATGTTGTTTTTCCCTTTTTTACTTGTAAGAAGTCATGTTTATTTTTGACTGATGAGTTATTCCGCCTGTCAATCACGCCCTCTGAAATCAGGGAGACAGGACTCAGCTTCAGATCCACTCGTCTTTATAAAGTTTTGTCAAAGCGTGTGTTTCTGGCTGGTTCTGTTTGTGAAAAGTGAGTGCCACCATGCTGTACATCTTCACCTTCATATCCATAATAGCTTTTTTTTTTTTTTTTTTCAAACTATCAAGACATACCCAGGTGCTTCTATCTCCACTGGACCATAGTAATTATTAAACCACCTTATTAATTTCCATTTTTTCCCCACTTAACCGCTTGAATCGCTCAGAACAAAAGCTCCAAAGCCTGTCCTTTCACACTGATAAGATTTAAATCGAGACACTTTCGCCAACTACTTCAAACAACCATGTATTTTTGTAATAGCGTCTGCCTTGTCATTTAAGTGAGCTTATATGAACGGATACAAACCGCTTGGAAGCAATTATTAGAACATCTATTTTCATATTTTGAGCAGCGCCAGGGGCCAGTGATGAATGATAAGGATTTATTGACCTGCTGTGCCCGTGCCATTTGAGGAAAAGTCAAGCCTGGACTAATTCTGTCTGAACGCGTTTGATTTAAGAGCTCGCCAAGTCCGATAAAGAACACAACGCTAATGTTATGCACATCCAATGGTATCGCTCTTCAGGGTTATTAGAGAAGCAAAAGTTGGTCAGAAGTTTTAAAAATAGGTGTTGAATATCAGTGTATTGAATTTGGTTGGAAGCCGTCAAGCCCCCCGATGAATAGCTGAAAATCACGTTGTCGAGTAGCAGATTTTTCATTTTCATTACGTTATCATTGACTCCTGCTCAAGGGATGGGACGAGACACAAGACACCACGAGATTGGGTCCACGAGAACGAGACAAGACGAGATTTTCACATAATTTGTAATGCATAATAACGTAGTGCAATCCATCCATCCATTTTCTTCTGCTTATCAGGTGCCGGGTCGCGGGTACAGCAAACCATTTCACTATTTTAATATATTTTTATACTTTAGCGGTCATTGTAGTACTGTTTTGTTTTTTTTTAACTACAGCTTCTTAAGTTGTACCAGCTCTTAACTCTTTTTCTGTCCAAGCCAAAGGTAAATTCAGGAGGAAAAAAATCTGTCATTTTTCTCATGTGTGCACGATCTTGTGGCAGTTTTGTCTCGTGACATCTTGTGGCTTGAGATCTTGTCCTATCCCTGCCTACTACTGTTGGAAGTACAGAACAGTGGCTTTATGCTGGTGGTGGTGAAAACGGGGACTGATTGGTGATTAAAAAACGCTCAAACCCTCACAACTCACTTCAAATACCATTTATTAATCCGAAGTTCTGAGGGGAAATGACTACAACATGGTTAAAATCTGAAAAGTAAATTTTGTAAATTTTGGTCTGCTTTAAAGCCTTTAAAGTTTATATCTTTGCCTGTGATGCTGTGTATGGCATTTAATTATCAGCCAGTGGTCTCATTTTGTTGTTGAAATGCTGTTTTTACAACCCTGGCTTTAAGCTTAAGATTTTCAGTCTCAGACATTACTGACCAGGATTTGTTCTGGATTCTCGAATATTTAGGTAGTGTATGTATGTTTTTGATGAGGTAACAACATTATAGCATGTCTTGACGCTCATAAGAGTCAATTTTGTGTGATGATACAGGACCTTAAAGCAACTAAGTTTCAGAACTTTCAGAGACCAGTGCGAAGGTCACAGTAAAGAGCTCAAGAGCTGCTTATACAATATCTGTACTGGAGATGAGACCAGTTTTGCTCAAATACATGGGAAGTAATCAGGTAGAGGGCCTTAAAGCTCCCTATAGTGAATGAATATGCAATGTAACGTGCTAAAGTCCTACACGTTAAAGAGATGATACTGGGAGATGATACAGCCAGGTTCTCCATGTCCTTCAAACTGCCTCATCAGCACAGGGGTTTAAATCTGGCCCCATCTTTTCTCCACAAATGGATTTAGTCACAGGGGTCAAGAATGTATGAAAATGAGCCCTGTGTTTTGTGCCTATAGTGTAGCATGTCACCTTGCTCTGGTCCATGTGCGGCATCGTCCCCTACTGTGTAAACCTGCTTTTTATGGTTAGTTATGAGTGTGATGCTACTTCTGATAGGTTACTTAAAGGTCTTATATTACGCAAAAGCCGTGTTATATCCCTAAAAACGTACCTGGAGTTGTTTTGTTTTGTTCACGCATGTTTGAGTAATCCAGAAATATTAGGCTGTCAATATCGCCAAAGCCCAAAATGCTCTGTTCCAACTTGTGATGTTATGAAGTGGTAGTTTTCAAGTTAACAGCTACCTTCTACCTTTAGTTGAGACGGGCAATGCCAGAGCTGAAGTGATCCAAGTGGTTCCAGTGAAGCTGTATGGAGTTTAAAAACACTTCCTGTATTACCACATAGCATCTTACCACAGATGTGACCTGTAATTTGGCCTGATTGCGGCACCTGCTTGTCTCCAGGGCGATAAGTCAACCTAAAATCATTTAATTGAAAAGGGTGACATTGGTTTCGTTACAGTTTTGATGTGGTGAATTTGCAAGTGGGTATTTAGTGTATAAAAACAAATCAAACCGAATCAGCAATGCAAAATACGTATATACGTGCGTACCTCAGTTATTCCACAGAACGACCTCTAAAATATGAAGTGCAGCTGTAGAAGTAGGTTTAGGTAAGGCTGTGTTTTAAATAACTGAATCCCAAGCCATGTGTACTACTTTTACTATTGTCTCCTCTGTCCACTATAAAAAGATTTGAAGTAATGTCTTTATAATGCAGTACCAGGAATTAACTGTGTAGGGTACGGTCTGTCAAAACGATAATTCATACTGGGCAACACTGAATGACATGTTTGCTGGTTCAAATCCTAAGTTTTCAGTCCGTACTGCCATTGTGCCTTAAGGTAAGACACTTCACCCACATTATTTCAATACAGACCTTTGTTAGTGTTTATCTTTTCTTATTATTCTTAGGTCTTATTACTTTGTCCACAGTGTTCCACAGTACAGCATTAAACTTTCATTTGTCAGTGGAGAGAAGCAGGTGACACCAGCAGGTCAAGTTGCAGGTCAGATCTGTGGAGAGGCGAGCCCCTTCTCCCCAACACGTATAACTTTTTATAAGCAATAAAACACCTGTAAGTGAATAAATGCAACATAAAGCCTTTACCGTCCACTGTGTACCGTTTGATTTGAAAGTGTTTTATTGCCAGAGAATCAGGAAGTGTGTGGTAGTATGCTAGGTGAAGTTGTGAAAAGCGTATATAAACTTTTTGCAATGCTAGTTTTGTTTTTCGCATTTTTAAGATATTCAGAATCAGGTACTGCGCCTTTAAGCCCATCGTAAACAAACTTAATCTTCCATATGACTCAAGACAACAAGGCAATCTCTCCTATGTATTTTCTGGCTGTGTTTATGGACATTTATTATCACCCATTATCCTTATCATAAAAGTAATGAAGCCGCGCAAAGTTTCTCCCTGTTTTTGAAGAATAACTAAAGTACGGAGTGGACACTGGGTCGCGGTCGTCGTGTAAAGTTGGTGGCTAAAAGCGCCCTGTACGGCAAAGGGAGATAAACAAGCCAAACGTATAAATCAAAGCTCGCGGACTGTCAGAGTTACCCATGTTTCTGTGGCTGAAGGGGCAAAGGGAAAAGAGCAAGTGGACTAAAGGGTTAAAAGGGGGTTAGACGGAGGGTAACACTCAAGACGGATACTATGCTGGGGGAGAATGCATGTATGTCTGCGGAGGAAAGTTCAGCAGTTACCATGGCAACGCTGTGCACACATTAGGTTGAAAATGGTCTGAAAACTTGAAAAGAAAAAAACCCATCATGAAACCGCAATTTGAATGGCAGCCTTACTTCACTGTTGGCGTCACTACTTCCTGTCCGCTGATATGTCTATGGGGTTTTTACAGAGTCGTGCTAAAATGTAATGTAATGTAATAAAGCTGTGGGTGGACGTCAGTGACTACAAGTTAAAAAAGTACACAAATAAAATGAGTACTTCAGCGGAGGACATTTATGTGTTTAGAAAGAGCGATGTTTATGTCTTAACGCTAATGCATATTTAGAGGTTTAATATTACAACACTGCAAACTGAGATATGCTACATATAAAAATAATTGGGCAGACTTTTTTTTTTTAAATTCATTTGAATTTTAATAGGTTTTACATTTTATGATTTTAATAAGTGACTGACTGAGACACAGTGAGCTAGGCTAGTGTGCTGCCTTGCATAGAGCCTATTAGCAAATCGCAAAGGCTGCAGTTTTGGAAGTAGCATAAATTCCACAACAAACAGCAAAATATTCTTATTCTGTTTAACAACTGCAAACAACTGCTAACCCTGTAGTTTACATTTGTATAAATATGTGCTGAAAAGAGATCAGTTTGTCAGAAATATCCCCAAATCCTTCATAATATATTTACTCAGGATCAACATTTATTTGTTGGTTTGTGATGGAAATTGGTAACACATCCATGGGTTTGAGTGATTTTTGCTTTCTCAGCTTGTTTTGTTGCTGTGACTCTCTGACCAGTGAGCTCGGAGTACTGAACGTCGTGAAAGGTCTTGATTGCTTTCTGTGAGAGCCATCCCAGACTGTTCAGAGTATTACCAGTGGTGCAAGAAGTTCACCATTTTGTAAAAGTGCAGGTACTGGAGCAAAATAAATAAATAAATAAATAAATAAATAAAGTAAAATTATCACATGAAAAAAATCTGCTTAAGTAAAAGTCTTAAAGTACCTGTTTAAAAAAGTACTTTAAGAATAAAAAGTCATAGTATTTCACACAGATTTTTAGATTTTGTAAATCTTCTATTGTAATAATTTGGTAAATTTGTGTTGATTTTTGTTCAATAGAAACAACTGAATCGATAATTTCCCAGCTTTTTTATTTGTATATTTTAGTTAAACCCTCAGCGTTTTCAACACTGTTCAAAAATGTAGTGGAGTAGAAAGTACAGATACCTAAAATGTATATTTAAATACAGTACTTTACTACTTTTACTTTGTTACTACATATCAATCTGGCATTATAAGTTAACAAATAGAAAAACACAAAAGGGAAAATTAATCATACAATACGATAGGAATCCCTGAACAAAACAAAATATCAAAACATGCAGTCTTGCCTTTCCCTGTTACACCTCCTCCATACAAGCAACAACATCCCACACTTCCCCTTTAACTCCAGTCCAGTGTGACCATTTAACCTTTGACCTCTGCTCTGCGTTCGACCTGAATAATAGACAAATCATAAATTATTATTCTTTGGAGTGTTCTCTGTACATTAGAAGCTGGCAGTGTGCTAGTGTGCTGTTAATTAAAGCAGTCATAACTTAGCTTTTACCGCCTCGCCGCTCCAGTGACCTTACCATACATCTGCCGATCAATAACAGCGCCGGTCATTCGGTCAGGTGCTGAAAAAAAATGGCTTCGGACCAATTGGACGGGGGAGTGGTTTTATTACCGGCAACCAATCAGGGCGGGTCATTGGACTCTGGAACGTTACTTTAAATCAAGGCTGGGTGACTCGGCCAATCACGGGCAGAGGAAAAGTCAAATAGAGGAGTGCAGTGTAATCAGTGTAATCAGTGGAAGTCGATGCTCAATACTTGGCATCAGATGTTTGGATGATTAGCGTTGGCATGGTAGCATGTTGTGTTCAAGATAACTTCTCAAAACGCTCTAATATTTGCTAAAGGGCAATGTTAGAAAGTAAATAACATGTGTGACGAGCAGTGTTGGGCAGTAACTAGCTACAAATTAAGGTGCACTGTGTAACTTTTCAGGTCGGGGGCCCACTCCCATGGAGATGCTATTGCTTTGCCTGTAATGCATTTATTTGGGTTTATTACTGGTGTTTTTTATTGCTAAAAATAGCTTTAAAAACATGCATAGGCTATAACCCTCCTATTTTTTATTTATTTATTTATTTTTTTTAAGAATGATAGAGGTAATGACAATATTATTGTTGTTATTGCTATCATTGTTTTTCGTATTCTTTGTATTTTAATTTATTATTATTATTTTTAAATTATTATTATTATTATTATTATTATTATTATTGTTATTATTATTATTGTTATTATTATTATTGTATAATTTTCTTAAAGCTTAAAAAATGAAGTATAAAAAAATAAATAAAAACATGCATTCTTACTGTGAGTCAGGTCACCTCTTCACAAATCTCACCTCTAAATTGGCCTGGTGCGTCTTTTACTTGTTTCTATGGCGATTGAAAAGTTTAATGCCATATGCCATAATTGGAGGTAAAGCAATAACATCTCCATGGAGATGAGTAACTGGTGGGAAGAATTTGCGCTTTTTATAAATTGGTTCCTGAGCTTTAGGTTTTCAGTTTTTCAAACTAACTTATAGTAATTGATAATCTAATTACTTTTGAAATGACTTTTAAATGGAGTAATCAGTATAATAGTATAATAGTAGTCAGATTACTAACCAATACTGCTGACAAGTAACTACTAATAATATTCATTTTCATCATATCATAATCACTGTTTAAGTTTTCTGGAGGGAGGGGACCACCACTTGCTTGTCTCTGTAATGATGTTTTTACTTTGTCCCGAATATTCCACGAATATTCTACTGATATTCCACCATTTAACACAGCCATCTTGCATTCATTCAGTCAAAGTTGTTTTTATTGCTCAAAAACACCTAGAAATACTGTGAGTGGGGTCACCTCTCCATAGATCTGGCCTGTAACTTGGCAGCATTTTTATGGAAATGGCCAAGTCTAATACCATACTGCGGCACAGTCTAGGCAAAGCGATAACATCACCACCAGAAAAGTTTCACAGTGCGCCTTTAAATACTATTGACCTATAGAATGTTGAGAGGTCATCTGAATCACGGCAGTAGGTCTCAAGTAGTTCATTTCCCTCTGTGGTTCTGGGGCCAGCATGTCTCCACAGCTGCCATACTTCACGGACAATGCCAAAGTTCACATTATGTTGCGTCGTGATCTGCGCCTCGGGCCAGAAGAAGAAACCCGCTGCCATATTTAACCAGTGCCAACAATAGACAATACTTTTCTCACACAACATTGGAAGTTTTACAATGTTGCTTCATATTGATTGAATGTTTGAACCAAGAAATGTTACTTTCTTGTCCATCTGTTAGTGTCTTCACAGAAATAAAGTTTGAGACTTGGGTTTGTTTGAAAATGAAATGCAATGTGATGGTTTTTGAGAGAGATTTTGTGTTCGTGTGCTGCTCAGAAATTTGGGATTCCAAAATGATTACTTGTTTGCGTTCATGTGCTTTGATGGATGGATGGATAGATGGATCGAAGGAAAGTCATTATGTCAAAAAAGTCAGGATTTTTAATATAATTCATAATAAAATCACAAATCTGCTCATTAAAGGTGCTATATTACACAAAAAAATGACTATTGTGAGCTTTAAGCCATGTTATAATGTTACCTCCTCAAAAACATACCAGTTGTTTTGTTTAATTCACACATGTTTGAATAATCCTGTATTATTAATCTACATCTCCAAAGATCAAAATGCTCTGTTCCACCTGGTGATGTCATGTAGTGGTAGTTTTCAAGTTAACAGCTACCTTTTTACCTTTTGTTCAGCAGAGATTTGCAATTCCAGAGCAGAAATTTTCTAAGTTATTGTAGTGAATGTGTATGGACAAAAATTTTCCTGAGGACTGCATGGAAACCACACTCAACCTACAATCTAGCATGCTAACACATACTTCCTGATTATTGGACAGTTAAATGCTCTAGAATGTACACAGCAGACTTATTTTGGCCTCAACAGCTGCTTATACAATATGTCTATACAATGCAAGACCAAAACTATTTTTTTTTACTACCAGATAAATTCCTCAAATGTCTTCTGCGCAACTAATAACCCCAAATTGTCTATAACATTCACTAGGGTACATTTTTTCATTTTTGTAAGATCTTTAAATGATTCTGTGGGCACGTTTTACAAACCATACCAACATGTTCCTTATGGATGTCAAAACAGTGACACACTAAATGTAAAAAAGGGCCTTAAATAGCCTCCCACACAATTCTGTCTGCTGCTCAGGGCCTATCATGATCTGACAGCCAAGACTAACTCTCCTTTTCTCTCTCCCTCTTTCTCTCTCTCTGCTCTCTCCTTTCTCTCTCCAGCTGTCAGCTCATTCATTCACTTTTAGCCAAACAGATAATGTGTTTTCCTTCCACCTCTACTGCATAAGGTGAACATTGCAAGTATTTCAGTATAATGGAAAAAAAAAGCACAAGTATTTTTCTGTTTATTCAATGTCTACCTCTCTAGAAGTTGAGTCAAACTAATCAAACCTTTGGAAGCTGGTACCCCATTAAACAGGTCAGTACAATTCACTTAAAGGCCCCGTACCCAATCTTTGTCTTGCCTTAGTGCAGATACACTATATTGCCAAAAGTATTCACTCACTCGTCCAGATAATGGAAATCAGGTGTTCCAATGTCTTCCATGGCCACAGGAGTATAAAATCAAGCACCTAGGCCTGCAGACTGTTTCTACAAACATTTGTGAAAGAACGGGACGCTCTCAGGAGCTCAGTGAATTCCAGTGTGGTACTGTACAAGTCCAGTCGTGAAATTTCCACAGTCAACTGTCAGTGGGATTATAACAAAGTGGAAGCTATTGGGAATGACAGCAACTCAGCCATGAAGTGGTAGGTCACGTAAACTGACGGGGCGGGGTCAGTGGATGCTGAGGCGCATAGTGCGCAGAGGTCGCCAACTTTCTGCAGAATCAATCACTACAGACCTTCAAACTTCATGTGACCTTCAGATTAGCTCAAGAACAGTGCGTAGAGAGCTTCATGGAATGGGTTTCCATGGCCGAGCAGCTGCATCCAAGCCACACATCACCAAGTGCAATGCAAAGCGTCGGATGCAGTGGTGCAAAGCGCCCCCACTGGACTCTAGAGCAGTTGAGACGCATTCTCTGGAGTGATGAATCGTGCTTTTCCATCTGGCAATCTGATGGACGAGTCTGGGTTTGGCACTTGCCAGGAGAACGGTACTACTAATTTTTTATTTCCACCCTGAACTTGCCAATCTCTTCTGAACAACAAGGTAAAAGGCAGCTGTTAACTTGAAAAATACCACTTAATGACAAGGAGGCACAGAGCATTTTGAGCTTTGGCGATGTAGCCAGACTAATATGTTTTTGATGAGATAACAACAATATAATATAACTTAAAGCTTACAAGAGTCAATTTTGCGTAATATATGACCTTTAAAGTATATTTGAGAAAATTATCCTCTAATTTTGACACTTGGTTTGCTTTTATTAATGTAGCACTACTGTAATTGTATGTTATTTTCAACATTTTGTCCAGATAATGTATATATTTTTTTAATCTTATTTTAGCTTGAATACACTTCCACTCGTTTGGTAGGGGCTAGGTTTTGCACTCTCCCTGACACACTCCTCACTCATCACTGCCAGAAGCAAAATGACTAACCATTTTACACAACATGCACTAATTATCTGAGTCAAAGGGGTGGCGAGCCTTTCTGGAAGCCCTCTGTAGCATAGTAAGGCCCCGACTATAAAATAAAATGAGACGTCTTGTTGGCATGGTGCTCCGGGTTTGCCTTGGGAGCCCAGCCAAAGATGACAGTTCAGACTCAAATGCGGTTATTACAAAATGACTTTCACCTCCAAAGGAACCAACACTTTTTTCAGAATTGAGGAAGTAAATCAAAATAATTATGGTGTAATTGAATGTATTGGGGAGCATCTTTGATGGATTTGGCAACAATGTAGTGGAATAGGAAATTAATTCTGAAAGCATTTGAGGACTTTTAGTGTAAGACCAGGCGACAATATAATGAGACTTAAAAGGCCTGTACCATAGACTCTATACATGATCATAGCTAACCTGCTAGCAACTGCATTCCAAATAGGAAGTGAGCATGGGTGTGCTTCTGTTGCACCTCTCTCAAACTGCTGCTGTCAGACTTGTCATTTTGGTCTTAAAATGCTGGTATTAACCTGCTCTCTATGGTCCTGGTGTTTTTAATTTGCTTTATTTTGTACGTAAATCAAGACATGAACATTAATAACAGACAAATCAGCAACCTGCTTTCCCCCGAGGTCACTTTGCTAGTGTTAGCTACAGGTTTGCTTGACAGTTCTGCTAAGCACTCGTCCCCTGCCAAACCAGTGGTGTTTCCTTCAACAGCCTCACTCCAGCTTGGCTCGCGGTAGGAATTCCAAATGCATAACTCTCAACTCTCAAACTTCGCCCCTGTAGCCACTAGCCTCAACAAGCTTCATTTGACTGGAACCCTATGGGCAACATCACCCTCCCTTAGCCCACTTCTTCATACAGTTTCTGGCCTTTACCTGCAAGAGATGCAGTATAGTGGAACCGATTTGTCTGGACTTTAAAAACCTGGAGGAGTGGGTAGACTGGTTAAACGACATAAGATTTTTTTTACCATTTCAAAAAGTAATTACATTTGATCTATATGACATTTGGTTGAGCTATTTCTAAGAGACAACATGCAAACTCCACGAAAGGCATTCTCATTGGGAATAAAGCCTCTTGTAAATTGAGAGCGCCAACTATAGCTGCAAGATTAATCACAATCAAATCTAAATCACCTTTTGAATGTATGACACTATTGGCAAACCTGGAATTTTTGAATGTTCTGAAATGTGATTCTTATCTTTTGGTCAGTTCTTCTGGACTCTTTTAAAATGCAATCTTGGAACAGAATCCCATTATTAAAACATACATTGCAAATCTAACCACAATCGCAATGCTGGTCAGAAAAATGGCAATTTGATATTTTTCTCAAGTAGTGCTTATAGCTACACCCAGTATGCTTTCTCATGATGCCTTCAAATTCCATCCGTAAACTACATTTAAGACCCTGGACAAGTTTAATGGGGCCTAAAAAGCTACATGCTGTTTTGGCTCTGTAAATCCGCTTCGCCTGGATTTATCTGGGTGCAGTGCTTAAGCTTTTCCGAAGTGTTATTTTGCAGGAGTAGCAGATGTAGCGGGACTTGGGATGACATTTTGGGTAAAAAAAAAAAAAAGTACTGACCACTCCAAAATGACCGCTCATTTTTGACCTGCGAAGTCCTAACAGAGATTAAAGGGCCTGTATCCGATTTTTTTCCATGTGCTGAAGAAAAGTTTGTCTTGCCCCAGTACAGGTGTAATGTATAAGCAGCTCTGGAGGTCAAAGTAAGTCTGCTGTGTCCTGTCTGCGTCTAATTGTAAAGTGTTTTACTGTCCGAGAATTAGGAAGTACATTGTTAGCATGTACTTGTTTTTTATGTGGACCCCAGGAAGAATAGTTATTGTTGCAAAATGTAATGGGGTTCCAAAGGAAATGAGTAAAATAAAAGTCATTAGCGCGCTAGTTGTTAATATTGCAGTGAATGCAAACTCTGCTCTGGCCTCTGAAAGTTTAAAAAAATAATAATAGAAAGACAAATATTTAAGCAACTCAGTCAAGAGGCTAATATAAATACCCAGTTGTACCATCCATCCATTTTGTTCTGCTTATCCGCGGCCGGATCGCGGGGGCAACAGTCTAAGCAGGGACTCCCAGACTTCCTTAACCCTGGACACTGCCTCCAGCTCCTCCAGGGGGACCCCAAGGCGTTCCCAGGCCAGCTGAGAGACATAGTCCCTCCAGCGTGCGTGTCCTGGGTCTTCCCTGGGGCCTCCTCCCGGTGGGACATGCCCGGAACACCTCCCAAGGGAGCCGTCCAGGAGGCATCCCGAACCACCTCAGCTGGCTTCTCGACATGGAGGAGCTGCAGCTCTACTCCGAGCTCCCAGGGAGCACCCAGCCACTCTGCGGAGGAAACTCATTTCGGCCGCTTGTATCTGCGATCTTGTCCTTTCGGTCATTATCCAAAGCTCATGACCATAGGTGGGTGAGGCCCAGTTGTAACATTGTCGTTAAACTCTAAACTCTGAGTCTAGTGAAGGCTTATGGACCTACATAAGGTCTGTGCTGGATTCCTACCTTTGATGTCACAATACTGGGAAATTTTAACCAAAGTGATTTCTGAGCCTCTGAGCAAGACAACCATGTAAACAGGATTAATTAAACAAGCTGAAAGTGCAAACAACTCCAAGTATGATTCGATGAGGTTATAACACTGCAATTTTAAATGCTCTAAAAAGTCAGTTCTGCATAATAAATGGTAAATACATGGATATAACAATTAAAAATGGACTTTATTGCGATTCATCATGCATCCCTATAAATGTATTGTTTTTGGCAATCAGATAACATTGGCCAAGCCGTGATATAGTAACATATGTTCGCTTCAGTCACACATAAAATCATTTCAGCACTTTGAATTCTGCAAGTGTGAGATGCAGAAAGTCCATTGTTCCCCATATGTTCCCTGGAGATGTGGAGCTAACTGAAGCACTACTGTTAGAAGCTCTGTTACTCACGTTACTTAATCTGATTTTAATACAGTCTGACCAAAAAGAGCTGACTTGGTTGGAACTACACTCTCACCTTTTTTGTTGAAATTCAAACTCCTAAAAAGGGCCATGAACGCTCAGGCTCCTGAAAATGTGGTGTTTAAATCCATTTTGTATTTTTTCTTAAGTTTTCAGACTATCTTAAATGTCATTGCAAAGTATCAATACAATGTAAAATCCTTATGCCTGCAAATATGGCTCATTCCAAATAATATATGAAGTTCTGAGCACAATTATGAATCATTCTTAGTAGATTTTATATTTCGCTGTGTGTAACTAAAAGGCTGTGGTCTTTATACGGTCTCGGGGGAAGGTCAGTGTGCGTGTGCGTATGGACTGTTTAAGGATATAAAAACATCTTTTGTTGCACGATACCGTACTGTTATTTTCAGCAAGCATGGTGGTGGAGTAACTGACATGCTCACCTCACAGCAAGTAGGTCCTGGGTTTGATTCCCAGAACATGCAGCACCTTTAGTAACTACTTTAGATATGTCATAGCTTTTTTATTTATTTATTTTATTATTATTTTTTTTATTATTATTTTAACCTTAACAGGAGAGATGCATTGTGCCAGGTTATAGCACTAGAGCTAATTTCCACCTGTAGTTCCTGGTGCATGTTTTTTAGGTTTGATGGGGGAAACCGGAGTGCCCGGAGGAAACCCACCCAGACACGGGAAGAACATGCAAACTCCACACAGAAAGGATCGAATCCGGAACCTTCTTGCTGTGAAATATGAGTGTTAGCCACTCGGCTACCGTGCCGCTCTGCCTGGAATGTTCCACAGTATGACATTACACAGATCTACCTTACATTTATTCAATTACAGGTGGTTTTATAACTCAAAAATACCTAAAAAAAAAAAAAGTATTTGATGGTTACACAATGCACCTTTTAAATAAGGCCTGAGGTGTACTTATTACTGTGGTATCTGGCGTTTTAATTTTTAACAGTTGCTAGGTACTCAGTCATATCATACTTTTTATTCAAAGTGATGATATTGCTTTGCGTAAAATGTTCCGCGGTGCATATTAAATTTATCCATCTCCAAGCCAAGCAGGTGGGTCCACTAGGCCAAGTTACAGGTCAGATTTGAGGAGTGGCAAGCCCGCTCACCATAAGAATGCTTGTTTTTCAAGCTATTTTGAGCAATAACAACTTTATGGAGACAAGCAGGTGACATACCCTCCACCAGAGCAGTTGCACGGTGCATCTTTAAAAACACTGTACCTCATTTGTCTTGAAACCTGAATGAACAGATCTAGTTCAGTTTATAGTGGTCCAAAGTTATGGATTCAGAGCATCCTAATTATTCACGGTGATGAGTTTATAAATGCTTTTCACAACTTTCAGAGACCAGCACAGAGGTTTGCATCACAGAAAAATAATCTACAACTAGCATGCAAGCCACAGAATGTATTTATAAATGGACATAGCTAACCTGCTAGCCACCGCGTTCCAAATAGGAAGTGTTCATGGGGGCTCTTCTGGCTCCACCGACTGTTTCCAATTGATTTTACACTGAAAAACTGTTTCCCCTCTCTCTGTAACTGCTGCAGTGAGCCTCGTCGTTTTAGTCTTAAAATGTTAGTTCGTGTTAACCCACTCTACATGATCTTGGTATTTCGCCGTTTTGTCACTTAATAAATTCCTATTCCTAATGTGGAACTCGGCTCCAAATTCATCCCTGTAACTGTTAGCCTCGTGAGCTTCATTTGACTGGAGCCGAACGCTGGGAGATGTCACACTCCCTTATTCCACTTCTTTATACAGTCTATGATGCTAAAACGCACATCTGTATTATCAGACAATAAAGCGCTTTATAATGCTGACCGCACAGCAGACATATTTTGACCTCAAGAGGTGCTTATGCAATAAATCTGCACTGGGGCAAGACATGGAAAAAATCAGGTACATGCCCTTAAGTCCTTTAATTACCCGGCACGTTGGTCCTTCCTATGCTTGCAGGGCTTGACTTGTGTTGACCTTTTCGACATCAGATTAACACAGTCAGATAAAATCAGCCGCTTTAAGAACATTCAACTTTTTAATCTGCGTTTATCCTGCTTACTTAGACATGCCAGTTTTCCCAGCTAGCACTGCTCTGGCTATATACCCAGTGTGCAACCTCTGCCCGCTAGCATGTGAAATATGCTAATATGCTAACAGATAATTAGCATAATAATTTCATTGGCTTTCAGCGGTGGCACAAATCATAGACGCGACTCGTAATCTGGTCCTGTCACGGCAATCAGCGCTACGGTAAATTTCGGATCAATTCTAATTAACAGTCTAGGCATTCGCGCCCCTCTGTGTTTGGAGTTATAGTGATTTATAGCCAGCCTCTCCTGATGTTTTCCTTCCGTGTTATTTGGCCGTTATATAAGGTGTAAAATAAATGATGGAATACCGGAGAAGAGTTGGAAAAAAGGAGAAGAAAAGGAGAAAAAAGTATGGAGGGGAATTTGTTAATGTTATAATGGGGAAAGTCACATTGTTGAAGTTGACAATTGATTAATGTGTATCGGCGAATAAATGGATTTTAAGGATTCGGGTCTTGTATAATGAAGTGGAAGTAATTCAGAGGAAAACTGGAAAGTAAAGGCCAAGGTTAAGCAAAGTTGGACATGTTTTCGTTCGTATTTATCCTTTGTGTAACTTTTCTGGTGGAGGGTCCGTCAAATGCTTTTCTACATGGAGATGTTACTGCATGGTCTGGAATGTTTCACAGTATGGCATTAAACCTTTCTATCTTCATGGAGACCAAACCAAACAAAGTTACAGGTCAGATCTGTGGAGAGGCAAGCCCGCTCAGTCAAAATCCCTGTTTTTCTAGGTATTTTTGAGCTATAAAACCACCTGTAATTGAATAGAAGTACTTGCTGTCTTTAGTAGTTTTTGGGAAAGTACTACTTGAGTAAGAGTAACTGTCGTAACATAACATCTAAGTTATAATTTGAAGTTAATGTAATTTGATCGCCAAAACATTAAACAATGCACAAAATTTGGACAAACACACAAATTAAAACTACTGTACACGGGAGCAAGAAACACAAATGTTCAAATCATTTCATATTGTCAACATCAAGCTTTTGTCACTTCTAGATTTACTCACAGTGGGAAGAGAAACCACAACTTTTACTCAACTAAGAGTACTTTTACTTAAATAAAAATATTACTCAAGTAGGAGTAAAAGTATGTCGCCAGAAAAGTAAAATTTCTTTAAAAAGTTCCTTAAGTAAATGTATCTTGAGCACTACCCAGCTTTTGTATACAAGGTGTGAAATAAATTATGGAATACCTCAGAAGACTTTAAAATGTAAAAAAAAAAATGAAAACAAAACAACAAAAAAAAACCTGTGGAGGAGCTGACAGGAGACAGATTTGCGTTGAGGCATCTTAAAAGAAGGAGAATCACGTTGACAATTGATTAATGCGTAGCTGTGAATAAATGGATTTCAAGGATTTGGGTCTTATATAATTCTGTGACAAATGCGAAATAGTGTGAGTAATGCGGAGGAAAATCTGAAAGGCAAAATCCAAGGTTAAGCCAGGTTAGATTTTTTTTTATTGTATTTATTTTTATTTATGTATTTAAAGGCCCTGTATTATTTTATTTAAGCAACATATGTCTTGTCCCAGTACAGATTTATTGTATAAGCAGCTCTTGAGGTCAAATTAAGTCAGCTGCGTACTGTCTGAAGTTAATTATCAAGCGTGATATTGTCCACTAACCAGGAAGTGTGTGTTAGCATGCTAGTTGTTAGCTAAACCTTGATGGCAACACTCTGAAAGTTGTGAAAAGCGCTTAAAAACTCATCGTGGTCACCAATTAGGATGCTCAGAATGGATAAGGTAAGTGAGGACTAACTTTGGGCGGTTTCTGCTACTTTTTTTTGTTAAAGTTTTTTAAGACGGCACCTTTAAACAAATACTTTTACAGCCACATTCCATTAGCTCTCAAAATAACAATCCCATAAATCTTCGTGCATGGATAAGCCAATGTTTTGAGGTCTCTAAAGCTACAATAGCATTTGAATAGCTATTTCGCACTTGTCATCACACAACTAGTTTGGAAAATAAGACAAGTTTTGTAAATGTAATATTACTGATTGCAAAATGTGCTTCTGGCTACAGTTGGCCAAATACATAAATAAAATAAACACACTTGACTTTTTAGTATCAATGTAATTTCAACACTCGAAGATGCACTATGTAACTTTTCGAGTGGAACGTTCGCCACCCGCTTGTTTCCATGGTAATGTTGTTGCTCTGATGATGTTTCACAGTATGGTATTGAGCTTGGATAACTTGCATTTATTGTATTACAGGTGTTTTTATAGCTCAGAAATTCCTTGCTTTTCCACGGATCCAAATTGTAACTCGGCCTGTTTAATGCCATATTGTGGAACAGGCAAAGCAATAACATCTCCATGGAGACGAGCTGTAGAAAGCTTTAACGATACTTAATTTACAAACATTCTTCTAGGTACAATGATGCCAAAGTTGCAAAGATTTTTTCTTATTAAAAACATAATTTGAGTTTGTGATTTGCTGGAGCAACTGTCTAAGAACTCAAAAACGCTCTGGTCCAACTTGTGATGTCATTAGGTGGCCATCCATGAAATGTTCCTGTATTTTTAGAGTCCATTCACCTTCCCCATACTCACTGTCATCTTTCAGTAATGCGACTGCCCACACTAAAGGTACTACAGTGTACTCAGCTATTGTTTGTAGCCTTATTTTAACTGCTTCACCCTTCAGTGCACCAGCAGAGGGCGAGTCCTTCTGCGTTGTTTATGCTCAAATAAATCACTTTAATGCCATACTGCGGAAGATTATAGTCAACAGGATAACATTTCCATGGCGACAAGCAGGTGGAATCTCTCCTCTAGCCCAAATAAGCGTCAGGTTTGTGGAGATGCAAGCCTGCTCAGAGTACATTTTTTAGTTCAGTAAATAGGACTGCAGTGATTCACCTTTTTCAGTTCCAATGCCAATTCCGCCGCTTTACCTTTAAGTATCTGTTGATCCCTGATATCAAACCAAACCAGGCAGTGCAGAAACCAAAAACGGCATTTATTTCCGATAAACAAAAAATAAGATAAAAACTGAATTGAAAACAGAACAACTTTGTGTAAATAAAAGTTCAGACATAGTGAGACTTTCTGGGCTTACAATGACCAGTCTTATCGCTTTGTTTATAGGTCCAACCAGGATATCAACTGAACCGATATTTGGAAGCTTATATGTGATCCAGCAACATTTTCAGTATCAGTGCATCCCTAGCAATAAACCACCAAAGACAGATGATCAGTCTCTATTTTTTTCACGTTATTAGAAGACGCCTGGCCCCAGAAGGTCTGAAATCAAAGCCAAACCACAAATAGATTTTATATTGCGTTAAATTTAACTTGCATTTACAGATGGTATAGCGTCTATGGCCTCACCTCCCACTCCGCACATGCTGGTTCCTTACTGGCACCATGCCTTCACTCGTCTTAATAAAAAAAAAGCTCCACACAAGGTCAAGCTGTACTCACCTTGGGCGGATACACATTTGTTTATGAAAATCATGTTTAACTTGTAAATTTTCAGTTTTACACAGAGCACGCTGCCAGGCAACCTATGGAAATGTACTCTGGTTAGTGCTCCTTGAAGAGAGAATTGTATTAAAGACGTGGCCTTCTCAATCTTCATATGCACTCACTTTGACAGTTTATTAGAACCATTAAACGCCGGTGTAATGGTTCTGTTTAAAATATTGGACTACAATCGAATAAATCATGTAATGTTCAGTGGTGTAGAGGTTAGATCGCCACAACAAATCATCTTAAGGGTTAAAGTCCCAGTGCTGAAAATGCTTAATGTCTCTCCCTTCTCTTCACCCTGTTTAATAATGTATTGTCTTGTCTAATAAGTAAAGTAAAGAAGAAAAAACAGCCTTTTCAAAATTGGTGTTAAAACTAAAGATTTTGTAGTATGCATCAAACAGACAATGCTGGTTACAGTTCTGTACTAGACTTTCGTTGTGCATTCGAATGCTTGGGTTAGCCATTTTAAAGCTAAAGTATGTAACTTTCTGGAGGAGGCATGTCACCTGTGTGATTTAATGGAAACAAAGTTAAAACCATATTTTTGAACATCTCCATCGGGACAGATGCGTTTTTGCCATACTGTGGAAGATTATCGCCAAAGTCAGGTTTGTTGAGATGCGAGCCTGCTTACATAAGGATATATAGCATATTTAACTTTTTCAGTGCACTATACACAAAAAAGAGAACATGCGGTGTTTTAGTAATGATTAATCTCGCCAAGACCAGTTGGTGATCTCAATGGAGCGACAAGGCGAAATCGCAATAGCATCACAAAGGCTATTCGTTTTTAAGGTACCATAATTTCCTCCACAAACCACAAAATATTCAGTTTTATTCTACATAAAAGCAGCTAATTCTGTAGTTTAGGTCTGTACAAACATGTTCTTAAATGTGATTCTTGTATTCGTTTGTCACTTCATATTAGTGTTTTGTCATTTCTTCTGGACATGTTTTAAAATAACATGTTGCAAAACCATCACATCTGAAATTTTGTAAGAAAAATCGTTCATTCATAGTATTTAATAGGGATGTAACAATAATTGAAATATCGTAATATCGTATCGTCAGAAGTCTCACAATAATATTGTGGACCATCACAATATATCTAATTTCAAGTCTCTTTGCTTAAATTCATTGTTATGGTGCAGCGATAGCAAAAAAAAAAAAAGCAGAGGGAACTACATAGACCATGATCCTTTGCTCTGCTTCAGTGCAGACTACATGAAGAAAAAACTTATTTAGCTAATAATCTTAACTCTTTGGGTTATGACAGAACCAAAGTCAGGACATTTTGAAAGTAAAGTAACATACTCACAATTTTGTTAACCTCATGGATCTATAATGACAAATGGATAAGGCGTAAATTATATAATTTCCCTGGTGGATCAATAAAGTTTGTCTAAGTCTAAGTCATTAGCCGCTCCAGGTACTGCAGTTCTCGTGAGCTTGGGCCCAGAAAGAATTCTCCCATAGAACACAATGCATTTTTAGAGAATTCAAACTGCCGGTGTTCGGCTGACGGGGCATCAAGAGCTTTCACAATTTTGTAGGGATTATTTTATATTTTCACAAAATAAACTTAATTTTTTTTTTTAAATACTCAAAGCGCCTAAAAGTTAGCTTTGTAAGACTTAGTTTAGCCCCGCTCTGGGCCCGCACTAGCTCTACTCTAGCAGCTCTCGCTCTGATTGGTCAAAACGCTCCACGCCGTGCACGTTACACACATTACACGGGTGGGAGGCGCTAGCGCGTATTGAGGAAGTAATGCGGAAGAGAAAATTAGTTTTGGGCTTATGCGCCAATGAGCATAGGCCATTAAAAACAAAAAGTTCATCTTGAGTTCACCTGCCAGATTTGATCAAAGTTCTATGGTGAACCTCCACAAAATATCGCAGTATCGTATTGTGAACTGCAATATCATCAAAATATCGTACTGAGAGATTTAGACCACTCTTTCTTTGAGCACATCATCTCTCTCATTCATGGCTGTAATGTCATTTGTTAAACCCATTCTGAACACAACAGCAGCCGTAGAAGCTCCCTGCTGTCTGGACCAGTGTCTAGTCGTCACCAGGTGTGATGGTTCTCCATTACCACCAGCAATGGGGGCACTCCTGCTTCACAGCCAAAACATTTAGTCTCCAGCAAAGTCAATCAGAAAAGACCTAGAGAGATTTATGGAGCGTACCGTATTCTGTCACTGTTTAATAGTTGTAAGCAAAGTGAAAATGAAATGTTTTACAGCCCCCAGTGCAATTTGCCTTATCAAATTCTGTGGCAACGATAGCTGTAATTCTTCCATTTTGCTAACAGAATTTGCAAGTTCGATGATGAGAAACGGAGAGTGTGTGAGGGAAGACTTTAGTGCAGAGGTGTGAAACTGTTTTTAAACTCCATACAGTTGGATAATTTGGATAATTTCAGCCATGAAATTGCCAGTCTCTACTGAACTAAAGGAAATTGATAGGTGTTAACTTGAAAACTACCACTACATGACATCAGGTGCAACAGAGCATTTTGAGTTTTGGTAATGTAGACCCCAAAGCTCAAACATGTGTGAATGAAACAAAACACAACTCGACACAACGTTTTTCATTTGGTGGGATGAAATTATTACATAATGGAAAGCAAAGGGACAAATATAATCACATGTGTAAGAGTGCACTTTTTTTTTTTTTACAAATTTTGTCAGTGCATTATTTCATTAGTGAGCTGCGTATAGGCAAAT